>OY992530.1:162182895-163382895 GCA_963921185.1 Dasysyrphus tricinctus | reverse complement strand
CATACATACATATCGTTCCTCTTCTCACGAACTGACGTATCTGTTTTTTTTTTTTTTTTAATATTTTACAGGAGAACAGTTTTTAGTTCTGTGTATTCCTACTACATGCGTTATTTCTGTGTTTTAAAAAGTTAGGGTTTTTTTTGTGAAATTGAAAGAAATTGCCAATTTTTCAAGTATAAGATTCAATGTAAATACTATGCAAAAAAAAACAGTTACAAATAATCGATTAACAGACACGTCACTTCGTGAAAAATTTTAGTGAGAAATTTAAGTGTCGTTACAGTATACACAGGTACCTACCACGTTTTTGAAAAAAATCTATTTAGTGAGACATTTTTGTGTAGTGCCAGTGTACACATTAGGGTGTGTCATATATTTCAACTCTTGAATTTTCACATCTAATACCTTCGAGAAATTATAAATCAGAGAAAGGTGTTCTCTGCTAATTTTTAAAAGACTGACAAATTTCAACATGGGACTTCGGCGTAAGAAGTCAAAAGATTTTGACAATTCTAAATGGATTTTAAGTAAGGGGAAATATTATTTTCAGATTCCAGAAGGAGTTTTTGAAAAAAAAAAAAAAATATTTCGTCATGTAGAATATCAAACATGGCGAAAAAAACGTTTTTTAATGCTTTTTTTGATATGGATATTTCGAAAAGGCTTCTTTACAAAAAAATGTGCCATTTCCTTTTTCAGTGACATAAAATTAGCCTTCAAAATTTTTTTGATAAGTCAAATTTGATTTAAAAAAAGTTTTGTTAAATTTTTTTGTTGCACTTAAAAAAATTGTATATAAAAAATATACAATGCAGTACCTACCTCGTGGCATGATCATTAGTGCGTATAGGGCTTTCAAGCCCAAGGTGTGGGTTTGATTCCCCGCCGTGCCACCTAAAAACAGAAATATTTTATTCGAGGTACTGCCTCTTGCGAGGAACTGACAAATCCTCCAAGAGTATACTTGTCATGAATAAGTTTTTTTTTTTTTTTTTTTACACTTCAGATTTTTAGTTGTAGTGAGCTTAGAGCATGCTGCAACCTACAATCAGAGGCTCATCATGAGTGCATGTGTTAGTGGTTAGTAAAAAAGGCAATCTAACACATGCATAATAGAATACTAATAAATTGACAAAATTAAACAAAAAATCTATATACATACATAATTAAACAATATACAAAATATTTAAGTCATAATTTCAAGAAGTAAAAACAATCACGACCGTGGAGCACTGGTTCGAAATACTTTCTTTAATGCCATCTTACTTATGTTAAAATCAACAGAGGAGCCGTTTAAATTAAAAATCATGCACATGCGGTTAAGAGGCTCATGTATACCGTAGTTAGTTCTATGGAAATTAACGTGTAAAAGTTCAAATCTTCGCAGCCAATACAGGCTTACAATTCAGGAGCATCAATTTGGCCATTTATAAGTTGGTGAAGAAATAGTAAATCATTATTAACACGCCTTTGATATAAGGTTTGGACCTGCAGTAGCTGGATCAGATGTTCATATGGTGGAAGGTTGTACGGATCAACCCAAGGAAGACCCTTTAGAGCAAAGCGAATGAATTTATGCTGTATTGATTCAATACGATTTTTATGAATTTCATAAAAGGGAGACCATATTTGCGAGGCATACTCTAGATGAGGTCGTACATAACAATTGTATAAAGAAAGGGTAACATAAGGATCACTAAATTCCTTAGCCCAACGTTTTATAAATCCAAGCATAAAGCTTGCTTTATTAACAATGTAATTAATGTGTTCAGTGAATTCTAAATTTGAGCTAAGGTTAACACCCAAGTCCTTGAAACTAAAAACTCGACAGAGTTTTTGCTGCGAAATGGAATAATCAAAAGCACTTGCAATTCGCTTCCTGGAAAAAGTAATTGTTTGGCATTTAACAGGGTTAAGAGAAAGACCATTCTTACCACACCAAATATTGAAGTTCTCCTCATTAAGCCGTTCGGAATCGGCAAAAAACTGTAGGTTCCCTCCATTCCTGCCAACAACACGTACACATGAATGGTTGAGAGTTGTAAGTCACTAGGCTCTGGTTCTCGACGAGCTGTTGCGCCACCCAATTTATTTACTATTTTGATTTTATAAAAATACAATTTTGAGTGATTTTGATTTTTGAATTCTTATTTGTATTGCCTTAAATTTGTTTCTTTTTAAATGTTTCTACACTTTATGTAAAATAATTTATATAAGTAAAATCAGCTCTGATTAACTCTAACCATTTTCGAGCAATAGACGGAAAAAGTTCTTAAGACACAGTTTTTGAAAATTAACTTAGTTGTTTAGCGACCTAAGGAACAATTTAATTTCAAATTTTTTCACATATTCTTATTCCTTCGATTCTAATGCAACTTTTGGCAGGTATTAGATTTTAAATCTAAACTATATTTTTTCGCTATACCAAAGTAGTGACACACCCTAATACCCACACACCACTATTTCGAAAAAAGTTCGCCCACAATCCCTGTCCTGACAATTTTTGTTATAAATACAAAGTAGAGTTAACAAGAAGAATCGAACTCCAATTAAATTTATTTTTGAGATGGGTAAATATAGCAACAATAGGTTTACATCTTAACATATTTTTATACAATAATTTGCAATATATTGGAAAACTGCTACCCATATAATTACAGTTATGTCTGTTCGAGAGAAACTTTCAAAATATAAAACTGCCATGCTCCAGACGTTTTTCAGGAAATATAATGATGTAGAAATATGCAATCAATTAAGTTTGCGAGTTACCTACATACGTCACTTCATGAGAAGTGCAACAATATGCTTAAATAAAATATTGCCCCCATACAACGTTTTTTTTTTTTAATTGAATTTTTTTATTATCAACTGAACGGATTTAATTTTTTTTATTCATACATAAATTTAAAGCAAATTGAAAAACATTGCGAAGATATCAAAATTTTCAAAAAAGACATTTTCGAGTTTATAAAAAAAAAATACAATTTGTTTTTTTCGAAAATTTTATAACTTTTTCAATTTTATAATTTGTTTTGAAATTTTATTCTTATATGCACATACCTAAGATTTGCATACCAACCTTTTTCCTTAAAAATGTTTCAGAAATTAATATTTCAAGGAAATGGCTCCAACGATTTTTAATTTTTTTTTTTCAATACATTCACATTTGATCGTTATTTCATAGCATTCTTTTTTTTCATCTCAAACTTGAAGGAGTTGTTTAATCGAATTTTATCCAATTTAAACATTTTTTCTCATAATTCACATGTCGTTACATACAATTATTAAAATCCTAAGCCTCTTGAACCAAGTACGTACGACCCAGTTGCGCATTTTATTTTTCAAGAATTTAACAATAAAATTAAGGTTTTTATTTCTTTTCGGTTTTCTTATATCTGTAATAATATCTTAGTCATAATCAATAAAATAAAAAAATAATTATATAGAACATTATTTTTTTACTGGCTTGTAACTTGTTTAAAATGTTATTATTGTCTTCGTTCACTTATATAAAGTTTAATTGTTTTAAGTAAGTTAACTGTCAAATGTTATTAAACCTGTGCAACTTATAAGTGTTTTGAGTAAAAGTGGATCTATACCTACAATCATCGCAACAATAACGATTTATTTATCTTTGGACTGGTACTGAATTAAAGGTTTTAATATTCATTTGAAAATCTGGTATTACAGGAAAGGTTTAGAATGACATGTTAAATCATTAATTTAGATTAAGAAACAAAATTTAATTATTTTTTGTTGCAGAACTTAAAAAACTTTTCTGATACCTATCACGTTACAAGTTCAATGTCAGTGAGTAAATTATGATGTAATAGCTATGCGATAAGCATTTAATTTAATAATGACCTTTAGTCGAAGCAGCGGGACAAGATGTTATTAAGAAAATTAATAAATCATTAAATTTAATTGTAAAGTTAGTTATGTTAGTTATTATTATGCTAATAATAATCAAACAGATGCAATGCACATTTGCTCAGAAAAAAGAAATAAAAAAGAAGTACTAATCAGACTGTCGTCAAGTTCTGACTGGAAAGTATCTAAATAACATTGCACATCGATGAATCATAGGTTTACAAAAATATCAGTTAACTTTTTGATACGACAAGTGCAGAATGTTTCTAGGCACACTTTTGGGAGCTGGTCTTCAAATCTGTCCTCCATTTTTGGCTATTAGCTCGGGGTTTCGAGGTATTCCCGAAAGAAAATTAAATGATAATAGTTTTTCACAATTTTTGAGGTTGTTTGAAATTTGGAGGAAGTTTTTTTCAATAAAGTTAGTAATTTTTTGTAAAAGCAATAATTTCTTTCTTCAAAATTTGGTTAAAATCTTTTCAATATCCTTGTTACTCTCCGAGATATCCTTAGTTGGATCAACAAAATTTGTAATGGTTCCTGAAAAAACTATTTCTCTTTTTCCAAACCCAGTTTAAACCTTTCAAATACACAAATAATATACAATCCAATATACAAATATAATACAAATATGGGGAAGGTTCAAACTGAAATTTGTGTAAGAAGATCATTGCTTTCAGGAACCGTTGTAAGTATTGTTGAAAAAATGTACAGCTCGTTGATTATTTAACCTCAAAAAAAAGAAAAAAATCGAAAAATGGCGTTTTTTAATTCTACAACGGGAATATATTAGTTCAGTTCAGTTCAGTTCAGTTTATTAAAATAAAAATGTACAGTAAGATAAGTCTTATAACGTACAATTCCTAAATATATATATGTATATTACAAATGACAAAATTTGAGAGCATATAGAATAAATTATAATTCAATTTTTAGCAAACAAAATTAAATACTATTGCAAAAGAAAGAAAATAAAAATAAATTTAAAATTTCAGATGAAAAAAAAATAAAAATTAAAGAATAAGAAGCTTAGGAAATCAAGAAAGAAATAGAGATAGGAATAGTTAGGAATAAAAAAAGATCAGATAGAAGAAAAATGATTTTTTATCCGACGAATGAACTCATTAAGGTTTCGGATTTGCTTAATTTGTACCGGGATCAAGTTCCACAAAATAATAACATAAACAAAAAACATTCTTTTACTGTTAAGATAATTGAATTGAGGAATTAATAAGCTGCAAGTTCTATCATATACACATTCATGGATCTTGACGTATAAATACTGCGGTGTTTTAAATAGTAAGAGTTTTTTGAGGAAGATACAGTTTCGCATGTCGATGTAATTACGGATGGAACAGCCAAGCAGATTGGTTCGAATGTCAGAAATATGGTCAAATTTACGTCGTCGATAAATATATCTGAGTATAGCATTGTGAGCTAGCTCCAATTTGCGAAAGCTCTGTGCGTCAGGACTGGGGAAAATATTTTCGGCATAAAATAGGATCGGTCTCAAAAGTGAGTTAGCCAATCTAAAACGGATATTTAGAGGAGTATAATTACTGCTAGGCCAAAGTTGTCTAAGGCCACCATATACTTTTGCAACAACAGAGTTTATATGGTCTGAGGCTGATAACTCACTATTGATGACGACACCTAAATTACGAGCCTTCTTGCAGTATGGAATTATTCTATTGTTTGAAATAATCTCTGGAAGCTCATTGACATCAAAAGATGACTTAGCAAGTACCAAACATTGGGATTTATCAGGATTGAGTATTAATAGATTTCGTCTGGACCAACTCAGAATGTTTTCAAGGTCCTCATTCAACTTATTGACTGCTTCCGACAGTAGTCCAACTGGACGCGAAATATAGATCTGAACATCGTCAGCATACATATGGATATTTACGAATTTACAATTAAGGACAATGTCATTGATAAACAGCGAGAAAAGCAATGGCCCCAGTATAGATCCCTGGGGAATGCCGGAAGATAAATGGAGGAGCCCCGAAAAGCCATCTTTGGTTTTGACAATTTGTGTCCTACCAGACCCAAAATTAAGTATACATAAGTAATGCTGCAGATGAACTGAATCTATATTGAGCGATAAGTTTGTTATACAAAATCTTAAAATCGATTGAATTAAAAGCTCTAGAAAAGTCTAAGAGACACAAAAAAGTAAATTCATTTTTATCAAAACGTTCCCGAATGTCGTCAGTGACTTTTAACAACGCTGTATTGCAGCTATGATGTTTACGAAATCCGGATTGAAAAGGCGTGAGCAGATTATACTGGTCGATATGAGATATAATTTGTTTCTTTATAACGATTTCAGCTATCTTCGAAAGGCATGGGAGGATGCTAATAGGACGAAAATCTTCACACTTCATATCAGATCGAATTTTTTTGGGTATAGGATGAACTATTGCAGACTTCCAAGCTTCGGGGAAAACAGAGGTGGTTAAAATGTGATTAATAATATGAGTAAGAGATTTTATGGCAAAAGGAAGTATATATTTTAAGAACTTTAGAGGAATACCATCCATACCATTAGATGAGGACTTAGTTTCCTTCACCGCAAAAATTACATCTGGCTCAGTAACGTGATTAAAATTGAATGGATTAACATTCTGGGCCTCGGTCATCAACACCTGATTAGACGGACTATTAGAGCATGTATCGGCAAAGAATTTATTAAATTCATCAGGGCTTGAATTGCATGTAGGATTAACTTTAGATGTAACTTTAAATTTTTTAAGGTTTTTCCATAACTCAGACGGAGAGAGTTTAATATCGAACTTCTTAGAAAAAAATTTAGTTTTTTCCTCTCTTAAAGCAGAAGTTACAATGTTTCTAAGGTGGAGATAGTTCCCTCTAGAAACAGTATTGCGATTGGATTTCCATCTAGCAAACGCTTTTTCACGAAGATTTATAAGTTTTCGGATACGAGCAGTGAACCATGGTCTTATATTGTTTGAAATTGTAAGTTCCTTTTTAGGAACATGCTCTTCGAAAAGTGTATTTATAATTTGTGAAAAATAGTTACATTTATCGTCAACACTAGCTAAGTACTCACAACCATTCCAGTTAGAAGACTGGGCCGCACTATAAAGCCTTTCAAAATTAATTTCTCTATAGTCTCTGAATTCAAATACTTCTATGGTAGGATGCGGAAGAAATAAAACGTTGTAGGAAATGAAAATGAGGTCGTGAGCTGAAATTCCAGATACCGATAATTGATCAAATTTTAGTACATTATTTGCATTAGAAACTATAAAGTTATCAATTAACGTAGGATTATGAATAGAGAAATGAGTAGGATAAGTTGTGTTGACTATTTCATGGCCTATAGATGCAACATGATTACGAAAAGATTTGCTTACATGATCATCTATTAGTAAGTTATTATTGAAGTCTCCACATATTATTATATCTGAATATTGAGTGCAAATACTGTTGAAATCATTAAAAAACTCACTTAAATCGACTCTCCGGTGAGGATTATAGACACAGCCTACTATACACTTTTGAGACGAGTCACTTAACTCAATAAACAAATACTCAACACTGGACCCAAAAGATTTCAAAACAATTTTTGATTTGAGGTAGGATTTATAATTAATACCAACACCGCCTCCTCGAACTCCAACCCTATCATTACGAAGAAATGTGTAACCATTCAAATTTATATTTTGATCAGAAATATCTTCATTCAACCATGTCTCTGAGATACACAAAACGTCACACCGATTATCAGAAACCATATCAGCAAACTCATCAAAACTCGATCTCAAACTACCGATATTTAAATGACAAATCTTCAAACCAATTGATTGGTTACATATAACGTTGAATATGGTTTTTGGATGTACATTGCTAGGGATAGGCGTAGAAGCTTTTATGTACAAGGCAAAGCCCTGTGCTGAACTCCCATAACCTAAACGAGTATAAAACTTGCACAAAGAACCAGTTCCAAGTTGACATGTAAACCTGTGTATTACAAGACTTCAATAAGTTGGCAAAGCAACAAAAAATCATTTTTCTAGAGGAAAAGAATATAAGAAAGAGAAAATAAAGAAGGAACCAAATAGAAAGGAAGAAAGATAAATAAAGAAGAAAGAAATAAAGGAAATGAGATAGTATGAAAATAAATATTTTGAATGTAAACATAATTAAGATAATCCAAATGATAAATTCAAAATGAAAATATATATAAATAAAATAAATTCTACAATATTTTAACTTAGTTACAATTATAATTATTTTATTCGTTGCTGCGTATGATGTCTTCTAATTCGCTCGGCGAGTTCACGAATATTTTGGGACTATCGTTGGATGGTTGAACACAGACTTTACCTTGGAAAGAATAAACTTTAACCAGCTTCTTCTCCCCCCGTAATTTTAAAGCAAGATTTAAAATCACTCGGTCGTATTCGCAAAGGCTTTCCGAAACATAAACAGGATGATCAACCTCGTTCGCAAATTTCCCATCAGCATCAATGTCATGTAAGAACAAACTACGCTTGGCTTCTTTCGTATAGGCAATTAGGTTTTTTAGGAATGATTGCCTTTCAAGCGAGCTTGTCAGCTTAATTATGATCGGTGGAGCTGAATTTTTAATTTTTCTGGAACTGTCTGGTAATCTAAACACAGTAGATGGTATAATGTGTTCACACTGAATAAGTTTTGTGATGTTGTTAAACGTTTTGGCAAGGTCTTCTCCAGGTTTGTGGGGAACATTCTTCATGATTAGGTCACAAGAGAACTGTTTGCGCTCGCAAATAAGAGATTTAGAGCGGCTAACCTCCAATTGAGCATTCACAGACACAAGTTGTTGTTCAAGGTCAGTGCAGTTTTTGTCAAATTTCTCAATAATATCAGCAAGCTGCTTCTCAAAGTTTGTGCACTTTTTTTCCAGTTCACGTATTTTGTTATCGTATTTTGCAGTTAGTTTTTTATGTAAATTATTTACTTTGTCATCAATCAATTTACTTAAGTTTTTTTCTGTACATTTAATGAGATTTGCCAAATCGGAAAGTGACAATTCTCCGTCTTCGTTGCACGATTGGCTTCTTGTGCTCACACTCATTTTTAAAAAGAAGGTAAGATTAACTAAATTAATTGATTTACCAATAAATTTAAACAATAAACTAAACTTTACGACTTGTTTGTGACCAAGTAGTTATTATTTTGTGTTATATAATAATTTTATTCGAGAAAACTGGAGAGCGAAAAAAAGCGCGTGCTACTCACAGTTTGACATTTGAAGTAATTTTGTATTAAAACCAAAGTTGATGGCAGAAAACGGATGACGGATTTGGATTCAACGACATAAATTACTCTTAGAACGAGTCTTAACTTACCACTGCTCTGCTCGTGTCAAAAACCGTGGAAGCCTGTGACATTATTCTTTATTCAAAAGCGTATTATTAAATTTTGAAACGCAAATTTTGTACTATAAATATTTATGTACTTACTAATACATATATGTTAGAGTGGTGCTTATTCGTATGACAGAAATTTTTTTTTTGTTTTTACTGAGCATCATTTCTTTTTTGTTCTTGCATTAAAAATGTGTACAAACAAATTTAAGGGTAATCGGATTGTATTAACACGGGTCGCTATTTGAATTTGATTTTTCCTTAAACCAACCAAAACCGGGGGCTATTAAAAATTTGATTTACAGGCTTGCTTTAAAAAAAATAAAAAAATAAAAGGCACGACTGGGTCGCTTGCTGCTTGCTTGGTGATTGTTCAAAAAGTTCACGTTTCTTGGAAATTAAGAATTTTTAAAAATACTCAAGTAATTATACATTTAATACACAATTACAACTTAACATTTTTAGAATTTTTCTATCGAAATCCTTTGAGCCGTTTTTGAGATGGATTAGCTTTTTTCAACGGTTTTATAGCAAGTTCCGATATTTTTGGAGATAAAAAAGGATTAAAAATAGGCCTTTAATCTCAACGTAATCTTAACGTGATTTGAAAAAAGAAAAAAATAAGGTCGCGTTTTAAGATGTCAATGAACAATAAAAGAGGGTGCTCTTAACTTTTTAAAATAAGGATCACCCTAATATACGTACATAAATACATACACATGTATGTATAAATGGATTATCATAGATATATAAAGAAATAGTATGGCCTTAGAGACACGGGCGAAATATCATCAAAACGGTGTGACTATAGCGACTTCACATATTTCCACAGCAAATAGTCCAGCGGCGTTAAATCGCATAATCTTGGAGGCCAATTCATGGTTCCGTTACGTAAAACTATGCGGTTACCAAACGTTTCCTTCAGTAAATCAATAATTGTGGCACGAGCTGTGTGACATATGTTGCTCCGTCTTGTTGAAACCACAGCTCCTGCACATCATGGTTGTTCAATTGATAAATATATGGCTCAATAGTTTACACCATGAAAAGTTCTGGCCAGCATCGTTTTTAAAGAAGTAGGTATGGACCAATTATTCCACCAACCCATAAAGCACACCAAACCGTAATTTTTTGTTGATGTAACGGTGTCTAAACATACACTTGAGGATTATCATCACTCCAAATACGGCAGTTTTGTTTATTGACGTATCCATTCAACCAAAATTCGCTTATGAAAATTGGGACCAAAGGCAATTCGGGTCCAGGGGTGGACTGGGGTTCAAAAGGCCTACCGGGACTTTTAGAAAAAGGGCCACAGAATACAATTACACTAAAAATGGTTGCAAATAAAAGTTGATATTTCAGACATTTCCCGAAATTCAATTTTTGGTCTAAATGTAGATTTAGCCGCTTTCCACTCTAAGCCGACGATATTAATGTTTTTTGTTTTTTTTTTTAAATTTAAATACATTTATAACATGTTGTATTTATAAAGTTTAACTTTGAACTCTAAAGCTGAAAGGAAAACTGAAATGATCGTCATAATGCAGCTTATGACATCAGTATAACTGAAAACTTAACTGATAACTCAACCGAAACTGAAACTGAAATGATAGTCTATATGGGGCTAGATTTGAATTTCATTTAATTAAAACTTTAAAACTTATTTTTTTTAAGTTAACGGTTGTGGTTATGGCAAAAAAATTAATGAGTTTTTATCCAGACAATCTGTATTTGACAGTTTTTCACTGTACCAACAATTTGTTTGTTAGATATTTTGGATTTTGAATGAAAAAATGCCGTTTCGCCTTTGATCACCAATATTTCGACAGATAATGATGCACTCAAAATTTAGGGGCAGTTTCAAAAATTTTAATTAAATAAGGTACATATCTCGCTCAAAGCGAGAAAAAAAGCCGTAGAATGTTTTTGTTTGAGCTCAATACGACCACTCATCACAAAGATACAGCTCTTCAAAAAACACTTTGTTTGACCAGTGTATAAGAAATTTGCGGAGGCAAACTTTTTGTTTGCCTGGGGCCCACCGGGAAAAATCCCGGTTGACCGGTGGCCCAGTCCGCCCTTGCTTCAGTCTATCCATGTTGTAATGCCAAACCAAACTAAAAGTAAATCACTTGATAGCTGACAAAATGGCCGCCTGTTAAAATAGTGCTGCCAACTTAAAGTTATATGCCTCTACAAAAACACCCTTTACATTTTACTTAAGTACTTTTTTGTAGAGCAATGAAGTTTCTATAAAAGAAGGTTATATAAGAACTTTCAAAATGGGCGAAATGATTTTTGAGATACAAGAATCAGATCGCAACATGTTAATGCCTATAAATTTGTGTGTACAAATATAAAACTGCGATGCGCAGCCTATAAATGTATATATAAAAACTCATATTTTTGGATCATTAATATTTTGGTAGCATCTACAGAAATAATAAAAGTGCAAAAAGTCTTATGTGCAGAAATTTCTGAAATGAGTTAATACATTTATGTATGTTCTTAGTGCATATACATTCTTCCTTCCCTCAGTGTAGTTGGTATCACTCTTTTTTTCTTTTGGAAGTTAAGTCAAAAAAAAAAATATATTTGCGTCGATTCTATGCGCAGCAATTTAAAACGTTGAATGATATCAGGCTATCGAATGCATATTTATAGTCTCCCATCCAAACAACACTGAGCACCAAAGTTTTTTTCTTCAGAAATATAAAATTTGAAAAAAAATGCATTGCTTTTATCTAAAGCATAGTTTACAGTTCCGATGCGAAAAAAAAATCAAAATTTTGAAAGCGATTTTCCACCTATTCTGCGCACCAAGTTGAATAATATTCAAGGCGAAACACGTTTGCTTTGGCCTAAGCCACCCATTGAGTCCTTAATTTACCCTTAATTGACAAACTATAGGACTAAAAATGGAAAATAATTATTTTTGGATGCGAAAACCATTTGCATGCAAATAATGCCTTGAGGTGAATATATTTTTTTTTTCGGAAGTATAAACCGACCATAAAAAAAAATATTTTATTCACCACACTTTTTTTCGCATTCAAATCAATTGCCGGTTCATTTATTTGCATGACATTCCATGACAGCATAGTTTTTTTTTTTGCATGAAACTGTAAACCAATCATGCAAACAGTTAATTTTACATTTCACCTCAATTATTTTTGACATGCGAGAATATTTGCATAGATTTTTTTTTGTACACGGGAACTGTAAACTAGGCTTAATCCACCAAAAAAAATTGCACCATATTTAATTTTACTTACATTCTTTCAGTTCCCTTACATAATTTTTCAATAAAAAACGCACTAAGCACTCGTTAAAAAAGAAATACTAAAGTTACCTTAACAAGCCAATTTTCCCTTATATCATCACGCACTGAAGCTGCAAGCAAAGCTGAAGTTTTCACATTTGTTTCCGCAAGGTAAACGTATTCCCATTTTTTTTAAACACAGATTTGTGCCTTGAAAGTGTACAAAAGACATCTAAAGACTGTCACAGCTTTTGTAAATGAATAGAACAAGAACAAACCTACTCGTGTCGTACCTACATCATAAATATTTAAATTTTCCCTTTCAGATCCTGCTACGAGTTTTGTGGAATACTTACTATAAAATTTATACAAACGTTAACAGAATTTATTTCCCTTTTTCGGTTAGAATAACTCGAAAGCCTGACGTAATTCTGAGGTTTAATTTAAATTACGGGAATCAAAAGCCTTCGAAAAAGTTTATAATAGCTCCAGATATTGTAAGAACAAAATATTTTATTTCATTATAATGCATACATATTACGTAAGAAGTCTCTCAAATTTGTTTCAGATAAACGAAGAAATGGAAAATACGAATAAAAGGTATTTTAAAAATATTTGGATTCAAATGCAGGCATTTTCCTGCCGGGAAATCAAAATAACAGAATCAAATATACAATTTCACCTTATTGACTTATTTATTTTCATGATTTTTTTAACAACATCAACAATTAGTAAGTTCGAACAAAAACAAAGAAACAAAATGTCTTAAGTGATTATTTTTAGTATCATTATCAATCCAAGAAAAAAACATGTTCCATTATGCAAATTCTATTCAAAAACAGTTTGTTAATCGTCCAATTTATAACGAGTACGGGTTTGAGATGACGTATAAAGATCTGATAATCATCGCTGATTGGTGGTCATTTATTGAAACGACATTCATTGAAAGTATATCGCAATTTGATGGAGAGAGTAATAATAAAAGTGAAGCAGTGTTGGAAAATCACGTCTTACTCGGTGCCCCGAGACTGCGACAAATAAGAGTTGAAAATGCAACTTGTTCAATACATAATGCTTTTCAAAATCAATTTCAAACATGCTATGGGGATTACACTAAAGCAAATGCAGATAGATATGAATTTTTCAAGTAAGTCCTTATTATGTAAAAATTATTTCATTACTTCCTAAATTTAAAGCATGAATGAATGAACGAACTAATAATAATTATGTATATTGGCTTTAGTTTAAAACATCAGTGAAATATAAATAAACTATGTACATAAATAAAAAAAAATGTGGTACTAAGGCATAACCGGATCTGTCAATTTAAATTTGTTGTTTTTTTTTATATTAACGGGTTAATTTGTTTAATGTATACAAAAATATGTTAATCGAATTTCTCATAAATAAGACCTCTAGGGGTGTGTTCTTGTTGGAGCCGTGTGATTTAAACTGCTTGGTTCCCCATTTCTAAGTCAGTGGCATTACAACTTCAATTTTAAATTCACTTTTCTAATCAATATGAAATTGTGTTCTGTAGTACCTCGTGGCTTGATGGTTAGTGCGTAGGACTGTCATGCCGAAGGTGTGGGTTCGATTCCCAGCCGTGCCACCTAAAAACAGAAATGTTTTATTCGAGGTACTGCCTCTTGCGAGGAACTGACAAATCCTCCAAGAGTATACTTGTCATGAAAAAGTGCTTCTCATTTAGCCGTTCGGACTCGGCAAAAAACTGTAGGTCCCCTCCATTCCTGCCCAACAAACACGCACACAGGAATGGTTGTGAGTTGTAAGTCACTAGGCCCTGGTTCTCCTCGAGCTGTTGCGCCACCCAATTTATTATTTATTTGTGTTCTGCGATTGATAGAACCCATATGTGTAAGCTTTTTAAATATCAACTCTTACCGACGTTTTTTTGGAGACATTATTTTTGTTGATTTTTATTTTGTATAAAATTAAAAACAAAAACCAGAAGTTTCGAATGAAAAATAAATATGTACCTAAGTATTTTGAGTTTTATTCGAGATTAACTGGGTGAACAGAATGGAGATGGAGCTGCAACTGGAATAGCTGTCAAACTATTGAATACACACAAATTCAATGATGTGAACAGAGCACGACGCAGCTGCAGACGGTGCTGCAGACGCAGCTGGACAAGTTGGCCAACTTTTTACTTTTGCTTGCAGCTTTTTTGACGTTTCAAAATTCCGAGCATAATCGAGTATTTACAAGGTAGTGGGGCTGTTAGTGAGGGGTTTCATGGTAGTAGTTCAAAATTTGTCTAAATCATTGAAAGAAACACCCTTTCGCAACAAATATTTTTGTAGACTCCTTTGATTCTTGTCGCTTATGACAAATGTATGTGTATCAAGTTTCGTGTCAATGCTGTTGAAATTTGGTAATATTTTACGTGCTTCACTAATAATTCGGTCATAATTTATGAAGACGGCTATAACTTTTTTGAAGGTACATAGTTGTATCGAGTTCATTCTAATTTAGTAAGATTGGGCATTCAAAAATACCCTTCAAACATGTGTCATATGCTTATATTATTCCAAGAAAAAAAAATATTCAAGTTTGTTAATCTTTAAAATCCCCCTCCCCAGCACTTTGAAAGTGGCTTTTTAAAAAAACCAAATTAGGTTTTCAATCAACTCTGGATGTTATGTAGTAGATTGTGAAATTCTGCGTCGACACCATTTTTAAGTTTTATTAATAAAAATATTTTTTTAACTGTTATTGGCTTTTCAAATTTTGTTTCCAAAACGACTTTTTTCCACCCTCTTTGTGCAAGGGGAGGGGTGGGAGAAAAACAATCATGTGGTCCTATGGTTTCAAGGGTTCTGAATCCAACGGGAGTTCTTGGGTCATCGTCCGACCCTTGGTTTTCGATCTATAAGCAACATTTCGGAATTGTGGCAACCCTTCTCTTGTCCTTCTGACAGTGTTGCCCTCTTGGCAACACTTCTTAAAAGTAAAGTTAGAACATGGACTATTTGTATACTAAAGTTCAACTCGTCAGGTCAAAATGAAAGGTATGCCCTCATATCGTGCACTAACGCCCCTACTAAAGGGGGTTGAAGTGAGTTTCAAACTCTTTTCAAAGTCTTATAAAGAGGTAAAGTAATTTCAGCTTCTTTTTCACCATTATCCATTTTTTTTTTCGACACTGAAATGTCAGAAAGATGTACAGCTACATTGTGGGCGCGTGAAAAAAATCACGTACGACAGCTATTTCAGTTGCAGCTGCAGTTCCAGTTGCAGCACTCTATTCTGTTCAGTCAGTAAGATATTGATGCTAAGAAAAAATAAAAGAGCTTAGGCATGGTCTATTTTTTCCATGTATCGATAGGAGCTTATTAATGTGAAAGGTTTAAACCCAAATTTGCACCACCTAATAAGTTTTCTTACCACAATTATTGGTAAGACTGTGTTTTTTTTTGCCATTTTTTGGTCTTTGTAAATATCTTGGGTCCAGCATCTCACACAGAAAAAAATTAAATATGCATTTATTCATAAAAACATTAGCTATTACATTAAAAAAAAATACATTTATTTTACAAATAAGAAGTTATAAATAATTAAAGTAAGTTTTTGTTTTTTCGTGATTATTAAGAAAAAAGCTCATTTAACAATGAAGTTTTAATTTTTTTATTTTTAAAGTGGTTGTAACTACGTAAAATTTAGAAACAAAAGTCAGCAATCTACGACAAACGGAAGCCAAGTAATAAATTAATGAATAAAGGTTTTTATTAATATCTCAGCCCCAGTATGTTGCAACGTAAAAGCTAAAAAAATTCATTATTTATAATAATATTTTCTGCTGCGTTGACACCATATTTTCTATCAGTTTGCGTTTAATTAATTTTGTTTAAACAAATAGACAAAAAGTTATCATTGGTTTGAACGCTTTTTTTGTCTTACAAACAGCTATATTTAACGAAACAATGTTTATAGTTTTTAATTTTTGTTTGAAGTCGTATTAATTATCTATATTTAAAAAAAAAAATTGTCCTTCACGACTAACGGGAGTCAAGATATTCTTGAATTATTTTACTTTGCAACATACTGAGGCTGAGATCTTATTTAAAACCTAAAAGCTGACTTACATATGTTTATTAATTTATTACTCGGCTTCCGTTTGTTGTAGAGGGCTGACTTTTATTCTGAATTGTAGGTAATTACAAGGACTTTTTCTTAATAACTACGAAAAAGTGATATTCGAACAACAAAAACTTACTTTAACTAAATATAACTTTTTACTTGCGATTATAGGTACTATAAGGCAAGTTTTGGATTCGTGCAAAAAAAAAATTTTGAGATAACAATCAAACATGATATTACGATGATAGAGAACACCAAAAAAGTGGGTGGCACAATTCTGTCTGTCTGTCTGTCTGTTCGTCTACAGCCTAAACGGCTTGATCGATTTTGTTCAAACTTGGTACATAGTGGTTTTTGGTGATTATGCCCACACATTTTTTTCATTTTTTTTTAGAACCAAAAATAACGGTACCATACAATTTTTTTCAAAGAACCATTTTTTTTATTTTTGTTTTTCTTCAAAACGATACGACCGATTTCAATTATTTTTTTAAACAGAAGCTTCCAAAAAACATAAACAGTTTTGCGTACCAAAATTTTTGAAAAAATATTTTTTGGATTTTTAAAAAATGTTTCAATTTTTTTTTTGGAAAATCAAATATTTCGAAAACGACATGATCGATTTTTTGAAACTCGATATTTAAGAGTTTTTAGTATTCTCTACAATATTTTTAGAAAAAAATTTACATTTATGAAAAAATAACGGTACCTTCCATACAAAAGTTAAAAAACCACAAAGGAAAATATTTTTTTGCTTAAAAACGACTTCTACAATTTTTATTAAACTTTTTTAATATACTAAAAATAGTACGATCTACTACCAAAAATTATAAAATTTCACACTTAGCAATTATCAATAGTACCTGTCATGGAACGTATTTTTTTATTTTGAATTTTCTCGTTTTTGGCTGAGCAGATTAAAATGATTTTTTATATACAAATTTCAGATAAGATTAAATAATATTGCATTTCAAAATTTTCCAAAAAAAAGTTTTTGGATTTTTAAAAAATGTTTCAATTTTTTTTTTTTTGAAAATTCGATATCTCAAAAACGGGTTGACAATTTTTTTTCAAATTTTGTTTTTATATACACATAAATATATACTTTAGATTTGCATACCAAAATTTGTTCTTAAAAATGTTATAAGAATTTTATATATAAAAAATTAATTTTTTAAGAAACCGCTTCAACGATTTTAAATTTTTTTTCCTATACAATCATATTCAATCAAGAATTAAGATGGCATTCTTTTTTTCCACCCCAAACTGTCAAAAGAGTTGTTTTAGCCAATTTCAATGTCGTATTTCATGCTTCTCTTCATATTTTTCTCTCATAGTTTCCATGTTTATATATACAATTTTCTTAAACTTGCAGTGTCTTGAATATAAGAGCAAGTAGGTACGTGCGACCCAGTCGTGCATTTTATTTTATTTGTTTAAATAAATACATTTTTTTTAAATAAAATAGCTAATGCTGTTATGAATAAATGCATATTTTATTTTTTTCTGTGTGAGATACTGGAGATATTTACAAAAGATAAAAATAGCAAAAATACATTTGTACCAATAACTTTGGTAAACAAAGTTGTTAGGTGGTGCAAATTTAGGTTTAAGCCTTTCACATAAGCCGCTATCGATTCATGAAAATCAGAACATGCATCTGCGTGCAAGGCCAGGCATTGTTTCACGACGCTTTGACTGGACTATAGCCCCAATACAAAAATTTGAAAAATTGAAGTTTCTAACCACCCACAAGACTTTAGTATTGGGTGTCCTCTTTGATGACAGCGTATACTTGGTCTTTTCCTCTTGAACTTTCAAACCTATCTTTTTCGCTTTAGTCTCAATACTCACGAGAGCGCTTCACTCTTTGTTCTTCTGATTATGTAAATATTTTCGTCGTGTGCCTTCATTCGTCCCTTAAAAGATTCTGCCAAACTTTCCAAAAAACACTCAGGAAAACACATAAATGATTGGAAATTTTGCCGCTCTCTATCTTCTAAGGGACTAACAGAGAGTTTGATCTATTACAAGAACTGTTCAAAACTAAAAGCTAAATATTTCTTGTATGCACACTTTTTCCCTGCGATCTTAAAAATATAAGTCAAATTTTACACCTATTCGAAACGTTTTTATGTAGGCAGACAAACGATTATTGTTTCAATACCTCAAACGCTATTATTGAAATGATCTATAGGTACATTATTACGGAAATTACTTGACTTTTTATGTCGTTGGCTTTTGGTCTTTATAGGAAAATAGAAATTGAAATTTCAAAAGTCGTTAACCGTTATATCGATTTCAAAACTGACCAACTGGAAAAAAATTAATTTTGTATAAGTAAAACTGCCTACATATGCATATGATATTTTGCCTAAAAGTATGCAAGCCAGTTAAAATTGTTGGATGACTATCTGCCTTCATGTTACAAAAAACTCAAGCAGAACTAACCAACTTAAGTTTTCCCACCAAATACACGTTCGAAGTTAGTCAATTTTATTTGTAAGCCTACGGTCTAGCTATGTACATTTTAAAACTTTACACTAAAAATATAATTCTATTGTCAAAGCTCCTTTGTTATTGTTATCTTATCCTGGGCTTAGTTTTAATATTAAAGGCTATTATTTTAACAGACTTTCCTTAAAGTCCCAAGCTTCCAACTCTTTGGGTTTTTTAAAGAAGTTGGAAAATCTTTCGTTTCTTCTAACCACCGTAGTGTAAAGGTAAACAATGACAGAATGTTCTTAATTTTTTGACCTTAGCAAAATTCAACAATACCCACGGAAGAATTTTACTTTATTTATGTACATTTATAGAGCTTTTTCCTATACTTCAAGTAAAAAGTTTGTATCTTAACAGCAAAACTCCAGCAAATATAAACACTTTACCGATTTGGGGGAAGCTATCCACTTATGAGGGTGCTGGTTACATTGAAACACTATCCACGATGCCGGATGAAAATGAAGTCACTTTGGAGAGATTGAAAACCTTAAACTGGATTGATAGGGGAACTCGAGTGGTTTTAATAGAATTTGTTACCTATAATGCAAATGTTAATTTGCTGTGTAATATAAAGTATAGTTATATATATACATATATATATTTTCTTTTCTTTTAAACAAATAAATTTATTTTTTGCAGAATGTTATTTGAATTCGCTACCTCCAGGGGTATTTTGACATCAAGTTCTATCCAACCACTAAGTTATTCTGTTTTATGTGAAGGATTTTCCGAATGCTTTTTTGTATTATTGTTTTTCGGGATAGCATTATTTTATACTTTTGATTTGCTATTGAGAGTACAAATAGTTGGATTTTATAGTACTATTAATTCATTTTGGAGTATTTTGGATACCATTGTTATGTCGGTTAGTATAGTAATTATAGAAATAATGGCAGTTTATAAAAATATACGAAAATAATTTTAGTATTTAGTATTAAACCAGGAAAAATGGTTCCAGTGTTTAAAATAATTAATTCATGAAATATTAAAATTGGTATGGACGCAGAATTGCACCCTCTATAGCATATCCAAAGTCCCGAAAAATCCCCACATTGGCTTTTTGTGTAGATGCATTTGAAGAGATAGAGGGGAAAAAGTTGGAAGTCTATCAAACTGAAATATTTGTTTTGCTAAAACCAAATCATATGATACATACATATGTTTAAGGGTACCTTTCAACGCTGAGTCTGATACACCAAATCGGAATTTCTAAAAAAATGTTTCCAACTTCCTTCCAGATTTTCATGTTTATAAAGTTAGCAGGACACTTTTGGAAATTCAGGTTAAAAAGTATCCTATCATTAGTTGCTAATTAATTGCGAATTAGTTACGCAAAAAACAATTTAATTGCATTTTTGGTTTGCGAAAGAATGGGTGTCCTGCTAAGTTCATATGAAGTTAGCAGGACACCCATTTTTTCTTAAACCAAAAATGCAATTAATTTTTTTTTTTGCGTAACTAATTCGCAATTAAGTAGCAACTAATGATAGGATAGTTTTTACCCTGAATTTCCAAAAGTTTCCTGCTAACTTTATATACATCAGATTTTCCCTCGCTTTAATAAAAATCCTTTTAACAAATATATTTGCTAGGACTATTTTGATTTTTGGTTGCCATGACAATTTTTAACACTGTTGGCGAGTTTCATGAGGGCAAAAGTTTTTTCGTGAGTGTTATGGTTAAAATTCTACGCTTGGGGTTACCCTTAAAAAAAAACCTTTTCACCACAGAAATTTGTAGGGATTCTTTTGATTCTTAGTTCTATTGGCTAATGAAACATTAAGTCAAAGTTTCATTGACATGCCATTATTTTCAAAGGGGTTTCGGTAATATTCTACGTGTTGTACTTAAAAAAACATCATTACATAAAAATTACTACAACTTTTTTGTGGGTAGTCGTATCATTAGACTCAGCATTAAAAGTTCCCCCTAAAATAGGTTTTAATATGATTAGGTTTTAGCAAAACAAATATTTCAAATTTATAGACTTCTTACGTTTTCCCCTCTCCATTTCTTCAAATGGATCTACACAAAAAGCAGATCTGGGGATTTTTGGGGGACTTTGGATATGCTATAGAGGGTGCAATTCAGCATCTTTACCTATTTCAATATTTCATAAATTTATCATTTCAAGGTTCCCCATACGATTTGAGCTATTTTTCCTGGTCTATATATACACAATACATAAATACATACATATATTGAATGTACATAATATACTTCAACATATTATAACATAATAAATTTTATTTAATTTTTTTAAGCTTTCGCATCTTTCGTTATTTTATATGATTTGGCATACAAAGTATTTAAGAAACGTGCTCCAAATCGAAATCCTGAAATCTGAAGAAGAATTCAGTTTAGACGTTATTTTTTATTGGAATAATTTTTTCAATACTGGAATGGGCTTATGCGTGTTTCTTGTATGGATAAAAACATTTAAATACCTTCAACTGAATACAACCATGTTACAATTCACTTCAACTATAAAAAGGGTAACTTAACAAAGTTATAATACCAAAAAATATTAATTTTTGTGTTCATAAAAACAAAATATAATAAAAATACTCGTCCATAAAAAATATTAATAGTGCACAGAAAGTTTAATTGGATTTCTTGTCATGTTTGCAATTGTTTTCGTTGCCTACGCCGATTTATCGGTCCTCTTATTTGGGACAACTCATAATGATTTTCGTGATTTTTCCACTGCTATGATGACAATGATGCGGATGGTCCTAGGAGATCTTAATTATTCTGAGATGGAAGAAACAAGTCCAATTCTTGGTCCGATCTACTTTTTGTCTTATATTTTGTTTGTGTTTTTCATACTTTTGGTAAGGAAAAACTTTGGTTTAGAAGTTACAAATATACTAACTACTTAATGTTTCTCTTTGCAGAATATGTTTCTAGCCATAATAAATGATACGTTTTCAGAAATTAAGAATGACAAAACTATTAATGAAAATAAAGAATTTAAGGAATTCAAGAAGAAACTACTAACTATGGTAGAAAAGAGCCCTTTATTTGCAAGAAATGAACTAAAATCCTCCATTGAATTGTCGATTAAACCTTCCGAAGATAATAATCGAGATAGAAAAGAATATGCAAAGAAGGAATATTATGATGTTAATTCGTGAGTATTCTTTTCCGATTAGTTACTGTGTTTTTCTTGTTTACGACTCTGAAAATAAAATAATATGAAGGGTACCTACATGTTAAAAACGGACTAAGTTCACTTGCGTCGATTCCGAGAAAAACGAAATTTTTATAAAAAAGATTTTTTTTTGTCTATGGCACAGTGTTATTCATCATACAAAAATAAATTTATTTTTACTTAATCATTTCCTTAATCTAATGCAATGACGTGAGTCAAAAAGATCTTTTACGTAGAAGCCACAAGAACTAGACTAGTTTTAGTTTAGTTTAGTTAGTTTAAAAGTTTATTTGGCTCAATGGCCATTAAAATTTATAAATTAGGTATTTACATTTTGAGTTTAAGTTAAATTTACATTCAAACGTTTGTCTAGGAATTTAAATTAATAAAATTCTTTGCATATAAATATATTTGATTTTTGAAATGACATAAATTATTTATATTTCTTATATTGGAAGGCAGATTGTTGAATGCTTGAAGTCCCTTGTAGAATATGCTTGCTTGAGCTCTAGTTGTTCTGGTCCGGGTTATGTTGAACTCTTCGGTGTTTCTCAGGTTATATTCTACCAATCTTCTATCGGGAACACTAGATTGCAGGTATTCGGGGCACAAGTTGTGTTTTATTTTGAAGACAAATATCATTGCCATCATAAAAAGTCTTTGAGTTATGTTTAACCAATTTAATGACTCAAGCATAAGCGAAACAGAAGTAAATCGATCACATTTGAGGATAATGCGCATGGCTTTGTTTTGCAGTTTTTGGAGTCTGTTTTGTTGAGTGTTGTTACACAAATAAAGTATACTGGCACAGTATTCGAAATGGGGTTTAACGGTTACGTTGTATACTTTTATTGCACTGTTTTTAGAAATGTTTCGTCGCATTCTTCTTAGCACACCCAATTTTTTTGACACTTTTTTACAGATGTAATCTATGTGTTCATTGAACGATAGTTTATTATCCAAGAGAATACCGAGATATTTAACTGATGTTATTTGTTCAATTGGTATATTATTTATTGATATATTAATTTGCTGTTGTGGGGAGGGATTGTTAATTGTCATGAATTTGGTTTTGTTTGTATTGAGTATAAGTTTATTCATATTTAACCAAGTATATATTGCACCTAAGTCTTTTTGTATATTATCTATTAATGTTTTTAAGTCTTTTCCTGTTACATACAGTAAACCATCATCTGCGAAAAGTACTAGTTTACTAAACTTTACCACTTTTTCCATATCGTTTATATATAAAAGGAATAATAGTACACCCAAAATTGTTCCTTGTGGAACTCCTGTTGATGTTATTGCCGGATTCGATATATTGTTATTCACAGAAGTTTTTTGTGTTCTATTGAGTAAAAATGTTTTAAACCACTTTAGTTCCGTACCCTTTATGCCATATTTGTCTAGTTTATTTAATAAAATAGCATGATTCACTGTTTCAAAAGCGCGTTTGAGGTCTAAGAACACAGCGACAACACAGTTTTTATCATCAATTTCACTTTTCCAATCGCTAATTACAAAATTAACGCAGGTTTCACATGAATGGTTTGAGCGAAATCCTGACTGGTGTAAACTTATAACGTTATTGTTGTTAAGATGCTCTTGAAGTTGGATCATTGCTATTTTTTCAATTATTTTTTCATATAATGGGAGCATATTTATGGGTCGGTAATCAATACATTTGACTGAGTTAGAAACTTTCTTTTTAGGAACAATAAGCGATTCCTTCCAGGTTTGGGGAAACACACCAGAGTTAAATGAACTATTTATTATACGCATAAGCACAGGACCAACAATTTCGATAGAGTCTTTCAACATTTTTACATTCATAAAGTTAAAGTCATTTTTTTGGTTTATCACAGTAAGGCTATTAATAATATCGATAGAATTTACTTCAGTAAACTTAAATTCTATATTGCACACTTCTACTAAACTAATATATTCAGAAAATATCACAGCATTGCTCAGTTCATTCACACTCTTTTCAGCTATTATTGCACTATTAGTTTCCTCATCACAGTTTTCAAATTGCACTTCAGTTATTTCATCTTTGTTTGTTTTTAGCACATATCTTTTTAACTGTCGCCACATATCTTTTTGATTATTTGCTTTATTTATTTTGTCGGATATAAATTTTGATTTAGCACTTTCAATTTGACGTTTGTAATAGTTTCTGTATTGATGATATGCTTGCCAATCATTTGATGTGTTAGATAATACAGCTGTTTTATACAAATTTATTTTTATGGTTTTAACTCTTTTAAGTTCACCATTATACCATTCACCATTTTGATAGGGGACAACACGGGTAACTACCATGCTATCTACTACTTTTTTTAATTCAATTGCAAATTTTTCACTTAAGACATTAACATTGTGCGGATATTCTGGGTCAAAATTACTGAAAAATTGGTTCAATCCAAGTTCACTAATGAAATGTTCTTTATTATACTTACAGTACTTGATAGTTTTGTTAAGTTTAGTTTGTTTTGTGCATTTGATTAAGACTTTTAAAGCTTCATGGTCACTTATTTTGAAGTTATGGTCGACACTGGCACTACAGATGTTTTTGTTATTTGTTAAAACATAGTCAATAAGTGTTCTTGATGTTTGTGTTATTCTTGTTGGTTCTGTGTTTAATAGAGTTAGGTTGTTATCAGTCATTATTTGTTTTAAGCGTTTTGCATATGTATCAGATCTCTCTAACGAATCTATGTTGAAATCACCCATTATTATAAAATTACTATTGCACTGTTGTAAGAAGTCAACCCATTGTTCAAGGGCATCACAGAACGTATTTTTACTTGACATATGAGATCGGTATATTGCACTTAGATAGATCGCAGATGTATTTTCGTATTGCACTTTAATAACAAGGCACCAATAGTTCATTGCTAAAACAAATTTTTTAACAAAAGAACACTTGAACATTTTTTTGACATAAAAAACCAACCCTCCGGTATGACTAGATTCACTATCACAATTGAACATATAGTAACCCTCTAATTGCATTTCATTAACATCATGGTTTTTCGTCACATGAGTCTCAGTTAGTACGATTATATCACAGTTAAATTCATTTATAATTATTTGTAGACCAGTATAATTATTTGATAAGCCCTGAATATTGGAGAAAAAACACTTGATAGTTTCTAGTTGCTAGAAGCTATCACGTTCTTCAGCGGCTTTTAGTTTTCTCAAAAATACTGGGCAATTAATATCAGATGCTGTGTGATTTACATCAATCTGCTGATTTGTTTGTTCACTTAAAGTCGAGCAGTTTACACATTTATTTATATTGCTAGTACAGTCTTTAATGTCATGATTTCCGGCACACTTTAAACACACTTTATTCTTGTTGCAATATTTTGCGATATGATTGTATCCACAACAATTGTAACATTTCAGCACTCTTATATACTGGTAGACACGACACCTGTCCCATGCAATATTTAATTTTCCCACATTCATAATATGAGCGTTGGTAACCCTATCCACTTCAATGATTGCATTATATTTGTTTGTTCTATGAGACAAATATATCTTGATACATTTAATATAGCATGCACTATCATTGAGTTGATTTTGACACTTTATGGATTCTATCAAGTCATCTTCACTGATTGTCTCTTTCATTCCTACAATATTTATTCGTGGATTGCGATGTTCTTGAATTTTAGCGTCATATTCACTCATTTTTGTTTTTATTTCAGCTTCAATTGTTTTAACTGATTGTTTGTCACATTTAATTAATAAAGCACCATTTTGTACATTTTTAACTTGTTCGATTTTTAATTTCATACTTGTTGGGTTAATCACATTCTTTATATCTTCTCTTGTTTTTTCATTATTTTGATCACTCTTTGGTTTAACCACTATTATTTCACTTTTTTCTTTTAATGCTTGTGCATATGATGGTTTTTGTTGTGTTGGTGTTGGTGTTGGTGTTGGTGCTGGTGTTAAGCTTAAATTCTTAACTTCATCAAGAGTTTTTTTAATTTCAATATTATATTTTGCGAATTCATCAATTTGTTTACACAACGCGGATAGAACATTCGGACATTCTGAGCACATGAATTTGATTCTTGGATTGTTATTTAGTAAGCCCAAATCAAATTGGCTTAGATTGGCGCATTTAATATGAAATTTTCTTCCACACATGCCACTACATATCACAAGCTCATCATTCCTGTTTATTCTTTTTTTGCCACAGCTATCACCACTACATTTGTCTTCCATTTTTCACTCAAATACAAACTAAATGTTATATGCAAATTCGGTTTCTTAATTTGTTATTTTTCACTATTTCACTTATAAAATTCAATAATGCAATAAATATTCTTACTGCAGAAATCACTATTCTATTGATTTAAATGAAATCTGTATTTTATTTAACTTTAATAAATGAAATAAATGCCAAATTCCTAGGAGCTACTGTTTGGATGTGTTCCGTTTGAAAATTTTCACTCATCAAGGATATGATAATGATAATATGGAACGGTATGATAATAAGAAACGGTCTTTTGCATTTTATTCATACATCTTCCGATTGTAGTGGACGACCTGCCTACCCTAGACTAAAACATATTATGGGTCGTGTAAACTGAGCCATATATTTTGATTTTCGATTTAAGAGACATCTAGTGGTCAAAAACGGAAGCAAAATAGGATGCAGTAGATTGAATTAAGAAGAAACATGATTCTCGAAATTTCAATTAAGGTATAAGCTGAGAGGGGAATGACAAGCACCAATACAATTACATTTTTCATAGTGAAAAAAAAAGATAACCAGCGGATACCTTGGATCAGATGATCAAAATAATGTGGGAGGAGGAAATACGAGAAGAAAAGTGGGGTGATTGATACACCGTATTGTCAAATAGCATTATTTTTCTTGGACAAGGACGGTTGAATGAGAGAACCTTCAAATCTCACTTCAACTCTTAAGTTTAAGGTCGGCTAAATTACATTGCGCTTAAGAAATTATTTCGTTAAATAAAACTTTTCTTAACGACCATTTTAGACGAAATCTTTGTGTTGACTTGTTTCGCCTGAACGAAACATGATATTTTGAAGACACACTTCGCAGGGGCTGCGAATGGCAGCCAAGATAATTCGGTGAATATGGTATGACCGAAAGCTGGTCATAGACATTTTTGGGGGAGTCCAAAGATAGCCAACGGATTCCTAGTAGAGCTGTGTAAATTGTTCATTTCAAATGATCGAATCGTTCAAGAATCGATCACCAAAATGATTCGATCATTTTAAATAATCGATTTTTCGATCATTTTCATTTCCCTGAATTTATTATCGATTCAATTTTCATTTCGATTTCGATGGAATCAAATCTTTTCGATTTTAACGAATTCGATTCAATACTCTTCCGATTTTGATTGAATCCAAAACAATACAATTTTGATGGATTAAAAAGCTCAAAAAATATGGAATTTTCACAATTTTTTACTGGTTGAAATTTTGACCGAAATATACTTTTTTGTGAAAATATAGTTCGGCCCCTATCCGTCAAGACATCAACTGTCAAATTCTGTTGACGGTTGGCTGCGATGTCAATGGATTAAAAAACCTCTTAAAAATCTTAAATTTTTGAATAATTTTTACTGCTCAAAGACGATTTTAGGGCAATTGGGTGACATTTGGATCAAAATACACCCTTTCTCTCAAAATAAAGTTTATCCCCTATCTTCCAAGCTATCAATCTTTAAATTCCATTGACATTGATTGATGGCTAAGATGTCGATGGATTAAAAAACCTCTAAGAAATCTGAAATTTTTGACGAATTTTTAGTGCTTCATAAAAAGGTGACTTAAAAGCGATTGTATGATATGTGGATCAAAATATACTTTTTCTATCAAAACATAGTTTTTCTCCTATATTTCAAGCCATCAACTGTCAAATTCTATGGACGGATGTCTACGATGTCGATGGATTAAAAAACCTCTAAAAACTCTGACATTTTTGAATAATTTGTACTGCTCCGGAGAATGGTGATTTTAAAGCACGTGAGATACAACTTTTGTGTCAAAATATAGTTCATCCCCTATCTGACAAGCAATCAGCTGTCAAATTCAATTGAAGTGTGGATACGGTCTCGATGGATTTAACATGTTAAAAATCACAAGTTTTTGAAGAGAAAATCGAGATTCATCGAAATTATTGAGATTGAGATTGGGATGGAAAATCGAGAATAATTGAAATGATTGAGAATGAGATTGGGATGGAAAATCGAGAATCATCGAAATGGTTGAGATTGGGATGGGCAGTCGAGAATCATCGAAATGATTGAAAGTGGGATTGAAAATCGAGAATCATCGAAATGATTGAGATTGAGATCGATTGAAATGAAAATTTGTGATTTCAATCATCAATACTTTTCGATGATCGGATTAAGAAAATCGAATCGATCCTGATTGACACAGCCCTAATTCCTAGATTGGGTGGGTAATGGCAACACTGGGCCGACATCCACATCAGCAGTGCCCTTGAAGAAGTAATAGTACGTCCACTGTCTTTTTTGTTTTTTTTTCTTTTCTGGCCTAGTTTTTGTTTTTGTTTTTGTTTGCAGGTGAGGTCAAGTTTCGGGGGCAAGATCCCCACCTATTCCCGCTATTTAATGCCGCACAAAGCAAGCAGGCCATGCCCTCGGAACTTGACATTCTTTCCCAGTTTTCCAAACTCTTCCTTTCCCTTTTTCCTAACCTTTCCTTTTTTCTACCTTACTTCCTTACCGGCTCCTCTCCACTCTTCGTTTTGCCTCGCAACACAATTTATAAAATATAAGTTTGAAAACAAAACAGTTGGACACCTTGGACCATCCTTGGCCTTCAATATGTCGCAAGAGTTCAACCAGAAGAGTTAAGAGTATCGGTTATTTATTATACAAACATTAAGTATTAGCCATCTCCTAGTTTCTTCCGCTCTGTACCTGTCAAGTAATTGTGTGGCATGTAGTCCCACTTTGCTTGAATCCTAGAACACCCGAGTCCAGATACACAATTACAAAAAATTGGATTTCATTCAATTCCATTTATTTATCTGTAACGTTTCTTCCATTGTTGATTGTTGCCTTAAAAGAAAAATGGGTTCATAATCCCGTCATTCGAAAACCCACACCAAACAGTCTACGTTCATTGACTTCTTTATGACTACGTGTGAGTTTTCCGAGCCCCAAATACCTATTGCTTATTTACGTAGCCGTTCACATTGAAATGTGCCTCATCCGAAAAGATGATTTTTGAACAAAGTTGTCGTCAATTTTGAGCAGTACTAAAGCCCAAACAAAGAAGCGATGGCGAAGCAATTATTAAGCTTCAAATACTGAGTCAATTTGACTATGAAAGCACATAATCTGATAACTATAAACCAAAATTATGTTCTTCAGGGTAGGAAATATGTTAGTCAGTTCCCGTTTTAGTTCGTTTCCTCGAAATCCTGTGGTTTTTTTTAAATTTTGAAAAGCATAATAAGAAAAATCATTCAAAACTCATCAATCATCCTTTGTTTATGTTTAAATTTAATTGACTTAACTGCAATCAACCCAACATTTTTACAGATTTACAAAACTAAACTACATCTTTTTTTTTTTTTTTTTTTTTTTTTTTTTTTCTTTTAGGTTCTTTACAATTATGCCAAAACAAAAAACTGCACAGGAGCTAAAGGAGTAGGTTTTCTTTTTTTATTAAAACATTTACTTGATCTTATTTCTTTTTTATTTTCCCATCAGATTAAATGAACGAATAGCAATTTTGGAAAAAACTGTTGATAACCTGCTTGAATATCTTGATAATGCAATAAAAGCTGGTTAAAAATTAATACTTTTAAAATATTGAAACGATTTACCCATGGTTGGCAATTTAAACCTTTTCCATAAAAAAGATTTTATAATACATACAATAAATATTCTTTATTATGTACTTTTGAAATAAGTCAGCTAAGTTTACTGGAGTTGTTGAATTTATTATTGATTCAAAATTGTATTTAACGGCCTTACAAATACAAATTAGCATTTTGTGCAAGCGGTCTCACTCACACTTCGACTCATCATTCGCTAGTGATCTCGGAAACCTAATCTTAATTTTACAACAGGAATCCTTAGCAAAATTTTTCATTTTTGCTGTCAAATACGAAAGAAAAAAAATTTGTGAGATCTCATTTCCCTGGTAAAATTAAATAAAACACAAATACTGATGGAAATGACAAACAAAAATTGCTTCAAGAAATTCTTTTACAAAAACCGTGATAAAAGTAAACAATCTGTTGCATATGAACTCAAAGAATTGGGGATATTTTTGGTATTTCTTTGGGTAACAACAATAAGTGAGTGTCTTTTCCCCCCTTTTTGCCTTTAACTCCTAATTTTTGTTTCCATTTTCAGTAGCAACATCTTCTAGAGAGATTGGAATGTTTTATTTTAATGACACAATTGAGAGGTTATTTCACAATAGGTTTACATCCAACCAACATGGGCTTGAACTGGCGTATGAAGACCTCGTTACCATATCTGACTGGTGGTCATTTGTTACATCGACATTTGTTGAAGGAATTGACCAATTTAATGCAGAGGTATTCCCAAGGAATGAGTCAACTGATGGAAATATTTTGCTTGGACTGCCAAGGTTGAGACAGATCAGAGTAAAAAATGAACCATGCAGACTCAGTCAAATTTTCCAAAATAAATTCAAAAACTGCTTTGGGCAGTACACGAAGAGCAAAGAAGACGTGTCTCGTTTTCTTGAGTGAGTTATCGCTGAGTTTTATAAAATTTTGGTTTTATTCCTTCATAAAAATAATAAGCATGTTCAGGAAAATTAGATCTCACAATCTCGTGAACAGGATTCCTCAGTAAACTTTTTCAGTTTTGCTGAGAATTCTGAGAGAAAAGTGACCTACTTTTTAAAGGAACAAAATTTGTGAGATCTCATTTCTCTTGTTGAACAACATCTGTGAAGATAGCATAACAATTTTGAGCTAGACCAATGGGATCATGGCAAGAATTTGCATTTTTTTTTCATTTTGTATGCATGTCTATTCTGGACTTTGCAGTCTACCAAACAATGGGTGTAACCAACTGTACTGCTAACTTCACTGTGATGTTAGCAGTACATATCCTTTTTCTCAGTAACGGAACTAGCTAGAAATTTGCAATAAAGCTCCAAATTTGCAGTTTTTTATGCACTTCAAGAAAAAACTTAGTTCAATTTTGTAAGTCCAAATTTGACAACAAATCGAAAAATTCACTTTGCACTGTTAAGTTAGCAGTACATATCCTCTTCTCACCAAATGGGCTACCTAGAAAATTGCAGTCCTCCCAAGGTCACGCAATTATATGAATAGACAAAATGCAACGTTCGAACGCACTGCTGGTAATTGGCCTATTTTTGACGAAAACCAAATGGAGGACATTCGATTACACGAAACGGAGTGCGATTTAGAGCTTGACTACTTGTAGCTTTTTTATGTACAATACCTATCAAATATTTGTTTAATATTTTTTAAATTGTAGTATACGGTATTATGATGAATAATGTACTTTTTAATGATGTTATATGCGCATTTCATATGGAAAATTTTCTTCACTCTAGATTTCTTAGCCCACTTTTCGTTTCTATTTTTGCATTGGTTAGATACCAGAATACCTAGTAGAACTTGATTGAAGTGTTAAAATAAAAATGCATTTTTTTCGTTTTTGAAGTATACCACAGTGAAAAACTTCTGCACGGTGATTGTAAAACTAAACCACATCCAAAAATAATAAAATCATTCTTGGTCGCTCACGCCCATGTTTCATACAAATTTGCCCATTCTCCTTTGACAAAAACATCGAAAAATTCACTTTGCACTTTTAACGTCACAGTAATAGTGCAAAGTGAATTTTTCGATATTTTTGTCAAAAATTAACTTACAAATTTGAGCTGAGTTTTTCTTGAATTGCATGAAAAACTGCAAATTTGGGACTCAACTGCAATTTTCTAACTGGCTCAGTTACTGAGAAAAGGATATGTACTGCTAACTTCACAGTGACGTTAACAGTGCAAAGTGAATTTTTCGATGTTTTTGTCAAATTTGGACTTATAAATTTGAACTTAGTTTTTTCTTGAAGTGCATTTAACTGCAAATTTGGAGCTTTATTGCAAATCTCTAGCTAGCTCCGTTACTGAGAAAAGGATATGTACTTGTACTGCTAACTTCACTGTGATATTAACAGCGAAAAATGAATTCGTTCGATTTTTTTTTCAAATAAGGACTTCACAATTTGGACCTTAATTTTCCTTGAAATGCAAATTAACCTGCAAATTTGGAGCTTAACTGCAAATTTCTAGCTATCATCGTTGCTGAGAAAAGGACCTTTATGCTTACTTCACAGTAAAGTTAGCAGTGGCAGTATGATTTTTACTTGCGATATATGTACTATAAGGCATGTTTTGGATTCGTGCAAAAAAAAAAGTTGAGATAACAATCAAACATGATAAATTACGATGATAAGGAACACCAAAAAAGTGGGTGGCACAATTCTGTCTGTCTGTCTGTTCGTCTACAGCCTAAACGGCTCGATCGATTTTCTTCAAACTTGATACATAGTGGTTTTTGGCGATTATGCCCACACGTTTTTCTTCATTTTTTCTTAGAACCAAAAATAACGGTACCTGCCATGCATTTTTTTTAGCAATTTTACATAATCGTATTTTTCTCAAAAACGACTCGACAACTTTTCTTAAAAAAAATTCAATAAATTTATTTAAGTAAAGGCTTCCTTTGGGTGGAAAACCAAATTTTTGATTTTCTTCAAATCGGTACAACCGAAGCTTCTTAAAAATATAAACATAGTCTTGTATACCAAAATTTTTGAAAAATATTTTTTGGATTTTTTAAAAATGTTTCAATATTTTGTTTGGAAAATCAAATATTTCGAAAATGATATGATCGATTTTTTTGAAACTCGATATTTAAGAGTTTTTTAGTACTCTCTTAAATATTTTTAGAAAAGTTTTACATTTATGAAAAAATAACGGTACCTTCCATAAGATAGTTAAAAAACCGCAAGGGAAAATATTTTTTTCCTTAAAAACGACTCCTGCGATTTTGATTAAACTTTTTTCAAATATGTACTAAAATTAGTACGATCTACTACCAAAAATTTAAAATTTTACACTTAGCAACTATTAATAGTACCTGTCATAGAACGTATTTTTTTTATTTTGAGTTTTCTCGTTATCGGCTAAACGGATTTAGATGAATTTTCTTATATACAAATTTCAATTAAGATTAAATAATATTGCATATCAAAATGTTCAAAAAAATAGTTTTTGGATTTTTAAAAAAAGTTTCAATTTTTTTTTGAAAATTCGATATCTCAAAAACGGGTTGACAATTTTTTTTTTCAAATTTTGGTTTTATATACACATCAATACATACTTTAGATATGCACACCAAAATTTGTTCTTAAAAATGTTTTAAGAATTTTAGTTCAATTTTGTAAGTCCAAATTTGACAACAAATCGAAAAATTCACTTTGCACTGTTAAGTTAGCAGTACATATCCTCTTCTCACCAAATGGGCTACCTAGAAAATTGCAGTCCTCCCAAGGTCACGCAATTATATGAATAGACAAAATGCAACGTTCGAACGCACTGCTGGTAATTGGCCTATTTTTGACGAAAACCAAATGGAGGACATTCGATTACACGAAACGGAGTGCGATTTAGAGCTTGACTACTTGTAGCTTTTTTATGTACAATACCTATCAAATATTTGTTTAATATTTTTTAAATTGTAGTATACGGTATTATGATGAATAATGTACTTTTTAATGATGTTATATGCGCATTTCATATGGAAAATTTTCTTCACTCTAGATTTCTTAGCCCACTTTTCGTTTCTATTTTTGCATTGGTTAGATACCAGAATACCTAGTAGAACTTGATTGAAGTGTTAAAATAAAAATGCATTTTTTTCGTTTTTGAAGTATACCACAGTGAAAAACTTCTGCACGGTGATTGTAAAACTAAACCACATCCAAAAATAATAAAATCATTCTTGGTCGCTCACGCCCATGTTTCATACAAATTTGCCCATTCTCCTTTGACAAAAACATCGAAAAATTCACTTTGCACTTTTAACGTCACAGTAATAGTGCAAAGTGAATTTTTCGATATTTTTGTCAAAAATTAACTTACAAATTTGAGCTGAGTTTTTCTTGAATTGCATGAAAAACTGCAAATTTGGGACTCAACTGCAATTTTCTAACTGGCTCAGTTACTGAGAAAAGGATATGTACTGCTAACTTCACAGTGACGTTAACAGTGCAAAGTGAATTTTTCGATGTTTTTGTCAAATTTGGACTTATAAATTTGAACTTAGTTTTTTCTTGAAGTGCATTTAACTGCAAATTTGGAGCTTTATTGCAAATCTCTAGCTAGCTCCGTTACTGAGAAAAGGATATGTACTTGTACTGCTAACTTCACTGTGATATTAACAGCGAAAAATGAATTCGTTCGATTTTTTTTTCAAATAAGGACTTCACAATTTGGACCTTAATTTTCCTTGAAATGCAAATTAACCTGCAAATTTGGAGCTTAACTGCAAATTTCTAGCTATCATCGTTGCTGAGAAAAGGACCTTTATGCTTACTTCACAGTAAAGTTAGCAGTGGCAGTATGATTTTTACTTGCGATATATGTACTATAAGGCATGTTTTGGATTCGTGCAAAAAAAAAAGTTGAGATAACAATCAAACATGATAAATTACGATGATAAGGAACACCAAAAAAGTGGGTGGCACAATTCTGTCTGTCTGTCTGTTCGTCTACAGCCTAAACGGCTCGATCGATTTTCTTCAAACTTGATACATAGTGGTTTTTGGCGATTATGCCCACACGTTTTTCTTCATTTTTTCTTAGAACCAAAAATAACGGTACCTGCCATGCATTTTTTTTAGCAATTTTACATAATCGTATTTTTCTCAAAAACGACTCGACAACTTTTCTTAAAAAAAATTCAATAAATTTATTTAAGTAAAGGCTTCCTTTGGGTGGAAAACCAAATTTTTGATTTTCTTCAAATCGGTACAACCGAAGCTTCTTAAAAATATAAACATAGTCTTGTATACCAAAATTTTTGAAAAATATTTTTTGGATTTTTTAAAAATGTTTCAATATTTTGTTTGGAAAATCAAATATTTCGAAAATGATATGATCGATTTTTTTGAAACTCGATATTTAAGAGTTTTTTAGTACTCTCTTAAATATTTTTAGAAAAGTTTTACATTTATGAAAAAATAACGGTACCTTCCATAAGATAGTTAAAAAACCGCAAGGGAAAATATTTTTTTCCTTAAAAACGACTCCTGCGATTTTGATTAAACTTTTTTCAAATATGTACTAAAATTAGTACGATCTACTACCAAAAATTTAAAATTTTACACTTAGCAACTATTAATAGTACCTGTCATAGAACGTATTTTTTTTATTTTGAGTTTTCTCGTTATCGGCTAAACGGATTTAGATGAATTTTCTTATATACAAATTTCAATTAAGATTAAATAATATTGCATATCAAAATGTTCAAAAAAATAGTTTTTGGATTTTTAAAAAAAGTTTCAATTTTTTTTTGAAAATTCGATATCTCAAAAACGGGTTGACAATTTTTTTTTTCAAATTTTGGTTTTATATACACATCAATACATACTTTAGATATGCACACCAAAATTTGTTCTTAAAAATGTTTTAAGAATTTTATATATAAAAATTATTTTTTTAAAAAACCGCTCCAACGATTTAAATTTTTTTTCCCCATACAATCATATTCAATCAAGAATTAAGATGGCATTCTTATTTTACGTCAAACTGTCAATAGAGTTCTTTTAGCCAATTTAAATGCCGTATTTCATGCTTCTCTACATTTTTTTCTCATAACTTCCATGTTTTTATATACAATTTGCTTAAGCCCGCAGTGTCTTGAACATAAGACAAGTCCGTGTGACTCAGTCATTTTATTTTCTTATGTAAGGACATCAAAATTTTGGTTGATCGTTTTCTTGAAATGAAAATTAAACTGCAAATTCAGAGCCTAATTTCAGATTCTTAGCTATACCGGTCCCTGAGAAAAGGACATGCACTGCTAGAAGTGGCCAAAAATTTATATTCAGCTACAAATTGGATTCCAACACTTTTATGATAAAAAGATTTTTATTTCGTTGCAAAAGTGAAGGAAATTGAAAGTAATATTTTAAAATGTTGACCCATATTTTTCGCAGGCCTTATGTCATCGTGGTCTCATTTAAATCGACAAATTTCAATATTGTTTTGGTATCAGTCTCGTAGAACTAGGAGTCGTGTCGTTGTCGTTGTGTTTTGGTCCCAATTTGTCGTAGTTCTTATGATTTTTGTGGGAAAAATATCGAACTCAAGTTTGAATCTAGAAGCTGCATATATAGTATTTATATGTGCATTAAACATTCCATTTTAAAAGCTAACATTTTTGTAATTCCTATCTGAGCAAAAATGAACCCTTATAAGTTTTAAAAATGTCTCTTTATCTCTTTTATTCGTCAAATATTTAATTCGTCTGATAGCCATTTAATAAAATTGATTACAAATCAATGAAAAAAAAACTCCTTAACATTTGACCTATGTCATCATTAATTTTTCTTTTAGCAAGAAGCATTCTTCACAAAGTCAAGCAAGCACTTATGGAGTTTCAGGATTAATAACAAATTATCATGGAGCTGGTTACATTGAAATGCTGGATTTTGATAAAGACGAAAACGAAAACATTTTGGCTCAACTAAAAGATGCGTGTTGGGTAGACACAGCTACAAGAATAATTCTAATCGAATTCTTATTGTTCAATTCAAATGCTAATCTTTTTTGTAATGCAAAGTAAGATTAATGCATACAATTTAAGAATCAATAATATATCAAAGAATATTATTTCAACAGGTTCTTGGCTGAAATTCCTCCAACTGGTGGTATTGTTACTTCTAATCAGCTTCAAGCATTGAAATACTTTCCTTTGTGGAATGATGGGGGATATTTTGTTGTTTTATGTTCGGTGGTATTTTTTGTAATGATACTTTACTACACAATTGAAATGGCTAGAGATGTTATTTCAAAAAGTTTTATGACAATTTATGGATCATTTTTGAATATTTTACGCGTTTTAGTGCTAGTGGTAAGCGATTTATTCTTATTTACAATTTATAAGTATTCGAAAGATCTAATTGGGAACGTTTCAACGTTTGCAAATTGAATAATTTTGAAATACCGCAGGGTAGACATTTCAGATCATGTTTTTTAAATTTATTTATTGTCTATGCAGATGATGACACAATATTCATATCTTCTTCAAATACTCGGGTTATCGAGGATACCTATCTAGTCACTTCCTCGAAAGAAGCATCTCTTAGCTAACGATTTCTGTGGATATTAATTTATTGTTTTTTAACTTCAGATGCTATGCAAATGAACTTAACAATATTTGAAAGAAAGGTTACGTATTGCGTTCCGAAAAAGAATTAAAACTACTTAACTCTCTCACTATCACCCCTGTTCTGATTTCCGTTCGATATCAAATCCGTATACGAAATTGATTTCCGTACGGATTCAAAAACCATACTCTGAATTAAGTTCAAATTCACTTCCGCAATAGTCGTCCTTCAAATCTTAGTACAGTCTACAGTCATATTGTATTTTACCATGCAAATTGTGGGGTAGTTTTGATTTGTTTGCTTCTTTATGTTTTTGGGGATGATGAATCCGAATCTGAGGTTTGCCAACAAATTTTCGTGACACAACATGGACAAAAATGCAAAAAATGATGCAAAAATGCATTTTTTGGGAGTTTTTCACTAATGGCTCGAAAACTACCAACTATTTGAAAATTACATCAAAATACCATTGAAAGTATACACAATTTCCAATAAATCCCAATTTAAGGTGTTTTTCTGTGACAACCCTAGCACTAGTTGAGAATTGACGTATTTTTACTGTTTTCAAAAATCCACTCGAAAGCTCTAAGAAAATACTTTGTGTGACAAAATTCGAATTTTTGTCTGCAACATGAACCAATATATACTTTTCTGGTGGTTTTTGATGCTTTGAGTTTGAATCTGGCCTTGAAATTGCTCTAAAGCGTTACGTTTTTGAGATAATAGAGTCTAAACATAAAACTAAAATTATTTTTTTATACAAATTTGGGGTTATTCGAGGTAATTTATTTCGAAAAAATGTTTAAGGTCATTCTGAAGTATGAACATTTTACTTCAAAATTCTTTTTGAATCTTTCAAATACCTCCATTGATCTTCGAGAAATCGTTGGTTTTCGTCTAACAACCTAATTCGAAAAATGCCACAATTTGCCCTTTTGAGCACAAATTGACTGGATTTTTCGAATAGTTTAAATATTAACTCTAGCTGGCTGCGGGATATGAGGTGGAGCTTAGCTTAATTTTTGAAAATTTAAACAACTGGAATTGATGGATGAATGTTTTTAGGAAAGTTGTCTTTAGAGGACACAAAATTCTGTATCTAAAATTCCTTATGAAACGCTTAAATCATTCTTTATTCAAACAATTATGTTAAGTGAGGAGTAATACCAAATGTTTTTGACTCCAAAAATTTAAATGAAGAACAAAATGTTCGATGGTCTTTTTGGATGTATCGCAAGCGTTTGGCAAGACAAGTTTTGTCCGAAGGACTACATATGATTATAATTCTTTTCTTTTCTCAACCCACCCTACACGTTCTAGCTTTTTGTCACATTTTATGCGAATCACCCTGAATATTATGTAGTGGAGCCCGAATTGGTGGGCAACTTTCCCAAAACCTTTAAATATATCCCTTTATATATTTTTTAGTACTGTTTTCTAATTTTTCTAGGGAATGCCACGCAAAAACAACTCACCTTGTACTGAACCTCAAAGGTTGCATAAAAAAGTACATTTTGTACAGGAACATAAAGTCCGTAGCTCTACCGATTGAATTATCTCGAAAACGGTTACTCTTATGAAAAAGTTGTTTAATGTTTTTAGTAGGAAATTTTCCAAGCTACAATCTAGTCGCTGTTTTTTTTTCTGTAAGAGTTACCGTTCAGGGGATATTCCTTAAAAACCGTTTGGAGGGGGGCGGGGCCTTTGGCAACCTTTAAATTAGTAGGACGAAGCAAAAAGCTTAAATGACTGGACTTTTAGCCCATTTCTTAATGCGCCATAATATATTTATAGTAGGTAAGAAACCTACTCCTTCACAGGAATTTCGGGATTCCTACGGTTTGGGACGAAAAAAAGATTTTTGCGCGAAAATATTGAATTTTGCTATTAGAACACGCTTACTTGACGATTATAGTTCGCCGCGCTGTCTTTTACCGGAAAAGTACCTTCAACACGTTACTTAACTGCGTTAACAAAAATTGCTAGATAAGTTAGGAGAAGATGCTGCTAGTGCAGTAAAAATCTTACAATACTATGAGCAAACGTTTTCAGTCCTCATTGAGCGTTTTGATAAGGTTTCACCACAGTAACACATATTTTTTAATCAAGTAGATTTTCAGTTTCGTTGATATCTGAAAAGAGAAGCACTATTTTGTCTTATAACATTAATTAATTGGTAGTAGTGTAAAATGCATATTAAGGCATCCCTATAAAAACTATGTTAAATTATAAAATAATAACAGTGATCCACTTTACTAAAAAAACTAAATTTTACAACTGAGTTAGTAAATAATAATCTTAAAACTCAATATTCTATTTATGAATAGTATGGAAATTAATTTTTCATTTTTACTTTCTGTGAGGAGATGCAGTTTTCTTATAATGTGATAATGATTTTCTAAACTCAAAAATTTCATGGACAAATGGAGGAAATAATTTTCCCTTTGCTAAACAAAAATGATGAAATTTCTTCTCTTGTTTCGAGAGCTTCTCAAAACAACCTGGGACTGGGGAACTACCCCGTCTCCAGTGACTGTGCGAAATAACAAAAAATTTTAGTTTTACTATAAAACCAAAAAAAAAAAACAAAATAATGCAGAGTTGTACTCAAAATTAAAAAATCAAAAAATCCCAATAATAAAAATAAATCTAATGAAATCTACTAAAATACTGAATACTGAATTGGTCCTGAAGTTAAAAATACACAAAAACTTTTTTTTTTACAGATAGCTTATATTGCTCTTATATATTTACCTTGGCATACATTTTCTTTGAAATCGATTTTAAAGAAATATGAGGAAGATCCCAACCAATTCATCAGCATTGATAGAATATGTTATTGGAACGGAATATTTATTGACATGATGGGAATTTGCGTTTTTATTGTTTGGATTCAAATTTTCAAATACATAAAATTCAACAAAACAATGATGCAATTTAGTACCACTCTTCAAAGGGTAAGGTTAAGATACTTCTCGATAAATAAATTGTTAAAATTATTTTCTTTTTAGTGTGCAAAAGATCTTTTAGGTTTTAGTATCATGTTTGCTATTGTCTTTGTGGCTTTTGCTCTTTTGGCTGTTATGATTTTCGGATCAGTGCATTCCGATTTTTGTAGTTTTTCGAAGGCAATTCTAACACTCATGCGAACTGTATTAGGTGATTTTGATTTCGACAAATTGGAAGCAGCCAATCGTGTTCTCGGACCAATATTTTTTATCTCGTTCATTTTGTTTGTGTTTTTTATATTAATGGTGAATTTTATTTTAAAACAGGATGACTTCAGTATGTAAAATTTAATATCTGATTCTTTGTTGCAGAATATGTTCTTGGCCATCATAAATGATACTTATTCGGATGTCAAATCAGAATTAACTGAAGGAAAGGAAAATCAATTTGAAGAATATATTAAGTTATTAGTTGGGAAATTAAAGAATCTAATTTTTCGGGCTACAAAAAAGAAGGTTAATAGAAAATCTGATGACGAAAATCCTCAAGTGTCAAGCATTTCAAATGAACAACACGAAACATCACATGAGAGTCGACAAGAAAAAACTTTTGAAAAAATTATTGATAAGTAATAACAACATTCATTTTCTCTAGTAATAGAACATTCAGGGAAGAAGAGGCAAAACCGAATGCATACTAGACTTTCAAAGGGACTCTGATTGGACAGACGTCAGATGTCATTTACATAATTTCTCTTCACAGTTGGCTAATGAAAACCTTAGTAGATTCCATATTATCCACCTTTTCCTCTACGTGTACCTCAATCATTTTTTGGACTTTTAACGGAAAATGCCAAAAAAAAACCCAGCATCGATTAAGATAAAACATACATATATAAATCGAAAATGTATGCAATTTAAGTAGCAAAAATGAAATAACTTTTTTTTTAAAGTGGCTGTGACTGGCTATGACGCACAGTGCGTCGAATCTATGAAAATGGTGGACAAAAATCTGTTTTACAAAAAATATGGTTTTTGTGTGTAAAATAGGTCTTGAAAACACAAAAGAAAGTGTAATTCAATCAGCACAGAGAATTTAAGTGCCATATGATAATTCCAAGATGACTATTAAGCTTAAAACAGAAGAAAGAAGGTTGATCTTAAAAAATGTAAAATAGATTGTATTACTTAAATACAATTCTTATTTTCCAGATTAATTTTTATGTTAGATAATTGAATGTTTTTGACATTAGCAGAATGCGTTTTGTACTTTTATTAAATGATTTAAGTTAATACAATGTCAATTTTTGTCCAAGCTTGAAGCTTTAAAAATTTAAATTAAACTGACCCATAAAATCGTTCATGTTGGACTCCTCAACTTGAACAAGTTGTTAACATTATTTCATACACAAACATTTTAATGGTCTGCAATCGAAGAACAACGGGGACTTTTCCATAGCTCAATACCAGTATTATCCTCCAGCAGTTTCAAAGGGGATAACGTTATCAGAAAAAGGAATTCGTCTGTGTTTTCAGAATCAGTAAGGAGTTGTTTATACTATCTATGCCCAGAACTTCCGTTAAGGCCCCACTTGCAGATTAAAGTAGCAGTCGTGGCATGTTGTATTTCAGAAATGTCTGCAACTCTTTCTCCAGACTTATTTAGGAGTTCTTGGAGGTCAACAGATGCAGTTGTTTCTGTTGCCTCTGGCAGGGAGTATAAAATCACTTTTTAACCACACTTCATGCCGTTTGAAAAGTAGAGCGCGGTTTCGTGAGCATTGTTTCCACCGATTATCAAAATTTAAGTAAAAAAACTTGACTTTTTGGCTTAAATAACTTTTTATTGAACTAGAACAGTTGGTTATTTTTAATTCATTTAATATCAAACATGGTAACTTCTTCAATTCTAGCACTTTTAGTAAAAGAAACCAATTTTTCAACAATTTTTTAAAGTTAAATATTTAGCAGGATAGAAAAAATTAGCAATGAAAGTTTTTATTTTTGGAAAGTACAATAATGGACAAATACAATGACAATAAAAATTTTGATATACTTTGATATATTTTTTTTAAACTCAACTTAAAAGAATTTTTCATGCCTTAAAATAGGACTCTTTTTGATAAATTAATAAAAATACTTATTCCACCAAAAAATAAACTAAAAAAACTCATACTAGCTCCAAAGGTATCCAAATTTATTATTAACAAGAGATCAACTATCGCACAACAAAATCTAATTCTAAACTAGAACTGAAGCTAAAATTACCCCCACTGCTGATAACAATGCCGCTAATCGACCAACAAGAAGAGAGCAAATCAATAAAAGTTACAAATTAGAGTTATTTAAGATGTTCTTGTTGGGTTCCACAGCAATTTTGCCTTAAATCACACATTCACTTTTTTTATTTTTGTCCACTGGTCAACGCACTGTGTGACGGTTTAAAAACACAACTACTTTATATTTCCCTATGCAAAGCTGTTATCAAACATGAAATTAATTTCTCATACATCAACTATCACCGATTACACAAAACAGCAAAAAGTGATGTATCGTCGGACGTCGGCCTAGAGTGAAAGCAGTTAACTCCTATTTAGCATTTTTACCAAAAAAATATTAAAAAAAAGTGTTCGCATCATTTCATTACAGCCAAAATTGCAATAAGTATTTTTTGAAACTCGTTATTGCTTAATTAAGTGAAATTGAAAAGATTTTACAGATTTTTGTATTTTTTAGCAGTTTTTGAAGTGGTCTATGATGATCAAAAAATTGTAGAGTTAGCCGCTTTTCCTTCTAAGCCGACGATATCATGGTAAATGGGTCATGTAGACTGTAGAGAATACTCACGGTACTCATATTAAGAGTAAAATCGTAGATAAGTTTTTTTTAGTTTTTATTAAAATCGGTAAAAATGGCAGATCCAGAGGTCCGTTTACTTGTCAAGTCAAAATGTTATGTTGTTTTGATGACGTATTATTTGAAAGGCTCTCAAATAGCCATTTTCAACTACTGAAACTTTAAATTTTTTGCAACTTGTGCAATATTTATGTATAGTACTAGATTTGTGTACTGTGGCGAATTCTTACTTTTTATACCGGACACCTATTCGAAATATTATGATTTTGGATTATTGTTTGATTATATGTATATTTTAAAACGTCTCGTCGGGCGAATTTGTTCACATTAAGTTAAATCTGTAATAATATTTTCACTAGTTCTGACTAAAGTAAACTAATCAACCAATTTTGCGTGATTAACGATAGATTCAGTGAATACAATTATAGTTAACATAAAAGCACATTCAAGGATTTACCAGTCATATGAATCATTGATTGAATATGATAAGCTGTGAAAAAACTGGCCCTTAATGCAACAGTATTGGTGACAACCACCATTTTGTTAATTGTGGTTGTTCACTGGAACTAGGAGACAGCATCATATTGTTACTGACTCACCAAAAGTTGGGGAGAACGTTATTTATAACATGAATCAACCACAAGAGGTATGCCTCAATTTTTTAACCTGCTGAATCTTACCAATGTAAACATAGTTAATAGGTATGATTGGTTGTCACGTGTTGCACTGTTTTTTATCGGTTACCGATGGCTTTTGATGCATTATGCCATCCATGTTGTCAAGGAATCCACTATATACAACACGCCACCATGCTCCCCCACACCACGACCAGTCCCCGAACATCAATCGATTGTTTCCTGGTTTCCATCTAAATTGATCGTAACAGCTAAATGTAGATATGTATTTCTTGTCATATACATCTACTCATCCATAACTGTGTATCTTCATGTGTCTTTTTCTGTATCACCCTTACCAACTTTGTTTTCATGAAAAAAGAACACGTTGTTATTAAAAATACAAAAAAATGGCATAGCCAGTCTCGTGGATAACTTTTTATGAAAATAATTTCATAATTATTATCTGCTACTTATGCCCTTTCAATTCACATATATGTATATGTTTCATTTTAATCGACTCTGGGTTCTTGGCCTTTAAATCTTTGGATATTCTCCTTTGTATTTGAAAGTTAAAAGTATTCCCACGCATTATCTCGCAGTCAATCAAAAACCCCATAGTTAGAGAATAAGTCCACTTTAAAATTAAAAAAACAAGTCACAGGAGATTTTTGGTAGTTTTCTTTTTATTTTTTTTTTCTAAATCATCTATTGTATCTTTTAAAAAAAGAAAATGAATTTCCAAAGATTATATTTAGTTTTCCTTGAAAGTCTGTTGGTTAAACCCACCCCCATGTGATTTAAATTCTCTCCTAAAAACAACAGTTGCCAGAGAAAAAAAATGTCTAATAGTGTTTTTTGACCTGTTCTACGGAAAATAATATTTCAAATATCAGTTTTGGCATTAAAAGGACCAAAACTTTCTTAAAGGTGCTTGTATCATCTTAGCTTTGCTTTTATTAGATTCAGCGTTAAAAAATACCCTTAAATCATCAACCATACTTTGTGTACCTACATACCTCAATTATACCAAATCGGAGTTTCGGGAAAAAATTTTCAACTTCCTTCCTGTTTTTTCCTCACCTTAATAAAAATCATTGGAACAAGGATATTTGTTAGGACTATTTTGATTCTTGGCTGCCATGAAAAACACTTATGGTGAGCTTCATGAATGCAAGAGCTTTTTCCTACCCTTCAAAAATGAACGTCCTTTCATCACAGATATTTTTAGGTCCTCTTTTGATTCTAGGTTTTATTGACTAATGAAACATTTACTCCAGGTTCCATAGAGACACCATTATTTTCAAAGGGTTTCAGTAATATTCTACTTGTTTGAAGTACAATCATCATTACATAAAAATTACTATAATGGGTGGTCACATCATTTTCGATTAAGACTCATTAGATTAAGCGTTAAAAGGTACCCTTAAAACATGTATCATATGATTAGGTTGTAGCAAAAAAAATATTTCAGTTTAATAGACTTTTTCCCCTCTCCATCTCTTCGAATGCTTCTACACAAAAAGCCAATGCGAATATTTTGGGGGACTTTGGATATAATATAGAGGGTGCAATTTTGCGTCAATACCAATTCTAATATTTCATGAATTAATTATTTCAACCTCTGGACCCATTTTTCCTGGCCTATATAAGTTTGATAAAGTGCCTATAATTATGAATGTAAAGTTTTTTGTATTTTAAATACTAGGCCGTGTGTGTAAAAGTGGTGTAACCCATTTTTTGACATTTTTAATATTTTTGCCTCGTATTTTTACATTCATGCATAAAAAGTCATTAAAGCCAAAATTTAAAATTCTTAAATAACTAAGCTTTCCAAAAATTTAATATATTCTCCTTGAAACTCAATAGTATTTAACATCGATTAAAGGTAAAAAATATGACAAAAAAGAGTGGGTTACACCACTTTTGCACTCAGCCTCATAAATAGTTTTCATATTATACTTACATCTGATTAACATATGCTGCCGTGATACAGAAGAACTTCATATGTTAATTTTCTTGCAGGATGCGTGCATACAAATTAAAAACAACAATTTGGACAGTAGAAAGATAATATTAAATTAAAATATATTAATATTCTTCTGTTTAAGTTCATTTATTTTGCTTGCTCAATTATTTTGTACATCATTTTCTCATACTGCTGTTCATCCGCTCTACTTCTGCCTATATCTCATTCCTGAAGAAGCTTAAAAAATAAACATGTTCAATGTACTTGTTCTAATTTAAGAATCAATCTTATAAAAATAAACTATCAGATCTAAGCACATGGCAAATTGTGTGAGACGCATAACACCAGAAATCCTTTGAATTATTAAGGAGCCTTTGTACAAACGTGGTTCAAATTTTGATCCATGGTTCAAATATTTTTACTGGCTGATTTCGGCGAAATTACTGGGGTTCAGCGATGGTTCAAGTATGTTATAGAACCCATTTCAATACCTGAACCCTCGTTGAACTTCAGTCAATTCGCCAAAGTCAGTGAGTTAAAAGTGCTGAACCACGAGTTAAATATTTGTACAACTTGCCCTAACTCTATTATGTTACTTACAGATATTTTGAAGTTATTTCAACTGACAGGGATGATGAAATAATTAACAGTGCCGATGACGATGAAGACTCGTAAGTTATTTTTATGAATTCACCGTTTATAATTTTCACTGTAAAATGTACTTTAATTGCAGTTTAACAGAACGATTAACATCTTTAGAAAACAAATTGGAAAACATTATTGCAAATCTTAATGAAATTTTAGACAAAGGAGAAAGACCTGTATAAATTTACGATCAAAGGAACTTAAAGATATTTCAAATGCGCTTTAAATACAAATAAACTCTATGCTATTTTATTTGACACAATAAACTATGACATGAAGTCCCTATTGGCGTTAAAGTTAGTCACGCTAGAGTTCTGGTGATCGTATACTGACACTTGCGAGCGACACGGCCACTATATCGCTCGCTGAGGTTGACCTCATGTATGTGGTGTGCAATAATACGAATGGTATGTTCACAAAATTTGAAGCGCTATAAAGCACTTTAAGTAAAACATTCATCATCAGTTATAAGACTATATGGACAAAATAATTGTACAAAAAAATTCGAATGCATTAATATTCAAATTTCATAATATAAACTCATGCCCCATTGATTATGATTATACCTTAGGCGTTTTTTTTAATTCAAAAAAATACAAATTTTTAGCTCTGAACGCTCAGGGCTAAGAAAGGAACTTTTTGTTTGACAGTTCAGGCTCTGCTCTGAATTAAAAAAGAAAACCCCTCTTGACTCACAGGGAAAATAAAGAGAAAAACTAAATAAATTATAAAATTTATGTGAAAGTGACAACTAAAATGGAGTCACAAGAAAAAATCACAAAAATGTGATTTCTATTCGTTCTTTGTATTTATACCTGACTTCACTGAACCATAGCTTAAACACATAGGCCCTGAGTAATAGATTCGAATCTAGCCTAAAGTGGATTACCTAAAAATATCTGTAGAAATAAAACACAAATTTTCACTTCTTAATGCTTAATTTAGATCATTTTAAATTAAGCTTGAGGTGCTTCTAAGTGAAGTTTGTGTTTTATTTCTACAGTTTTTTTTGTTAAAGTCAACTTTAGGCTAGTTTTGGATCTTTTACTCATAGTCATAGGGGCATGAATAACAGAAATTGCTTTAGTTGTGGACAGGCAAAACTGGAGTTCAACTGATGAGGTGTCAGTGCGATAAACTCCAGGTTTGCCTAACAACAATCTATTCAACATAATGAATATGCCCTATAGATTACCTTTGCTCTTAACTCTTATGAGTGATACCTAAACTAAATTACGAAAAAGCTTAAAATTGTTTAAGTACGTAACATAAAATTATCATTTTATGCAATTACTTTTTTATTTTTATTTTCCAACTACTTAATTGAAATACATCCCTATTTTCAAATACGACAAAAACAATCTTTTAATACTGTCATTTCTTCTACCAAAAAATTAGTGTGAATTATCGAACTTTTCAACCTCGAGTACTTTTGTGCTGAACGCATTCTTGTATAGTATTCCAAAATATTTGAAAAATAAGTCTCGGTTTTTCCTCAGCTTTTTGATATACTAAACCCAAAGGTCTAATTCCAAGATATACATAAATGTATTTTTGTTTGTTCTGTCTCTGCGCACCTCTAAGTCTTCGAAATAGAGATAAGGTAATTTTCATTTTTTAAACTCGGTCATTTACTAGAAATCCTAAATTATCAAAGTTTGCATTCAAATTTTAATTCAGTCACCAAAATACCTAATAATAATAAGATTCATAAATATTATTCACCAATATTCCAAAAAGATAGGTAGTATTTTTCTTAGCAATCCCTGTTTAAGGGCAATACAAGATTGCTAAAAACTAAGTTTGGCTGCTTTAAATAATCTGTTAATGGCCCATTACTTCCGCAAAATTAACTTTATGTAAAACTTGTAAGCCACATAAAAAGACAACGAAAGCGAAATTCTCGCATGGGTGCGTTTAAGCTTATCAGCTAATTAGAATGCGTAAGGGATACCGAATAATGTAGATAAGAAAAGGCGAATATAGAAGAACTTCAAATTAGTTGATTAATCGACTTATTTTCTTCGGAAGTGGAACAAAATTATAAAAGGCGCTTACCTGGAAGAGGTTTCAAGTCATGTTAATTATTCCGTTTTGGACAGTTATAGCTCTCTAAAAAACATTAGTTTTCATCTGACCCACTGGGCAATTAGTTATGCGTATTCCAGTCCCAACCCAACTTTGTATTTCACGATAATTAAAGTGACAATCAAGTAGTGTTAGTGAAAACTTTTGTCTTTTTTCATGTTGAGTGTTTCTCTTAACAAATCAACTTTAAAATGTAATTGAGGTATTTTTTTTACCAGAAACCCGAACTTGTTCTAAGTAGCTGTTATTCGTGGAGACACAGGAGTGAAAAGACATTACCATCCAAAATATTAGTCTCTGAATGGTTCAATTTCAGAGAAACATTAATAGATACATTGCTTGTGCTTGTTTTTTTAAGAAAGAAAATATCCTGCGAAAAATAATGTTATTATAATTAGGTATAACTGAAGAAAAAATGCCTCTTGCAACATTATTGAAAGCAGCTGAGCGTGAACGAGGTGATGGTGACATATGGTCCATCAAATGAAATATTAAAATATATCTGTACGAGTGTACCAAAATAAATAAAAAGTATGTTTCGTAGCTCATCAGTTAGATTACTATCGTATCCTTCTAAGACGCAATCTTATATCGATGTTTACCGACATGTATAAAAATCAAAGCTTTGGAGATACCTGAAGGAAACGCAATATGGAGATGAGCTCATTTGAACTTATAACTTGAAGCCCACAGCAGATTTAAAGTGTGAGTTATAGCAAAAAAAGAAGTATAGGCGTCTAAAGCTTCATTTAAGGCTATTTAAAAAAATTCAAAGTCTTGCAGTCCACAACTGGGGCCTTTGTGATTAAACAGTGCATCAAAAAAAATAAAAAAATATGAATGCAACTTCGAGGATAATCGTGTTAGCCGAAATTGGTTTTCACCCCTCCCCAGATAAGCTCCGCGGATCCCATAGACAGACTGTTTAAAAAAACCGTTTTTCACTTAGAATTTTGAATTTTTTAAACGGTCCGATGTAGAGGGAAGTATACACTCAAATGGTTTCCGATTCCGTGACATGTGATCAGAGGAGCTTATCTAGGGAGGGGTGAAGACCAAATTCGACTAACCCCATTACCCTCGAAGTTGCATTCATATTTTTTTTCAATGCACTATTTAATCGCAAAGGCCCCAGTTGTGGACTGCAAGACTTTGATTATTTGAATATGAAGCTTTCGACGCCTATACTTCTTTTTTTGCTACACTCACACCCAAAATCTGCTGTGAGCTCTCGGTCTATTCAGTCACTCCACTCAAACAGAAGAATTTTCTTTTTAAATTTTCTTCATTTCCAGGTAGGAACAGTTAAAAATTGCTTGTTAAAAAAGAATGAAGATATAATTTGGATCGTCAAGGCATTCTTTAAACATACGACAGTCTGTTATAAAAACACAGTCCAAAAAATTTTCCTCAGATCAAAAGCTAAAGAGCCAAGGGCGTATGTGCGTAAAGAAGGTGTTCTTTGCCCCCCCTTATAAAGATATAACATAACCAGTCATAAACCAAATAAGTTAAAGAAACGCACTCAAAGAATGAATTTAGACTTGGTCCAAGCTATGAATCTCGTCAAAGATTTAAGGTATCAACTAAAAAATAAACGGGCAGAAGACGACTCATTTTCGAAAGTGTTTGAAGATGCAAAAAAAATAGCTGATGTCCTTGACATTGACGTTAAACATAAGAGAATAGTGAACCGACAAAAGAATCGTTGGAACCCTTCGGTTCAAAGTACAGAAGAATATTTTCGTGTTACTGTTTTCAATCCTTTTCTCGATTTCTATGTGATGGACCTTGGAGAAAAATTTACAAACCATGAAAACATACTAGAAGGGTTTTCGGTTCTTTTCAAGGATTCTTCGTCTGAAATAGACAAAGCAGCTAAAAAATTTAATGAAACTGTTGAGTTTTACCAAACATATTTGACTGTCGGACCATCTTCTATTCTTGAAGAATAAAAACTTGGAAGAGATATTTGATCCGAAGGAATAATACTTCCTCTAAGAACTCATTGGAAGCGCTCGATAGCTGCCCCGAAGAAAGCTTTCCTAATATATATATTTTATTAAAGATATTAGCTACACTACCGGTTTCAACGTCAACTCCCGAAAGAACTTTCTCCAGTTTAAAGAGAATAAAAACAATACAAAGAAGTATGACCAACGAAGTGAGATTATTAAAAATATGTCTATTTTAATAATAGTGTGATAAGATTTGGATGTTTACTTATTTGCAGGATCGTTTGGATGGTTTGGCTGCTCTAGCTATTCATCGCGAAATACCGATAACACCAGACGAGGTTATATAAGTTTCTTATCTAAAAAGAACAGAAAACTGGATTTTATTTTGTGATTTATTTTTAAATTAATATTATTTTACTTACTTTACCAATATTTATTCTAGTTCATATTCAAATTAATGCGTATACTATATTATCTTTAAAAAATATAATTTTCTTATGGCATACATAATGAATTCAATGAAGTCTTGTTATTTGTTTTTTTTTTTAATTACACTAATTACAAAATTTTGGGTCATGGTAGGGTCCTTCGAAAAAATATATTTTCTAGACTAATTTTGGGTCACTGAACACGAAAATCAAAATTATTTTTTTCCAAAGAAGCGTTTGCGAGATATGTGCAAAAATCATTTTCTCAACAATTTTTTCAGATATTCCCATAAATCTCGCTAACGGCATAGCTAATTTACATAAAATGTGTATTTTCTGAATGATGTGATCTGTCTCCTTCCGACGATGTACTGCATGTATAAGTTGGACTGAAATGTTATAAGTTACAGGCATTCAAAGTTGCAAAAACGAGTATTTTTGAAAAATTTCTATTTTTGGTTGCTCCATATGGATAGAACAAAAATATTTAAAATAATTTTAAGGACTTAAGTGAAACACAATCTTTTAAACAAAGATTTGAGCCCAAGTTTTTTAAAATCGGAATATAAATGTAAAAGTTATTAAATAATTAGTGAAAAAAGGCAATTTAATTTTTTTCAATAAAAGTCATATAAATTTATATTAGGGTGTCTGTTATTTCCCAAAATCATTTTTTAAAATCAGAAACCACTAAAATCAAAACTCTATGTCCTTAAATAAAGTTTTTGACCAAAAAATTTTTGTCTAAGGTTATAAATCGTTGCCTCTTAAGCCATTCTCTTTTCCATTCAAAGGACAATTGAACACACTGGCCCAGGGCAAAAAAACTTCCAGCTTAATGATTAGGAATTCTAATCTTGTTGGATATAGTTTACAGTGGATTTTCGTTGAAAAATTCATGTAAGTTGAACTGAACTTAATATAAATTGCGTATGACAAAGCCCTCACTATGTCACTGATGAGTTCAAGTGAGTAAGCCGAACGAAACGCCAATTTGTAGGACTAAAGGCCATAAAAAGCTATTTTTAATCAATAATTCAACAAGTCCAATCCTTAATGCCAAATCTTCTACTTGGCTGATTTATTTCAGTAGTATATAGAATTTGTATTATAAAACCTTCTTATATAGAAAACATTAATATTTACTTATATATGTATATTAGATTATAAGAGCATTGAATATTGAACACAAAATTAGACTTTCAAAAAACTATAGCACATTATTGTATGTGCTTTCGTTGATTTTTAATATTTTTTTTTGCATTTAGTGTCAATGTTTCAGAAATTGGCCCCCCTGTCTAGTCATAGTATCAAACTCAACTTTCATTTATGTAAATTAAATTCCTACAAATTTTGTACTAATAATAACTCCTTAAAAACATATAAATATACCTACTAGGAACATTATTAGAGAAATAGAAAGTAAAATGTTATTCGGATGAGTTTTAAGTTAAAACTTATAGAAAAAGTGTTATGAGCACACAAAAATCTCCACAGGTTTGTCAAGGCCTTCATTCGACCTTAATTACTCGTTTTAAATCTGTCTAGGAAATAAAGGACAAAATACATACTCTAAGAATACTATTGCATACAGTAAAACAACACCACTTAAATAGCTGTAATAATCATCATTAAATTAGCTGCCAAAATCTATTTTTAATAATTAATATTGTATGTATATTACAACTATTCAATGTGCAATCAAACAAACTATTATTTTTATACGTAACAAGTTTTCTTTTTGTCAAAAAAATGTCGTTCTATATGAAAAATCAAAACAAAACCTTATTTGAATACCTACCGCACAATGTAAACGGGTTAGTCCAATAATAAGTATTTCAATCTTATGAACAACAAAAATGACCAGGGCCTCCCTGAAATTGAAATCTCGGTGTGCAGTCAAATTGGCAATGCTGGAGCTGGTATGCTGCTGCTCCAATAAATATTTCAAATATTTGTATCTATTAAACACTTATGAGAATGCATACGCCTGCACCGTGTATATATACACTTTAAAGTCTGAGGCGGAGTTGAGACATTACAACCAAAAGAGTTCGGCTTGTTACTTGTTCTTTACTGAAAGGCTTGAACTTCATAGTTATATTATAGCTTTGTGGAAAAATAAGAAACAAGACTCTAGGTGGCTCAGAGCTCTGAGACAAATATTACCATAGCAGCTATAGGAAGTAGTATAAAAGCAATCAACGCTTTAGATTTCTTTTGAGTCCGTAAGTTAACAGAGTTTCGAGTAAGTGTAAGCTAGTTTTGCAAATGAAAGAAATTGGAAAACTTCGTTGAGCTCAAAAAAAAAAAAAAAATCTATTTATCACGGTTCATTAAATAATAACAAAGTGCGGTTTTACAAAATTTGTTTTAGTGAAGAAAGAGTATTGTTTTTGTTTTTTTAAGTTTTAGTAGTAGCAAAAATCACGAAGATGTTGGTAAGGCTTTTCGTCATTGTGAAATTATTTATGTATGTATGTAGGTATATAACTGTGCTGAAAGAAATAATAACAATATGTTATCCTCTATGGTTGGATACAAAATAGCTTTGTGAATCATGTGACAAAGAATACTTGCGCGTTATAGAAAGATACAAATTATAAGAAAGACACTCATGTTACCTACTAACGAGCTTGGAATGTTTGTATTTTGTATCGACAGGTGCGTTCGACACCTACATATTTATATCAGAAAGAATGTTTATTGTCAATCAAACTACATTCAGTTCTTCTATAAACAAAATTAATTAGAAGTTGAAAAAAAACATTCAAAAAGTGTGAAACAATCATAACATCTAAAGAACAATGAATGTTTAAAAATAAACTTACTTGAATGTCTTTTGATGTCATTTGTCAACTGGTGTTCGATCAAAGGTCATTCATTAGTACACACAAGTGCTTTATAAGTCATTTCATAAATGTCATATTAGTCGTAAAAATGTGTATATTATACTGTTTTGAACAACAGTACAGTGAGTACAGTAACAAAAATGACGATAAGAAAAAGATCTACCTTTGGTAATAAAAGAAAAGTGAAAAAATTTGTTCAGAATATATTCCAATCACTCTTTAGATCTGAACAAAATATTTTAACAAATATAAATCCAGAACAACAAAATATTTAAACGTTAATGGCTGATTTACAATGACGCGTTCGCGTTCGCGATGCGTACGTTACATTTAACAAGCGCTACGGCCACGTCAAGATACATCGAGCAAAAAAATTCAAACTTTTTTCAACACAAGATGGCCACATACCTAAATTGAAATCGAAATGTCAAAACGCACGCAAAAGTTGAATAATTTCTACTTTCGCGTTGCAGCCGCTTACGTTACGTTGGTTTGTGTACCTACTAATGGATGCAAAATCGTAACATAATGCTCAACGCGTCATTGTAAACACTAAACAGATATTCCTATGCCTGAACTTTTGCGTTGACAGGCAAATCTTTCAACGCAACGCCCAACGCGGCATTGTAAATCAGCCATAAATAATATTTGTCTATGCAAATAAATAGTAATAAGGTTACCAAGTATCGAGTTTAAAATGGCGCTTAAATCGAGAAAGGATACAACTCAAGACTCGGTTCAAAGAGAAGTAAAGGCGTCAAAAGTTGAAGGCCGATACTTAAAAAAGTGAAATAGTGACCAGAGAAAATTTGTAGCTAGTTTTTGTGTACATTGTGTATCTGTATATGTATGAATGTACATATGCATATATAATGTATGATTGTCCAAATTGTGTAACTTATAATTTACTATTTACTTCGCTTTGCCTTAATAAATTAATATTGATTGGCCTTGTGCAATAGTAGCAGATCACTTATCACTTGTTTTTGCAGCCATTTTGTATTAAAAAAAAAAATGGTTGGTATTAGCTGTGTTTCTTCTAGTTTCTAGTAGAACCATGAGAATGTGGCATGGAGTTGAACAATTATAAGTGACTTACGCATTAAAGCATTGGTGCCTGCCATTTCATTTTTATTATTTTTTTTTCAAGAAAAGAATGGAAGCAAACAATATCAGGAAAACCTTTTCTGAAAGCAAAACTTCGTGGCAAGTCAGTTTTTCGTCAGTACCTACGTAGACTTCATGCGATGATTTTTTTTGCAAAATATTGGTTCTGTAGGGCAACTTATGCAATCAAAATTGAGCTCGAAAATTTGATCAAAGCTTGTTATTACGATGAAAAATAGAAAAGTCAAAATAGCATCGTAATTGTCTGCGAGGCTTCAGCTTTAACAGCTGATTCGATTTCCTTTAAGCTTGATACCTAGTGTTCTTGGTGACTCCCCATATAAAGGGTGGTTAAATTTTAAGGGCCGATGTTGATTTTGAATAAAACACAAATTATTTAGGAAATTATAGTAATTTCCTTTTATTATTATAATATTGGTATGGTTCAATGGCCGCCGCGACCTCGGCGGCACACCTCCATTCGATGGTCAAAATTTTCGATGACGCTGAGGCATAATTAAGGTTCTATGCCGTTAATGTGCCGAATTATCTCATCCTTTAGCTCTTGAATTGTTGCTGGCTTATCGACGCACACCTTTTCTTTCAAATAACCCCAAATAAAGAAGTCCAACGGTTTCAAATCACATGATCTTGGCGGCCAATTGACATCACCACCACGTGAGATAACACGGCCATTGAATTTGTCGTGTAAAAGAGCCATTGTTTCGTTAGCTGCGTGGCAAGTGGCACCGTCCTGTTGAAACCACATATCGTCCACATCCATATCTTCCAATTCGGGCCATAAAAATTTCGTTATCATCTCACGATAGCGAACACCATTCACGTAACTGCCTGACCGGCCTCATTTTGGGAAAAATACGGCCCGATGATGCCGCCAGGCCATAAACGGCACCAAACAGTCACTCTTTGTGGGTGCATTGGTTTTTCGACAATCTCTCTTGGATTATCATTCGCCCAAATGCGGCAATTCTGCTTATTGACGAATCCACTGAGGTGAAAATGTGCCTCATCACTGAAGATGATTTTCTTTGAAAATTGACCATCCACTGTTGCCATTTCTTGCCACCATTCTGACCATTGACGACGCTTGAAATGGTCAAGAGGCTTTAGTTCTTGAGTCAATTGCACCTTGTAGGCGTGTAAATGCAAGTCTTTGTGCATAATGTTCATCAACGACCAGCGTGAGAGGTGCAATTGTTGGACACGACGACGACGAGTTGAGGTGGACGGCTCTACAGCTACACTATCAGCAGCAATATTTTCTGCAGAACGAGCTGTATGAGCATGCACTGGTGTTTTCACATCTCTTACAGACCCGGTTTGCTCAAATTTTTGCACGATTTTTCCGATTGTACGCACATTTGGACGATTAAATTGACCGAAAAAATCACGAAGTGCACGATATGCATTTTGATTTGAACGCCTATTTTTATAATAAGCCTGAATAACTTTAACGCGTTGCTCGATTGTGTATCTTTCCATGGTTCGAGTTGAGTTAGTCTGAAATTGAGAAATGTCAAATGAAATGCAGAAAAAAACTTGACGTTAAGGTGTGGTTCACATTCAACATCAGCCGTTAAAATTTAACCACCCTTTACATAGTTTTACGTGCCACATAACATTTCGCTGAAGAAAAATCTTATTTGTCTTAAAATTGTTTTCACGATTTTTTATCGAAATTTAAAATTCGGAAAACAGCTCTTACGGTTTTGATAGCAAAATTCTTTGTGCTTCAATTGGTACTAGAAACTATTAAATGAGAAACAACTAAAATCGAGTTTCTGTTAATAGTACGTACCTCCGATATAATCATTTTTCTTATTTTTGATTTTCTCTCACATATCTGGTTAACGGAATATCTATCTTGGTCACATTTTATTTTAAGTATTATAAAATTATTTTCTCTTGTTGTTCATAATGGTGCGGGTATATTTTATAAACGGAAGATTTTAATTGTTTGAAAATATGAATAATACACTTAAAAGAATCTCATTGCTGTAACAGTGAGATGAAATCAAGTGTTTTTTTCCCGGAAACCAGAATGTATTACAGGAAATATGTATAGTTGTCATTGCAAAATCATTTAAGGCGTGTTTCTATTAGTTTCTCAAGGATCTTGCTCATATCGCACAGAAGTGAGATTGGCTTGTGTCTAGAGACGTCTTTATTGTTGTGCCTCTTAGGCCTTGACTAGAGAAATAGCAGTTTTGATGCCGCCGTTTTTGAAGATGATTTTCAGGAAAATTATCACTGGCTTAAAGGATACAATTTGATTTACTATATCCAGTTAGTGTAAGATCTCTATTAATACTTCCGGTTTGGTGAGCTCATAAAGACACTGGCTGGATTGTTTTCGCTAGTTTGAACTATCTCGTATACATTGCATTAAAGTATGCACTTTTCCGAGACAACCATGGTCCAAGGGAAGAATCGATTTAGAGTGTTCCTATAATAATCGAGCGAATTCTTGAATCTGATCTTCACTAGATGTAACCCCGCCATTGGTAGCTGTGATGACTGTTGGCATTAGAGGATTTTAAGTAATGATGTTTTGATGTTTTCAAAAGCATCTGGTCCACGTTGTAGTTTAATTTCTCTTCTAGGGGAAGATATCATTTGTGGTGCTTCACGAAACTCCTTAGCATAATGTTTACACAAAAGATGTCACTCAAATCAGTTTGATGGTAGTTGTTGTTCATGTTAAGCTCACTCTGTTGGATTTCTTGAAGAAATTTACTCAGCCACTTGTGAGGTGGTAGAGGTTAATGATCCTTATGCAGTGATGAGATTGATTGCACAATTATTCTTTCGGTTGCCTTATTCTTTTTTCTCCTAATTTGAATTCTCTATTGAATTCGGTTTTTGTAAACATATTTATTAACTCAAAAATTAGTGTGGAAGACTTATAATACTGCTTTGCAATTGGAAGGAAGTCATACCAGGGACTGGGAAGTTTATAAATCTGAAGTTAAAGTGCAACTAACAGAAGACATGAGATTTTTTCTGCACCGCTTTACCAAATAAGCTGATGAGTGTCACCTTATGATGACGTCACCGTTAATTGGTTAAAAACAGCTGTAATGTCCAGTTTTTCAGTGAAACGTCATCTCAGTCTTGGGATTAAACTTGAATTTACTCCAAAAGCGTATTTTTCAGTCAGTTTAAATCATAAATTACATCACTCAAAAGTCAAAATCGCCTGAGGGAATTTTAAAGCCATATAGCTAGGGCGTATATTATTATGTGTCTTTCAAGACTCGTAGAGCATGTGGAGGTATGCAAACATTATGATGTCAAGGTTTGTGAATTTAGCCTTGATGCCGTGAGTCACTTGTAAACTTAACGACGAATTCACACCCAAGTATAGTTGCTAGTCGTTTCACTCTCGGCAATTGTCACTGCAGAATGTGTTTAAGTTTTAAACTTCTTCTGAAAGAACCGTCCCATCAAAAAAGTTGGTGAAGAATAAAATATTTTTTTTTTTTAAATGAAGGTTATACTAACAAAAATATATAGAATTACTAATTCTGATTATTCCAAAAGCTTTTCCTTAATTGGAATCTAATTAAAGGCTTCATCGCAATAGGTTCTATTACATATTTTTTATTCTACTAATGCTATTCTATTATCAACATCAAAATCATTTAACAACGTTTTTCCTATAAAATTTCAGTTGGTTCTTGCGTGTTTCTTTTTTATTCTGGAAGTGAATTCACAACAGTACACAACCCCAGTGCCAATTTTAAAACAAATCAACCGACACAATGCGGATGGTTCATATACTTACGGATACGAAGGTGCAGATAAAAGCTTTAAAATTGAAACGAAATATCCTGATGGGGAAGTTCACGGAAAATATGGTTACGTCGATGATCAAGGTCAGGTCCGTGAAGTTGAATATGGAGCAAGTAGGCGTGGATTTGAACCTCAAGGTAAGATCATAACAAAATATTTTCCATCATTAATACTATTTTTTAAATTTCATAGGAAGTGACATAAATGTTGCTCCTCCGACTTTGAAAAGCAGCAATCCATATCCACTGGGTCCAAACGAAATCGATGATGGCCAATACCGAGAAGATCCAGGAGTCTACTATGGTGGCAATAATAATAACAGAAACACTGCTCCTATTACCTTTCCACAGGATAACTACCAACCACCAAGACGTCCACAGTGGAATCCACCACCACAACAACAACCACAGCCACTGCCACCAAGAAATTCTCCAGTAAGCAGATTTAGCCTCGATGAACTTCAACAGTCTTCCCGACCTCAATGGTCTCCTCCACCATCAAACCCTCAATATTACAACCCACCGCAGCCCAGATACCAGCCACAGCCTCAATACAACCCTCCTCCACCAACCTACCAACAACCCCAGCCTCAATATAACCCTCCTCCACCAAGCTACCAACAACCCTATCCAAACGTTCCCAATCATCACCATCCTGCTCTCAGAAATATTGATATCGCGAGTGGCTCGTACAGCATCGATTACACAGGCAGGAAGTAAGAAAAAATGCCCTCAATTCATATTATGTATAAACAAAACAATTATTTAATTCATATGTATATGTAAAAACAAGACTAAACCAAACTTCTATTTCTTAAGAGGCCTGTGTTCAATAAAGTTGACATTTTTTTAATAATACATATTTCAATATAACCAAACTATACGAATATTTGGGTTGCTTAAAAGTCTACTTACAATTATTATGTATTAGACTTTAATCATGGTATATCTTTACTCAAGTAAAATATGTTATGTTTAGTGAACTCGAACTGGTTTCATTTAATTTGTCTGCTAAGAAACAATATTGCCAACGATGGTCTTTTTCAGTTTTGTTTTTCTTTTGGTAGTTCAATTTTTTGTTGATGATTCAGTAAGCTACATACCATCAAGTTTATAGACTGGAGTAATTCAAAGCCATTTCGTAGGGACCAACAAGATCGTGAGAAGACTTTGATGTTGCTCGGCCAAGGAGGTAAGGTTTAGCTGTTAAAAAATAATTTAAATATTTAATTAAAACGTCAAAAAAATTATTGAATAAACTAAAATTATACTAGGCATACGTACATATCGTCCCTCTTCTCACGAACTGACGTATCTGCTTTTCCAATGTTTTACAGGAGAGCAGTTTTTAGTTTTGTGTACTCCTTCTACAGGTGTTACTTTTGTGTTTTACAACGATTTTGGTATTTTTTTTTTTTCTAAAATTACAAGAATTTGCTAAAGTTTCAAATGATATGAGATTCAATGTACATACCTTACTAAAAACAGTTAAAAATAATCGATCAACCAGAAACGTCAGTTCGTGAGAAATTTTAGTGAGAAGTTTAAGTGTCGTGACAGTATATACAGGCACCACTGTTTCGAAAAAAGCTTATTAGTGAGACATTTAAGTGTCGTGACAGTATGCACAGGTATCACTGTTTTTAAAAAAGGTCGCCCATAAGCCTTTTACTGTAAATTTTTGTTTGACAGAGTATAGTAAACAGGAAGAACCGAATGCCATTTAAATTAAATTTAGTGATGGGTGAATAGCAAAAATGGTTTTAAATCTTAACATAATTAAGGTATTTTTATTTATCTTCAACGATAAATGCACCTAGTACTTGAAACCACTGAATTTACACAATAATTTGCTATATAACGGAAAACTGCTACCCATATAATTGCAGTTACGTCTGTTCGTGAGAAACTTTTTACCTAAAATTGCAGTTATGCCAACTATGTCATAACGCATTGAACCATGTTCCAGACATTTTTCAGGGAATCTAATGATGTAGAAATAAGCAATCAAGTTTACCTAGCACATATATGCCCAAATCTCAAAAACGACAATTTGCGAGTTACGTCACTTCGTAAGATGAGGGACGATATGTAGATAATTGATTAAATTAAAATTTATAATTAAAAATATTTTTGAGAGGAATTCACTAAAATTATTTATTTAATATGTCTGTTCGCGTACTTCCAAAAACTACGAATTTCTACGAATTTTATTTTTTTCATATGAGCTTTGACAGAACCTTGGGCTAAATTCGTAGAAATTCGTAGTTTTAGGAGGTACGCGAACAGACATTATGTCAATTTTAACTGAAACACTTTTTATATAATTGAAATTATTTTACGGGCAATAATTGCTTCTGAGCCAAGGTCCTTCACATCACACTCCTTCCCAATGAAGCTTTTTTATTTAGCAATTCCATTTAAGCGACTAATAAAATTGCTTACTCTGCGTTCATTTTTTTTAAACAATTTACAATATTTGGGCTTGTTAATGTATATTTTGGTAATATTAATTTGAAGAAACCTAAGCTATACTAAATTCAGCTTGCGTGTCAGTTAGTATAAGACTTGATATTAGGTGCAAGGAATGTAAAATTATTTATTTAGTACACAAAATACATAGGCTATCAGACAAAAACTGTGAAAAATGATAAAAAATGGCACAATTTAAATGGCTACCTCTCTTTGTATTCACTATTCATACAAAAAATTCTTGGTGAGTATCTTTACATTGTTGTCTCTTTTTGACACTTGCAACAAAAAAACTTTACTTCAAATATTTTGAATCCACAAAAATCGCACTTCCTTAAGAGCTACGTGTACATGCTTTTATATTTTCTCGAAGAACTGTAAATTAAACTTAGCTCCTAAATCAAATCTATCAAGTTGCGATTGTTCTTTCAGAACCCAACGAAATATTTATCTCATAATCATTACAGTTACCTATTAGCACAGTACACATATTATAGGTAATATCTTCCGAGCTTTCATTTTTGTTATAGTTCGCGCATGTGCCAAAATCTCAGAGACCCCTGTCAGTTTATTGTTTGTGTACTGTGGCATGTTCAACACTTTCCAAATTTTACTTTTAGATTTTCAGTTTTCTCAATTTTCCAAGCCTCTGATTGGCCAAAATTCAGAAATCTGAAGATTCAGTACTGAAATTGAGACATTGAATGTACCCATTGTCAATTTGATAAGGTATCTGAGAATTAATTTTTTTTTTTTTTGTTCAGTATCTGACAACCGATTTTTGACAACATGCGCAATATATTACCTATAATATGTGTACTGTGACCTATTAGTACTATTATAAATAACTAAATTGTTAAATTGTGATTGCTCAATAAAAAGAAAATTTAAATTCGTGTGAGGTAATTCTATAACTGAAAATGGTTCGATAAGCTTACGCAATTGAAATGGGCTTCCAGTTTATAAAGCTAATCCGCAATGGAAACATTTTCTTATTTTAATGTTTAAGCCAAAGGAGAATGGGCGTTTAGTCCCATGTGTTGTAACACTTTCTGACCTATGTATATCATTGGAAAGTACTCAATGAGTGTTTTTATTTTTTGTACGGGCATAAGTCTGTATCTCGTGCAGGGAAAATGTTATAATTCAATAACAGTTGCAGTGGCTTTACCAGCTATAATAATTATTGAGCAATAACACTTTCCCTGCACAAGATACATGCTTATGTTTATATTTATAAAAAATAGACTCATTGATGTCAGAAAGTGTTACAACACTTTGAACGCAAGTTGTGCAGGGAAAGATTTATAGTGCAGTGCAACAATTATTATGGGCTTTTACACTTTCCCTGGAAGAGATACAGGCTTATGCCCATACAACAGAAAATACTTATCAAGACCTCTCCAATGATATAGGTCAGAAAGGGTTACAACACTTCGGACGCAATTTCTTCATGAAAAGAGCTTTAATTCCATCCGACAGTTATTTGGCTATAACACTTCTCTGCTTGAGGTACAGGCTAATGCCCTTACAATATAAAATAATACTCATTTAGATTTTTTCAGTGATATTGGTTAGAAGGTGTTACAACATTTGGGACGCAACTTGTGCCGGGAAAGAGTTACAGTGCAGTGCAACAGTTGTTTAGGGTGATTACACTTTCTCTGCACGAGATACATACTTATGCTCATACAAAAATAGTATTCATTGAGACCTTTCCAATGATATAGGTCATAAAGTGCTATAACTATGCGACGCAACTCATGCATTTATACCCATTCTCTTTTAATAACACAATTTGCACTAATAAACTAGCCAGCCATAATCATAGAAGCATACAAATTTTTCAGTTGTACTGCGAGGAAATGAAAAATTCAACTCCAAAAGTATCTCTTATAATATAAATGCTAGATTAATAAATAAATAACCCTTTAAGAGTTGGTTGAAAAATATAGGTCCCCTCCAATCATGGCGACAACACCCACATAGTAACAGTTGAGAGTTGTTAGTCACTAGGTTCTTTACGAGCTGTCATGACTCCAAATTTATTTTTAATTTACAATCCGTTCTATTGACTTAGAGACCATAGACACTAAAATACGAAAGTTGTCTTAGAAGGGTACAACATCATCTAACTGATGAGCCCAACAGTTATACCTGGGCGAAGCGCCAGGCGCACTCACTTAAAACCCTTTATTTGTTTTTAATTTTATTGAAATCACGGTTAAATTTGATTTGTAAACATTCACTTGATGCTGTTGCCAACCAAAATTTAACTGAATTTATAGGTATTTGAATGTAGGAGATATTAATAGCAAAAAGACTAAATTATTATTTTCTTATCATTTAAGTCAATCGATTTACTCTTACCCAAAATTTAAAAATTTAAACCAGTTACTTTAACGATATTTGCTTAGCATTTGCGTAGCATTGAATAGGTATTTATTTAAGTGTCCATAAAAAAATTTAATTACCTTACTTTCTGTTTTTGAATTGGTGATGCTATTAAACAATTATCTTCCCACATTTTCTACACTTTCAATTTTTGGGTGCATACAAAGAAATAGCACAAAAATCCATTTCTTTTGACATTAATTGTAAGACCAATTTGTTTTACTTAACAGGAACCAGATTTTTTAATGACTGGTCATAAAAAATACTTTCTAGTCCTAAATTTAATTGATTTACTGACATCTCAGTTGGCAACCATTAAACTAAAACTAATGTAAGAATTATATGCACTGACTTATGTAATCGAAGTACAACACCCAGTTTACCCAAAGCTCTACATTCCTTTCAACCAACTACCCACAAGAGTCTTTCGACATGGTCTTGGACCAATGAATGGCCAAGCGAAAATTCAATAACAAAATATGCAACTAGTAGGTATATACGACCGTATAGTTAAAAATATTTCGGTTAATTTAATTTTTTGAAAGTAATGCGAAACAGTGTGCTTTGCAAGTGTGCTGCCAGTGTTCCAGTGTTTACATGTAAATGTGAATTAAAGGCTTAACCGATCAATAAAATCTTTTTATGTGCAGAAAAACAAATACTACAATACAAGGTTTTCTACAACATATAAAATGTACATTGTACATGTACATACAATAAAAATAATTTTCCACAGCGAAAGTTGTTCTATATATATGTACCTATTTACAAGAACACACAACTCTTTGTGAGATCGAATTGTTCGGGTTCAATCTTGGGTAGGGTATAGGTTGTGGCCTTGCGGAAGTGGACAGTCAGCCATCAGTATCCACCTTCAAGGCTATCAACATGTAGATACATATTATGTGCTTAATAAAAAAAAGCAGTTTAAGGCATAAAAATTAAACGAAGAATGTGAGAGTTCGTCATTAAGGCAAAACCACACGCAAGTTGATTTAATTTATTTAATTTTTTAGTTGGTATGTCAGTGATTTTTAACGTCATTCTTTTCCCCAATGGTGTGCTTTTCATATATACATAGACTTCAAAGTGTGATTCAGCAGATTGGGCTGATAAATGAAGTCCGTTTTATTCGATGGCATTTGAATGGAGTAAATAAAGCATACCGGAATAAGTAAAGTACAGACTTACTAATCGACCAACAGACATGAAACATGTTTTTATGGTAAAAACAATTGAAAATACGTTTGATGGTAACAGGTTTTTTCTTAAGGTATACCTTAGAGCTGATTTGTTTTTGGCATTTACTTCAGCCTTATATGAAAATGGTCAATGGTCTTTGCTGTTGTTTTTCTTTTTTTTTGTTAATAGATTTGCATGCACCTTATAGAAGGTGCATAGAGCCGTTACAGCTACTCCTTGTTATATTAACGCTGTTTTATAATGGTGAAACAGTTTTTGCCCAGATGGCAAATATAAGAAATGCAACTAAGCAACCTATTTCAAAACTTGTTTTATTTTACTTAAAGAAATAAAAAATAGATAATTTAATATTGTATATGTTCCAGATTTAATAAGACATTGGTTAATAGAGTAGACGCATGACATGCTAGATATAAGTCACATTCTCAAAATAAATTTCCTAGACATTATATTGTTGAAGGTCGAGGTAGGTAGGTACCTATCTAGGCACTTTGCAACATCTGAAAATTAACTTCCTCTTTAGACTTTAGGGCATGTCTTTTAGGGAAACAGGAACAAAAAAAAGTCACCAGATTCTAGGTCAAGCGAATGCGGTCGATGATGCAGCAGTTCATGCAATGCGTTCGCAATGATTTTGGATGAGCTAACGTGTGAAAAACTTTGGTCATGACAAGAAATTGTCTTGGATTTGTCACTTCTTTGCAAGATGCAATACCTCTGAAAAGAAAAAATTTGTTTTTAGATGGCGTAGGCTGGGAATAGAGTGCCAGATCTCTGGCGTGGCATTCCACTGCACTAAACATAACACCAAGAGGGGTACTCCTGCCGACAACACGCAAACATATATATGGCAGAGTTGTAAGGAACTAGGCCTCTGGCTGGGTGTTATCTCCATAAGCTGTCTTGTTACAAATTTTTTTTAACGCGGTGAAAGAGCACTTTTTCTTTTCCAAGTCGAGAGCCCGAACTACAGCTTCAGTGAACGAGTGAGTGAGTGCAATCAGTGATCGAATAAACGAATTAAAATTTGTAGGGTTCACTGGTCAAGTTTTGATACATTCTAAATTTGTAATTAAGTAAGTAATTAAGAGGTTAGTACCTCGTGACATGATGGTTAGTGCGTAGGACTGTCATGCTGAAGGCGTGGGTTTAATTCCCAGCCGTGTCACCTAAAAACAGAAATGTTTTATCCGAGGAACTGCCTCTTGCGAGGAACTGACAAATCCTCCAAGAGTATACTTGTCATGAACAAGTGCTGCTCATTTAGCCGTTTGGACTCGGCAAAAAACTGTAGTTCCAGTCCATTCCTGCCAACAACACGCACACAGGAATGGTTGAGAGTTGTAAGTCACAAGGCCCTGGTTCTCCACGAGCTGTTGTGCCACGCAATTTATTTATTTATTTAAGTAATTAAGATAAAACTTGCTAAGTAAATTCACCTAATTTTCATCAGTAATCATTGAATACCAAATTTCTGGCATAATTTGGAGTTGGTTCGATATTACTCAACTTAAGATTTTTGATATCAAACTTCATGAACTAAAAACAAGTCATTTATTTTAGAACTCATTACTCTTTTTTGGCTGAGTTTTTACTCACAGGTTTCTTGTATATACATATTATAAGAGCTTGGTTCTTTTTTAAATATTTATGTTTTTGCTGTGGTTTCACTTGTTTTTGCAAAGATTTTATTTTGCCGGGTGAAAATGAAGCCCTACCTCTCTATAAGTTTTCATAATTCTACGACAGGTGCGGATTCAGGATTTCGTTCAGGGGGGGGGGCAATTTTCGTAAGTTTCCAAAATCTTGATGAGGTCTACAGATAATTTGAGTACACTTCATACCACTGTACACGCCTGGTCATTCAAAGCAATGTGAGTTTATGAGTTTGAAATTTGAAGAAAGCAATTAACTCTTTCATAACCACAGTGTCTCGAAAAGAGGGTTCTTTGAACTTTGTGAAATGAAGTTTTGCTGTTTGTAGCTATAGCATGATATCTTTACAGCGTTTTTGAGTTCTGTCTGGACCTGCTTAATTCCACAATATTATGTTTGGAAAACATAATGCACATTGGTATGCTTCTATTCAGACACATGACGTTCGAGTTCGAGTGAAATTTCCAACCTCTATTTTAGCTGGGACAACCTAACCTAGCCTTGCCGGTAAAAGGCCGTTTTCGAGAACGTCATCAGCGTCAAAAATGCATTTGGCAGAACGTTATGAAACGCAAACTGCAAGAGCCTTCTGTTCAAAAAGGAAAATACAAGTTTAACTGCATCAGCATTGTGTTCGATAATGCTGTTTACTAAAGTCACACCTTCGAAAACATCATCTGCGGTGAAATTCTTCAGTAAAAAGATGCGAGTTGGCAGCAAAAATATTGAGAAGCCGGAGAACGTGTTCTTAAACGTCAAATGCGTTTGCAAGAAAATTGAAGGACGTTCATAACTATAACAAAGACATCCATAAAAATAAAACACAAATTTCAGCTCCTCAAGCTAAGTTTTAAATGATCTAATCCAAGCATTTAGAAGGGATATTTGTGTTTTATCTCTGCGGATGTTTTTGTTAAATTCGACTTTAGTTAGATTCGGATTTATTACTCAGGGCCAATGATTATAGTGGAAATACAAAGAAAAAACCACTCTTTTCATTTCATTTACAATATACTAAGCCTTCGTTAAATTTAAGTGTTTCATATAAGCTCAAAACATAGACTGCAGAGTTGCCAGACTCATGCAGTTCGATTCAAAGCAATATACCCGTCGAAAAATGGCGATCATTTGACAATCGAATTGATGGAACAACTATCCTTTCCTCAGGTGTAAAAGTTCCATCCAACTTCTCTTCGGCAGTGACTGCTGTAGTCGTTTCCTGATTTCTCTCCAATCTTCTTAGTTGGATTCGTATTCTTTGGCAGTTTAATGATATGGAACACGGAAGTTCCTAAAACGCATCCACGAAATCGACAAAATCCTCAGGAGTACTTACATACATCAAATGCGTATCTTATGGCTATAACAGATGTGCAGCACGTCTGCACGCATCGCTGCGTACAGCGCCAAACTCGAAACGAAACAAATGTGCATACTGTTAAGGTGCGTATCCATTTCAGAGTAAAAAGGCGAGAGTTTTCTAGTGAAAGAACTCCCTCAATTGAAACGCACATTTAAATATTTATTATAAAAAGAACTCACCCTTTAAGCGTGATTTTTTTTTAATATTTCTAAATAACTTTTATACAAGAATGTAGTTATTATTTTAACTTTAATAAGATACCTTTATCCTGTAGATCCGAGCATTTGAAGTTCAGCGAATTTCCAAAACTTAATTTTTTTTTTATTCAAATCAAATTTAAGGTTGAAAATTTAAATAAGTGCCCTTGCCGCCTCTCCCGTAAACAAAAAAATAACACTAAAAAATTTGTAGAGTAGTGTTGGAGGTGGAGCAATAACTTTTTAAAACGTTATTTTTCAAGATGTGAAATTTTTCATTCAAAGCATTTTGAAAAGTGAAAATGAAACGATTTGGGATTCATAGTATGAAATAAACTGACTTTTCTCACAAAATGTTATTCAGTAATGTAGCCTGACATTTATCTTTTAATTAAAGACCTGAACTTTGAAGATTGAGATCTAAAACCGAAGTTATAAGCTTTCCAATCAGTCGATTTGAAGACCATTTGTACAAAGCGGAACTTTTCTTAACTGAAACTGGTCAGCCAGCGGCCAACGAACAACCACTCATTGCTGCAACTCTGCGCTGCCAAGAAAATTTTTATAAACGTATATAACTAAATAACCTTTTTTTGATTACATTTTATTAAATTCATATTTAATGCTTCGTTCGTTCTTGCCCAGGGGGGGGGGGGGCAATTGCACCCATTGCCCCCCCTCTTGTATCCGCGCCTGTTCTACGACAACCGAAAGTGAACCATATAAATAAAAGTAATTCTGAGAAAGTGCGTGGGTGCCACGCCCCTGAATGGAAAATCTCCATTTTTTATTTCTATCTTTATATGCTGGTTAACCTTTATTGTTTTATCAACTTTCATCGTTATATAAGTGACAAAACTTTAAAAAAGTGGGTGGATGCCATGCAGAATATCCCCAATTGTTTTTTTTGTATCCACCTTAAGCCCAACCTCTCTACCAACTCTCACCATTCTAAGACAACCACAAGTGCATCATATAATTATAATAATTTAGGTGGATGCAATGTTCTTTGTACGGAAAATTCTTATTTTTATACTTTTATCTTTGTATGAACTTCAAACCCAACCGATCTACCAATCTTTATCGTTCTGCAACAATCGAAAGGGCTTCACAAAATATTTAGGAATTTTCGAGAAAGTGGGTGGATATCACTTGCCGAAAATTCCCGACTATAATTTTTTTCTTTGTGTGTATTTCCAGCCCTACCATCACTCTACCAATATCCATCGTTCTACAGCAGCCGGAAGTGCCGCATATGATTTATAAATTTTTCTTAGAAAGTGGGTGGATGCGCCGCCCTTGAATGGAAAATTACAGATTTTGGACTTTTTCCTTTGTATGCACCACAAGACCTACAGTTTTGCGAAATTTCTACGATGTTGGGAAGTGCTCCATAATTTTGTTGATCTGCCAGTGAATGAATGAATCAGTGAGTCAGTTGCGGTCCAAGCCATTTTCGAAGTCAGGAACTACTAATTCTAAGGCGATAAAATTTAGTGAGCTGACTGTTATTGACTAGCTCAGCATATTCTATGATTTTAAATTTCTTGAATTTATTGGTACTGGAGTTAGAAGGGTTAGTTAGTGTTGCGAGCTCGCACACATAATGATCCTCTTTTTGTTGGGAGAGTTCTTTGAACGACTGAAATCTATAATATTATAATTATACATTTTTAACTGCAAAATAACAAATGCCAATTGCGTGAATCCATATAAATAATTAGCATAACCCTCTGGGATTCTTTATCCTTAGAGCTTTTTTTATCTTGTTGGATAAAATTTTTTGGGGATTTTATCTGAATGAGATTGATTTTTATGTTTCTCGAAAAAAGTTTATGGGTCAATAAAAAAAAGTACACATACGCCCGAGTGTTCGGTGAAATGCTCTTGCATGTACTTAAACAAACACTGGGTTTATAGCTACTTTTTGAAGCTTTATTCTTTTGAATGTTTTATTGTATTCTGATAAAAGTATAACTAACAGTTTTCAGCATTAAGAGTTGATAAAGGGTAAACTATCCCTTATAAAAGTAATTTTAACACGTTTTTATTATATCGCTTTCTTATCAGTGTATTTTTTGATTCCTTTGTCTCTTTATTACAATTTTTGCAATCAGCTTCCCGATATGCTTGAAGCATGGAAACACATAAGAAGCTTCGAATTAGGTTACGCAAAATTTACACACTCACGATTAAAAGAGACAATAGTAAATTTATGTAGTTAGTATTAGTAAGTAGTATAGAAGGAAGCTTATGTTAACAAAAACATACACAACAGCTCATACCATTTTATTATAAAATTGTTAGTGACAGTGACTCAAAGTCTTTTTTATGGGTAAGTTTAAGGATTAAGGAACGTATATTTTATATAATAATTCTTATATAATAATCCAATAATCCTTAGGTAGGCAGGTAGGTAGGAATGGCGGCCATAGGCATTACACTCGCTCGGTGACCCAATTAGCGCTAGAGTGCGCCGTTTTGGTATCAAATAATCCTTAGATTAGTCAAACATATATGCAAGTGTACACTGTATAATATATTATTTGGTTACAAAATGGACTTACAGTATAGAGAAACTCATAGTCGAGTCTTGTTCAGAATGAAAAAATATTCGGCAAACATATTGGATATAAGCTGTTGATAATAACTTTTTACATATTTGCATTTTGATGACTCATGCATGCTTTCACAATCTACAGACATACTTACATATACAGGGTGTTCCCAAAATGGGTAATTCATGAATAAAATCATTTTCTCAGACTTTTTTGCGAAAAGTACCTTTTGTTTTTTTTTATTTTTTAAAAACTAAGAAACATTTTTAAATTTGGTTTTCAATAATTGGCTGTTGGTAAGATTTTTTCACATAAAATTTTTTTCTAAGAATATGACCAAGAATTATGCCTTAAAATATTATTGACGAAAGTCATTGCGGATGGGCCTAAATCGGCTATAAATGAAAAAGAAAATTCCTCAATTTTTTCAGATTTTTATTTTCATCCCATATAGTCCCCTTTTATTTGCATACTAGGAAATTCGCGTAAAATCTGCCAAAAAATTCAGAGCATATATGTAGGTGGGAAGTGGAAAAGAAAAAATATCCTATCGAAGGGAGGTAATATCTCCCCCACTTGGGCGGGAGGGCCAATTTAAAAATAATTTCATAAATAGAAAAAAATTTATTAAAAAATAATGGAAAGACTTGCAGTAATGTATTGTAGCTTTTTGGAAAGCCAGAAGTGTGTTATAATGGTTTGTTTTAAAATTAAGTTTTTTGATAAACGGTTTTGGCAAAAATTGAAGAAACATTTTTTTTTTTTTTTTATTCTAGGTTTGAAAAGAACTTTATTTGAAAATAAAATATAAAAATGGACTTCTTGCTTTCCAAAAAGCTTCAAAACATTACTGTAAGTGTTGACGTTGTTTTTCAAATAATTTTTTCCTATTTATGCAATTATTTTATTAAATTACCCCTCCCGCCAAGCGGTGGCAGATATTACCCCCCTCTTTTAGGATTTTTTGCATGTCTACTTTCCACCTACATGCTCTGAGTTTTTTGGCAGATTTGAATCGAATTTCCTTGTATGCCCAAAAAACTGGATATTTAATTTACCCCTTCAGCGACTATGAGGATGCAAATTAAAAATCAGAAAAAATTATTTAGGTCCATCCAAATATAGAAACTCGAAAACGCCCATTATAACGATGAACCTAATGTACATACATACATATGTCCAAAAATTTAGAGGATTTTCTTTTTTAACTTATGTACTTAAAATACTTGCAACAAATTTGGCATGGGGGAAGTTTGAGTAGTTGATAAATTTATTTCTTATTTGGAATCAAACTTCTAAATTCAAAAAGATCTTTTAAAACAGATAAATTAAGAAAGATGAAACAAAAAAGTTATACTTCATCCAACAAAAATAGGCAGTACACGTCTTATGGGAAAGCTTTTTCAAAATCAGAAGCGTGCCATATTTTCGCACCATACTAAATTGAAAGAACTCCTCCATAAAAAAGTGTTTGCCCGCCCGTAAATATCTGATTGCAGCTGACCATCATGAAGCTTGGTGAAAACGTTTCATGTAAAATGAGAATGAAAAACCAAAAGAGTCTATAAAAATATTTCACATGGAAAGATGGTTATTTGAGAGGGAGATGGGGGAAAGTAGTGGTGTAAGAAACAGAAAAATTAGCCTTGGTACAACATAAGCATGTGACACATGTTTTTAACGTAGTTTTATATGCTGAATCCAGCGAAAAAAAAACCAAGTCAATGAGGCCTCCATGAAAACAAATTTACTGTCATTTTGATGTGAGGATGACAATATTTTGGTTCACTTGTCATGAAAAGCAATAATCAGAAGATTCAATAAAAAATATCTGTGCTGAAAGGTAGTTTTTTGAGGGGTAGTGCTGGATTTATATCCATAAGACATGTTGCAAAAATAATACCCTCATGAGACTTAGTAACAAGGTGTTATAAACTATATCAGAATGAAAAACCAAAAGAGTTTCTAAAAATATTTATTGCAAAAGGGCGTTTTTGTTGCTGATTAAGAGTATAATATTTTCCAAAAATATATATTGTTTCCAAAATCAATAACACCCTGTATCCAAACCCCCAAAAACAGCCTTTAACACTTGGTATTTTTTGAAATCCTTTGATTCTTCATTCTCGTATAACATGAAAAATATTAACCAAGTTTCAAGTTTCACCTTCTGTAAAATACCCTTTCATGCGATATATTTTTATAGGCTCTTTTGATTCTTCATTCCGTTGTTCATAGCAAAGCTTTAAGAAGTTTCATCCAGGACTACCCTAACCCCTCAAAAAAGCACCCTTTCACCACAGATATTTTGTATGAATTCTTCTGATTATTACATTTCATGAAAAAAGAAACATTTATACTAATCTTCAGCAACAAACAGATATTTTCAATTGGTTTTCGGTAATACATACATTTAGCTTCAGTTCTGAAAATATATTCACCCTCACATCAAAGTGAACAAAAACTTTTTTTCATGGAGGCCGCATCCACTTGGTTTTTGTGTCATTAAATTCAACATTCAAAACTTCCTTAAAAACAAGTGTCATTGTGTTATATGCTAAGGTTGTTAATTTTTCTGTTTCTTATACCACAACTCCACCCCCCTATCTGCACAAAAAAAACTACCCTTCCATGTGAAATATCCTTATAGACTCTTTTGATTCTTCATTCTCATGGTACATGGAACGTTTCCTTTAAGTTTCATAATGGCACGATTTTTTTCTAATTTTAAAGACTTTGTAATTTTTTACGTGTACTATTAGGTCTCATATTATTATTTATCATTTACCAATTTTAATAAAAGCATTAAAGGGATTTCAAATCTGAACATTTGGCTAATCTCAAACCCTCACGCATACAAAGGGTGTAGAATAATAAAATCTACCTGTTTTCGATATTAAAATGCATGCCTACCGAACCTCCTTCTCATAGTTTGGTTATGGTATCAATTCTTGGTCTTTTTTCGGAATTCAAATTTAGGGAGTTTCCATTGAATGGCCAATAAAGACTATATGGAGCTTTGAAGTCGATGAAAACGAAGTGCACCTCCAAATACAAGGGTTGTCGGTCCTTATTATATTCTCCTCGATACAATTTCACAATTAAGTGTGCGTGGGAAAATTATCCACAATATGTCTCATGTTAAAAACAGCTTAATTACAAAATGTATGATTTTTTAGGACACAACAAGTATAAAACTCAAATATAAGGAAAGTGGTGGATGGCTTTTAACAAAAAGAATATTTTTTCCTAAAGGGTTTTTTATGTATGCTAACCAAAGGTACATGCAGACAGTCTGCGAAGCAAAGTCATTTACCTGACATTGTACATTTTTGAATGAAACCAAAACAAATTTAAGTGTGCTATAACCAATTTTATGTTCCAGTCGAAAGCCCTTAACCTTTTCATTGGGCTATTATTTGGTTTCTTGAGTTCATCTTGCATACAGATAAATAATTTTTTATTTAACTTTCACTTCAACTGATTTCAATTAAATTTTGTAAGGGTGATGGAAGAAGGCTACTGAAAATGTTGAAAGCATTGCGTAAGGACAATAATTTATGTGAAGTTATAGTTTTGTTTTTTTTTTTTAATGTTGTTTTTAATGGTTAATGTTGTTATAATAAAACTTATCTATTGATTTTTTTAACTAATTGAGCTACACGATTAGTTATAAGGGTACTTAAAAGTTTCACAATCTCAATATACTATTCAAAATATTTGAAAATAGTTTAGCCAATTTTGAATTAAAACAAAAAGTATTGTACATAAATAACTGGGACTAAAGAATTTGTTCATTATATTCAGTGTTTCACTATAACAAATTTTCCATTTTTGTTCTTTATAAGAAAGTAGTATGTGTAAAACTATTTATGATTAAAAATGGTAGAGATTGTGGATGCCGATATAGAAAATATTGTTGCAAGACTTTTATTGGAATAACCAGATTCCTTGAAATTACTGTAGATTTTTCTTCAATTGTAAAACCTCTACATTGTGGAGTAAACATCAACAAAAAAAAAAAAAAATTATCTCTTTAAACCTTTTTTGATTTCTTTGAGTCAATCAAATATAATGTTTCGATACCATGTTTATTCAGCTTCCATTCAATTCTTTTTTCTAGTACAATTTTGTTTGCATTTTTGAATGAAAAATGATATCTTTAGCTTTGATTAGCAATATCTCAGTTATTAAAGACCCAATAAAAAATTCCAATACAGTTTTGGAAATTTGAGAAAGCGTCTTACAAGATTTTTTAAGGTTTTGTAGGAATTATTTTTTTTACCATCCACCGTTCGTTTAAAAAAGTACTGAGGAACAAGTTTTTGTCGTCTTTTCGAAAATCTTATTTTTCTTTGTTAATATTGATTGCATGGCTTGCGTTGGTATGTAGACTTTTTAAGCACCAATGTTCCTGTAAATTTTCAAATTGATTCATAGAAGCACTTTTTCTCACCAAATTTTTAAAATCTTACAAATCAGTTAAAGGAACAAATTGTGTTGTTCCTATAAACAATGCGCAGTCGCCATCAAAAAGACAAGAAAATCACATTCCCTGTAGACATTCTTCACAGTTTTGCATTTCTTAGATACTTTTTGGACTTGAAATTAAATAAAACGTACATTAAAAAAAAACTTAAATTCCAAAATTTTTCAAACAAAAAACTTTTTTTTTTTCTTTTTGTACTTCAAGTCAAAAAAGTATCTAACAAATGCAAAACTGTGAACAAAGTCTACAAAATTGTGGTTTTCTTATCTGATGACGACTACGCTTTGTTTAGGAACAATACAATTTCAATTTTTAACTGGTTCGTAAGACTTTGAAAATTTGGTGAGTTTTAAAAATATAGAAATCTGCTTGCCAATGCAAGCCATACAATCAATATTTACAAAGAAAAAAAAAAAAAGATTTACGAAAAGACTACAAAAAGTCGTTTTTTAGTACTTTTTCTAATCTAACAGTATATGGTAGAAAATAATAATTTCTACAAAACCTTAAAAAAATCTTGTAAAACTCTTTCTCAAATTTCCAAAACTGTATTTGAATTTTGTAATGTCATTATTTACTGAGATATTGGTAATCAAAGCTAAAAGTATCTTTAAACAAAAATTGTACGACAACAAAAATTGAATTGAAGCTGAATAAACAAAGGTATCGGACCACTTCATTTGATTGACTCAAAACAAAAAAAAAAAACAAATACCATAGAAATGAGGACCTTCAAGAAATAATTAAAAAATACAAAGTTTTTTGAATAATTTTTGAAAGAACAACAACAACTTGTGCGGAGGAATTTGAAAAGGTCGCATAAAAAAGGGTCACAAGGAAAAATAGTCGCACTAAGAAATTTTTTGATAAATAACAAAAACAATCAGAATATGTATACATAAATCGCAAAGAAAGTAAATAATTTTTTTTTGTAGTTTTCTTTCTTTGAAAATTGACCATAAAAAAAAATCAGTACTTATATTCATTCAAATTTTATTCAACTGCACAAACACATTTAAATCCGAAGTTTTCGAAAAAATATTAAGTCCAAAAATTAATTTGCTTCTTCACATCCACGGTTCACTTAAAATCGAGTTAGAGCCGAAAACCGTTTGCCAATTTTCTTCACAATGTATGCATATTTCTCTTAAGAACATGTTCATAAATATTTAAATTTTGAAGAAAATTGTTTAACTCATTTAGGCTCTAGCTTGATGTATTTGACACGGGACGTGAGTTATCCTTATCATTCTTGTACCAAACACCACAGAAGAAATATTGAAAATTCCAAAAAAATAATAATTTTTAACAAATCCAAAATTTCTTTTTTTCAAAATTTTGATATGCAATATTATTAACATCTTAAAGGTTCTTTAAAAAAACTTTTTCATTAAAACCGTTGGAGTCGTTAATGAGAAAATCAAAGACATTTGTGTCCCCCTTCCACATTTTCAGTTTTGGGGGACGAAATCGTTTTTGAGATAAGAATTTGGACAGTCGCTCTTTTTTAGTTATACAAATTTTTCCTTTACAGTTGTATGGTAAGTACCATTATTGTAAACCAAAACCCCTAAGGAATTATCCAAAAATCTTAATTTCAAAATTTGAAGAAATTGTTTCAATGGTTTGGGTTCAGGTCGAGGTAGAAATAGACAGACAGAATTGTGCCTAACACTTTTTTGATTCTTGGTTGCCATGACAAATTTAATATTTTTGGAGAGTTTCATGAGTGTAAGAGTTTTTTCGTGGGTGTTATGGTAAACATTCTACACTTACCCCTCCTCCTTAAAAAAACACCCTTTCAGCATGGATATTTTAAGGGACGATCTTGATTCTTAGTTCGTATGACAAATGGAACATTTATTCCAAGTTTCATTAGCATAACTTTATTTTCAAAAGGATTTCGGTAATATTTAACCTGTTGTACCTGAAAAAAAGTCATCATTACATAAAAAGGTCAATAACTTTTTTTGGGTGGTCGCATGATTTTTAATTTGATTTCATTAGATTCAGCATTAAAAACTACCCTTAAAGCATGTATCATATGGTTAGGTTGTACCAAAACAAATATTTTAGTTAGATAGACCTTTAAGTTTTCTCCGTCTGCACCTCTTCAAATGCATCTACTCAAAAAGCCAATGCGGGAATTTTGGGGGACTTTATATATGTTATATGATATGTTACATAGGTTGCAATTCTGCGTCGATTTCAATTTTAATATTTCATGAATTAATTTTTTCAACCTTTGAACCTATTTTTCCTGGCCTAAATAATTTGTTTTATTTAATTTTTATCTGTACATTAATAATTAATTTAAATTGGCATTCCAAATATTGTCTTTTATATTTGCGAAGAAATTAGACATTAGGTTTTTGTTTTCACCACAGTTTTGCATCTGGAACAAAATATTGACACACTTTACCAAAGGACTCCATTTTTTATAGATATAACATTTCAGTATGTGTAAGAATCAGGTTCAAATTGAAACAGTAGTCTCTTTGTAAACGAATCATAATATCACAAAAAAATATATCTGTGGTGTTTGGTAGAAAAATGATAACTCCATTTTAAAAATTGCGTCTGTGGTGTTTGGTAGAAACATGATAACTCCATTTTAAAAATTTGCGTCTTTACGTCCACTTTAGATTGATTTAGAATCTAAACGAATGGACGTCTGTGGTGTTTGGTAGAAACATGATAACTCCATTTTAAAAATTTGCGTCTTTACGTCCACTTTAGATTGATTTAGAATCTAAACGAATGGACCGATTTTCTTCAAATTTGAAATATTTATGAACATAACTTTCAAAAAATTGTGTTTCAAATTTGAAGAAAATCAGTTCACCCGTTTAGGTTCTATCTCGATGTAAAGTGGACGCAAAGACGCAATTTTTAAAATGGAGTTATCATGTTTCTCCCAAACACCACAGATATATTTTTAAAACCTATTTTCTTCATGCATTAACTATTGACGTCCCCCACTTTAAGATCATTCGTTTTTTGTACAGACATCATACTTTGGGTATGTCCAGAGGAGTGCTAGTTGTTTAACCTAGAGTCAAACTTGTTTTCTTAACTTCCGATCTGTCTTAACAGCTACTCAAACTAATGTCAATATTTCTTCATAACTCGATGCAAAATTTACATGTAACTTCATTCAACCCGTTAATGATACCAACCATATTCTGAAACTAGTATAGCAACCAAAATAACTGTAGGATGTTGTAAAGTTGTCATTTTTCGTTTCCTTGAGTTGTCCGATCTGGTGCATATAATGTATAAGTACAATAAACCACCTCCACTGTTCTTTTATTAGTCATTATTTTGAACATTGTATTCTACTATAGCTAAATCTGTTGCCTGCCAAGCTGCCAGGCTGTCAAGCCCATATAGATGACGTATCCCAAATATCAAATATGTAAATACTCGTATATTTAGTTTTGTACAATTCCTTAAATTTTAATTTTTTTTATATCAATCAAAAATAGCAAAACTGCATATGCCTGACTCTTAGTGTGACAACAGCAAAAAAGTATATCAACAACAGCAAATATTGTCACCAATAGTGTACCAGCATCGAGTACTCGAACTTCTAGGCTCTGTTCCTACTCCAACCAATACCCACTTAAATTTCTTCTTAAAGTCTTGTATGCTGCTACATATTTCCCACTGTATACGTATTCGACTTTATATCCATATTACCTATCCAGCTGCAAAATAATGGTATCTTATGCTATCCAATTCGAAGGTGCTTATATCAAGGTATAAAAGCCCCCACAGAGTTTTATAAGTGTTCAGTTATATTAGAGATTTATATGAAGTGTTAACGGTAGTTTAGTTATAGATATTTTAAATAACTAAACTATATCGAATTGACTTTTAGATATAATAAAAAAAAAAACAAAACAATAGAACACGGAACAAAGATAGTTTTGTATCTTTGTATCCCTACATACAATAATTGTGTCAAAAATACAAATATTTTTCGTGAAATGAGTCTGGTACGTGACAACGATTCAAGAAAATAAAATAAGTCTGAAAAATTTCCTCTAATGACATTTAAACTATAAAAGATACATAAATGCAAAATAAATATACATACGATCCCAGTGCTCAAAATGATCAAGGCTCTTTAAAGCTTTTTTATGGACAAGTACAAAATGTGAAGTGAACAAAATAAACTCCCACTAAATATTAAGAGTTAGTCATATATGTATTTATCTGTATTAACCTGATTTTCGATGGCTTAATTGCATCCAGTGCTTTTGGTGTTGTTTTTGTAGCTGGTTGTTGCATATAAAAAAAAATATTGCAAAAGAGGTGAAGTGAATTTAATGCAATTATCTTGTTGGTTGAATTATTTTATGCACAAGCATACCCTAACAGTATACAGCGCATACACCCAAAGTAATGACATAATGGCACATTCCCCATGACTATGGAGGCGCAACAAGGCACAGTAGTGCCTCCATGGAATTTCAAACTTTATAGTATCTATGGAGTGCATCTGGTTCTGAAACATAAACCTCTTCTTTTTCCGCTTAATAAAGTTTTATATTTCAACTAGAAGAAAAAAATGCTGAAGAGGAAATTTCTATTTAGCCAGACATCGACTGTTATTGAGAAAAGTTTTGGATTCTGAAATTTACAATAACTTAATTTTCGTTTTAGCTTCGTGGAGTATTATTGTGCTCAATTGTGAGTCTGGTAGTGTCACAAGATTATCAGGACTTTGATCCTTCCGCACGTTCCGCGCCTCCAAGGATACGTTCTAATGTGGGGGGTGGTGGTAGTTCGGAACCTGCCCGAGTTGCACCAGTCGCAATATTGAAACAAATAAATAGGTAAAGATGGAATTTTGTGGGAAACAAGTAAGTCTTAATTTGAATCTTTTGTCTTAAGGCACAATGAAGATGGTTCCTATACATATGGTTACGAGGGGGCAGACGGTTCGTTTAAAATAGAAACTAAGCTTGCAACTGGTGAGGTCAAGGGCAAGTACGGTTATGTTGAAGAGTCTGGTAAGGTCAGGGTAGTCGAGTACGGTGCTAACAAGTATGGATTCCAACCTTCGGGAGAAGGTATAACTGTTGCTCCACCAACTTTGGTTGATGAAACCACAAATAAAAATCGAGAGGTTCCAGATTATGAAGATGAAATAAGACCAAATCGTAATTATGTAAGTTGGTGTTGAGATCCTTTTGATGTATAAATCAAGCAAAATAACTGCTTATTTTAAAATAGCCTCGTCCTAATCGTCCACAGCCAGCTCCACGTCCTCAGCCACAGCCACAGCCAAGACCACAGCAATTCCCTCAGTATGATGATTATGAACAAGAAAGTCGCCAACAATACTCTCCTCCACCACAACAATCCCACCCTGCTCCACCAAGACTTCAAATACCAGGTGCAAGACAAACAGATGTTGTTTATTCACCTCAGCAGCGCCCAGCCCGCCCGGAAGCACAGTTTTCCCAAGGATTGGTAAGCCCACTATAATTTTCCTTTAAACTATGTTTATCAAAAAATGCAATCGTTTCTATTTTCTAGAGTTTTGGCGGAGATCAATCGAACTTTAAGCTTTCGAGACCATCATACGCACCAGTGCCAAGTGGCAATAGTATAAATCATGAGCCCATTAGGCCAGTTGTGGAACCTGTTCAGTATAGTCCACGTTCACAACCACCTCCACCACCACAACAACAACAGCCTTACAGAGCGCCACAACTACAACAAGCTCAAGGTAGAAGCAGCACTAGTCTCTTGGACCAGTTGGCTAAAGACTATGCCTTGCCACAAAGTGATACACAACCTTTGCATGATATATCATTTGGTTACTATTAAGCCTTAAGTCTAGAAAGAGTCTGAACAAAAAGAAACTAAAGCACAGAACAAATTAAATTAATTTCAAAGTGATAAGTTTAATTATTATAAATATGTAAATGAAAAAAAAAAATAATATTCCTCTTTCTGAAGACCAATTAAGTAGGGTGCGTACTGTTTATTTTAGTTTGTTTTTATAGTTAACTATTGTAAATTAGTTTAAAAAAATTGTAAAGTTGAAAAGTGCAACAAGCTCAAGCCTTGACCACACCCAAATACATACATAAAAGTAGAAAGTGGGAATTTTAAATAAAGTTTAAAACAAAAAGAGGTTTCGGTGTATTTATTCAACAAATGTAGACAAATGCACTATTTTACTTGCTTAAGCATTAACATTAAAGAACAAAAAAAAAATTCAAGGCCTTTATATTCATTATAAACATACTTCGTTGGAGACAGTTAACTTCACCTTTCAATTAAACTGCAACTTATAAAGAGGAAAATGCGTAGCTTGCCATAGAAGGTCAAATTGTGTTCAAGATCAATGATCAATGCACATGCGTTAATGGATGCAACAAGCTATTCAAGACATTCGTATTGCGCATGCTTACGCACCCTGGGACTATACTATCAAGGTTATGAATAAAGGCGGAAGTTTTGTAATTTGCTGCTTAATGCGTGAGGTATGCAATGACAGTGACTTGCTTTCAAGTGACCTTGAATAAGGATTAACTCGAAACCGTCTTTTTGCATTCTTGCGACTTGATCAATTCCATACTTTTCCCCGCAGTGTTTTTGTTTTATTTGTCTACCTTGAATTCTTAAGTGATTTAATAGTTTAAGTACATAACTAGTAAAAAGTGTTCGTGGTTGCTGTACGTTTCATAACAATAGGTAAGCAGAGGTTTTTCTCCTTCTTTTGCATTTCATTAGGTTTTTGAATTGTTTGAAAATCGCTTATATTATAAAATTTATAAGTGGAATTGTGTGAATCATTTGATAATATTAAGTCAAAAATTATATAGACATTATCAAAAAATATTACCATATTGACATTACTGCCGGAGCAGATAGAAAAATTCAGAGGCACATTCGTTGTCTTATATGAGCTATATTCATTATGGCAGTAGTAGATAATAATATTATAATCCCAGCTTAGAGAGGTGATTAAAACTTTGGTACAATTATTTTGTATTATGATGTTAATTTTTCATACAGTGTATGGCCTATGCGAATAGTAACTCAAGGCAAAATTTGTCAACTAGTATATGCTGTTTAGAAAAAATTCAAAAGAAACAAAATATGTGTACGAGTGAAGGCCTGCCTTACTGTCAAAATAATAACTAACAAAACAATAACGATCCCAACTGAAAACTTGTTAGCATACAATTTGGATGAATACAAGTTTTACTGAAAGAAAACCGTTTGGCGTTTAGATTATAAAAGTTTTAAGGGAACGATCTTGCAACATTTACCCAATTATTGGGTTTAAATGTTTGATTAAGCCACTTATAAAGAGAAAGACGCTAATGCAAAATTCTATGTATATCACACCTAGTCAACTTTTCTTAGCATCATAACGATTTCTTGCCACTGGATATAGATTAAAGGATTTGAAATTAGTAGGTATTGCTATATCAGCCCAAAGTTTTGGCTGAATAATTTTTATTGAGATTTTTCAGTCAACTATTTGTGCATTGAAGTATAATTTGAAAGTAAGCATCACAACAAAAACATGAATGTTAAACAAGAACCAAGTTCTTATATTCACAAGAAACCTGTGCGTAAAAAGTTTGCCACCAAAACTAATGAGATCTAAAATATATGCCAAGTTTTAAGTTCGTGAAGTTTAATATCAAATATCTTAAGTAGATTAATATCGAAACAATTCCAAATAATGACAGAAATTGGGTATTTAATGATTACTGATAAAAATATGATGGGTTAACTGGTCATACATTTTAAATTTGTGATTTATCCCAGAGAAAGACGTGGCCACAGCTAAAGTTCCTTGCATCAGACCGTGAAGGATGGAGACGTTTTGTTGACGCCCTATGCCCCAGCCGGGGTTACAGGACACGATGATGATGATGATTAAGTATGGAAGTAATTAAGAGAAAACTTGCCAAGTAAATCCACTAAATTTTAATCGGTAATCATTACATCCCAAATTTCTGTAATTTTTTGGAATTGTTTCGATATTAAACTACTTAAGATATTTGATATTAAACTTCATGAACTTAAAACTTGGCATATATTTTAGATCTCAATACTTTTGTGGCAATCTTTTCACGCACAGGTTTCTTGTAAATATAAGAACTTGCCTCTTTTTTAACATTAATGTTTTTGTTGTGATTTCACTCCTTTTTGCCAGGTGAAAATCAAGCCCTACCGCTTTACAAACTTTCATAATTCTACGACAACCGAAAGTGCTCCATATAAATAATAGTAATTCTGATAAAGTGGGTGGATGGCAAAATTCCAAATTTTCGATTTTTTTCTTTCAAAGTACTTTAAGCCCTACCGATCTACGAATTTTCATCGATATACAACAATCGAAAGTGCTCCACAAAATGTATTAGAATTTTTAAGAATGTGGGTGGATATGCCACGCCCCTGAAAAGAGAATTTTAATTTTTTTTATTTTTTTCTTTCTTAGTACTTCAAGCCCTACCGACCTACCAATTTTCATCGTTCTACAATAAATCGGAAGTGCTTTATATAATTTATAAGAATTTGTAAGAATGTGGGTGGATGCCACGCCCCCTGAATGGAAAATTCCAATTTTTCAATGTTTTCTTTCTAACTGCTTCAAGCCCTATCCACCTACCAATTTTCATCGTTCTACAACAATCGGAAGTGCTACATATGATTTATAAGAATTTTTACGAATGTGGGTGGATGCCACGCCCCTGAAAGGGAAATTTCAATTTTTCAATTTTTGTCTTTCAAAGTACTTCAAGCTTCACCGACCTACCAATTTTAATCGTTCTTCAGCAATCAGAAGTGCTTCATATAGCCTATAAGAATTTTTGAGAAAGTGGGTGGTTACCACACCCCTGAACTGAAACTTCCAATCTTTCGATTTTTTTCCTTCAAAATACTTCAAGCCCTATCGACTTACAAATTTTCATCGTTCTACAACAATCGGAAGTGCTCCATATAATTTATAAGAATTTTTAAGAAAGTGGGTGGATGCCACGCCCCCTGAATAGAAAATCGTTGATTTTCGATTTTTTCCTTTGTATGCACCACAAGGCCTACCGTTGTGCGAAGTTTCAAGTTTCTACAATGTCGGGAAGTGCTCCATAATTTTGATGATCTGTCAGTGAGTCAGTTCCGGTTTTTGCGATTTTTGAAGTGCTATATCTCGGAAATCACTAATGCTAAAGAGTTTAAATTTGGAGAATCACCTGTGTTTGATCAGCTCAGCAAATACTGCGAATTTGAAGTTTCTGACTTTATTTGTACCGAAGTTAGAGGGGGACTTAAAATCGCCTGAGTTTGTTCCTGTAAAAAGGGTATAGTGCCGCGAACTTGGCTGGGCACTACCGTGCCCTTTAATACGCCACTACTTATACGCACGGATTTATACTGCAAAAAATCATGCGGTACAATTTCGTGTGAACCAGACCTAAGGGTATTCATTCAACGGTGTTAAGTCATCGTAAACGTACAAAATTTGTAAACTGCGGAAATCAGTCTAATTTTCCATACAAATTGTGACAGATTTACGAATTTTTTAACTTTACCACTTTTACTATGGCTTTTCATCGTACAGATTAGACGAAAGTTGAGAGTCGCTAGTTGAAACGTTGGGAGTATGACTGGTCGAAGTCTGGAACTCGAAGAGATAATGAGAGGCAGGCGAGTAGACATCCTGTATGTCCAAGAAACAAAATGGCGAAATACAGGAAACAGGACCCGTTTTTTTGGATATAAAGGCAAAAGCCTACAATATGTTCTACTACGGAACGGATAATCTTTGTTATCCTTACGGAGGAGCTATTTGGCAGCGTGTTGACCATTTCGATGTCTAGTAACCATTTGATTCCTCTCAAATTGGTGATGCAATGAAATATGTGGAATATTGTCAGCGTATATGCTTTCCAAATTGGGTGTGAGCAATTGGAAAAAGGTGCAATTTGAAAGATATCCTAAGTATGTGCAAGTTATACGGCCTCATCTTGCTTAATACCACGTTAATCAAAAAAGACTTATACCTTGTCACTTACTTACAGCAGTGGTAGAAATGAAACCCAGATCGACTATCATTTGGTATCTAAATTTATGAAGTCTCTGGTGAAAGACTGCAAAGTGATATTTACTGGGAGAAGCTGTGGCCCAGCAACACCGTCTTCTGCTGACAGAATTCTTTACGGAAGCGGTAAAGGAAATCAAACAAATAAGTATAAAGCTAGAACTATAATGCTCGGAGGGGCACTTAAGTGGTCGGAAGAAAACAAGCGAATACACGGAAAGCATATGGACGCGGCTATAATTGCGGAGTGGAAGGTTTCGTCAAGTTTCGTTCAACTTTGGTTACGGAAGTGAGGTGCGCTCCCGAGCGCACCTCACTTAAGTAAAACTGACATTTGGTGAAATAGGAAGGCCAAAAAGAGAAAGATAATAGTTATATTATGGGTGTGTTCCCCTTTTCTCGGTACGGAAAGCTACTTTTCGTTGGTTTTTGACATTAGCTTCAGTGCCCATCCGACTATTATAGTTCTACCTTAACTTGGAGAATAAAGTGGTATAATATTGACAAAAGCAAAGGCGAGCAATTCATTTTAAAAATGCAAAATTATTTATGTAACACTATCAGCATAGTCCAGATTGCAGGGAGCACTCCACAAAGTACGTTGGATTGTCTGCAGAAAACTTGCCTGGAGAGATCCAAATCATTGCTAGGAGTCACTACCAACAAGCCAAAGAAACCTGGTGGTAGAACGATGAAGCTTAGCGGTGATAGTTAAGAAAAAAGCGGCTTTCAAGATCGACAACCACTAGATCTGATATGGTTGGCCGTCAGAGGAGTGCCAGAAGCCTAAGTGCGTATGATCATTGATATGTACAAAGAAGCAGTGACGAATTTTATCTGTCCAGTTGGAGTGACCGAAGAATTCCAAGTCACAGTAGGTGTACAACATGGAAGCGTCATAAGCAGGGTTGCCACTTCTCAGAAAATTTTTCGCAGTAGATTTGCAAAAAAAGTGCAGTAGATTCAATATTTTCGCAGTAGATATTTTTTTTTATTTATTTTTTCAAAAAAACTAAATTATGTCATACGAACAAAACTGATAAATACATCATAAAGTATAACATTTGTTTTTCTTCAAAACATAAAAAGAACAAACAAAATAGCTATAAATTAAACATTCATATTATTATTGAGGCGTGAAGGGTAATTTTGTTCGTAAAATCAAGTGCAGTTGATTTTATTTTAAGGCAGCAGATTGATTTTGAGAAAAAAATGCAGTAGATCTACTGCAATTGCAGTAAAGTGGGAACCCTGGTCATAAGTCTTCTGCTTTTTATAACAGTTATTGACTACCAGCTCGAAGGTAAAGCACCGAACGCTCTACATAAATATTCCCTGCTAACGATTGAGCCATCATAAGCGAGGACCTACATCCCTGAACGAGCACTTGATGTGTGGGAACGACTAAAACTGGTGTTGCCCGTTTCTTGATCCGGACATTCCTATTCCAGACATTTATTTGAATGGAAATGTGCTTCCCAAGTGTCAAAAGCTTAAATATCTGGGATCTATGATCATTCATTAGTAAAGCAGCTTGTGATGACGACATCGCTCATCGAATAGGCGTAGGGTGGATGAAGTGGCGAGAAAACTGTACCATCTTCTGTGATTGAAAAATGCCCCCCAAGCTGAAGGGAAGACTCAAACTGCGGTTGTCCATCGAGCACCCACATACGGCTCACAATGTTGGACAATGTACAAAAAGTAAGAGAATAAGTTGATGGCAGCTGAGATGAAGATGCTTCGTATGACACCACAGGAAAAAAGCCTTGATCGAATTTGAAATAGGTACTAAGACCCGTGGAAGTCTTCATGTCAAAAATACCAAAATACCATCTTTTAGAAAAAAGAGCACGACCGAATCAGTTGGTAGATGTTGTCATCTTCAAAGGAGAGATCCAGAGAACCACGAAAAAAGGGCAATATTTTACGAAATTTCAACACGATCATGAAGCAGAAAAAAGAAAGATAGCCCAAAACACTCCTGGTACAAAGAAATGCAACGACATCAGAATGTGGTTGGCCTCAGACATGGAACAATTCAAAACCGAGAGTCTGGCCGACTTTTTCTGAGGTCAACGCAGCGTACCCCACCGGCGGACCAGTGTGAAGCAGATAAGTGGGAGAGTTATGATCCCTTCGAGATCACAATAGCGCCGAAATGAAGAAGATGCATTTAGATTTTGAATTGCTCTTTTAACTGCCATTACACTTAAAACGATAGCTTGCCAAATATCTCCTTAATCTTCCCAATAAATTTTCTTCAAGATTTACACATAGTCTCCGAGTGGACCAAATGATAATGATATTTGCGGTAAAACTATTAAAAGCCATTAAGGCAAAACTGTATTTTCTCAATACCCGCAGAACGTAAAGACTTTTCTAATCACAAACTTCCCATGATAAGTGAAACTAATAAGTTATATATATATAGCCTATTGAATAGGCCGGAAAGTGAGGGGTATAAAGGAACAATTACGTGCAAGGGTTTTTATTATTGAATATGTTTGTTTGGGTCAAGACATACACGAACAAAATAAAGTAGAGACTAAAGGCTTTAATATGGCATATTCAAAAATTAATATTTGTTCAAAATTGACAGAGATATTTCCATTCAAACCTTATCATTTCTTATAATTTTTCGCAGTTTTTGCCCGAAAGTCCCTTTTTCGGTACAATATGGCAAATTTCACTTTCACAGAAATGTTCGAAATCAAAATTTTGATATAATATGACATTACAACTATAGAGAATTTTTAGAAAGTATGTAAGTTCCCAATTTCGTTTTTCGGCTGTTTTTAAATGCTTTCAGACCTTCAGACCGAACGGCTGGTCCGATTAAAATAAGATTTGGTACTAGGTGCTAGCAACGTTAAATTTGTCATAAAGTACCAAAAAATAGGCTTTCGGGCAAAAACTGCAAAAACTGATAAGAAATGGTAAAGTTTGAATGGCTATATCTTTGTCAATTTTCAAATAATATGGCTTTTTAACATGTCATATTAAGGCCTAAGACTTAAGTTTACTTTTTTCATGCATTTCTTGAGCGTATCTTTGCTCCGAAAAAAGATATGCGCAATTTAGAAAAAAAATTAAAAATCATTGGGTTTTCGATTGTTTTTATGTTGGTTTTTGTTAACTTTTCCTGCTTAAATTATTTTTGAAATTTTCCAAACTATCCATTTCGATAGAAAATTTAATTTTGAACAAAATGTATTACATGTAAAATTGTCAAATTCGGCTTAGTTTTCGAGTTATACCGAAAATACTGAAAAGTGGCCAGTGTGACCATTCTCTCAGATACACATGGGTGAATTTAGTAGCATTTTCAGTTTTAAGCATGCTAATGGGCCAAACAAACATCTTCAATAATAAAAACCCTTGCACGTAATTGTTCATTTTTAAAAGGTCTATTCAATAGCCTAATATGTAACATCATCAAAATAAATAAAATTGAATTTATAGAAAAAATATTAAAAATGTTTTTTTTTGAAAATTCGAAAATTGTAGTTGATACCTATTAAAATTAATTTTTTAAAGAAATCTTCATCGATTAAGTACCTACACAAATATCGGTTAACTTTTCGACAAGTGAAAGTAAGAGTCGTTCTAAGGGTAATTTTTTACGCTGAACTCAGATCCGTTTTTCGTTTTTCGCTATCAGCTCTGGTTTTCGTTAGAAAGTGCCAAAAATCCCCCTTATTGCCATTATTTTTGGGGCTATGTAACTATGCGAATTGATATTTATTTTTTAACTGTACAGATTTCCGAAAGTACTAGTCTTAATCTTCAAAATTCAGCTTTAATCGTTCCAATATCTCTTTTAATTTTTGAGAGATATTAAAATTAGTTTTTAGTCCTCAGCAAACTACATATAATTTTAAAAATGCTTTCTCTTTGGCTACGTCGTTTTCGACAGGAGCAGGTAAAATAAGTTGTAAAAAGCGTTTTTAGTGTAGATTTCAAATCTGAGATCAAGAGCTATCGGCTCAACTTTTGAAAATAAATTAAAAAATCACTCATTTTTTACCATAGTTTTTTTAAATTTGAAATAACTCTTACAATTTAAAACAAAGTGTAATGGGACTGCACGGTTTATATGAATGTTGGCCCGTTTCACGTACAAGAGATCAACAATAGTCACTTAACATACCATCATCCCAAAAACCTTTGTAAATTTTTCCTATTATTTCTAAATCTTTGGTGAAGTCGCTCTCCTTGCTCATCACAATATATTGAAAAATAAAAATGAGGATCTATCGAAAAGTAAAAGAGATATTGGGACAATTAAAGCTGAATTTTGAAGATTAAGATTAGCACTTTCAGAAATATGTACATTTAAAAAAAAATAATAAAAATCAATTCGCATAGTTACGTTCCCCCAAAAATGGCGAAAAAAGTGTTTTTTTTTTTACTTTCTAACAGTTATATCTCGAATACGAGAGCTGATAGCGAAAAACGGATTACGGATTTGAATTCAGCACGAAAAATTACCCTTAGAGCAACTATTACTAAGTCGTGTCGAAAACATTGTATTGAATTCAGCACGAAAAATTACCCTTAGAGCAACTATTACTAAGTCGTGTCGAAAACATTGTAAACCTGTGTTATTATTAAAATTTTATTTGCAAAATGAATTTTTGCTCACGTATTCCGATGCCATTCCTTTCTTTCACTTAAATTATTAAAGTTATATAATCAGTTGTACAAACGTGGTTCAAATATTTGATTCGTGGATCAGCAATTTCAGCGGCTTAACTGGGCTTCAAGTATATGTGATAGTATCCAGTAACATATATGCTGGAACCATCGGTCAACGCATCTAAAATGTAAGCTACATGCGTTTCTACAACTGAGCCTAATTGAACGAGTTTTATGTTTTTGTTTTAAACGATTTTAATTGAATCGATTAAATAAGAAAATTTGCAATGGCCTGCGAACTCTTTAATCATTTGTTTATCGTTCTGCAAGGAATAACAACAGATCAAAGTTATTAGACGTTGTCAAACAAGTTCTTGAAGGTCTTATAACTTGGAATAGATTTTTAAGTTTTAAATAAATCTTTGTTTATAGAGATAGACCCTTGCTCCGTTAAGGACCCCACAAATTTTATCTCGCACATGCCCCCTTTTGGTCTAGCGCTGCCTCTGGCTATAACAATCTGGATTATAGAAATACTAGCACTTAACCTAGTTTGTTTTCTGATTTAAGTCATTAAAATAGACGAATTTGTAGTAGTTCTTAGAGGTAGCAGTTTTTTTGCATTCTTTCAGATCTACACCATCTTTTGCTTATTTCTCAGATAACACCAGCTTACCCGGTTTTTTCACACGTTCAGCTAAGATTTATTTTAAAAAACTTTTTTGCGCTGAGTTCAAATCCATCATCCATTTTCCGCAATCAGCTCCGGTTTTGAGATATTCCCGTTAAAAAATTAAAGGTTGCATATCCTCAAAAATAGTGAGAAAACGGTGGAGACTCACATCTAATGAAGGATACTTGGAGAGTAACATGGATATTGAAAAGATTCTAACCAAATTTTGAAGAAAAAATGTGCCCAAAGTGCACTCAACTCAACTGCGATACAATCTTTTCAACTATCCATTTTGCATTTGCTCTCAATTTTCTTGTGCTAAATTATAGACCCATGATAGCTTTTGAAAATAGCCGTAAAAGGTTGGTCCTTCAACTAGTTCAAGGCAAAAGAGATGATGTAGACAGAGTACCTACCTATTCAACGAACGTACGAACAAATATGGGCTACAATTTCAACATGAAATTGATAAAATGATAACAAAACGTGTAATGACGGTTGAATTAAGAGTGTGTATTTTCTTATCCTTACCTAAATTGGATGCTTTCTCTAATGCCATTTACAAACATTCATTAAGTTCTCTATCAGTTTTGATTTATATCGGTTAATCGCACTCGAAAATTGTGTATATTCAAATGAACGGGACTGTACCTACCTATATAAAAAGAAAACCCTTATTTTCGCCCATTTGTTTAAAATGTCATTTAAAAGATTTTCCCTTCAATTCACAAATATTTAACCATAAGAATCCATCCATCCATTTTTAATTGTTTCAGCTGTTATAAAGCAAACATCACTGTACAACGCTAAATCTGAAGGCAATCATTAGTCTACAGCCCACTACGGATCATTATCATTTCTTTATAAGTTTGAATTAAAAAGCAAAAAATCACAAACATAAGGAGATATTTTGTCTAAGATAATAATTTTAAGTTCATAATAACAACAATTTAAATTTAAAGAAAACGTACTTTTTTGCTTCATACCTACAAACATAACGTAGCTACTGCACATAATTATGAAGTTTTCAGAGGCCTAAAAGTATGTATTAAAAACAGTTCGATTGTGCCATATGTTACGATTTCTTTGCAGCACAATTACATTTGAGAAGTATTTAAGAAAGTTGAACCATATTAAATTAATTTATTTAATTAAACAGTAAAATGAAAACAAAATATGATTGCAACTCTGAGAGGATTCACGTATGTAAATTGAAATTCGTTTTCACCCCTGCATAGATAATGCTCCTCTGATCAAAGATAACGGAATTTGAAGCCATTTGAGTGTCCAGTTCGCCCTACCAGACCGCTTAAAAAATACAAAAGATCAAAGCGAAAAACGAACTTTTTAAACTGTCTGGCAGGACGAACTGTACACACAAATGATCTTTTAGTCTATAATTTGAAAATTGAATTCAAGACTACCTATATTTTCTCTTTAATTAGTATTGCTCTTTTTGCAACAACCAAGTTCATGTCAGAGTTTTGAAATATAATGCAAAGTGTTGATGTTGATATGCCGCTTTCGATTTGTAGCAGATAGTCGGGGTGGGGTTATTGGAATCTGGAATTACTTTTTTTCGGGGAACATGGCAGTAGGACATCAAATTATTTCATAATATTTTCCCCTCCTCTAACCTTAGCATTATAGCACATTATCAATCTTATGAAATCTTCAATCACCCACGTATTCGTCGCCGGATTTTCAACGTGCGATAAATGGCTAATTTTGCTTTCATTTGAATGTGTTTTCCATTGTAACATCGAGGCTTGAGTTATTTATTCCAAGATAATTATTTGGCTTATGACCCCTTCATCCAACATACCTACATATGTATTTTATTTATTCATTCCTCACAACGCGACTCAAATCTAAAATTTCAATTTGTCTGTGTTGATTTGCGAATTCTGTATTTTTTTAACCTGTGACTCTCAGTCTCAGTGCTGCTTGTTGAATTTTAAATTTGATCCACTATGATTTTTCTAAATCTTACCTGACGCTAAGTTGGGTTAGGTTAGAAGAGGTGAGGCAGTGGCAAGTCACGTCACATAGCTTGGATCTCAATGGATCTATTGTGCTCTTAAGTCGGTGTAAAATATTTTTAAATGAAGGGTAAAAGGAGGGAGTCAGCGGAAGTCCATGGTGCGACTGTAGAACCATCTCCCTGAAAAATCTTGAGTTATGAATGAATTGCAGGATGTTTCTTACTGACAAAAATGAGATTTCACTCAGTTCATCGAAAATGTATTCTCCAAGGGCTGTTTTTCTAGTGTAGGGCATTTACAAAGAAAGTGAAATTAACTCTCTTCCAACCGCCAGGAACTGAGTCAACTGGCTGTGAAAGTGTTTATAATTGTGTCCATAAAAGATATGTCAGTGTAATTGGCTGCTCATAACTCATAACTTTTTTTTTTCAAAAAGGGGAAAGTTATGAACTTTTGGTACTCTTCCAGCTTCGTTTGTCCATATTTGTTTAAGAAGCTTATTGAATCATATTGGATAGAGAAATCTATCATCAACGATGATGATAGATGTCTCTATCAAAATATATCGTAATGATGTTTCGGGTTTCTCAGAACCTTATCATCAAGTCCTGTAACCCCGATTGGGGCATAGGGCGCCCCAAAATGTTTTAGTTGAGATGGTTAGCATAGTTTTCAACATATTCATAAAAACGTAGCGTGAAGAAATACAATTTTAGGTTTCAGCAATGATTGAAAATGAGCTTAAAGCTAATTAACTCCAACCAAAATATCTATGCCATTTGGATTCGCATTCATAACAGTTTTTGTTTTGCCTTAGACAAAGTTCCTTCAGATTTTCATATATTTTATTCCTGTTTTTATTCGTTTCGATGTTGATTCTACCGTTTTATTTGATTAGTAGATTAAAAGCTTCAAAAGATTTTCTCCTGGCCTTGCAACAGTCCTCAATAGATAACTGTTGTTTTTTAACAAAATCATTTCTATTTGGTATTTGTGGAGCAAGAAATACACTGCCGTCCATTTGAATAGGTTCAATCATTTTGCCACACTACTCTTTTTCTCCCTTAATATGAATTGAACATACCCTTCTTTGTTTTACATATATTGGAGGGCCATTTATTTACGCAAAATTGAGATACAAAACCAACTTGCAAAATGCACTGTTATTTTGATTTGCTACTTCGATCATATTAACTAGAAAAATTATACGATTTTTTGCGCCACTTCAATATGTTCACTGCCAATGATTTAAGCTCACGCCAAACTGAGTTCTCCGCTAATCCTCCTTTTTTGTTTGCCAATCGGTAGTTGGAACTGTTTTTAACAAGTTGTTAAAAGGGTTATTCAAAGCGTACAGTGAATTTTTTATAAAGCATCAGGACATATAGCAGGAAAAATATGGTAGAAGCCAAAAAGTGGTAAGCAATAATTTACAAAATAAGGGTGGCTATGGGAAAATAATAAAAGGAAATCATTACACAGTGGCTACGAAAGCGGGTAGATGAATTAACCTCAGAGCTGCACCCAACTCCCACCACTTTGCTTCAAAAACAATGAAAAAGAAGGTGTTTACTGGAACTTGGCTACGGTAAAGTATGTTAGATGAAGTGCCAAACATTTAAAAAGCTTTAAAAATCCTAAAGAAACCACTGTTCAATGTCACTCTCAAAGAAATGCGCTTTCAATTCAATCGAAATAGTTTGTAGTGAAAAATCTAATTACAATATTTCGTTTTTTTGGATAGTGTTTTCGGAGTCTCTAGTGAGAGTATGTAATTTTCTTGTACTGTTATTTTCTCTTGAAAACACTCATGTGCTGTCATAAAACTTTCAGGGGGAGACAAATATTTTTGTTCCAGGCGGGAGGAAAACCATGGACTCCGACAGAAAGAAACGCAAGAAAACAGTTGTATTTGTCAAAATTTCGCATACTAAAATTATTTTTAGTTTGTAGCAGAGGTTGAAAATAAAACTCAACCTTTTGAAAAGTCTTTAAAATTTCGCTTGCCTGCCGATATTTTTAAAAATGGCCACTAAATAACCATTTAACTTACAAAGAACTTTTCTCGGTTTCTCTCAGTGAGAAACTTTTATTTTGATTTTTTTTGGCTTTCGGTTAACCACTGACCACCTATCGCTGAGAGAAAAAACTAAATCTCATTTGGAGATTTTTATTTTGTTTTGATGATTAAAAAGCTCTGCTTTTGGTTTCAAAGAATTGTTTGGTAATAATTGTTTAATACTCTTCAATAAAAGTTTAGTTGAAGTGCTGATCGTAAATGACTATTTTTAGTCTTTGAGCTGACACGCGTCTATGAGGGTTTTGGTCAAAATCTCGCACCTTAAAATCACGCAAGTCGAAATACAACGTCACATCAACGACGACGACCGACGACGACTGCACGATGGTGATAGTGACAATTTCTTGGTATCATCAATTTCAATTCAATTTCAATTTCTTTTATTGAACATAATATGTATATACAATCTGGCTTATAACTAATATGATACTATGATAAATTTACATTTGTTGGCACATAGGGGGCCTAACGTTACACAATGTCTTAAGTTTAACAAATTATAGATATATAAATTACATGTCAAAAAATTTAAATTAAAAGTCGGCTGACTTAATCGTCCTCAGGGTGTTCATTCCCGGTTGTCAATGGTGTTTTTGGTGTAGGTTGGGGGAAGTTTTGGCGTTTAGCCACGGTAGAAGGCTGACCCAATGTCAGCGTAGAACGAGACTGCTTCCTCGTTGTCCATGATTATGTTGTCATGAAGTGTTTCCATTACACTGAGGTACCTTGGCTCCGGATGTCGTTGTTCAGTGGTCATCCTTCTCATTAGCTGATTCGGGTGGTCAATGATGTTCCGTACTAGTCTCTTCGCTGAAAGGACTAGGTATTTGTCCAGCGGGATTATGTTGGCTTCGGAGTAGAGATGTTCGTTCCTGTAGTGTTTCCGCCGCTGCCGGTCGAAGTACAGTCCGGTGCAAATTCTGAGAATCTTCCTTTCGAATACTTGAAGCTCCTTCATGGCTGTCTTGGAGATTGAAAACCAGACTGGGAAGGAGTAGCTGATGATAGGTCGTAAGAGCTGCTTGTAGATCAGTAACTTCGTTGGTTGGCTTAGTCCTTTTCTTTTCTTCATCAATGGATGTAGACGGTGAAAGGCCCAGCTGGCTTTTTTGAGTACATTTCTTGAGTGCGGGTTGAACCTTAGCAACTCATTGAACTGGACTCCCAGGTACTTCACATTCTTTTTGGCAGCTATGATGGATCCGTCAGGGAGTCTCAAGATCAGATTTCTGCAGTTGGCTGCGGTGCGAAGACCCCTACCAGTTGAAGGCCTCCTGAAGCAGACAAGTTCCGACTTGGAAGTGTTGATTCGGATGCCCCATTTCGTGTAGAAATTGAAGAGTCTGTTGATGTGGGCCTCTACTTGTCGGACGGCGATAAACGGTGACATTGATGATGCATAGGTGAGCGAGTCGTCGGCATATAGCAGGTTCTCGCATCCAATTGGGGCAGGTTGGTCGGATGTCATCAGGCTGTAGAGGAAGGGGCCAAGTTTTGAACCTTGGGCGACTCCGGCTCTGATATTCTTCATGTTTGACTTACAATTGTCTAGTTGTACGAAAAATTTCCTGAAAGAAAGAAAAGAAAAAAGAATTTTTGTTAGTGGCAGTGGTACCTGTAATAGATGAAGTTTATGTATTAGGGCTTCTATCCAAACGCTATCAAATGCTTTCTCGACATCCAGAAAGCATCCGACGGTGACACGATGACTGTTGAGGGAGGTGGTGATATCGTGTTGGAACTTCAGCAGCGGATGCAGCGTTGAGTGCTTTTCTCGAAAGCCAAACTGCATGTCAGGGATGATTGAGTTTTCATTGCAGAATTTCTTCAGCCTCCGGAGGATTACTTCTTCCAGTAATTTGCTGATATTGTTGAGAAGTGATATTGGCCTGTAGTTGGATATTAGGTTGGAAGCACCTTTCTTCGGGATTGCCACAATCTTCGCTGTTTTCCACGTCTGGGGGAAGTAGCAGTTGTTGATGCAGTTGTTAAGGATGATTGTGAGGAAAATCATTACTGCTTGTGGAAACCTTTTCAGGATGTAATTGGAAACACCATCTGGTCCAGAAGACTTTTTTGGCTTTGAATTGCCGATGATCTCTGCTACCTCCTCTAGATTGCATAGATGTGGATTATCGGTGGGATCACTAGCTGGATTGGTGTCATCGAAACTGATTATATCCGGATTTGGCTGTAGGGTCTGCTGAATTGATGCTTCTACTTCTTGTAGGAAGGTCGGGTCAGTAGGTGGGTTCGGTGTGAAGTTTCCTTCGAAGTAGTTGGCGAACACTTCCACCTTGTCCTGGGTTGAGGTTGCTTCAATGTTGTTGCTGATAATGGCTTCTGGCATCTGTGGCTGTTTTCCAATGATCCTATTGATGTTTTTGAAGGCATCAGGTCCTGGCTTAATTGCTTGCAATCTTCTCTGGTACTGGATATTGTTATGGTGTTGAATGGAGTTCCGGAACATGATGTTGACTTGCTGTAGCTCATTCCAAACTGTCTGGTAGTTGATGTTTGTCGTATTTAGCTCGCTTCGATGGATCCGCTGGAGTCGTTTTCTTAGCCGTTGTCTGTGTGCATACAAATTCTGGACGTAATCAGGAAGGTGTTGGTACCTGTCCTTTGACGTCCTAGGCCGCTTTTGCTTCTCCAGGGCTTCAGATACGGCATGTTCGAGGATGTCAATAGCTGCATCGATTTCGGTATCCAGCAGATTCCTGTTTGAAGGTGGAAGAGTTATGTTGTCTTCGATGTCCCTGTGAAGTCTTTCAATATCCAGCCGCCTGAAGTTGATGAAGTTCTCCGGAGCTTCTGTTGATAGGAGTATTGGTTGGTTCAGGTTGATAGACAGTTGAACAGCTTCGTGGTCCGAGTCGCTTTGTACGATTGTACAGATATAATTCCGGATTTCCGGAAGAATGTGTACAAGGTTCGAGGAGGCCAGGAAGAAGTCTAGCGTTGATGGCGTTCTAGGAAAGGTGGGCTTCGGCTGGGATATAACCACCAGAGAATGTTCATTGCTGTTCAGTTCCATCCAATCCACAACTGCTTTGCCTTCGTTGCTGATTTTGGAGTCCAACCATAGGTGATGTCTCGCATTGAAATCACCTCCAATGATGCCATAGGTGCTTTGCTTCAGGATGCTGTTGAGGATGAGCAGGTCACTATGTATGTTCCTTGCAGAGGATGCGCACTTGAAGTATGTACAGATGACTGTAAGGGTCTCACCTCTTCCTAGGGTCATCGTGATGGCGGTGGCTTCACTAGTCTTTAGTCGTGGGATAATGACTTCTTTTGTATTGGGGGAGAATTTGTCTTTTATGAAGACTGCTGTTCCAACGCGGTCCTCGTTTTTGTCCTGTCGGTACGTTTTAAATCCTTTGATGTTGATGTTGTTTTGTTTGGTCACTTTCGTCTCGCTGATGAGGGCAATATCAGGGGTATTGTTCTTCATGAATAGGTTGAATGACGTCCTCTTATCTAGGCTGTATAATGAATTAACATTATACGTCAGGATGCGGAGTTTCTTCAATGGCATATTTCGAAGACGAAGGCGGCCAAGACCGCGGACTTGTCTTTATCACTAAGTTGATTGTAGTTGGATGGGACGGCATTCCGGGCTTTATCCATGATGGAGATGAGGTTGGACCCGAGGAGCCGCTGGACTTCATTGTTGAGGTTCATGGATGGGGAAGTTGCTGAAGTTCTGGTCGGTTTGACAGGGGCTGTCTTCACAGGGATGGTTTTGGCTGGAATCCTTGGCTGCTGTTGATGCTGCGTTTTCGTTGTTGATAGTCTGGGTGTTGAATTCTGTCTGGCCATTGCTGCGTAGCTGACTGAAGGACGGGTTACCACACAAGCTGATTTAGCGACGAACTCTTTGTGCGCCTTCTTCTCTGCAATCACCTTGTTCCTCTCTGTTAGGCGGGCCTTTAGAGTGGGGCAGCCCTTGAAGCTTGCAGGATGTCCTTCTTTCTGACAGTTGGCACACCATATGTCCAGTCCTGTGTTCTCCTTTCGCTTGCATTGTCCGGGCTCGTGGTCTTCTTTGCACTTGACGCACACGTATTGGCGGCCACAGTTGGTGGCTATGTGTCCGAAACGCTGGCAGTTCCGGCACTGGACGATGTCATTGGACTTCATTCGCTCCCAATGAACCCTCTGGTTCATTATTAAGGTCTTGGAGCACACCCCGTTGATGTCACACGTCTTTGATACTTCAACGACAAAGTTGTTGTAGTGCTTTGTCTTTGCCTTCTTGGATTTGAAGTGCGTCACTGAGATTATTGGGAGTCCCTCGATGCGGCGCTCATCTTCGACTTCTATGGCTGAACAGGTAAAATGTATACCTTTCAGTAGAAGGAGGTTCTTCCTGTCTTCCCTTGGCGTGAATGAGTTGTACTGTATCTTCATGGTTTTGAGGTACTTCTTGATGGCTTCAAATGATGTTCTATCCTGGGCGTTGATGATGGTGGTCTTCGTGCTCCTGTTTTTGAATGTCACTGATATGTTGCTCGCCTTGCAGTGTCTCCTTATCTCGGCGACACTTCCGGAGAAGCAAAATATCGGAGGCATACCAGGACCTTTGCTTGGGTTGACTGCAGCTATGTCATTGGTTGTCCTCGGGGTCTGAGCAGGAGCAGGATTAGAGGCTGCTACTGCTTTGATGGCGGCTGATGATGTTGATGCTGTTGCGGCTTCTTCAGGTTTGGCTGGCGTTTGTTTCTTTGCCTGGATTGGAGGGGACTTCGGTGACTCTACGTCCAATTGGGGGCGTTTGGTAGTGTCCTTTGATGCAGATTTTCCCGTTTTACGTGGTCTCTTCTGACCAGGTAAAGGTGAATCGCTGAAATCGTCCTCTGAACTTATTTCCGATGTCTGGCTGGATGAGAGCACTTCAGAAATCACCTGTTCTTCCTTAGCGTTCACTTCCGAGCGCTCTTCAGCATCATCGTCATTGGATAAATCATAGTTAGAAGAATCTTCAACCTCCATACTGTCAGCTTCTTTGCTTTCTTCTTCGATCCTTTTTGTTGGGGTGACAAATTTACTAAATGTCTCGTTAAGCCTCGGTCCATAATCGGGTAGGTGAGTGACTATCCTGGTCAGCAATGCATCGAGCGAAGCAAATGCTGCCTCCGGATTAAATGGTTCGACCATTTCCGGCTTAACTTCAATTTCACTTTTATTATTTTATAACACTGATTAAAACGCACAACACTTATTTTTAAAAAAACCTTTATTCCGCGAATTAATCAGGATTAGCACTTGTTAACCGCAGGTAGCCCGCAGGTATACCTGAGTTCTGTTTTATTTATTTCGGGGTGGATTTTTTTTTTCAATCTTCCGCTTACGATGCGCACGCTCTGAACGATGTACACTGACTGATTCTTGGTATCATCTTGCCGTTTGCGTTTACACGTAGTTTTGTGTATTGTTGTCCCATGGCATACGCCCTGCCATGGCCGTTTTAAAGAAGTTTTTTCATTTGTAGCCATGATGTTTATATCTTCTCACCGTATGCATTTAGGTACACGTACACGAGGTTTTCTTGCTTATGGTTATAATTTCATCTCGTTATGGTCTTATTTGAAAAATAAGCTTAAAGAGATCTTTTAAGGTGAGCCAACATTTTTCATGAACGATTGTGCGTTGGCTGGCTAATGGGTTTTCATCTGGATTTGTACTCCTTCTTTAGGGCGTCTGTGAAACTCACGCAACTCCGTTGCCCCACTTAGGGTTTGTTTGCTCAGTCGGCAGAAAGGTGTCAATTGTCATTGCTAACAGTTGTCTTTTGCCAATCAGGCACCGTTGTCAGCAGCTTGAAAAATGTAGCTGAAAGAAATCTAATTTTTGTAATAGTTGGACTTTGGTAACATAAAAGCGAGACCACAACGAGACGATGATAAGACGTGAACAATGACAAAAACCACGTGTAAAGGTCACGGCGTGACTATAGCGAGACTATTGCGAGAAACCCACGACACAGATAGCCATGTAAACCGGCACGGCGAGACAAAAGCGAGATTAACACAGTGACCATAGAACATAAAATATTGTTTGGAATTTTTAACCACGATTTTAGCTTATTGTAATCTTTTTGAAAAAATAATTTTGAAAAAAAAGTTTTGGCGAGACTATAGCGATACCAAAGTGAGATGATGGAAAAACATTCTAAATGCTAAAAACCACCTGAAAATATCCCGGTGAGACAAAACCGAGACCATGACGAGAAAGCCACCACACAGATAGTCGTGTAAACGGGCATGGCAAGACAAAAGCTAGATTAGCACAATGACCAGAATGGCACTGAAAGTAACATATAGACGGTAACCACGGCGTCATTATCGTAATACCTCTTCTCTTACAAATGTCGATGTGTTGATGCGAAAAATAATTTTTAAAAATAAATCTCAGAATTTGACGAAATAAATATCTCTCAGTGAGAAACCCATTGAAAATAAAGGTCATCTGTCATTTTCGATCTCTGGTTTGTAGCGTCGTCTTGCCTAAGACTAGAGGGAGGCAACTGCCTTATGGGTGCCAGTGCTTGAAATTTGTTTGTCAAAAACCGTGTTTTATTATCGCTCATAACCCATACGGTTCACCTTGTGAAAATAAAACGATGTGGGTTAGTGCAAAAACAGTGCTGTATATCAGTCTCTTTTTTTCTTATGTTTATTTGTATTTCATGTAAGCACTTGTCTCTTTTTCTCTCTGTACCTAATACTGCTGACAAATCGCTGACTTCATTCACAATGGTAAATAGCCCTCTGCCGGTCAGAGTGAAATCCTCTATCTGGGTTATTGAAATTAACCTCGATAGAAACCTAGATCCCATGTTGTTTTTTTGTAATACATGTTGAAAAATAACCTCGACCCAGACCCAGAGATAATACAACGCAGCTAAAGTAAGCATAGGTAACGGAGGTGAAAATGCAACCCCTTGCTGACGCCTATGTTGAATTTGTGATAAGTATATGTAGGTAATATAGGGCAAATTTTGGATTCATGCAAACAAAATATTGAGAAAATAATCAGACAAGACATTACAATGGTAGAGAATGCGAAAAAAAAGTAGTGGGTCCCACAATTCTGTCTGCTGTCTGTCTTTCTGTCTTTCTATACCTCGACCAACAGCCTAAATCTAATTACAAATTTTAAACTTAAGTCGTTTTGGCAATTGCTTAGAGGGAAAATTGAATTTGCTTAGCTCTGAAAATAACGGCACTTGTTAAATAACCACTAAGTAAAAGCTTATTTATATCAAAAACGGCTCAAACAATTCCTATAAAAAAAAATTCTAAACATTTTTCTATAATTACTTAAATCTTTTTATAAGTTCTAAAATTCCAAGCAATTCGAACTATTTGAGCAAGCACTTACAACCCACTCGTGCCTTTTTTCTAAGCATGCGTAAGTAACAGATTTGAAAATGCACTTAATTTAAATACTGTAAATCAAACTTTTAATAGCCCCCGGTTAGCTTGATTGATAAAAAATGTCACGAGAGAGTATATTGTTAATCGGTTTTATGAAAAATCAAATTCAAACTTATTGCGGAACGTATTAATTCAAATTAAAAGTTTTTGCGACCGTGTCGTGGAACGTGTTAATACAATCCGAAAAAAATGTAACTCAGTAAACACAAAAAAATTTGTTTCCTCCATACAATAAGGACCACATTAAGGTACGTTTAGTTTATCGTAAAGTTTAAATTACTAAAAAGTTTTGCAAGGGGCAGTTGTTATTCAATCTATAAAAGAAAACAACATTCTGGCATAAATATATATTTTTTAAATTTATTCTATATTATGTACATTTTATTTTTTTTTAATTTTCATTCATAGCACTTATAATTTTTAAAACATTCCATTTATCACTATTAACAAAAAAGCAAATTAGTAGGTACACTGCAAATTTCCCAAATGGAGCTTAAATTACTATTTAAAAACTATTGTGACAATCACTCTTCATTTCTTAATGTAACATTTTCCGTAATTATGTATTCTTCTTCTCAGTTTTACATCTTGGAAAGCTCATCTATCAATTAAGCGTTTTAAGGCTATTCTTATGCCACAGTTTAAAATTAATATAATTCATTATGCTATCACCAGATGTACACCTCAGTAATATTCATCTGGAAAAGAAAACATATTAAATTTAAGTTTAAATAAAAATAAATATAAAATTAAAGTATGAAAATACGATAAAATTAATAAATATTTCAAAATAAATATTTTTAAACCCTTAAATAGTGTTTTTATATTTATAACTTTTTGAGGAAAATAAATTCATCATACTTACTATAGTGCTTATATTATCACAATATTGTAGATTTTGTTTATAATTTAAATTAAAGATTGTGAATTAATAAAAATAAATAGTTCATGCAAATCGTCATTGACTATGTATGATAATGGTTCCTTTGCCTTGTTATTGCTGTTTGGAAATTACAGCAACATATTTCGATTGAAAATCTCGGCATTTCGTATCTGAGAATTCCTTAGATACTCGAACTTTCTTAAATCCTGCCTTAAGTCACGTCTTCGTTCGAATTGAGTGTCGATTTTGTTTTCCGCCGGATTAAAGTATGTGTACTGTTGTGCTTTTGACTGATGGGGGTTTCTTGGACCTAATGACGAGGGTGGGGATGATCGATACGGGTCAGTGTTTACTTTATAACTTGTGGATTTGACTATGTTCTGTAGGACACCACTGCCGGAACTGGAAGGAGGAGGATGGAGGGTGTTTAAGGTGTTGTCACGATGTGGATTGGGATATAAGTATCCTTCGGCTTGATTTGATGGAGGGGAAGCAGTGTCTTTGTTTCTGTGTGCCATTTGGCGGTAAATATCGGATGGGTTTTTATTTTCAAACTTAGAGTGTATTTTGTGTGGTAGCGGTGGCCCGTAGGCTGCCGTTATTGATTCAACATGCGATACGGACTCGAGTTGTCTCAACGGCGGTATGTCGTACTGATTTAAGTCATTATTTGACTCCGCGTACGTGTAGCCCTCGTGTTGGTCTTTTTCGATAGTTACTGATGCTTTGGTAATTTCTTTGTGTTTATTTTTGGCAGGTAGTAATTGAAGAATTTCCTGCAGAGATTCCGCCGCCTTGCGTACGTCTTTCTCGGAAAGTTTCGTATGGCGTCCGTAAATATTGAATGTTGCCTCTGAATGTTGTCCTGTGTATGGAATAATATGTTCTAGGTGTTTAAGTTTAATGCTCTATCAATTTTGTTAAAAGAGTGTAAGTATAGCTGTATTTACATTTCGTTTTTTTTTTTTTGTGAGTGGGGTTTTGTTTCTTTTTTGTTGAACGTAGGTCGGTAAATACCAGTTTGTTACATTATTGATTTATATTCCTTATGTCGTTAATTATGTACAAGAAGGAAGTTATATTTCATACTATGATTATACCAAAAATCAATATGTCGTTGAATATATAGAGTTTATTTTATTTACATAAGGGGTTTATTGACACTTTGTTTATTTTTAACAAAATCAATTGGTAAATTTTACATGGAAGTGTGAAATAAGAGGTTATAGTACTGGTCAACAAACTTTGACATTTATTTTTGTAACACAAACAATAATGTATGTTTCTCAAGGTTTTTCATATGTTAAATTCGAATTTGTACTCAGAATTACTTCAAAGGGTAAAGTTTATGAGGTATTAATGTTTGAAACTGAAAAAAATGTGTTTTATTCTATCTGGCTGTTTTTTTTAACTTGAATTATCTGCTTAAGTTCTTCTGCAAATTCTCGTTCAATCTTTTTCTAATATATAGTTTCCTCTCTGGAAAATCACTTATTAAAAAACTTTTCTGATTCATACTATACCATAATATTTTTTTAATTATTAAGGATGAGGTAAAGGTTAACAACATATTGTGGATTTCTTGGAAAGTGGAAGAGATTTTGGAAATGAATGAAGAAAATTTTGAAGAAGAAGATTAGTACTTGTAAGAATCGTTGAAAATTTTGCTACCTTTGATTAACTATAGAATCCTTAAAATACTGTAAAACATTTTTGTTTTGTTTTCAAACAGAAACATCTCTAAATCCCGACCTATTGAAGCAATTCTGAACTCAGATTCAAGTTACGCATACGAAAAATTCTCCAGGAAAGTAAAATCTAGTTTATATAAGAAGAACTCTTCTGACCAGTGAAGATTATTCAATGAAATTTTGTTTTCAATTGTATTAAGGAGAATTTTAATTATTAAAATAAGATTTATTTCATATTTTTTTTCTCAATTTATAGAATATCATAATAATTTTATAACAGTTGCATTGTATAATTATTTAAATATAATTTATTTTAAATTGAAATCTGTCTTGGTAGTTTAAAATTCCCTGAGTTTATTTAACTGTTCTACATGATAAATTTGATTTGTCGCCCTATGCCCCAACCGGGGTTACAGGACTTGATGATGACATGATATATACATAAGTACCATTTCTTAATTAACCATATGAAATGAAAAGCCGAAATTAAATATGTGATATAGTATTCCCACTCTAGGAAGCATTTTGTTAAATACCTACATATGCTATGCTCCTTGCCTTTAGTTTCAACTGGATGTCACCCATAAGATTTAATGAGATAATAAACATATTATTCTAATGCCACTAAACCAACACAAATTCTTTTCTATTCGTCTATTATTTCTTCTTACGAGCGATATTCTGCAATTTGGGTTTCATTAGAAAAAGAATAATAACATTTGTTTAATTTTTGATATTGGATACAAATTTAATAGGTATTGTGGAAGAAAGTATTTTCCCGGGTTTATTATTATTACCTACATATATCTATGTTGTGTTTTATTTCAATAAATTCTGAAATATGAAAAAGTAAGTACAAACTTATATTATTTATGTGGGTGGCAACACTGGTGCAAATACTACAAAAGCTGCCGAAGCTGTCGAAAGCGAAAAGATGAGGAGAGACGATTGAGTTAAGCGACGACCGGCATTGCGTATACATTGATCATTTTTTCATTATTCTAATTATTGTTACTTACTTTTGTATTTGAATTAAATTCTTCAAGTCAAGTCTATTTTTTTATTTTATTGGAAAGAGCATTCTACATGGTGTCAGAAGCTCCCTCATCTACATATATCGATATAGCTTGCACAGTGATTTGCCTTGTAAAATTGTGGCCTGACGATAAGTCGTACGATAGTTTTTTCTACATTGCATTTTTCTTTTCTCATGTCTATCGGACGGGATTTAGAAAGTCATACTGTAAAAGAACTGCAAGAAATCTTGAAACAATACGGTTTGTCGATCCGTTATAATAAAAAAAACGGAATTAGTCGCGCGTGTTAAGAATCTTTCAATACGGAAAAGCAGAAAAGGAGAAGAAAGCAGTAAAGAGCAAAGCGAGAAGAAGCTTGAAAGTGGACAGAGCACACCAACAAGCGAAGGAGAAGGCGAAGATAGCGAAGTAATTTTTTTAAATAAAAGTTTCAACGAAGAAGCTGCTAACCACGGAAAGATGAGCTCTCCAAAAGCTGAAGGGTCAAGTGTTCACAATGCTTTCCAATTTAAAGATGTTGAGGAAGCTCTAGAAAAATATAATGGCGAAGAGGGCAAAAGCATTGAAGCATGGATTTCAGACTTTGAGAGTGTGTCCTTGGTTTGCGGATGGGGAGAAGTCCAGAAATTTCTGTACTGCAGGCGATTGTTATTCGGTGCAGCCAAACTCGCACTAGAATCACAAAAGGCGATAAGCAGTTGGGATACTTTGAATGCATTTTTATTAAAGGAGTTCGGCAAACAGGAGCATGAAAACGTCCATAAAATACTCGAGAAAGCAACAAAAGGTGAAAACGAATCCTTTCTTGAATATTTCTATAGGATGAAGAAGATTGCATCTAGGGGAACCATAGACGAAGTACATCTCTTAGCGTATATTATAGGGGGTATACCAGATGATGTTTTAAGCAAGGGTATCCTTTATCACGCGAAGACCTTAGAGGAGCTAAAGGCAGAACTTAAGCCGTACAAACGAATGAAAGCTGATCAAATCCGTTCCAGAAATGCCACGTTGTCAAAGCCGGTTCCCAAGATTATTACCAGAAAAGAAGAAGCAGTTCAGCATTCTCGATGCCATTATTGCGGTGCGTTATCTCATAATTCTCAATCGTGTCCGAATAAGGAGAAAGGTTGTCGTTGTTTTAAATGCAATCAGTTTGGGCACATTGCCAGGAATTGTCCAGAGAATAAGCCATCGACAAGTGCTAAGGTAAACAGATTGATGGTTCCAGATATCACCATTCCAATCAAAGTCCAAGGTCAAGACTTTCGAGCACTCATTGATACAGGAAGCGATCTTACTCTTGCCAAACAGAGTCTGATGCAGAAGTTGAGTTTCTGTGATATTCAGTATCCTGGAGTCGACACCATTGCATTTGGAAGCCAGCCATTTGATTTCTTGTTGCGAGTCGCAACTAACAGAGACTCTTAAAAGTATTGAAGAGCCAGAACTCAGATGTCAGGTAGAAAAGAGGATTGCAGAGTACTCTCCAACGCGCCCTGAAAGAACTAGGGTGCAAATGAAAATCATCCTGGACGAAGAAAAGCCGATTTACCAGAGAGCAAGACGTTTGGCTCCCCTTGAGAAGAAAGTCGTCGAAAAGCAAATCTCCGAGTGGATGAAAGACGGGATCATTCACAACAGTAATTCAGACTTTGCCAGTCCCATAGTATTGGCACGCAAAAAAGATGGTTCTATGCGACTTTGCGTTGATTTCCGTCTACTTAATCGACATGTTCTGAAAGATCGTTATCCTTTGCCGATTATAGAGAAGGTGCTCGAGCAATTGTACGATGCCAAGGTTTTCTCTATCCTGGACTTGAAAAATTGATTTTTGCATGTCGACATAGAAGAGAGCAGTAAAAAATACACGGCCTTTGTGACTCCGGACGGCCATTATGAAATTAATAAGGTCCCATTCGGGTTGTGTAATTCTCCTGCCGTGTTCCAGAGGTATGTTAACGTTGTTCTTCAAGATCTCAAACGCCGAGGAGTTGTCTTGGCCTACATTGACGATTTGATTATACCTGCAACATCCAAATACGAAGGAATTGAAAAGCTTATGGAAGTTCTGAAGGTATCTGAGGAGAACGGGCTTATAATAAACTGGGGAAAATGTGCCTTTCTCCAAACTCAAGTAAAGTTCCTTGGCCATGTTATCAGGAACGGATGCATAAGACCATCGGAAGAGAAAACAGCAGCAGTTAAACATTTTCCTGTACTGAAAAACGTAAAGTCAGTAATGCAGTTTCTCGGACTTACGGGATATTTTCGAAAATTTATACTAGGGTACGCCATTATTGTAAAGCCACTATCCGACCTAACAAAACGAGATGCCACGTTTATATGGGGACCTCCTCAAGAAGAAGCCTACATAAAATTGAAGGAACTGCTTTGCATGGAGCCGGTGCTGAAGCTTTTCAACCCTCATTTGCCAAGCCAGCTGCATACCGACGCCTCTAAGGATGGATACGGGGCTGTGCTCGTTCAAAAACACGATGACGGTTTGTATCATCCAGTGTTTTTTCTAAGTTTTAAAACTACTGACTCAGAGAAAAAATTCTCAAGCTACGATCTGGAAGTACTCGCTATAGTCAAAGCTCTCAAACGACTCCGAATTTACTTGCTTGGGCTAAGATTTGACATTTTCACTGACTGCACGGCATTTAAGGATACTTTGGCCAAAAAGAGTTTGAATAGTCGTGTTGCGCATTGGGCACTAAAATTAGAGGAGTTCAATTGCGAAGTTCATCATCGATCCGGGACTTCCATGCGCCACGTGGACGCACTGAGCCGCCACCCATTATGTGTTTACACAATAGAGGACGGATCTGTTAAAGCTGTCAAGAATGCACAACAAAAGGACGAATTTCGTCGTGCCATCCGAGAAATTCTTACTAAGTCGGATTCTTATGAAGACTTTCATCTTAGAGGTGACATGCTGTACAAATTTATAGACGGTGCATATGTTTTGGTGGTTCCAAAGTCTCTTCAGAACCAAATAATTCGCATGTTTCACGAGAAGGGACATTTTGGTCTCGGTAAGGTTTCTAAACTAATTAAAGATGATTTTTTTATTCCCCAGGTGGACCGCAAAATAGCTGACGTCATCAGTAATTGCATCCCCTGCACTCTTGCTGCAAAAAAGAATGGCAAGAAAGAGTCGCTTCTTCATCCCATCACCAAGGTGGATCAGCCTTTACACACCTTCCATCTTGATCACCTTGGTCCGCTCCCATCCACAGCGAAAAATTATCGATATATTTTGCTAATCGTTGATGCCTTTTGCAAGTTCATTTGGATGTATTCAGTTAAAAGTACGACATCCAGCGAAGTCATCAACCGCTTGAACTTACAATCACAAGTTTTTGGTCACCCTCAGCGAATTGTTTCAGACAAAGGATCTGCGTTCACTTCAAACGACTTTGAGGCGTATTGTTTGGAGAGAAATATCGAACATCACCTCGTGACAACCGGCGTTCCTAGAGGCAATGGACAGGCAGAAAGGATGAACAAAACCATCATTCAAGTTCTAACGCGTCTTACAATTGAAGACCCTTTAAAATGGTACCAATTCATTCCCAAAGTGCAGTGTGTCATTAATTCTACAGTTTCACGAAGTACTGGTAGAACTCCTTTCGAGTTGATGTTTGGCGTAAAGATGGCTATGGAAGACAATGTAAATTTGAGACAGGTACTTGAAGATGAGATTATGGCCTCGTTTGAAGTTGATCGTCAACAGTTAAGGGCAGAAGCAAAAAAACAAATTTATGAAATACAAGAAGAAAACAGAAAAACCTACAATCAAAAAAAAAGAATTGCACCTACGTATAACATAGGTGAGCTGGTTGCAATAAAAAAAACGCAGTTTGCTACAGGCCAAAAGCTTTTCCCCATGTATCTTGGGCCCTACGAAATAGTTAAGGTCTTACGAAATGATCGATACTTGGTTAAAAAAGTCGGAGATCACGAGGGCCCTAACCAAACCTCTACGGCAGCAGATTATATGAAGCGGTGGCGCACGTTCCAGAGTGATTCCGAGTCTGAAGAAGATGATTATGCTGAAGATGTTATTCCTTCGACTGAGACAGTCGAATTTCAGGATGGCCGTGTGGGTGGCAACACTGGTGCAAATACTACAAAAGCTGCCGAAGCTGTCGAAAGCGAAAAGATGAGGAGAGACGATTGAGTTAAGCGATGACCGGCATTGCGTATACATTGATCATTTTTTCATTATTCTAATTATTGTTACTTACTTTTGTATTTGAATTAAATTCTTATATTACAAAGTCAAGTCTATTTTTTTATTTTCTTGGAAAGAGCATTCTACATTTATATCATCAATTTTTACCCCTTTTGTTTGAAGCACTCACAAATTTAATTTAAATTAAGAGCTCTCTTTGAGCTTAAATATTCATAATTCAATTTTTATGCCAGACACAAAAAAAAAAGAAATATAATGTAATTTGTATTCATGTAAAGAATTACGAAATGAAATTTTGTAAAGAAATTTTTTAAGTTCTTTTAATTCAACGCATTAATTTTCTTTAAATATTTTAGCGGAAATTTTCCCTTTTGAAAAAATCCTTTTTATATATAAATATATAAATATAAATATTTGAAGCACTCACAAATTTAATTTAAATTAAGAGCTCTCTTTGAGCTTAAATATTCATAATTCAATTTTTATGCCAGACATAAAAAAAAAGAAATATAATGTAATTTGTATTCATGTAAGGAATTACGAAATGAAATTTTGTAAAGAAATTTTTTAAGTTCTTTTAATTCAACGCATTAATTTTCTTTAAATATTTTAGCGGAAATTTTCCCTTTTGAAAAAAATCCTTTTTATATATAAATATATAAATATAAATATAAATATAAATATATATAAATTTATTTCGAATAGACCAAGAGCCGACACCAGATTTTGGAAGTGGAGTTATAACCAAAATTGGAGTATGAGGGATTACTCCCTTTTATGATGAAAATATCATGACGGTCTTCATAAACAATTTGCTGATGAGGGATTATAGGCACATATGTATCGTGATATGGAATACAAAAGTCTGGCAGGTTTTTTCTCATCCTTTGGTGGTGGTGGGGGGTTAAAACCCACTTGGGTTTCCTATTTATATGCTAGGGTCATTAGCACTTCAATTCACTTTTATAAAAAAGGATATGATGCTCTGTCATTTTCCGTAAATCTCAATACTTTTATCTTGGTGACCCGATAAATATGACCCATTATTTAACCCTTTTAGCAAACCTTATTGGAGTTTTTGTGGAGACTTTATTTGTTGATTTTTTGTTTTGCTGAAAATCGCCAAAAAAAGGATGCTAAGGTTCACGTAAAATGGTTATATCTTGAGTTCTACGCGGTTAAAAATTCTGGGGTATTTTTAATATAGCCTTTGTATTACAGCCGTATTCAATACGGAAAATATTATTTTTTAATATTCCGTAAATAGTAAAGAAATTTTCTGATAACTTTGTATACAATTCTTATAGATGAGTACTAAAATTGTTATTTGTAATACCAAAAAGATTACAGATTTCATATTCTTTGTAATATCTGATATTATTAAGCCTTAATATATTTTAAATTAATTTTAATATGTGCCAAGTATTAGATTTCAATAGATTTTTGGTGTTGTCATATATGTAACCCAGTAAATATTAGAAAGTACCCCAACATTTTTAACCGTGTATTAATCGGACCGTCAAGATGTGTGCTTAGGAAAAATGACAGGGAATCATATCCGATTTTTTAAAAATTAATTAAAGAGGTTATAACCCTGAAATAGACACGGGGGTTCCTGCACTTTTTAACCATCCACCCCTCCCAAAGGCTGAGAAAAAAGCCTGCCAGGCTTTGGTATATTCGGTTATACCTCCACTCCCACAAAATTGCAGTTTGTTCATTATCCATTGAGCTTTTCAAAATAGTTTTTTTAATATACAAAATTAATAATCTCGAGCAGGTTTCATATTCTATTCAGAAATTTAACGATGCATGTGCCATGATTTACGTTAGGTTCTTATCTCACTCAGTGCTTCTCACACATACACTATCTCTCCACTTTGCCAGTTTTGTTGAGAAAAAAAAAATGCTAATAATTATTATCAAATTTTTTTTCAAAGTGTTTTATATACATACATACATATGTATTATATCCCAAATAAATATTCTTTTGAGGCAATTTTTAATTTTCAACCCCCAAATTGATTTTCTCTTGGGTAATTTTTGTTTCCATTATACTTTGCACAAATTTTAAAAACTTCATTACTCCAATATTCCTTTTGACAGCACTGGTACTGATGGTCAGCGTGTGTGTGCAGCACATTCTTCTTGTCATTATGATTACAGCGATTTAAAAGCTTTGGTTTAATGGTTTTGGTTTGGTGTGGTGTGACATGATGATTACAAACAATAAATAAAAATTTTCGTGACTTTTTTTATTGATACATAGGTTGGTGAAATCTTTTGAAAGAAGATGTTATTTTCTGCAAAGTTTCAAGCATGTTAATGCTGTGCATAAACATACATACTTAAAACACTGCGGTAAATAATATCATCTTCTTATTGGCCTACAGCCCACTTAAAATTTAACTAATGTACCTAGTTAAAAAAAAAATGAAAAAAGCCAGGTGCAAGCTTGGAGCAACTGAAAAATTTAAAAATACTGTAGCGACCTTTTTGTTAAGATGTTTTTTTAACTAGTTGGTATAACGCCATGACGAACAGAAATAGACAGTGCAAGTACATATGTAAACATGAAAAACTACTGTAAAAAGGAAGGTTATTTTATAGTAGTTTTATAGATAAGTGTCTACTCCTGCCTCTGGATAAAGTAAAAATCTAAAGCCTTTGTTTCTACTTATAAAAAAAAATGTTTATTGAAAGCATAATCATTACAACTGTAAGATTAAAAACAATTCGATACAATTTTTTTACCATATTAATGTACATAACGAAACGTTGTAAGAAAAAAACTTGTATCAATTGAATTTATCCATATGAAAAACAACCAATAAACTAATTCCATATCTAAATTATAACACTATTAGTTCTTCCAAAAATATTTATCAATTACATTCTTAAAAAAAATAAAATACTTAAATTTTTAAAATACATAAAAACAAACCTTTTATTTCTTGATGAACTTTGAAAACCATGCAAACCCAATACATATAATTTGTTGTATGCGAGCATATTTTGAACTAAGAATTAGAGAAAAGAAGCCTATATTTTAAACTCATTATGAAAAAGAATGATCAGATCATCCGGATCATATTCAATCAGTGATTATTGTATTTGGTAAGTTTGTTAACCAAAATGTAAATAATTGAATCAATCAATCAATTTGAGTTGTCAATCATTGAAATTTCTATTCAACTGATATATGAGGCCGTGAGTGCAATAGTGGCGTAAGCCATTTTTTGGCATTTTTGATATTTTTGTTTCGTATTTTTTCATTTATGCATCAAAAGTCATCAAAGCAAACATTTTAAATTTTAAAATATCTAAGCTTTTCAAAAATGTGACTTACTGCCCTTGAATCTAAAATAAAATAGTATTTTGGGTCGATTGAAAATAAAAAATATGATAAAAAAGTGGGTTACACCACTTTAGCACTCACAGCCTCATATGTAAGTAGATTAGGTATGGTTATTAAATCAAAACCTGCGAAGATCACAAACTTACTAAAAGCTTAATATTACAAATTTTATCATTTTCAACGGATCTGACTTATCAATTTGATATCTTTTTTTATTTAACTTTCATATAGTTTTATGAAGTGAGGACTTGTAAAAAATTTTGTTTTTAAATGTTTATTTTAAATTTAAAATATCTGTTTTTCTATCAAAATTGATTTTCTATTTAATTCTTGGGACTCACTTAATTTTTATGACTTATGAATTATTGTAAAATACAACGACAAATGCAACTAAAGCTACAATATCCTTTTCATCCAGGATTATCGCGGGGGCCATAATGAATAATCCATTTTGATTTTTATATCATACATACAAAAAAGATACATATACATGTGAAGGTGTACATACTAAAACATCTAGCCCTCTCTCCTTTTTTGCAATAAAAACCACATACGTTTTTATTTAAAAAGGTACACTAGGGCGTATACGTACTATTATTCAAAACTATAAAACACGCAAACTGCTGCAATTAGAAAAGTAATACCAACATAATATATGGTTTTAAATCGATGAAAAAATACATAATGCATAGCGTGGTCGTTAACTAGATGAAGAATTCATTGAGTTCAATTTTTCTTTAAAGTTTTGAATTTAAAACAATTTTTGTCAATAATGTTAATCAAAAGAACTTAATTATAAAAAAAACCCAAACAAAAATAGGCAGTTAAATAAACCCTTACAGCGATTATAGTGGATGAAAATAAAAATATGAACAAATTATAAAATTTTTAACTTCCCATTGAAAGTTATTGTAATTGGTCCGATTTGTCGAATCGAAAATTTTGACATATCTTCACGGTTCGAGCTCCCTACAATCGGAATCCATCATTTTTAGAAAGATGTCTGTGTTTGTGTTTGTACGTACGTTCGTACGTTCATACGCTCGTACGTTCGGTTTTTTTCGTTCACCATATCTCAAGAACTAATAAAGATATCGACTTCGGATTAATATTATTCTATAGATATTGGTTTCATTACATGCAGAAAGGACTTTGAAACAAATTTAATGAGCGGTTTTTTTACTACAGCAATGTAAAAAAAACCGTTGTTAAATTTCCTTAGGCTCTAATATCTTGAGATCAAATCATATTATCGACTTCAAGCTAATTTTATTCTACGGATGGACGTAATAAACAATTGGTAAAAATAAAAAAACATATCAACTTATACTTCAAGAAATTTTACCAAAAATTGTTGAATTTTTTTAGTCCCAAATATCTTAGGAACAAATAACCATATTGGCTTCGGGCTTCTAACTACGAGATTATAATTGATAATTGATATTAGTGCTGTCTTTTTACACATTTATAAAACAAAAATTGTTAACAGCAGTTTAACGACTGAAAATGGTGAAGGGTGTTATGAGGAATGTAAACAAAAATTTAATTCCCAGCAGCGGAGTTGGAGGGGGGGTTTGGGGAGGTGAAAAAGAGGGGGAAATTGTATTATTCCGTTTTCCGACTAAAGTTGACCCCAAAATAAAAAGTGTTCAATAGAAATGTTGTAGATCACGCAAAAATCTACTCTATACGCTGATCTTCCGAAATACATTTTTCATTTGAAAAAAAGTATTTTTTTTTAACAAAATTGAATATCTCAAAGACTAATCAATGGTTTTGCTTGAAAAAAATTGTGGTTATTTTTATATTTATTTAAATTTAACTATTTCTGGAAAAATGAAAAATAAAAACCAAAAACAAACAAAAAATATGGTTTTCACCAATATCTCGGAAATTTTGGCTACGTTAAGAAATGATATGTATAAAAGTTGTAGATTTTTGCGTGATCTACAACATTTCTATTGAACACTTTTTATTTTGGGGTCAACTTTAGTCGGAAAACAATTTCCCCCTGTTTTTCAACCCACAAATCCCCCCTCCAACTCTGCTCCTAAGAAATAGATTTTTGTTTGCATTCTTTATAACCCCTTTCACCATTTTCAATCGTTAAATTGCTGTTAACAAGAGTTAAAATATGTTAATAAGCCTGCACTATAGGTTTGGAAAACAGTTCAACAAACAGTTTTTTTAAAGCGAAAAAAAATATATACAAGAAACTTTACCAACAATTGTTGAATACAAAATAATAACATTGAACTTCTAGCTTCCGGGGCACCAGTGGGAAGTTTATAGTGTGGGTTACATCCAGTCTCTTTTATTGTCTTCATTTGAGGCTGATCTAGGCCAAACATCAAACTCAGAAATCCAAAACATAATACTCAGAAAAAAAACATATGATAACAAACACCCTTATATACAAACATACATATTATGTTGTCAAAATAGGTAAGATACTAATAAATCTATAACGGTGTCTTAAAACATGTATATAATGTGAAAATCGAAGTATAATGTAGATTATTTAATTGAATCATGAATTTTTTTCTAACTGAAAAAGAAATTGACTGCATTCAAAATAACAATCACAGTTCACAGTGTTGGCAAAGTTTAAAAAATTATTAGCTGTCAAATAAACACCTACATATTTCTCCGGTGGATTGAGTTTGTGAAGTTGGCTAGTTATAATATAAATATAAAATGAAGTTGGAATTTTTTTAGTAAAATAGTTAATTTTAAGTTTTTTTTTAGGTTTTCCGAGATCTCAACTTTTGAGATTCTGACCTCAGCCAATATACAGGGTGTCCCAGACCTGAGTGGAAGTATCTAAAGATGTGGTTCCTGGGTATATTCTAAGAAAAAAATTGTACGGGGGAAAAGTTGTATCTCCACTCCCTGAGGCAGGGGGGCAGTTTCTGAAGCATTGAGTATGAATGCCAAAAAAAAACATTAAAAATCAACGAAAACACATCTAATGATGTGCTATAGTTTCTTTGAGAGCTAATAGTCTATTCTTGCATTTAGTTTTTATATCAAGTTGTTTAAGCGAATTGTTTTTTGAGAAATTAAATTTCAAAGTCAAATAAAACAAAAAAAAATAGTGATTTTTTTTTCTTAAGTCGATATTTTTCAAATTTGTACGTAATTAAGTGCTGTTTTTGTGTTCAATATTCAATTTCCTCATTATTTTTTAGTCCATTACCGAAAACCAAATGTAAAAATCTTTCTTAGTTTTTGAGAAATTAATTTAAAAAACAAAAGGTACTTTTCCCAAATAAGCCCGAAAAAATGAATTTATTCATGAATTATCCATAAATTTAACCCTTTTTTCGGGCTTTATAGATAAAAGTACCTCTAGTTTTCTTCTTATTTTCTCAAAAACTAAGAAAACTTTGTACATTTGGTTTTCGCTAATGGACTAAAAAATAATGAGGGCATTGAATATTGAACACAAAAACAGCACTTAATTACGTAAAATGTTGAAAAATATAATTTTTTTGTTAAATTTGACTTTGAAATTTAATATCTCAAAAACAATTCGCTTCAACAACTTGATTTAAAAACCAAATGCAAGAATGGAGTATTAACTCTCAAAAAAAACTATAGCACATTATTAGATGTGTTTTCGGTGGTTTTTAATGTTTTTTTGGCATTCAAAGTCAGTGTTTCAGAAACTGCCCCCCCTTCCTCACGGAAGGGAGATACAACTTTCTCCCTATACAATTTTTTTCTTAGAATATACCCAGGAACCACACCCTTAGATGCTTCCACTCATGTCCGGGACACCCTGTATAGTGCATTTTTCTGTAACTGATGGCTAAAATATTTTAACCTCATAACTTGATTAAGAAAAAACTCAGTTTCAATCTATTAAATCTTGTTTTGAAAATATGTAGTAGTTTCACCTGAAATAAAATGTATAAATTATTTTGATATGTAAAACAACATCTGATCTGATGATTTTTGGTTTTTAACTTTTAGGTTAGAATGCCTCAAACCCTGTACCAAATTTACAAATTTCAGGTCAAATTCCAATAAAAACATCAAAAATCTTTATAAATGGATAACATGCTAAATTTTGTTGGGGTGTATCTATTATATTTGTGAAAAAAAAGTGAACTAATTTTAATTTTAAACATTGCCGTTGGTTTTTGTTATCAGTGCATCAATAGGCATGAGAAATTATACTTCACATAAAGAATACAGGTTTAAAGTCTTTAAGAATGTCATATCATAACAGTTTAGGGTGATGTCAACAGTTTGAATTAAAAACTATGACTGGGTTCCTGCTTCGTACTATCTTTCTTGGATTTTGCCAGTGCGAATGTCATCCATAATCCAATCTCCAAGACCATGACCTTTGGTTCTTATTTGCATCTGTATACTAGTCACAGCATATCTTATACCGATAAAAACAAAATAGAATTTAAATTCTCTACATTCACACTCTAATGACCAATCCAAAATCTGTTTCTATTTATAAGTGTTAAATCTAATTTTTTAAGTTAAAACAATTCATGCATTAACTAATTCCAACTAATTAATTATTACCACACTGATCTCATTTCCAAATCAAATCAAAATTATGTAATATCTACTAATTCTTCAACATCATAATAATTATGCTTAAATATTTCTGTGTGTAGACTTAAGTCATCAACCATGGTTTGAATACAACCACAACGATGACAACCTTAAAAAACGTCAGCAGCACTTTCTTGTGTACTTTCACTTTCGTTGCCAGCTCATTTCATATACGTGTAGGTCCGGGCTTTCTACAAACGTGAGACATTGATAATCACGTAAAATGATTAAATACATTCAAGTCCCTCTTAAGATGAAGATACATTTTTTAAATTAAATTGATATTTTGTGTTATTTGTTTTTATTTACATATACCCTATGGGGTCTAAGAAACTGGCTAACTTCAGGCAAAATTGCGGAAGCCTTAAACGTTGCGATTGACAAGAGGTGATGCAGTTCAATGAATTGAATCATTGATCTTTTAGTTCAGTGCGTGATAATGGATGAAATTAAATTTGCATTAATGAATCTATCTAACTATATGTACAAAAATGTGGTCGATATCGCAATGATTAATGATAATTTTTAGTAGTTGTCAATATAATTCGATGGGATTTATTTACAAGTTGATATGAATATTATTAGGCAACATTAATTTAATGTAGCAGAAGCGAAGTTAACATGAATTCTTACGTACCACCGTCTTCGTATGATGGGCCATATTTGGACAGCAGGTAGTTATTGGATGGTGCTTCAAATGACGCATGATTCGCAAATGGGGCTCCACCTGAGTAGCTCGGTGGTGCCAGGTATTGCTGGTGTGGTGCACCGCTGAATGATGGTGGTTTAGATGGTGGGCCATAGTTGTGATGACCAGGCGGTATTTCGTATGTTGTAATAGCTGAAAAAAAGACGAAAACAAAAATGATAGGAAAGGTATCAGTTTGTTAATTTCTGATGATGTCGTTAAGCCAGAACTGGGAGAGCTCTCATGCAGTTGCCAACTGGTTAAATAGGTAATATAATTGATTCAATTCGTTTCAAAGTTTTTTTTTATCTGTATGTGTTGATCCACGTAATAAAGTGGTATGAAACCTGTTGTATCTGTAGTGAAAAATGAAAGTTGTCTTGCAATTTATTCGGTCGTTGGACTCCATAGCATTGCTAGATGTATGACCGTAATACTGGTCCATTGCATTCAATGAGGCAGTTAGTTGTATCTGTTGTAATGGTTGTGTCTGTTGTCAATGATTTTTTCTTATTGGCTGTCTTTTTTTTTACTTCCTTCCGCTTTTCAATAAGTTGAACATGATGTATTTTGTATGTTAATGCAACTTTTTGTTGATTTGGTTGGCTATAAGAATTTCAACCCTAATTAAAATACACTGGTCTAAGTGTTTTTTTTTTTTATTAGAATCAGCTACTCACTCTTACTCGAAATTTGTCATTGTTTATAGATAAGAGTTTCAATAACTATCTTAAAAGCTTAAACAAATTTTATTTTGTGTTACATTAAGATAGGTTCAATTGAATTGGTGAGCAGAAAAACAGTACCTAGGCCATTGCAAAAAATTAAAATAACTAGTTCCTTAGAACTTTTCAAACTAAGAAGTTATTATTGTTTTCCTTAAAACAATAATTTGGCTCTTATAATGTTCTTCCACTGACCGATTCAATTATAAAAATAGTTTACTACTCAAGGCACCTAGTACCACATTTTAGAATTCATTAAAAAATGTCTTAGATGTTTTTTGAAATGATTTTGTTGAGTTGGTATTTGTCGTCATTAATGAAGTAACCCCAAAAGTAACCTGGGAGTATTAGCCCATTATGTATATTATTTATTGATTTTAATTTAAGAAATACTATTACTTCTGTGTTTTGAAGAAAACGAAGAAGAATGAATAAAATTATTGTTGTAATGTTAAAAAGAAAATAGCTTCAGCAGTTAAACAAATATGTACTACTAGACCACACGCCAGGGTGTGCGCAGGATAGCTTTTACTTTTTATTTCCCTCCCCCGTTGGAAATAATCAATTAGTATGCTGAAGGTACTTACTTTCTGAATGGACTACATTTCCCTGACCATGACCTCCACCCGATGAGCCACCCGATAAACTACTCAATTTAAAGAAAGGATGAGATGATTGCCCATGCCCATGAGGTGGGGTAGGAGATAGTTGCGCTGAGCTTATGATATTTTTACCGACATCAGTAACTTTATCACCAGAAGCTGCTACTAACTGTAAATAAATATAAATTATATAGATATAATAAAAATTTCTATAATTTGTATTTTTATTTTATAAACTTACTTTACCACCAGCACTTAATATATAACCACTGCCTTTGATGAGCTGTCCCTTAAGTGCTGTTACTCCTCCAGTAATTGCTTTGACAGCTTGGAATATTGTGTTAAGGACAGATTTTTTTAAAGACCATGGATCGAATTCTACGGAATTCCCCTGAAAATTTAAGTTTAGTTAAAATACATATTTGTTTATAAAATTCAGCTTTAAATCTTTGAACCTAAGAAATTTGTATAGTGCATTAGGGCATTATTTTTTTTTAATTACTTAGTAAGGTAATTTGTATTTTTTTTATTTAATCAGTTTACCAATTAAAAAAAAGTGCACACATATAATGGTTTTGCTTTGTAGAGCAAGTATTGGTTTTGTTTTTTCGACAAAAAATGTTTTCATTTTACCGTGTCGTTCGTTGGTCTATTCGCCCATGAGGTAAATCGACCTATAGCCTACCACAGTGTTTTTGGTACGTAACTGCGGTTCAGGTTTTGAACTTAAAATTCAGAAAGGGGAAATATTATGCTGTTGAATTTCTGCAAAAAAGTCCAACAGAAATGATCACTTCCTCGTTGATAGTAGTTTCACAGATTTAGTTAAAATTTTTTGGCCAAAAATTCCGAAATGGTGGTACATTTCTTCAAAATAGTCGTTCAAAGTAGAATAAATATAGCTCGCACAGCCTACGGTTTTCTGTACCAAATTTGGAAATCGATTCAAATTGCCTTACGCACTAAGCTGAGATTCTTCGAATCTAATGTCAAAACCTGGAAAGTCACGACTACCATCTCAAGAAAGTTGCAGGCTTTTGTCAATCGATGTCTGCACCATATTCTAAAAATTCGCTGGCCACAAATTATATCAAACGTAGAATTGTGGCCAACAAGCCAAGAGCGACTGGACGTTGACATAAGATAGCGTAAATGGCAATGGATTGGTCACACATTTAGGAAACCAAACAATGAAATTACTCTTAAATTTAATGCTTGCGAGACATTTTTATACAAAATACATTTGTTTATTAAATGTTGTGTTCACTATTGTGAATAGTTCGCTATTTTGAGAATCACCAAATCGAGCGTCTACTGCAATTTTTTGCATTTTTATTGGAAGAAATATTGACATACTGTTTCCATCAAGAAGCTATAAAATATTGGAAGTGAATAATTATGTTATCCAATTAAATAATTCCGAATTCCAGTTTTAAATTTAAAATAGTATCTGCCAAAATTACCAAGATCGTCTTAACCCTAGGTAAATGTCCGTTCTAAAATAAGGTCTTATCACATATGCTTTGGTGGATTTTTTTTGTTGGAACTCCAAGCTTTGATTTGAACTCCATTCCGAAACCAGAGTGAATTTTGTCTATTGTATACAAGTTGAATTTCATTGCCTTCATAAAACAAATTGAAATTCATGTAATTCATTATTTCAGTAGTAGCTATATAGAATTAGTATTATAAAACCTTCTTATTTAAAAAGAAAAAAATCATTTGGACTTTAATACTAATATTTTGAATATGTATATCAATTTTATACTCACATGTTCACTATCAACTGACTTATAGCTACTACTTCCTCCAGAGCTTCCAGAGGCTACTGATGCTGACGCTTTACTTATACTAGATAATAATCCCTAAAAAAAACTTTAACATGAATTTAATTAATGGTTATTGTGAGCATAGTTACGGATTTTATATGCGTCACTAGATCAAGACCTCCAGATCGTTTTGTTATTTGTGGGTCACTCTCCGCTAATTCACTGTCTTCACTTGAATTAGTCTCATCTGCGGGATATGTATGGCATAGTAGTGGTAATATGACAAGTAGTATGTAGAGTTGCTAAAAAAAAATAAAACATTTATTTTAGCAAGAAACAATCAAAATACAAAAAATAATACTACAAAAATTAAATTGGGAAAAAACGTTATTTTATCAAGAAAAACAAATGTATAGCTTTAAAATTGATATTCAATACCTATTTTTAGATCTGGGTATCCATTTAGGCTATTTTTCATTTTCATGATCTAATAATAGTAAAGTGCCCCTAGCACTCAAAACACTAAGTGTGGTATTGTAGCTAGACAAATCTGCAGTTTATCTAATTGAAATTTCATTAGATAAGCTCCGGTTTTGTCTTACAACACCTTAAACAATGTATATGAATATGCCCGAAAATAAGATATCTAGTAATAAAATAATAAAGTTTATTGGAGAATTTTTCATTTTACCTTAAAGGTGGTTTTTGGTTCAGTTTTTTAGCAGTTTATACAAAAAATTCAAAGCGTCACAAATAAGATTTTCGAAAAATGAAAAGGAAAAATTTATAAAAACCTACATAAGTGAAATATTTTTCAAGCATTTTAAATTTTTTTCGTGGTAACATCAATGATGATCCCTTAAATCCTTTGAATATAAACATTGTAAGAAAGTAAGCAAGCAGTCATCGAAATGTCAAAATTAAAAAAAAAAAAAATGGTATGGGAGGACCTCAATAAGGGTTTTAAGGGAATAGTTTTTTGTCGAAAGATAGAAAGAAAACAAATCAAAGGTCATTAAATTATTAAAACTTAACTAAAAAAAATAAAACACACACTTTTTGAGTGACCATGAAAAAACATTTAAAAATCATTATAAAAACCTGTGACTGACCAATAACTGAAACTAAGTAATCGTTTTCGTCCAATTACCTATCTTTCAGATGGCAGATTAGTTGTTGGAGTTTCGCGCAAATGAGGTGTGTTAACAATCTGATTGACCTTAATGTTAGATGTAGACCTACCTGGACGCTGAGCTCAAAGAAGCATTAACACACCAACGGATGGCATACAAACATTTGATTAAGACCGCATAATTTTTTTGCACGACACTTATACATACCAGCCCAATTTAGCAAGTTAAAATCAATCTACAAAACTACACAGATATATTTAATCTAAGCTAAGATAAAGATTTGGTGTTAAAAATCAAATTTAAGAAATAAATTTTTATTTACTGAAGTGTATAACAAAGGGTTGCCTACTTTAGTTCTGTACAATAACCTTTTGAAATAAATTTAAGTTAGATTACTCGATACTACATAACTAATAAAGAATAGAAAGATGGGAATTCCAAGCAATACCACTACAATACAACAGCAACTATTCGATTTGCACTTCATTTGTACTAAAGTACCTATTCATATATTTTAATCAAACATAATTAGGAATAAATATCGAGCTTTTTGCATTGAAATAACTTCAAGAACATCAAAATCGATTTATGGATATAGATGAAATCAATTACACAATTGTGGAGTTTTCCGAATTACAGTATGAAAGTATTTCATCACTTCATTCACAAATAATACCATCGAATGTAAAACTAGCCTATTATACCTAGCAGTTAATGGAGCGAAAAATTGCAGATAAATGCACCTTATTTTACCTTAAAGTATATTTCTGCTTGGCTTGTTTTATTTTACGTTTATGAAGACATCATATTTGGGATTTTCATTGGAATTTTCAAATGGAATATTTATGTACCTATACTATAAAAACATTTTTAGAAATGTATCTTTTATATTTTTCATTGATTCTATTGAAAAATGTGAAATTCATAAAGCTGTTGAGTTTCTCAGCATATGGAGATGATGACTTCAAAATAGTTTTCATTTTCATGACTACAAATATAATGAATATGTACGAAATAGAAATGGTATAAGATAAAAAGTATCATAAAAGTTCTTCTACAATCTTCTATACAGGGTGATTTAGAAAAGATGCATCAAAAAATTAAATTATTAAAATCAGCTGACGTCGTCATCATATTTTTCTATTGTCCGAAACCTATTTAATAGAAAATTATTTCTAAAGGAAATATTAAGAAATAATGCATGTCGATTTTTTGGAAATGTTATTTTTGGAAGAAATGGGCAGGTTTTGGGATTATGTCAAAACAAGTAGCAACTTAAAAAATAAATAAAAATAAAAGTCTCTTTTAGGGAGCCACGTTTCATTTGTTTGCCTTCAGACGTAAACGTAATTTATAAAGAAAATTTGCATGATTTAACGCGTAAAGAGTTCTTAATTGTTATATTTATTTAGTTCTTTTTAACAGAGTTATTGAGTTTTTAGTTTGTAGGTCAACTCAAGGGGCACATTTGGACATATTCAAATTAGACTCAAATTGAAAACATGAAAATGACGTTTCAAAAAGTGAACAGTACTGATCAATGATCAATACGAATTGAAAAATCGCAAATTGCAAAATATGTTTGATTCAAAAATCATAACATTTTTACCTGAAATTCACAAGAAACCTGGTATTAGAACATTAAAAACGTAGCAATTTACAAAATTTGTCTCGAAAAGAATAATTTAACAAGCAGCATTTAAAACTATTGATTTGCGATAGATATTTAGTAATTTACATCGCACAATCACTGATTGACGTTTTTATTGTGGCGATTTGCAAATCCATGAAAATAGTTGCAAATCACCAACAAAAATATTTGATATTAATCTTCATGAACTTGAAACTTGGCATTTATTTTAGGTCTCATTACTTTTTTTGGTTGACTTTTTTACGCACAGGTGACCGCTCTGCAAAGTTTAATAACTCAACAACAACCGAAAGTGCTCCATACAAAAGATAGCAATTTTGAGAAAGTGGGTGGATGCCACGCCCCCTGAATGGAAAATAAAGTCATACCGTTCTACCAATTTTCATCGTTCTACAACAATCGGAAGTGCATTATAAAAATGATAACAATTTTTAAAAAGTCGGTAGATGCCACGCCTTTTGAGCTGAAAATTAATAATTTCTGACTTCTATCTTTGTATGCACGTCACACCCTACCGCTGTACCCATTTTCATCGTATAAATTATAATCATTTTTAAAAAAGTGGGTGGATGCCACGCCCCCTGAATAGAAAATTGAAGATTTTCATTTAAGTTCTTTGTATGTACAAGGTCTACCATTGTGGGAAGTTTCAGGTTTCTACAAGGGCCGGAAATGCTCATAATTTTGATGATCTGTCAGTGAGTCAGTCGGTTGGGGTTTTCAAGATATTTGAAGTCCTATAACTCGGGAATTATTAATGCTAAGGAGTTGAAATTTAGTGAGCCATCTGATTTTGATAAGCAAATACTGCGATTTTGAAGGTTCTGACTTTATTGATAGTGAAGTTAGAGGAGGGTTGAAAATCACCTGAGTTTGTTCCTGTAAAAAGGGTGTAGGGCCGCAAACTTGGCTAGTAGGTATATAAGCCTTAAAAAGGGAAAGCAAAAATTGCTCTTCTGAGTTTGCAATATCAAGAAATGAAAGTGTTAATCACAATAAATTTTTGTCAAATTTTCGAATTGAGTATAATTTGGAATTCAGGTTTATTTGGATCAAATTGCGATTTGGTGATAGCAATTTTTGATATTAAAAAGGGTTCATGAGGTATAAATCGGGACTCATTTTTCGGGAATTTAAGCTCATTTTTCGTGAATTTAAGCTCATTTTTCGTGACTTGATCCAAAAATTCATTCCGTGAAAACATACTGTCGTCCCAAATATTCAACACCTCGGAAGAAAATGCGTTAAAAAAACTTCCAGCTTGAAGATTAGGAATTATTATAATCTTGTTGGATATACATAGTTTACAGTGGTTTTTGTCAAAAAATCCACGATTGCTAAACTTAACTTAATAAAAATTGCGTATGAAAAAGGCCCCCACTATATCACTCATGGGTCCAAGTGAGTAAGCCGGACGAAACGCCAATTTGTAGAACTAAAGACCATAGAAATCTATTTTGAATTGAAAATATGTGAAGTTTAGTTCTTAAAATCTTCGAAAGTGAATAATAATGACCTGACTTATCAAAAAAAGAATATAAAAAAAAAGAATAATTCGTTGGTTTAATGCAGTAACTTGAACAATACAATAACTTGAACAGACGTGGTTTCCTTTGTGTTCAAGTTAACGAGAGTCCACTGTATGCAGTTTGTGGCTGTAGCATAGTATTTTTATAGCGTTTTGACTTTCCTTATGATCACCGCGACACCACCTTGAGTTTCGGAAAGTTAAAAGGCACATCCGTCTGTTCCTATTCCAACACCCCATCATACCAGCCAACGACCGTCAGCAATGCTCAAGCCGTCGTGAAATCCTTTATTTAAGAAAACTAAATGTTAGACCTAAGAAACTTTTGTAATACAAATGTAAAAATGAAAAAAAAGACCTACTTAACGAAGCAGAGCCCCTTCTGTGCTCGCAGATTAAAAAATATTAGACTTAAGAAATTAATTAATTATTGTAAATAGTAAATAATAACCAATGTAAAAACCTTTGAGCATTAATAAAAATATTGTAAATAAAATACCTATTCCAACACGACATTTGAGCGGAAGTTTCAGTCTCTTATCGAGCTGGGGCAATATAATATGGCCAATGGCCTTGCAGTTAAATACAACTAGTTAGGTGTAGAAGTTCACAAAATTCTCACAAATATTACCTTCAGAAACGTATCGTATCATCATTCCCGCATTTTACTTAAAATGTTCTCATACATTTCTTTCTCGCACCAGAAAAACACGTATTTTGTGTTGTGTTGTTTACATATCGTCCCTCATCTCACGAAGTGACGTAACTCGCAAATTGTCGTTTTTGAGATTTGGGCATATTTGTGCTAGGTTAACTTGATTGCATATTTCTACATCATTAGATTCCCTGAAAAATGTCTGGAACATGGTTCAATGTGTTATGACATAGTTGGCATAACTGCAATTTTAGGTAAAAATTTCCTCACGAACAGACGTAACTGCAATTATGTGGGTAGCAGTTTTCCGTTATATTGCAAATTATTGTGTTAATACAGTGGTTTCAGGTACTAGGTGCATTTATCGGTGAGTAGAAATAAATAGGTCTTAAGTTTATGTTAAGATGTAGGCCTATTTTTGCTATTCACCCATCACTGAATTAAATTTAAATGGCATTCGGTTTTTCCTGTTTACTATACTCTGTCAAACAAAAATGTTCAGTAAAAGGCTTATGGGCGAGCTTTTTTCAAAACAGTGATACCTGTGCATACTATCACGACACTAAAGTGTCGTGTCTCACTAATAAGCTTTTTTCAAAACAGTGGTGCCTGTGTATACTGTCACGACACTTAAACTTCTCACTAAAATTTCTCACGAACTGACGTATCTGGTTGATCGATTATTTGTAACTGTTTTTGGTAAAGTATATACATTGAATCTCATATCATTTGAATCTTTAGCAAATTCTTGTAAATTTACAAGAAAAAATACCAAAACTGTTGTATAAGACAAAAAGTAACGCCTATAGAAGGAAGTCACAAAACTTAAAACTGCCCTCCTGTAAAATATTGAAAAAGCGGATGGGTCAGTTCGTGAGAAAAGGGACGATATGAAGCATTAGAGTAGGCTGACTGCAAATCTTACTCCAATGGAATCTCCTTCGTACTCAGTTGCGTCGCATTTCCCTGTTTTCATCAACCTTTTTGAAATGCATAGTTGATTAGGTTCGTTTGGGGAAGTTTACACAGGGATGACTCAGGGTTGACCAAGGTTTTGACAACCCCAAGATTTTTCAAAAACCTGGGTTTTTCGGTTTTCAAAAAAACACCAAAAGGGTCTCTAATTATGTGTTGTTCGAGATAAGCAAGAAAAGAAATTGGCTTTAAAAATGATTAAAAACAAACCACTGATTCCATTTTCTATTTCTTTTTGTTATTAATTATATATGTAAGTTGCGTTTGAATTTTTATATTAAAAACAAGAGAATTATCAGCAGCACGTGAATTCACAAAATAAATACTTCAGAGCCCATGCCACTATGACAGTTTATTCTTTACCTCAACTCGCCCCAGCAAAAAACCTAGATCTACTTCAGGGCGAGTTCAAGGTTTTCATAAAACGCTTTTGAGTGACCCCAGGGAGATTTCAGGGCCCCACGAACAAACCTATTATTTCCTATTTGAGGTTACAATAATACAATATGAAGGAACGCGGCCGCTTTTTCTACAGCTCGTTTGAGATAAATATAATTATTAGCGTGTGACTCCAAATTTTCGTTCTGTCCAGCCATATACTTAAAGTTTATCAATTGTTTTTTCACGAGCTTAAAAAGCTTTTTTTTTTACCAAAAGCAACAAAATAAACCTTATTTTGTATGTGAAAACGCATAAGCTAAGGAAAATTATTTTATAACCAAAATAAACTGAACGTCCTTTAGCATGAAGCAAGATCAACTTGTAGTTCTCTTTGGGCAGCCAAGAATACATTTCAAAAAGCTAAGAACGAAAAAACATTTTTTGATACACAATTTATTACATTTATATTTTACGCTTTGTTCGTTACTCCCTCCCTAGGGGGGGGGGGGGTCAATTTCATCCATCACGCTCCCCCTGTATCTGCGCCTGGCCATAATCAAATAAAAGCAAAAATACCTAAAATGAAATTAGAGTTAGAAAATTATTTAACGAAAACTTCAACGATTGATTGCTCACTTGCAGAATTATCCTCTTAAATTATGAAACATTTTATAAAATAGTCGAAGATAGCTACGAACAAATCTGAATTTGAGGTCATTTTTGAAACATACATTATGTTTATATTTTATACTACACCAAATTTAAAAATCGAAAATGGCACTAATATATGAAATATCACCCCAAACCGTACGGTTCAATCAATTTCCGTTGTCGTTGCTTTTCATTTAGTCATTTTTCACTTTTGGCTTGAGTTAGAGATAATAATATATTATTTTTTTAATTTTAGTTTCATAATTCTTCATTGATCTTGGAGCTGTTTTTTCCCTTTTTGGAAATAAGGTCATTTTTCATTATAACAAACATTTATATTTTAAAATAATATTTCAAATGCATTGCTTAAACAAAAGGACTTAAAGTAACTATTTAACTTTTTTTCTGAAGAGAGATAAGAATTAGAATAAAGGCCATACAAAGCTTAAATAGAATCAATAATTCAACAAGTCCTATCCTTAATGCTAAGTCTTCAACTTTGCTGATTTATTTCAGTAGTATGTAGAATTGGTATTATAAGAAAAATCTTCTGATTAGAACAGTTGCCCTAAGCTTTTACATCTTACCATAGCCAGTAATCGTCACCCTGTAGAATTCAAGAAGATAAATATGTATATTTTCGATATAGATCATTACATCAGTTACCCTTGCACTTTAACGTAAAATGACTTTGTACAGTCTTTAATCTCTATTGAAGTAACCTGCTCAAAAGTCTTTTCAGTGGAATTTTGTATTTTATGATAATGCATTACTAAAAATTATGTACAGGTAGATGTACCTTATCTTTCGAAATAATTTAACATTTCAAACAGTTGAAATTAAGGGACCCTGCTGAAATTGCTTTTCATAGTTTTATAATTGCATTGCATGAACGAACTTTACCCCGTGGAGTCTTCAATTTCGTAAGTTATCCACTTGAAAAAAAATTCAAAGTGATTAATTATAGGTATAAACTTTGAAAGTAACAAATAACAAATTATATCGGGTAGTGTTTGAGCTTGGGTTATTATACATATAACACAGTTTTGTGTTTTCATAGTTGAGTCAAGGTTCAAACTCTTTGCGAAATATTGTTTTGTTTTGAAACTTTATTTTAAATTTTAATATTTTATTTCAAAAACTTTTAATTAGTATTCACTCGTGTAATATCGATTGATACTCTTATATCATTAACTTTTACCTTTAGTACTTTCAACGAAAGTTAAAATATCAATCGTTTTGCTGAATAAAAATATTGAAACATTAATTAGTTTCCCCTTCTTCTAATAATTCAAGCTGATTATATAATAATCCTAACTTAAAAAGCTCTTCATATCGAAATTTAATTGTTAAATATCTTTTAAATGGAACATCCGATATATTTTTGCTCTTAATCATACCATATAGGTTCAAAAATCTTTTTTTTATACAAAATAAAATATTTTCTAGCAACTAGCCGTATTATCAACTACTCATATAGTTTTTAAATAATTGTATTTAAAAAATGAAAAAAACTATTAATTTGACTTCTCACAACAACAAAAGCTATTCTTGGCATCTTTAGTATTTTTGACTAATTCTTATTCATTAAAATAAAGCTCTCGATCAAAAGTCAATAATTGTATCGGAATTTTTTCAAAGTGCATGTCAAGATCTTATGGATTAATAGAGTTTGATCAAATTATGGCGATAAATTTTGCATGATAGCATTAGAATGTTATCAACAATGACTCTGCTATTATTTTATAAAAGTTTATATATAATAAGGGTATTCACCCAACAAAGCAAAGCTGTCGTAAACGTAGTAAGGTTTAAAACTTCGAAAATCTGTCACAATTTGTATGGAAAACTAGGATTAACGCAGCTTACAACTTAACTATGTTTACGACGACTTAACGCTGTTGCATGAATACCCTTAATGTAAAATATGTATAATATGGAGAGCTCACAGCTCTACCGAACCAAGTCTCAAAAAGTGAATTCCAAGAGAATAAGAGGTTTAGTAAATAAACTGCCATTAACTACTAAAATTAATATTTTACTCTTAATAAGGAAAATTCTAAGGTTTATTCTCTTAATATTATCTTCTTATTTAAACATGGAAAAGCTAGAGTTGAAAAATGTTCACGAAAATTTGCAGGGAAAAAAAATTGTGACTTGATTCATTTTTGTCTCAAAAATTATTTTGACATACAAAATTTTATTTCATCGTCTTCGCTACTTTTCGTTGGTTTATGACATTAGCTTCAGTGGCTTTCCGATAATTATAGTCAGTGGCGTAACTATGGGGTGGGAAAAGGGGGCCATTGCACCCCCAGACCATAAAAAAACAAATAAAAATGTTTGACATAAAGCTTATCTTTACAAAATGTTCCGAATACAAATTGTAAAAGAATAGAGCTGCAAATATGACCCCACCTAATCATAAACTTAAAAAAGCTCCTCCACTTTGTACCTAATAGCTAGGCTCTGGCCCGTATTCATTTATCGCCCTGCTTCTCTTTGGTCCTTTATTTTTATTTTTTTGGAACATTATACATAGGTTGATTGAGTCAGTGTGAGTAACAATCGTATAACAGATGTCAATAAAATCGTCGATATTCTTGCTGATAAAAGATTTGTCAAATAATAATAATAAAGTGTTCCCCCATAAGTACGGTTTTTTTCTTAGAATATAACCAAGAACCAAGCCCTTAAATAAATTATTGACGAATTACCGGACACCGTATATGGGTCAATATTTCAAAACATTAATATCTTTCACTCTAAAGTGGACCCTCGCTCAAAAGAACCTATTTTGGTAGACGAACAATTATGTCTCTTTATAACTCTATAATAACCACTTTAAAACAAGGAGTCATAACATTTGATCAAATCTAACGGTTTTTTAAGTCAGGGAAATGATACTTGTATCAGGGGAATGACAAAAATTTATATTTACTCCGTTGATTAGATGGATATTTAATTTTGCGAATGGTTTCAGCAGTGTAAAGAAAAAGAAGAACAAATACTAACATGAAAAAAAGCATCCACGACTATGTTGCACGAACTTGCTCTCATGATTCCAGAATTTTGCGAGACTAAACATTTTATAGTAATAATCGTATTTTTTATGATATTTTGATCGAGAAAATGTGAACAAATTCAAAACTACTATAAATACTGTAAATATGTTTAAATGTAATATTATTGATTCTTCTAGAGTTACCAAAACGCAATCAATCATTATAATGAAAACTTGAAAGTCAGGGGAATGACACAACAAATGATTTTATTTTTTTGTATATGCTCAATAGAGCGATGATTAGCCACTTGGTGGAAGTTTATTGTTCTGAACATTAAAAAAAAAAAAAAAGATTAATTAATCTTTTTTTTTTTTTTTTGTTAAAAATGTTCAGAACAACAAATGATGTTAGGGGAATGACTCCGAAGGGTGTTTTATGACAATTAAATGGAGGTTATAAGAAAATTATATGTTTTATATTATTTTTCACGTAGGCCATTGTAAAAGACACAGACAAGTAAAACTTTTTAGTTTTTATACCACACGGTTTAGTAAAAAAACACGCGTTAGAGGAATGACAATTTCGCTTGACGAAAAACAAAATCATTGCCTTAACTTGAATGAAAAAGACAACAAAGATTTTTTGAAACCCTTACTTCAATTTTCATAAAGAGCAATTCTGTACCGTTAAACAACAAAAAAAATCAGTTTTCTATTTTGAGCCTATATATATTTTGTTTAAATTTCCATTGGTGAGATATAAATGATCAATTTATGGGGGGCACTTAATTAATAGCTCCTATTTAAAAAAATAACGCGACTAAAAATCATTTAACTATTTTTTAGTAAGGATGCATATATTATTAAAAAGACTGCATCATTAGATTTTTTGTGTCGTTTTTAGTTTCGTTGCTAAAATTCAGACAGTGTGGTAAGTAGGCCTGGGGACACGTCAGGGGAATGACATTTTGGGTGGTTAAATGGAGATAGCGGGTATGATATATTTTTTAACTTTATTTTTTCTAGAGCGAATATTAGAACCCGTTTATTTCAAGCCATGCAATTAACAAACTTATAATCAAATTTTGTACTTCGGTTCAAAAATGAAGGAGACTGAAATATTAATATTTTTAAATATTGACCCATATAATGTCTTGTTTTATATTGCAAGATACTGACTTGGTTTTTTTTACCGTTAACTTAGGAACTAAACACTTTCAGACTAAGTTCATTACAGACATGAAAAGAGTTAAGGTTTGTGCAGAGTATAGCAGTTTTTTTTGGAAAAAAAGTCTTATGACTTGGTTCGGTACAGCTGTGAGCCCTCCATAAAATACCTTAGCTCTGAAATGAATTCGTTTTTATTTTGTAAATTACTTATGAGGCAAGCTCATCTAAAATTTCAGTATATTGGTATTAGTTATTTCTCGCACATACCTAACCCAAAGTAGTTTTCCAATCTACCTATATAAAAAGTGAGAAAGTTTGTTTTCTCGTGAAGATACACTTTTATTTGCTTGAAACCTATTTGCAATGACAATACATCAAGATGAAAAGTTTCAAGTTGATAACGTATTCTTGTCGCATTAGCTAAGTCACCCACGGCCACTGTCACTAACATAATATTATGTTTGTTTTGGTTTCACTTTGTAAACACTTCTTTAACTTCGTTAGGCAGGTTTCAAAGATTTGTCAACAGTCCAATTAGAATTTCAGTTTTATTATTATATTATGGTAGGTAGTGGTAATACTTAAAAGTGATTTGATTTATGGGAACTTTCATGTAAATGGAATTAATATTAGTTTTAGTATAAGGAACAATATGTATATACTTTCCAAAATAATTTAAATAAGTGGCAAGATGTCACTAGTAATGCGGGATAAGTTAGTTTAGTTAGTTTATTTATTTCTTTATGTAACTTACACAGTAAGATAATAGATATCTTAACAATTTGTAAAAAAAATGCAGTATAGTACAGGGTGTCCGCCGGGAAGGTATACTACTTTGTTTTGCCGCCATTTTGTTAAATATTAGTCTTTACAGTTCACATTTGGCAGTCGTGAAGTAGACACGTGGCAAATTTATTATTTAAAAATATTCGATAAACCAACGTGTTTGAATTGTTAAAACATTTTATTTAAATCAATCATCGATTACTGTGACGATGAGAAAGTAACGTGGAATTTTTGGGAGAAACAACGTGCCAACAAAACGCACTATTTATCGTGTAGTGAATGATTTCGAAGAAAGAGGGTCTATAGGTGATAGGCCCGAGCATGGACTACAACGTACTGCAAGATCGGCTGAAAACATTACTGCTGCTAAAGGAAGTGTTCAAAACAATCCATCAACCTCAATTCGAGAATGTAATGAAAAATGTGATCAAAAGGGCTCGCATTTGTGAGACTAACCGAGACAGACATTTACCTGATATTGTATTCCATACATAATTGCCGACATTAAATAAAACATTTATCAATATAAGATCCATTCTCTTTCATTTAATCAAAAATTATAAACAAACAAAGTAGTATACCTTCGGCGGACACTCTGTATTATCATTGTATAGAAAAGGAAAAATTTATGTTTTTTTTAATGGGAACATGACAACTGAGTCATTCTGTAAAATAATTATTTTTTTCAATGTATGATTTTTTAAACAGTAAAATTAATTCGAAGCATATGTCATCTGTTAATTTCTGTGGTGAATATTTAAGTAATTTCTCATTTTAAAATAATTTAATTTGGGAACAATATATTAAAATAAACGCGAAATAAGCAAAGTAGCAACTATCTATCCATAAACGATTGAGTGAATATTTTGCCGTTTTTTATATTTTCCGGATAGTTTAATTTTTGTTGGCTATATGAGGTTCCCAATTAGTGTTTCAAAGACGTATTCGAACAAGAAAGGGAGGTACTCCCACTTTACTCTGTCTTTATTCCAAATACAAGTAGAAATCTAGCATCACATTTGTCCTGTTTTTATTGAATTTGATTACAAGTAGTAGCTTTTCTGATAAGCCGTCACCTTCACTAGCATTGAATACATAAAACTAATGTCATCAATGCCTACTTTCCAACTTGGTAACAAGAAACAACGCAACCTTAAAATTGATTTAAAACTCCGACTGGCGTCTTTGAACTCCTTTGAAAACAATTTAGAAAAGTGCACCGGCTTCTCATAAGGAAATAGAGCGAACAAAAAAATTGATAATAATAAGCTCGGATTCTTATGCTTTCTCAGTAAAACTCTTCAAAAAAGCAAACATAAAACTCAACTTTTTTAATAATGGAAAATAAAATCAGATATTCGTTCGATAAGTTGCATATATTTTTGACTATTCATTACATATATATCTCCTTGTGATTTTGTAACGTAATTACTCACTCGCGGGGGTGCAAGAGTATGCTTAGGTGATTCTGCATACATGAATGTAGCTCATAGCTAAATATCGGATTTGACCTGAAGCAAGGGATGGACCCTTCTTTAGTACCATAATCTTCTTTGTTCGCTTTCGTCTCCCGATATTACCTATATAGTCTTCAGGAACAAAAGAGAGCTCGTTTCATCGAGAAAGTCTATATTATTGGCTTTGAGGTTACCCCCTATCTGAAAAGTAGCTATAATCTCAAAAGTAGCCACTCTTTCGTTCCTTACTCATTAAAAACTCCTTGATTAAAATCTATTTCCGCAGCTGACGTTTACAGACCCATCAATCTGTGAAAGTAGTAACCGAGGAGGTAGTCTGGTTTCGTATATGTCCTTGGCTTGCTAGAATGCACTACTTAGCTCGTCGGAGGGGTGGGGTCTTGACAACCGAAACTAGACCTTGTTACATTATTTTATTTTCAAGCCATTGGTAGGTGTTGTTGACCGGAAAAAGACTTTTGTCTCTCTAATTTTTATTTATCGCGAAGTTTATTTTCGCGGAGTCCGAAATTTTACGTAGCCGAGATTTGAAGAAGCTTTATGGTTGAGAACATAGATGGTCGTGCTCTCGGAGTGATAACTACCCTCCCCTTAATCATGACAGGAGAAATCTCTGTCATATTCCATGGCCATTACTTTCACCCGTATAACGTAATGGCCCCTTCTGCAATATAGAAAATCCATTTAGGTTCACCCAAACGAATTCCCACTCATCTCCAATATCCGATACCTATTCTTCCCCCGTGCACCCTTATTTTCTCATCCCCTTGTCATGCCTCCTCAGCAAAACATGCTTAAATTGACGATCCGAAAATCTTTTTTTTTATTAATTCAAGCATACTGCTCTGACTGCGACTTTAAAAATATCTCAAAGATTTAATTCGTTTTATTTCGTTACTTTATTTTGTAGACACAAAGAATCATTAGGTTACTTTAACTAAATTTAATACATAAATTCGATAGGAACTATTTACCTATCCAAAAGAAAAGAATTGAAAAACTGCATCAAATCCATAATATTTGCTAGAATTTTCTCCGCGTAAACCTATTGGACTAGGAGGTAAATACCGGTGTCTCTTTAATTCAAAAATTAAACTTACTACACGTAATTCAATGGTCGAGTCTCGAAATGTTACGACTTTATTCGATTCGATTCAATAACGAATTATTTTTAAATATATTTTTTTAATCATTGAAAACTTTGTTTTTCTTGTTTTTTTTTTTATATATATATAGCGGAGCGAGGATCGACTAAATTTGTCGCATACCTCTCGACTAATTTAGGTTCTTCAACAAACGAAATTTAATTTTTTTTTTTTTAAATCTTTCTTATTTGTATTTTAAGTCTTTAAGGTTTTTGGTTTATCTTTTCAGAATTAAATAAGTTCGCTGTTAACCGAAATCTTCAATGGTATAATAAAACAATAAACAATAACAAAGAGATCGATTCTTTCCTTTATCTCTTAGGAAGTAATAATAAGAATGTGTAAAGGAAACTTACCCCCAAACTCCACCGAAGTTGTGCACATCTCCACTGCAGTTGGTTGTAGTTAGCGACGATTTATTTATAAAATGTAATTGAATTAAAGTTTTCTTTTTTGTTTCACTGTTCACTGTCTTAATCCATAGGAGATTTCGATAACTTTAACTTTGCATACGCAATTATTATTTCTATTTCTTTTGTAGACACCACTTTTTTTGCATTAATCAAATTTCTTAAATTCTTTTTTTTTTCTTTGCCAAAACGGGCTTACTTTTTTCTTTGCCAAAACGGGCTTACTTTTTGTTCGCGATTTTACTTATGACACGAAATGAAAATTTCCAATGAATAAATACGTAAGAATATCTTTTTTTTTCTTAGCTTATCATATCTGGCCTTTAGGAACAAAAAAAAAAAATCGCGAATTATGGAGATTGTTTTCAATTCCTTTCTGCACATTTATTCTTTTCCTATAATTATTAACTTAACTAAATATAAAATTTCTATTTTCCTTTTTCTTTATCTTTTTACTTTTTCTTTCACTTTGCTTTATTAATCGTACTTTATAACAAAGAAATTTCTATTTTTTTAAACATTTTTGTTTACTTTAAACTCTTTTTTCTTTTTTTTTTTTTTGTGTAGGTACCTACTGACCGAGTTTTTTGAATGAGAAGGGAAACTAACCCAAGCACACCGTCTAAATAAGGGTTGAAACTGAAAATAGGATACTCGCGGTTAGGATTTTTCTCTTGAACTTGTATTCTTCTTTTTTATTTTTTTTGTCGTTTTGTATTCCTATTCTAGATATGTTCTTTCTTTTCTGTTTTAATTTTAAACCCGAACTACCACTCGACACACACACTTATACGATGAGAAGCAAGAAGGAGGCTCAGGCTCAGGACAGACAAAGGATTCTTCTTTTTTTTTGTTGGTTTTCTCTCTGCATGATATTCCACGTTGACTGTGGCGATCTCTCGTCACAACCGTGGTTGAATTGCGACGTGTTCTGAATTCCTTATTTTGGCTGCCTCGTGGTTTTAGGGGTAGATCGAGCGCCAAGTGTCGTTTGTCGTGCCTACATAAGGATAATTTATGAATTGCTTTAGGAGACTATAATGTACAATGAATATACACACGGACTTCGCCTTAAAATTTACCTTTTCCGGTGATATTTTTCCTGATTTTTGATCGGCGAACGTTTCGCCGCTGAAAATTTCTCCTATTATTTTGCACTTTTCTTCGGAGTGCACGTGCCGAATGGCTGCCGGAAACCTTTTGGCTTTTATCTGGTTATCGAAAAAAATAAATTACATACCCGTATTTTAGGGCAACTCTTTCTTATTTTTCGTTAAAAAAAAACTTACTTTTTGGTGGGGTTAGGCAAGGGTTGTTTCTCGTTGGCGGAAATCTTTGCCACTCGCCACTACGTTCCGAAAAAACTTCTTAGTTTTTCTTTGCTGCGCGTTGCACGTTGCAAGTTCAGTGGACGTTCGAGAAAGAAAGAGAATTAGCAAGATGCCGGAAATGGCGGTCATGTTTGTTAAACTGGAACAGGCAAAAAAAATGAAACATAGAATTTCGTTGTTTCAGTTGTCACCCGTTTCGGTAAATAGAAAAGTGAACCCCATAAGGTGTTGTTAACATGCTTCAGTTTTGATGGTTAACATCTTTCGTGACCACGACTAGAAGAATGTTTATTTGTTCGTTTTCACGAACGAACTCTTTCTACTTAATCTCGTTTGCGGATATGTATATAATTTAGATTAAAATTACATTCTGTTTGTGGCACTATTGAAACTAAAACCCTTCTTCCTTTCGGCGAGTGAGAGTGTCAAAAAAAAGAGCAAATTCCAATGGTCAAATAAATAATTCAAGTTTGTGACGGCCGTTTCCTACAAAGCTCGTCTCTTTCATGACGCCTCATAACGTCAAGACAAGAGACGTGAAAAGAAACCATTAGGTCCTTGTTGTTTTTTTTTTTTTTTTTTTTTTAATATATTAAAAATTTTGTTCATAACTTTCTACACCGAGATCTCCTGCTACGCTGAGCAGCCGGGCTTAAACTATGTCCTTACAGATTTTCCTTATTTTCTTCTATTCTTTATTTTTTTAAGTCTTTCGAATGGACTACCATTTTATTCAGATTTTCATCCCTAATTTCATACAGATTATTACCAATTACTTTCGTAATTGTAACTTTGGTAAACTTGGGACACAGTTTGGCGTTTCGGTGCTTGGACGAATCGCTTAGCACGTAATTCCTTTTGAAAACAGTTTCTCCTACTTTAAACGAAATATCTCTACTCCTCAGATTATAGGTTTTAGCGTACGCGTCGTGGGCGCGTTCGAGGGAGGTCTTCAAATGGTGCTGTAAAAGATTAAGCTTTGCCGCTTTCGGTAGCCAATTTATTTCCGACTGGTTTAATCCGCCTAGTTTTCTTAAAAGTTTGTAACTATCCCCGTGCTCTATCATTTGCTGCCCAAATAAAGCCTCATAGGGGGACATTCCTATTGCTGAATGTATAGTTGAGCGTAAGGCACAACCGATAGATCCCAGATTTTCGTCCCAGTTGAGCTGACGAGAGTCTATATAAGATCGAATTGCCGCTAGCAGTGAGCGGTTAACCCTCTCGCTGGCGTTCGCCTGAGGCGAATAAACTGCCGTCCTATAGTGTCTCACCCCAAATGTTTTAAGCATACTAGCGAACTCTTTGCTAACAAACTGGGTTCCGTTGTCCGATAACACACTTTCTGGTACGCCAAACAAAAGGAAAATTTCTTCCTGAAGGAATTTTATAACTGATTGAGCCGTTGCTCTACGAAGAGGTTTTACTATTACGAATTTAGTCAGTTGGTCTAACGCTACTACGATTTGAGTGTTTCCACTCCTTGATCGCGGGTATGGGCCCAAAAAATCAACGTACAAGTGCTGGAAGGGTCTTTCGACAGCAAATGCTTTTCCCATTTCGGCTCTAAGTGTGGAATTCGGAGCTTTCGAGGTTTTACAAATTTCACAGTTATTCACAAAGTGATTTATTTGAGTAGCCATATTTGGCCAGTAAAATTGCTCACGCAAGCGGTATGAGGTTTTGGCAATGCCACCATGTGAAGCTTTTGGCGGGCAATGAGCCAAAAAGATCAGACGTTCTGTCAGCGCTGTCGGAATCCATAGTTTCCAAACCAAATCATCTTGGAGTGGATTCCCTGTACAGTGTCTGACTTTTTTGTAAACGAAACCTTCCGAAACAAGTAAGTCAGGCAACTGATCTTTGTTTTGTCTGATATGTTCTATGATTTGGCGATACTCCTCCGACTTAAAGCTGGGGTCATCCAAATCTACGTGAAGCACGTCAGTGGAATTCGTTGACACCGACATCAGATGGTGTTCTTCTACCTGTAGTGCCTCTGCCTCATGAATTCGAGACAGAGCATCGGGCACTACATGTAGAGTTCCTTTCCGATGTTCGATGCCAAAATCGAATCCTTGCAGTTTCATACTCCAACGCGCTAACCTTCCTGTCGGATCTTTAAGACTCATTAACCACTTCAAACTCGAATGGTCTGTTATTACGGTGAAATGGTACCCTTCTACATACGGCCTAAACTTGTGAATGCCCTTCACCGCCGCTAAACATTCTCTCTCTGTCACTGAATAATTTCGTTGTGCAGAATTTAATTTTTGAGAAAAATAATAGATTGGGCGTTCAGCCCCTCCGTCATCTTTCTGACACAACACACATCCTATGCCCGACGCTGATGCATCACAGAGTATTATAAATTCTCTGGAGAAATCCGGATTTACCAAGACAGGCGCAGACGTCAAAGCTATTTTGAGCGCTTCAAAGGCATCCACCGCTACTTTATCGAAAGAAAACTTCTTGGACTTTTTAAGAGAATCTGATAGGGGAGCAGCCAGAGTGGCAAAGTTATTCACAAACCTCCGGTACCAGCCAGCCATACCTAAAAATCTTCTCACTTGTTTAGGCGATTTTGGTACCGGAAAGTCTGTGATGGCCGTTATTTTAGATGGATTTGGCTTTAAACACCCCTTTCCCACTATGTATCCTAGGTACTGAAGTTCCTGGAAACAGAACCTTGACTTCTCAACATTGATAGTCAGTCCTGCCTCCAGTAACCTTTTCCCAATAATATTTAAGATTCTCAAATGTTCTTTAAAAGTAGGAGATATGATAAGGAGATCATCCAAATATACAAAGACTTGCTCTCGTAGCTCTTGAGGAACTACCTTTCCCATTAAGTAGGTCAAACTCTGCGCTGCGTTTGAAAGGCCGAAAGGCATCACCCGAAACTGATACAATGGTCTACCGGGGACCGTAAATGCCGTCTTCTCGCGAGACCCTTTCTCCAGCGGTATCTGCCAGTACGCATCTTTCAGATCCACACTTGAAATAAAGTGTGTCTCTGAAAGGCGTGCTAGCAATCCCTCTATATGAGCAATTGGGCTCGCATTCTTTTTCGTTACCTGGTTCACCTTTCGAAAGTCCAAGCACATGCGGTTCTTACCCGGTTTACGCACGAGTACAACCGGTGAACTCCATGGACTTGAACTTTCTTCGATGACCCCTAACGCAAGCATGCGATCCAATTCCTCATACATCAGGGCTTGTATCGCTGGAGATATGGGATAATGACGCTGTTTAATTGGGGTTGCGTCCCCCGTATCAATTGTATGCTCCAGTAAATGAGTCCTTCCTAAGCCTTTCTTAGCAAACGAAGGAAACCGGTCAATTGTAGCTTGAAGTTGTGCACGTTCTTGGTCTGTTAAAGGACATTCGATTGCAGGGTTGTCCACTTTCTGTTTTTCTACATTAAGGGAGAGCTCTGAAATAAGATGAGGAGCGATCTGGAATTCCCTCCAGAAATTGACGCCCAAATAAAGGCGTTGAGCCAACGAAGGAACAATGAAAAATTCCAGAGTCTTGCTTTCTCCTTTATATTGCACACAGGTGGTGAGCATCCCAATGATATCTTGTCTCCGACCGTCCGCTGTTGAAACTGAAGAGGTTATCTTTCTAAAGGGTATATTTTTATCTCGTAAGTACTCTAAAACTCCACTACCGAGGCAACTAATACTTGCTCCCGAGTCGAGCAAACCCAACCAATTCTCTTCAAAAACTTTCACGGAAACATAGGGACGGGGATCATTGGATGTGCAATCTAGCGTAGTTGATGAAATGTTCTTGTAACACGTTTTTTTTTTCTGCATCCGCTCTCTCATTTTCATTATTCTTTCAGATACCCAGGGATATGTTACAATTCTTTTACGAGCTTCGTAATATTCTTTTTGGCGTTCGTGCAAAGTCTTTCTTGGCAACGTAGTAGGTATTCTTCTATCTGTATTGTCAGGTAGTAATTGTGTGACAGATTCGTCACGTTTAAGCAGGGTTATTTTCTTTTGTTGATTTTCTAAAGTTCCGGGTTCAACGTTTTCGAACAAGTCCCCCCGGTTAATGGGCTGTTCCGTTGGTAGTTTCCCTTGTTTCCTGTACAAGTAGGACAATTGGGCGTAACAACATCTGCAAGACCACAACGGTAGCAAAATAAATTTCTTTTGGGATCTTCACATTCACGAAAATTGTGACCCACGCCCTTACAGTTCCAACACTTGGGAGGTTTAACATCCCTTTGGAATGCTTCTATCGTATTGGGAACGGTTGGATCCTCAAGTTCGTTTACTTGACGTCGATTCGGTTGACTTGGAAAATTTGTTTGAAATCTGGTCTTAGTAGGTTCTTGTCGGTCTAGGAACTTCTCTATAGACCGACACACATACGCCATCTCTGGGAGACTGTGAGTATTGAAAGTGATTAATAACTCACCTATTCTTCGACGGACATTTTGCTTAACTAATTCTACAATCTCCTTGGCCGGTCTAGGAGTACGCAATCTCGAGTTTATTTGTAGCAATGCGTCATAGAAGTCATTAAATGATTCCGTAGGTAATTGCTTTCGGTCTATCATTTTTCGCAATAACTCTGAGTCTGTTTCCAGGCTCCTATATTGCTCTATAAGAGCTAATCGAAGAGCTGGCCAAGATGGACGTGGGTTACCTTTCAAATACATCCAGAACCAATTTTCTGCCTGTCCCTTTACAAAGTGGTGAAAATTCACAACTAACTCTTCCCATGTGACTTTGTAGCTTTCCCTTACATTTTCTAGCCGGAAAAGAAATTCGTCTACTGACGTGTTTCTTCCATCAAAATGAATTCCCCACTTGTGATATTGTGGAAACCGCGAAAATACATTTGAGGTGGATGGTGCTTGAGGTGGTAGTGTTGAAAACTGAGGGGAATCATTAAGATTCAAATTACTTAGCTGAGCAAGAAAGTTGTCCACGTTTGAGCCCTGAGCCATATCGACTGGGTGGATGGTGGGGTTATTCGTCTGAACTAAATTTGGACGTGGTTCAGTCGGTCTTGGTGGTACAAAATTTCGAGTATTTTCATGAGAAGTAGCAATTCCGAGAGATGCATTAGGTGGGGAGACACTTGCTTGCGGTGGCGGATTTGCTTTGGCGAGACTTTCTCTAACTATCACCGCGACTTGGTCGAGTATATTGGCTTGACTCCTAGCTAATTCTTCTCTAAGGAAGCGTTGATCCTCTGTTCTCTGTAAGCCAACCGTAGCATTCACCACTTCTTGAATATACGCGGCGAATTGAGCTGACTCCTGAGGTACGTTATTCCTTACAGGGCTAGAATTAGCGGTCGGATTAGCTCTCGGTAAATTATCCCCTGGAATTCTATTTGACCCATGAGGTAAGGGTTCGCCCTCCCCATCTACCAACGCTCCGTCGTCTTCCCTTCGTGGTAAGTCTTGTGGCATACTGTCCCTACGCTTATTCTTACGCCTTCCTCTACCACTCATTTAAACTTTCTTCTTTTCTTATTTATTTTGATTTACCTTTTCGTCTGAAAATCCGCTCAGATCTTCTTACAATGCCTTTTCTTTTTTTTTCTTTTTTTTTTTTTTTGAATGAAAAAAAAACTGAAATCGACTTTTTCGAAATTTTAATCTTACACTATTGTATTCCTTTATTTTTCCAATCCTGAATAAAAATCCTTTTCTTATTTTTACTTCAATCAAAAATGTTGCAATACTGCAATCCTTTAATCTTTCTATCGTAATACTACCATTTACAAATTTTCATCTTGTAAAATTAAAAACAAAACAAAAACACTCCTTGTATTTTTTTTTTTTTTTGTTTAACTTATTCCAAAAAAACTTTTAAACTTTTCTCTTATTTCATAAAATGACCGGGGACTGAATATAAGGTTGCATGGGTACTAAATAGTCACGGATAAAACTCGAGGTCTTCATCTTTAAAAAGTTGAAGCTCTCAAAAAAAAATTTTTTTACTCTACTTATGATCTTCATGTGCATAACTCTTCGCATGGATTTTCTAATAAAGAACTAGTTTTCGGACTTAGCAACGTTACTACGGACGTAAGTTTAGCTTCTAGCTTGACAAACCGGATAACGTTAACTAAATCAAAAACAAAATTCTCGGAAGGATTTCAATTTTGTCGGTTGAGACTAAGTCTTTTTAAAGTTCAATCCAAGGGTTCTTGCAACAGACGAATGCGGAAAAAAATAATCCCACTTTCCGGCCAAGAATACCTTAAATAGTGGTAGTTAAACTTTAACTTCTTAAACTTCCTTTCTTCCCCTCTATGCAACGTTCAACATGGTATAACTAACACTTCATTGTTCCGGACACTGAGGTAAGCAAGCCAAGCTTCTAGCGTAAAGGCTTTGCAACTTCCAATCGTGACAGCAGTCTGAAGTCTGGAATAGTCCTAACTTCCGGGATAACGATCTTATACTGCTCTGCCTAGATGTTCTTCGCTAGTGTTTATTTGTCCCAATTACTCCCGACAACAATAAAAAAAATAAAAATAATTTCAATCCTAAAATTTCTAGAGTTATCATCTTCAATATAATATCTTCGGCAAACGTATATTTCGGGCCCCACGTTGGGCGCCATCTGTAACGTAATTACTCACTCGCGGGGGTGCAAGAGTATGCTTAGGTGATTCTGCATACATGAATGTAGCTCATAGCTAAATATCGGATTTGACCTGAAGCAAGGGATGGACCCTTCTTTAGTACCATAATCTTCTTTGTTCGCTTTCGTCTCCCGATATTACCTATATAGTCTTCAGGAACAAAAGAGAGCTCGTTTCATCGAGAAAGTCTATATTATTGGCTTTGAGGTTACCCCCTATCTGAAAAGTAGCTATAATCTCAAAAGTAGCCACTCTTTCGTTCCTTACTCATTAAAAACTCCTTGATTAAAATCTATTTCCGCAGCTGACGTTTACAGACCCATCAATCTGTGAAAGTAGTAACCGAGGAGGTAGTCTGGTTTCGTATATGTCCTTGGCTTGCTAGAATGCACTACTTAGCTCGTCGGAGGGGTGGGGTCTTGACAACCGAAACTAGACCTTGTTACATTATTTTATTTTCAAGCCATTGGTAGGTGTTGTTGACCGGAAAAAGACTTTTGTCTCTCTAATTTTTATTTATCGCGAAGTTTATTTTCGCGGAGTCCGAAATTTTACGTAGCCGAGATTTGAAGAAGCTTTATGGTTGAGAACATAGATGGTCGTGCTCTCGGAGTGATAACTACCCTCCCCTTAATCATGACAGGAGAAATCTCTGTCATATTCCATGGCCATTACTTTCACCCGTATAACGTAATGGCCCCTTCTGCAATATAGAAAATCCATTTAGGTTCACCCAAACGAATTCCCACTCATCTCCAATATCCGATACCTATTCTTCCCCCGTGCACCCTTATTTTCTCATCCCCTTGTCATGCCTCCTCAGCAAAACATGCTTAAATTGACGATCCGAAAATCTTTTTTTTTATTAATTCAAGCATACTGCTCTGACTGCGACTTTAAAAATATCTCAAAGATTTAATTCGTTTTATTTCGTTACTTTATTTTGTAGACACAAAGAATCATTAGGTTACTTTAACTAAATTTAATACATAAATTCGATAGGAACTATTTACCTATCCAAAAGAAAAGAATTGAAAAACTGCATCAAATCCATAATATTTGCTAGAATTTTCTCCGCGTAAACCTATTGGACTAGGAGGTAAATACCGGTGTCTCTTTAATTCAAAAATTAAACTTACTACACGTAATTCAATGGTCGAGTCTCGAAATGTTACGACTTTATTCGATTCGATTCAATAACGAATTATTTTTAAATATATTTTTTTAATCATTGAAAACTTTGTTTTTCTTGTTTTTTTTTTTATATATATATAGCGGAGCGAGGATCGACTAAATTTGTCGCATACCTCTCGACTAATTTAGGTTCTTCAACAAACGAAATTTAATTTTTTTTTTTTTAAATCTTTCTTATTTGTATTTTAAGTCTTTAAGGTTTTTGGTTTATCTTTTCAGAATTAAATAAGTTCGCTGTTAACCGAAATCTTCAATGGTATAATAAAACAATAAACAATAACAAAGAGATCGATTCTTTCCTTTATCTCTTAGGAAGTAATAATAAGAATGTGTAAAGGAAACTTACCCCCAAACTCCACCGAAGTTGTGCACATCTCCACTGCAGTTGGTTGTAGTTAGCGACGATTTATTTATAAAATGTAATTGAATTAAAGTTTTCTTTTTTGTTTCACTGTTCACTGTCTTAATCCATAGGAGATTTCGATAACTTTAACTTTGCATACGCAATTATTATTTCTATTTCTTTTGTAGACACCACTTTTTTTGCATTAATCAAATTTCTTAAATTCTTTTTTTTTTCTTTGCCAAAACGGGCTTACTTTTTTCTTTGCCAAAACGGGCTTACTTTTTGTTCGCGATTTTACTTATGACACGAAATGAAAATTTCCAATGAATAAATACGTAAGAATATCTTTTTTTTTCTTAGCTTATCATATCTGGCCTTTAGGAACAAAAAAAAAAAATCGCGAATTATGGAGATTGTTTTCAATTCCTTTCTGCACATTTATTCTTTTCCTATAATTATTAACTTAACTAAATATAAAATTTCTATTTTCCTTTTTCTTTATCTTTTTACTTTTTCTTTCACTTTGCTTTATTAATCGTACTTTATAACAAAGAAATTTCTATTTTTTTAAACATTTTTGTTTACTTTAAACTCTTTTTTCTTTTTTTTTTTTTTGTGTAGGTACCTACTGACCGAGTTTTTTGAATGAGAAGGGAAACTAACCCAAGCACACCGTCTAAATAAGGGTTGAAACTGAAAATAGGATACTCGCGGTTAGGATTTTTCTCTTGAACTTGTATTCTTCTTTTTTATTTTTTTTGTCGTTTTGTATTCCTATTCTAGATATGTTCTTTCTTTTCTGTTTTAATTTTAAACCCGAACTACCACTCGACACACACACTTATACGATGAGAAGCAAGAAGGAGGCTCAGGCTCAGGACAGACAAAGGATTCTTCTTTTTTTTTGTTGGTTTTCTCTCTGCATGATATTCCACGTTGACTGTGGCGATCTCTCGTCACAACCGTGGTTGAATTGCGACGTGTTCTGAATTCCTTATTTTGGCTGCCTCGTGGTTTTAGGGGTAGATCGAGCGCCAAGTGTCGTTTGTCGTGCCTACATAAGGATAATTTATGAATTGCTTTAGGAGACTATAATGTACAATGAATATACACACGGACTTCGCCTTAAAATTTACCTTTTCCGGTGATATTTTTCCTGATTTTTGATCGGCGAACGTTTCGCCGCTGAAAATTTCTCCTATTATTTTGCACTTTTCTTCGGAGTGCACGTGCCGAATGGCTGCCGGAAACCTTTTGGCTTTTATCTGGTTATCGAAAAAAATAAATTACATACCCGTATTTTAGGGCAACTCTTTCTTATTTTTCGTTAAAAAAAAAACTTACTTTTTGGTGGGGTTAGGCAAGGGTTGTTTCTCGTTGGCGGAAATCTTTGCCACTCGCCACTACGTTCCGAAAAAACTTCTTAGTTTTTCTTTGCTGCGCGTTGCACGTTGCAAGTTCAGTGGACGTTCGAGAAAGAAAGAGAATTAGCAAGATGCCGGAAATGGCGGTCATGTTTGTTAAACTGGAACAGGCAAAAAAAATGAAACATAGAATTTCGTTGTTTCAGTTGTCACCCGTTTCGGTAAATAGAAAAGTGAACCCCATAAGGTGTTGTTAACATGCTTCAGTTTTGATGGTTAACATCTTTCGTGACCACGACTAGAAGAATGTTTATTTGTTCGTTTTCACGAACGAACTCTTTCTACTTAATCTCGTTTGCGGATATGTATATAATTTAGATTAAAATTACATTCTGTTTGTGGCACTATTGAAACTAAAACCCTTCTTCCTTTCGGCGAGTGAGAGTGTCAAAAAAAAGAGCAAATTCCAATGGTCAAATAAATAATTCAAGTTTGTGACGGCCGTTTCCTACAATTTTTTGTGGCAATATCTTTGTTGCACATTTTACAAAATTAAATTTTGATTGTCTGAGGCATACTATTGGAAGTAAGTAGCAACAGATGTCTGTATAAGCATTCGATATTTATTTGAAATTAGTTAACTTTTTGAAGTGTAGTACCTAGTGGCATAATAGTTAGTGCGTTGGACTGTCATGCCGAAGGTCTGGATTTGATTCCCAGCCGATGACACCTCAAAACAGAATTGTTTTTCCAGAGGTACTACCTCTTGCGAGGAACTGACAAATAATCCAAGAGTATACTTTTCATTAACAAGTGCTTCTTATCTAGCCGTTCGGACTCCGCAAAAAATTGTAGGTCCCCTCCATTCCTGCCAACAACAAACTCACGTGGAATGGTTGTGAGTTGTAAGTCATACTAGGCCCTGGTTCTCCACGAGCTGTTGCGACACCAAATTTATTTTTTATTTTATAGCTTTTTGAAGTAAATTGTAGACAAAATACTCGTTGAAAAAAATTCTTACATTTGGGATAAAAAAATCTATGTCTTCAAAGTAAAATTTTAAGTTTTAGGATTTATCAAAATTTCTAAGACAGGCACAGAAAATATGCATTTTTTGCAAAACTATGACAAAAACTGCATTTATAGGAAACATGCTCCAACAATTCGAAAAGCTATCCTCTTTGTAAGCTTCTACACAAAAACAAAAACTATATGTATATGAACTGAGATATCCTAGCCCTGGTAATAGTATACAAACATACTTAATAGTGTCGATAAACCGGTGTTTGACAGCTAGTAAACTTGTGCAACACTATGAACTGAGGTAGTGATTTTGTTTTCAGCCAATTTTCTTTTTAATTTTTTTGAAGAATGATCTTATGATTAAACTTATTAATATATCGGATATGAAATTATGTATGTATGTACATGTACATGCAGTGGTGGGCAAAATAATAGGAGTGACATCAATTTTGTTCAATTATTTTGCTATAAAATCAAATCTTATACGCTGCTTTATTTTCTTAGAACTAAATAACGGGACCTTCCTCGCAATTCGTCCACGTAAATTTGTATCCTGCAAACGTCTGCAGAATGTACGAGAGCTGATATCTAATGAAAATGATAAATTTAATTTATACCGTTAAATGTTGTAAGAGGATTTTAAGAACCTCTCTATTATTTTGTACAGCAAAGTTGTTGTTTTTTTGGGCGTCTTCTTTTGTTTGGTCAGTTTTTTTGGTAGATTTCGCTGCTTAAGCACCCTAGCAACAACATATGGAGATCGGTGAAGAGCATGCATCGGCAATTAAACTGTGTGTTTTGCCTTTATCTCTTAGTTGAAAGATCAAACGCCGTTCTTCCTATCAGCAATGTTTTCCGCGTCCCATTATTACAAAAATAATAGACTTTACACACTTAAACACAAGTTTGAGGGTAAATTTGGTAAAAAATTGCGATAACAAGAAAAAAGACCCGAAATAATACAAATCTACACAGCACTCTTATTTTTTGACGACTAAAATCTGATATTTGTAAGTAAAACTAACGGTACATTTTAAGTGATCATCATTATTGACATGTTCATACCAGCTTCACGTGAGGCGACTCATTTTGACGAGAAAGAGATGGCCAAGTGAGGCTGAAGTTTTTAATTTTTTTGAAAATTTCTGCCTCACCTCCCCATCTCTATCATCCAATAAATAGAAATGAGATAAAAAAAGAGTCGCCTTACGTGAAGCTGGTATGAACACCGTGATTGGGTAGCATTGGGAATGTTTTACAATCAAGTCAAAGAAAATTCGTATATATGTACATAATTCGCTCCAATTAAAAAGGTTTAAGGCGTAGATTCTATTATGATAAGAAAGTAAAATAACCCACTCTTATTATTTTGGCCACCACTGAATGTACATAGGTACATTTATTTAAAGATGATTCGAGACGCCAGCGCCGCTTCGAATTTTTGAGTATCTAACTTTTTCAATAATTTATGTCATCACTATTTTGACAACATTATATGTCCATATGCACATTTATGTATGTACAAGTACATATTATGTATATATGTAATGTATATATTTTTATAATATTTGTTTTTGATCGAATGTAATCATTAAAAATTGGCATTGCCATTGCTATTCTATTTGCAGCGATTTGCTTGTTTTATAGTTATGAAAAATAGTACGCATACGCCACAGTGTACTTTTAAATATAAGTGAAATAGATCAAATGTGAATTGTAGTTTGAAATCACTATTCATATGTAATAGGTCTAGTAAAAGCTTATTAAAGGCATCTTGGAATTGCACTAACAGTTCCAAAAAACCAACGTTAGAGCTTCGAATACCACTCGATTGATTGAACTCCAATCTAGGTATGTATCTAGGAAACATTGTTGGAAATGTTTTGAAAGCTTATATCTTTCTTTTTACACATAAATATTTTACAAATTATAAATGTACATATCGGTACATATGTATGGTCATACACATACATATGTACAACAATTGTTCAAAATTGCAAGCAAAATATTTTGTAAATGCAAACTTTTTCTCTGCAACTAATAGGCATTGAAATAAATCGATGCACAACACAAAATTTACATAAAATTTTACACCTGCTCAACACGTTTTTAGGTAGGCTGAAAAACGGTTCAACACCTCAAAGGCTATTATTGATATAGTTTTTAAGATTTCTCTTATTCAGCTTTTTTGGTCTTCACAATAAGAAACCTTAAGATTTCAAAACTAAACAACGAATTGGTCAAAAACCTCTTTTTAAAATATATTTCATATAACTTACAATGTTATACGCAAATGAATTGACTTTGAATGCCTTTGGCTCTCGGTCTATCAATTTTGTATTAAAAAATAAAAATCCAGGAAAAAATAGAAGATCTGCAAGATTTTGGTGAAAACAATATTGTTTTTGGTTTTTGAGATTTTAGATTGCAGGATTTAGTAATTAAGTGAGTGTTAAAAATGGAATTTTATTATAACGAGGTTATAAGCAGCGGGATTTTGTAATTGTGAGGTTTTGAAATTCGAGATTCCAAATGCAAAATTTAAAAAATTTCGTATCCAATTAATATTAAAAGTAAAAAGAAAAATAATTTAATTTTTGGAGAATGCCAATTATAAAACTCCCAAAAGTTACCTACTTGCTTTGCAAGTCAGTATTTAGATTTTCTTTAAACATCTTCATAAAAGCAAAAAAAAACATGGCACTTCGAGTCCTGTATTGTGGTTTGAGAGTTTCATAATGAGCAGGGGTTGGCTAAGAGGCTTGAGCCGCCCCCAAGCCAAATGAAAGACTGTGCTAAGGTTTTCAATAATAACGTAAAAAAATTATTCTATTTTTTCGTTTAGATTTAATTGTGGTTAGTTCTTAGCTTTAAGATTATCCTTAAATATGTACATAGGTTTGGATATTGTGTGGAAATCACTAGCTTATGTAACATGTAATCTAGGTTTTGTTTGACGTTACAAACGAATGGCATTGTTCATAGAAACTAAAAAAAAAAATCCATTGCATTCAGTCAAGATTACCAAAAAGAGTGGCCTTCAACTTGGATCAGAGGCAGACAATCTTCTCAAAATCTTTTTACAAAATTAATGCACCATAGTTGTAGTCATTTCAAACTATTGCTTAGTGGAAAGTTAACTTTTTAACATTTTATTTTTGTCAAAGCACTATTTTTGAAGTCAAATAATTCAATAGTCAATAGACCAACGCAGATATCGAATTGGAAGAAAAAAAAATATTTTGCAGCTTTGTATAGTAAAGGCGAAAACTAAAAAAATCATACTTCAAGGTGCTATGACTGAAAATGTAAAATTTAGACGAAAATATGTATTGTAAAATTTTTAAACAATAAGGTTAACCAAATTTTCTACAATTATTAAGATAATTTTTTGTATGATGAACCGATTTCAAGATATTGGCCAAAAGGCGTTTTTCAAAATGGTGACTGGCGCACAGCACTCACAGCCACATCATTTTTACTTGCAATATTTTGAGATAACAATCAAACGTAACATTACGATGATAGAGAACACGAAAAAAGTGGGTGGCATAATTCTCTATGTCTGTCTGTCTCAATAATTGAGAATAATTCAGAAAAACTTCAATTTTTGCTTTTCCTTTCAGTTAATATAAAGGGAATTAAGTTTTCATTTCATTTAAAGAAATGATTTCAATTCAATTTTCGTATATGCAAATTCAATATTCTATAGTTTTTCTTACAGCTCAAACCTCAGAAGCCATTTATTTAAAAGCCATGCATACAAAAAATGAAGAAGTAATATGGGTATGTTCAACTATAGCAATTAAAATCACGATTACTTTGTTTATCCACATTTGGATGCATGTTATTGAGAAATAATATCTGCTACAAAAATAATTATAACCAACACGCATTATTTTAACAGACTTCGTGTCGCAAAAGAAAACCGTATGTTTACAATGTTTCTATTAATAAAGGCACTACACAGGATATTAAGGCATTATATTGCGAAATCGTTTTCATTACTTGACATCAATAATTACTCAGGTTTTATCACAATAATTGCTGGCTTTATATAAAAATCATTTTTTTGTTAAGTCTTACAACACAACATACATTGTAATTAATTTAAAAGCAAATATGCATAATAATAATGAAGACAATATAATTTAGGGTTCACAAGCTTGACGAGAAAAGTAGTTTTAAATGGTTTCAAATAATCGCAACAAGGCTAATGTAGGGGAATTGATTAAACTAATTCATATACAAATATAAAATGGGAAGGCTCGGTAGATCTATGCAAGAAGTTATATATGTATATCATAGACTCAAAACATTAAATGATGTAACATAGAATAGTATACAAGTAACTAGTATTTCAGTTCTGATGAGTTACGTAAAAATATAATTTGTTGAAATGATGCATAACATCATTCTTCAGGGTCGAAGATATGCATTTTTTGTTTTGTCTTCAAATCAAGGCCAGTTTGAAATTAATTGCAGAAAACTCTTTTTATCCAATTTACTGCTCTATTTGAAGAAATCAACAAAAAAAAAAATAGCAACGACGGATAAAAGGCATTTCAGTTACAAAATATCTTGATAAGTTGTGCTGCCTGCAGCAGTAAACTTTTCCATTAATGCTATTTGTAAAAGCTTCAACTTTTGGTTGGTACAACTCAAATTTTCATTTTTAGCTCTTTAAATAGTTAAAGGAAAATCAGTTTAATCATGGAGAATGCGGCTAGCAAGTTCTTCAAATTAGTATATCAGGTTACCTAATAACTTTGTCAACATGGTCATTACTCATTTTGGTTTTATATCTCTTCAGTTTTTGCTAGGTACTAGCTAAGAGTTTTTCTATTGATCTACCCAAATTAAGGTATTTAAGCATCCACTCCCAATATTTCCCCATGAGGTGTTAAATACGCATTGTATTCTGTTTAGAAAACAAATAATAACTAGAGAAGGTCAAAACTGTTTATCACATTCATTATGCAAGATCGTTTTTTATTTTTGTAATTTCTCATTGTAGTACCTCGTGGCATGATGGTTAGTGCGTAAGACTGTCATGTCGAAGGTGTTCGATTCCCAGCCGTGCCACCTAAAAACAGAAATGTTTTATCCGAGGTACTGCCTCTTGCAAGGAACTGACCAATCCTTCAAGAGAGTATACTTTTCATGATAAAAGTGCTTCTCATTTAGCTGTTCTGGCTCGGCAAAAAAAACTGTAGGTCCCCTCCATTCCTGCCAACAACACGCACACAGGAATGGTTGAGAGTTGTAAGTCACTAGGCCCCGGTTCTCCACGAGCTGTTTCGCCACCCAATTTATTTTATTGATTTTAATTTCTCATTGAAAATATTTGAGAAATTAAACAATTCACACATTTCATCCGGGGAAATATACCGAAGTAAGTGCAATTTTCCTTAATGTTGTGGAATTAATGTAAATGAATTTCTTAAATATATAAATATATAAATACATACATACATATGTACACTCATACATAGGGTGACCACCTTTCCCAAAGCCGATTTCGGTACACAAAACAAAATATTTTTTTTAAATCTTAGTTTAGTTTATTTAAAACATTAGGTATGTGATGTGTATGAACGTGCATTACTTAAAGATTACAGTGGGTGATCAAACTATTACCAAACAAAAAATACTTATTTGAAGTATGTATATGGTCCAAATAAAACGAAACTTTAAAAGTAAAGAAGGATATTGAAACGAAGACCCGACGATGACGCAATGTCATTTGAAAGAAATGGGATTTGCTTGCCACCGTCCAACTTTTATAGGCAATATGCTAGCATTTTCGATAATTTTTTAATAAATTATTTCCACTGAAGACTTTGACTTTTGAAACGAATTTGATTTCGGTACATTTGTGTGTACCGAGTCTTTCCTTCGGTACACGGTACACAGCGTTAAATTCCGGTACTGTACCGGTAATTTCGGTACAGGTGGTCACGCTTTTCATACATACATATGTACATTGTACATACATATTATTTTATAAGAAAGATTTTTTGTATAGCTGCCATTTCCTTATGCTTGTGAGGGGTTTGAAGACCCTAAATTATGTCGTTCTTCCTCCTTCTACAAAAATATTTAAGTTTCGCATCAGCAAATGAGCCTGAAGATTTTTTTCACAGTTGTGACACTTTTTTAATTTTGACATTTTTGAAATAAAAACAAAGGACACCTTGAACTTAGTTTAGTTCTTAAAAGCCTATTGAATAGACCTTTTAAATAGGAACAATTACGCGCAAGAGTTTTTATTATTGAATAGGATTGTTTGGCCTACTAACATGCTTTAAACCAAAAATGCTATACTTAATCCACCCATGCGTTTATGAGTGAATGGTAACGCTAGCCACTTTTCAATATTTTTGATATAACTCGAAAACTAAGCCGATTTGACAATATTATATTTAAAACTTTTTGTTCAAAATTAAATATTCTATTGAAATGGATGGTTTTAAAAATTTCATAAAAAAATTAAGCAACAAAAGTTTTTGATTATTTTGAGTTTTTGAGAAGTTCACCTAAATTTTGATTTTAAACTTCTAAAAATTTATAATTTCGGTACAAAAAAAAATAAAAATAAAAATTTCATTAAAAAATTAAGCAACAAAAGTTTTTTGATTATTTCGAGTTTTTGAGAAGTTCACCTAAATTTTGATTTTAAACTTCTAACTGTCAAATTTCTTTCAGATAAGATTTTTGGACTAGCTTTCCTAAATTTGGTACAATTATTTATTGAAATCACTTTCATATGTAAGTAAAAGTAAATTCAAATACATATTTTAAGATAGTGCTTTCTTTTAAATTTTGAAATTATTGATCAGGTTTCTTACCTAAATTGTGAAGCCTGAACTTGGTTAAAATAGTTTAAATGGGCTGTCAGTCATAAAAAAAGACACACTAAGACCATAAGTTGGTCCATTGTGAAACCACATGGAAAGCCTTTTCCCTACGCGGTGAACCATTTCCCATAAGGCGTAACAGACTAACTATGTCTTTTTAGATGTGTTGTCTCCATGCTACGTGGTTATAATGAAATGAAAATAAAAATGTATTTTAAAAAAAAATTTTGTATTCAATTAAAATAATTTTAATTTATCACAAGGATCATTGAAGTAGATGGAGTCTTTGTCTATGAAATGGACCTGGACAAGTGCACAGAAGATGTGGAATCGGGTCAACTACTACCTCACCCATACAGTTTCTGCAAAAATCGTTAGAAAACACACCAAGACGCGTTGAGTGCTTGCCTATAAGACAGTGTCCGGTTATGACACCGATCATGGAGCTAATTAGCGATCTGCGTATAGATATCAAATACTTAAATCGCTTTAAATCCAATGCTGGCCAGATTTGTTTTGTTGCAAGTGGTGATGCTGTTCCACCAAATGTTTGTTCTCTCTTAGGCATCTTGCTTTAGCATAAATTTACATGTAGCGACTTGTATACCTATATCTGCTTTATAGATACAGTTGTACTAAGAGTTGGAGTTAAAAGAAAATTGGATTAAAGTCATTAAACAGTCACAAATTTTAGCCATTTTATATTGACTGGGAGTTCCAAAATTATATTCATCACAACAGTGGTTGGTTAACGAACCAATTTTTGGAATATTTCAGCAAGTATTAAAATTGTTTAATTTTTTTTTTTTCATTTTGTGGCGGACCAGTTTATCTTATAGACTGTTTCAGTGATATAATTTATGTAAAACGGTGATGGAAAAAAGGGCCAAAATATTAATAAGATTAAATAAAATAAATTTAAATAAAATTAAAGTTACATACATATGTACAACTGTACTATGTTCTTATTTACAAAATGAAATATCAACTAAAAATCGTTCATATTTCTATTTTAAGAAATATTGATATCAATTTTCGTAAACAAAAATCATTGGCATCATAATCTTTGTAAATATTTGATAGATGTATTAGCAAAATTAATCCATGTTTAAATATTTTTTTCTATTTATTTTATTGAACAGAACATTAAATTATAATGTAAAAAAACGCTAAATATCAAAATTTTAATTATGTTTCTTGTCTACGTTCACAAGGTTTTGTTTATACTTTTAAGAAATAAGAGACAAAAAAAACTATAGGTCGATAATGGTACCACTTATAACCTTACTTCAAACTTATTTAAAGTACTTATTTTAAGTACTTTATGTACTTAAAGTATGAGATTATAGGTATATTATGGTCGCCAAAATTGATGTTACAAAGCTCTTTGGTTTGGGAGCAGGAGGAAATTACTCAAAAAGGGCCTTGCAGTGAGTGAATTTCAAAAAAATTCAAAGTTGAATGTTAAATTAAACGACCAATAGCTTGACTCAATATATAAGTTTTTCTTTGTTAAAGAGCTATTGCCATTTTGCCGGATTTTTATTTATACCAAGAAAATTATAAAAAAATATCTAATTTGATAAAAGAAGAGAGTTATAAGTTCTTTACTTTTCTTGAGAAATTGAATACATAGTTCAAATATGTCTTATACACAGGGTGTCCCGGACTTGAGTGGAAGTATTTTAGTGTTTGGTTCTTAGGGTTTTTCTAAGAAAAAAATTGTATGGGGGTAAGTTTTCTGCTCTTTGAGGCAGGGGAGCAATTTCAGAAACATTGACTTTAAATGCAAAAAAAAAACATTAAAAATCAAAGAAAACACATCTGATAATGAGTTATAATTTTTTTGAAAGGTAATACTCAATTCGGGCTTTTTTGGTAAATTTACCTTTTGTTTTTTCTTAATTTCTCAAAAACTAAGGAAGATTTTTACATTTTATTTTCGGTAATGGACTAAAAAATAATGAGGGCATTGAATATTGAACACACAAAAAGCACTTAATTACGTACAATTTTGAAAAATATCGACTTGAGAAAAAAAAATCACAATTTTTTTTTAACTTCTGACTTTAAAATTTAATTTCTCAAAAACTATTCGCTTAAACAACTTGATTTAAAAACCAAATGTAAGAATGGCGTATTAGCTTTAAAAAAAAACTATAACACATAATAAGAATAACACATTATTAGATGTGCTTTCGTTGATTTTATATGTTTTTTGTTGCATTTAAAGTCAATGTTTCAGAAATTGCCCCCCCCTGCCTCAGGGAGGGGAGATACAATTTTCCCCTTATACAATTTTTTCCTTAGAATAACCCCAAAAGCAAAACCCTAAAATACTTCCACTCAGGTCCGGGACACCTTGTATATCAATAAAAAAGGTTTTTTTTTTAAATTACAATTTCTCCGAAGGATGCTAGAAGATGCAGCAGCAATTTTGCATATGATTCAACATATAGTTAAGGTACAAAACCCCGTTGCCGGTGACGTAAATTGGCCACCAAGATCGTGTTACGTTACGTTCCATACTTAATGCCAGATAATCTTTACTTAAAAAAAAAATATTAGTTGATTTTTGAAATCGAGCACCCTAATTTAAAAACCCTTTACTGTAATATCAATACTTAGCACTTTATCTCCTTGATGAAAAATCAATGTCTCATAAGTCACGATGCTCCTAGACTATCAAAATCTTCTCCTGTACATATTACTTCCGATTTCGTTAATTTGAAAATAAAAAAATATGAAATCTCCTGCATTTTATTACAAAATCCCACTGCAAGCATTTTCCGGTCTTGGATTTTACAATGGTTACACACCATACACCCATGTTATGATCTAAATAAATTAAAACTGCTTCCTCAAAATAACAGATATACCACTTTCGATTTCACTTTTAATGGTTTTAAATAGCTTACATGAAATCGTTTGGAGCTCTTTAATATTGGTTGCATTACTGTCCAGTCAATGGGCCCTTTTTTTAACATAAGCAGATAAAAACATAACTATTTGCATAAATAACTTTCAAACCTTCTTAACAACGTTTTCCCTCAACATCAACACATTCATGATGTTTAAAATAAACAAGTGAATAACAGCAACACACAACATACATAATCCATATAACACAAATTAGAGGTTGGTAAGTATTGATCACACATTATGTTTCCTTTGTAACGGTTGCATTGATATCGGAAGGAAGTAAAGTGCGATCACTTTCACTGCATTGTAACACACCGATGAGTACACCGTATACAGTGACTAGTATGTAGGTATTGTTTTTTTTTGTTGTACAACTCAAAAAGGTAAGCACTAATACTCAATGCAACTTAAGCATTTTCATATGCAAATATTATATACTGTTGACACTTACCTTCATTTTGAAGTATTGCACTTTATTATGTCTTAAATCCGTTTTATTCTCGTATTTTATATATATTTTTTTTAAAGCACTGAATTCAACTCATTCATTTGGTACACAGCACTGACACTTGAATGCAAAATTACTATTTTATTCTTTTTTTTTTAGAATTAAACACTAAGCTAAATTTGTTTAAAAATTTATATGCATTCGAAATGACTCTTCCTTATTTCACACGAAAAGACAGCAGCTCAACGGTTCCGATAGCTTTTTTTATTAACACGAAAATTTCTCTTCCAACATTTCTTATGTGAATGCGGCAACTGCAAAAGATCGTTTGTATCAATGTCTTTCAGTGAATCTTGGTTTTAAATAAAATACAATCTCTTGGGACACGGGGCTGAAAAAATTACAAATTTCGGATGTGTGCTCTCTTTTTACCTACCTTTTGTACAGTGCGGAACAGCAAGTTAAATCTTTTTCTTTGATTTTCTTTTCTTCATTTGATGAATACAGTTGATTTTCAATTTAAATTTTCACTTTGATATTTGTAGGTAGTATATATTTTCTTTGATAAGTTTATGTATAATGTATTTAAATACAAATAAAATATTAAGAGTATTCATAAATTGGCGTACGGCCGTTGTAAACGAAGTAAAGTTTTAAACTTCGTAAATGTGTCACAATTTGTATGGAAAATTAGGCAGATTAACGCAGCTTACAACTTAACTACGTTTACAACTTTAGAACGTTTGCAACGACTTTTTGCCACTTCATGAATATCCGTATCATAATATTAGCAATCTGGGGAGGTAAGCAGAGAAAAGAAGAAGAATAAAAGCGGATTTCTTCTTCCATTTGTTTTTTTTTTCGCCTTAAAAACTTTGAGATGCAATATTATATCTGTACCTTGGTTCTTGCTAGTAAATTTTTGGGAAATTGAAAATTTTGCTATTTACCTTTGAAAATTAAACTTTCCTTAATCATTAGTATCTTGTTAAGAAACAATTGGAGCACATTTACCCTTATTACAAGCCTAGAACATCTTCCGCTGAGTCAAAAAGTGAACTTAAGTTACTATTGTAAAAAATGAATATTGGCCCTTTATTAAATCAAGGTACAGATTTATTTTACTTAGTAGTACCTACCTTTCTGTGAAATAGGATCAATAGTCCAAAATTTATAGAAATAACCAAAAAATAAGGCAATTTTCTCAAAAACCGTCATAGCTCTGTTCTCATTTTGCTAGTTTTTGTGTAAGGCCCTGAAGCGCTGATTTATTACAATTGAGAACTAACAGATAAGAGTTGTATTAAAAGCTCTCTATACAAATCATTTTCGACGCATAGATGAACACATATAACCGTTCAAACGCACACACATCCATACTCAAGGAATTGGACCTTGATATTTTGGTTTTCGTTTAATAACTTATAAGTATTATGTACTATAGAGCATGTTTTGAACTAGCAAAAAAATTTTCCTTCGAGATTTTGATCAAACTTGACATTACGATGATTGAGAACACGAAAAAAACCTCCGCAATTTGGCCTGTTTGTCGGTCTTAAACTCGATCTACAGGCTTAACTTTTGAAGCTATGTATTTTCTTTAACTGTTGAATTTTTTTGGTTCCCTAAATAGAGATTGAAATTTATTACTTCCAAAAATAACATGTTTTGCGATACAGCCGTTAGTTAAGGCATATTTTTTTTATCTCAAAAACAAATCAAATGATTTTGATAAGAAAAAATCTGCATTTTTCTAGACATGGTCTACCATTTTTTTCAGTGTACATCGTTCAGTGCGTGCGCATCGTAAGCGGAAGATTAAAAAAAAAAAAAAAAAAAATATCCACCCCAAAATAAATAAAACAGAAGTGTAACTCAGGTATACCTGCGGGCTACCTGCGGTTAACAAGTGCTAATCCTGATTAATTCGCGGAATAAAGGTTTTTTTAAAAATAAGTGTTGTGCGTTTTAATCAGTGTAGTAAAATAATAAAAGTGAAAGTGAAGTTAAGCCGGAAATGGGTGAACCATTTAATCCAGAGGCAGCATTTGCTTCGCTCGATGCATTGCTGACCAGGATAGTCACTCACCTACCCGATTATGGACCGAGGCTTAACGAGACATTCAGTAAATTTGTCACCCCGACCAAAAGAAACGAAGAAGAAAGCAAAGAAGGTGACAGTATGGAGGTTGAAGATTCTTCTAACTGTGATTCATCCAATGACGATGATGCTGAAGAGCGCTCGGAAGTGAACGCTAAGGAAGAACAGGTCATTTGTGAAGTGCTTTCATCCAGCCAGACTTCGGAAGTAAGTTCAGAGGACGATTTCAGCGATTCACCTTTACCTGGTCAGAAGAGACCACGTAAAACAGGAAAATCTGCACCAAAGGACACAACTAAGCGCCCCCAATTGGACGTAGAGTCACCGAAGATCCCTCCAATCCAGGCAAAGAAACAAACGCCAGCCAAAATTGAAGAAGCCGCAACAGCATCAACATCATCAGCCGCCATCAAAGCAGTAGCAGCCTCTAATCCTGCTCCTGCTCAGACCCCGAAGACAACCAATGACATAGCTGCCGTCAATCCAAGCAAAGGTCCTGGAATGCCTCCGATATTTTGCTTCTCTGGAAGTGTCGCCGAGATAAGGAGACACTGCAAGGCAAGCAACATATCAGTGACATTCAAAAACAGGAGCACGAAGACCACCATCATCAACGCCCAGGACAAAACATCATTCGAAGCCATCAAGAAGTACCTCAAAACCATGAAGATACAGTTCAACTCATTTACGCCAAGGGAAGACAGGAAGAACCTCCTTCTACTGAAAGGTATACATTTTACCTGTTCAGCCATAGAAGTCGAAGATGAGCTCCGCATCGAGGGACTCCCAATAATCTCAGTGACGCACTTCAAATCCAAGAAGGCAAAGACAAAGCACTACAACAACTTTGTCGTTGAAGTATCAAAGACGTGTGACATCAACGAGGTGTGCTCCAAGACCCTAATAATGAACCAGAGGGTTCATTGGGAGCGAATGAAGTCCAATGACATCGTCCAGTGCCGGAACTGCCAGCGCTTCGGACACGTAGCCACCAACTGTGGCCGCCATTACGTGTGCGTCAAGTGCAAAGAAGACCACGAGCCCGGACAATGCAAGCGAAAGGAGAACACAGGACTGGACGTATGGTGTGCCAACTGTCAGAAAGAAGGACATCCTGCAAGCTTCAAGGGCTGCCCCACTCTAAAGGCCCGCCTAACAGAGAGGAACAAGGTGATTGCAGAGAAGAAGGCGCACAAAGAGTTCGTCGCTAAATCAGCTTGTGTGGTAACCCGTCCATCAGTCAGCTACGCAGCAATGGCCAGACAGAATTCAACACCCAGACCATCAACAACGAAAACGCAGCATCAACAGCAGCCAAGGATTCCAGCCAAAACCATCCCTGTGAAGACAGCCTCTGTCAAACCGACAAGAACTTCAGCAACTTCCCCATCCATGAACCTCAACAATGAAGTCCAGCGGCTCCTCGGGTCCAACCTCATCTCCATCATGGATAAAGCCCGGAATGCCGTCCCATCTAACTACAATCAACTTAGTGATAAAGACAAGTCCGCGGTCTTGGCCGCCTTCGTCTTCGAAATATGCCATTGAAGAAACTCCGCATCCTGACGTATAATGTTAATTCATTATACAGCCTAGATAAGAGGACGTCATTCAACCTATTCATGAAGAACAATACCCCTGATATTGCCCTCATCAGCGAGACGAAAGTCACCAAACAAAACAACATCAACATCAAAGGATACAAAACGTACCGGCAGGACAAAAACGAGGACCGCGTTGGAACAGCAGTCTTCATAAAAGACAAATTATCCCCCAATACAAAAGAAGTCATTATCCCACGACTAAAGACTAGTGAAGCCACCACCATCACGATGACCCTAGGAAGAGGTGAGACCCTTACAGTCATCAGCACATACTTCAAGTGCGCATCCTCTGCAAGGAACATACATAGTGACCTGCTCATCCTCAACAGCATCCTGAAGCAAAGCACCTATGGCATCATTGGAGGTGATTTCAATGCGAGACATCACCTATGGTTGGACTCCAAAATCAGCAACGAAGGCAAAGCAATTGTAGATTGGATGGAACTGAACAGCAATGATCATTCTCTGGTGGTTATATCCCAGCCGAAGCCGACCTTCCCTAGAACGCCATCAACGCTGGACTTCTTCCTGGCCTCCTCGAACCTTGTACACATTCTTCCGGAAATCCGGAATTATATCTGTACAATTATACAAAGCGACTCGGATCACGAAGCTGTTCAACTGTCTATCAACCTGAACCAACCAATACTCCTATCAACAGAAACTCCGGATAACTTCATCAACTTCAGACGGCTGGATATTGAAGGACTTCACAGGGACATCGAAGACAACATAACTCTTCCACCTTCAAACAGGAATCTGCTGGATACCGAAATCGATGCAGCTATTGACAACCTCGAACATGCCGTATCTGAAGCCCTGGAGAAGCAAAAGCGGCCTAGGACGTCAAAGGACAGGTACCAACACCTTCCTGATTACGTCCAGAATTTGTATGCTCACAGACAGCGGCTAAGAAAACGACTCCAGCGGATCCATCGAAGCGAGCTAAATACGACAAATATCAACTACCAGACAGTTTGGAATGAGCTACAGCAAGTCAACATCATGTTCCGGAACTCAATCCAACACCATAACAATATCCAGTACCAGAGAAGATTGCAAGCAATTAAGCCAGGACCTGATGCCTTCAAAAACATCAATAGGATCATTGGAAAACAGCCTCAGATGCCTGAATCCATTATCAGCAACAACATTGAAGCAACCTCAGCCCAGGACAAGGTGGAAGCGTTCGCCAACTACTTCGAAGGAAGCTTCACACCGAACCCACCTACTGACCCGACCTTCCTACAAGAAGTTGAAGCATCAATTCAGCAAACCCTACAGCCAAATCCGGATATAATCAGTTTCGATGACACCAATCCAGCAAGTGATCCCACCGATAGTCCACATCTATGCAATCTAGAGGAGGTAGCAGAGATCATCGGCAATGCAAAGCCAAAAAAATCATCTGGACCAGATGGCGTTTCCAATTACATCCTGAAAAGGTTTCCACAAGCAGTAATGATCTTCCTCACAATCATCCTTAACAACTGCATCAACAACTGCTACTTCCCCCAGACGTGGAAAACAGCGAAGATTGTGGCAATCCCGAAGAAAGGTGCTTCCAACCTAATATCCAACTACAGGCCAATATCACTTCTCAACAATATCAGCAAATTATTGGAAGAAGTAATCCTCCGGAGGCTGAAGAAATTCTGCAATGAAAACTCAATCATCCCTGACATGCAGTTTGGCTTTCGAGAAAAGCACTCAACGCTGCATCCGCTGCTGAAGTTCCAACACGATATCACCACCACCCTCAACAGTCATCGTGTCACCGTCGGATGCTTTCTGGATGTCGAGAAAGCATTTGATAGCGTTTGGATAGAAGCCCTAATACATAAACTTCATCTATTACAGGTACCACTGCCACTAACAAAAATTCTTTTTTCTTTTCTTTCTTTCAGGAAATTTTTCGTACAACTAGACAATTGTAAGTCAAACATGAAGAATATCAGAGCCGGAGTCGCCCAAGGTTCAAAACTTGGCCCCTTCCTCTACAGCCTGATGACATCCGACCAACCTGCCCCAATTGGATGCGAGAACCTGCTATATGCCGACGACTCGCTCACCTATGCATCATCAATGTCACCGTTTATCGCCGTCCGACAAGTAGAGGCCCACATCAACAGACTCTTCAATTTCTACACGAAATGGGGCATCCGAATCAACACTTCCAAGTCGGAACTTGTCTGCTTCAGGAGGCCTTCAACTGGTAGGGGTCTTCGCACCGCAGCCAACTGCAGAAATCTGATCTTGAGACTCCCTGACGGATCCATCATAGCTGCCAAAAAGAATGTGAAGTACCTGGGAGTCCAGTTCAATGAGTTGCTAAGGTTCAACCCGCACTCAAGAAATGTACTCAAAAAAGCCAGCTGGGCCTTTCACCGTCTACATCCATTGATGAAGAAAAGAAAAGGACTAAGCCAACCAACGAAGTTACTGATCTACAAGCAGCTCTTACGACCTATCATCAGCTACTCCTTCCCAGTCTGGTTTTCAATCTCCAAGACAGCCATGAAGGAGCTTCAAGTATTCGAAAGGAAGATTCTCAGAATTTGCACCGGACTTTACTTCGACCGGCAGCGGCGGAAACACTACAGGAACGAACATCTCTACTCCGAAGCCAACATAATCCCGCTGGACAAATACCTAGTCCTTTCAGCGAAGAGACTAGTACGGAACATCATCGACCACCCGAATCAGCTAATGAGAAGGATGACCACTGAACAACGACATCCGGAGCCAAGGTACCTCAGTGTAATGGAAACACTTGATGACAACATAATCATGGACAACGAGGAAGCAGTCTCGTTCTACGCTGACATTGGGTCAGCCTTCTACCGTGGCTAAACGCCAAAACTTCCCCCAACCTACACCAAAAACACCATTGACAACCGGGAATGAACACCCTGAGGACGATTAAGTCAGCCGACTTTTAATTTAAATTTTTTGACATGTAATTTATATATCTATAATTTGTTAAACTTAAGACATTGTATAACGTTAGGCCCCCTAATGTGCCAACAAATGTAAATTTATCATAGTATCATATTAGTTATAAGCCAGATTGTATATATAATGTTCAATAAAAGAAATTGAATTGAAAAATCTACCATTTTTTTTTTACCAATAATTGTTAATAACGAGAATTGTTATTAGAACCGACTTTTCGGCTTTCACTTTAACGGGCCTAACGATTTGAATATTAATTTGTAAAATGATTTTTTTTTTAATTTTCAATACTTGAAATTTCAATATGTATTTGAACAACTGGTAAACAATTTTTTTTTAAATTCAGTTTTTAATGTATTGGCATATCAATTTTAATTTTAATGGTACACAAATTATATACATAGCTACATATGTACATTATATTAAAAATATTTTTTTAAGAAAACCGCTGTGAAGATAAAAAACTTTTCGTTTGCATTTTATTTTTCTATTTTCTCAAGTGTCAATTTGTCGATTGTTTATAGATTTGTCCTGATTTTCCAGTGGTTTAAGTTCGATAAGAGTCCCATACACTACGTGGCAAGTATCTTTTGAAGATTTCCATCGGATAAACAAAGATGTCTCAAGTAATCAGCTGATATTCTTGTTATTGAGCTCTAAGCAAAGTTAATTATTTTGCCAACTAAGAGAACGAGTTTAATGCTTCGTTACATTTTTCAATAATTGGTCGCATGTTCTAATAATATAAAATGTGTTTTTATGCACTTGATGTTTTAGCTTATAAAATAATTAGCATGTTAAAATAATATAGCAACAAATCCACTTAATAAGCCATGATTAACAACTCCATAACTGTTATACATAAGCTAAGCGGAAAAGGCGTTTTGTGTGTAATTTTGATTTTGCAAAAAAAAAAAAAATTAAATCTCGTAAGCTCCAAGCAACTTGAGCTATGCCTACAATACTATACCAAGAGTTAATGCATCTAACCAAGTGAACCACAGTGTATCTATCTGATTGTTGCCACAAACGCACTTTGGTTCACCAGAAGAAGCCAATCGGAATTAAAGCAAAACTATCAGACAGCAAAGAAATGCGAATTGTGTTTGGTTGAGAGAAAGGCCCCCACCTTCTTCAAGTCAAGAGGCTCTCATCGTGCCTCGAATCGAATGTTAACCTTTTTTATTATTAAAACCCCGATGAAATGAAAGTGAGAGGAAGCTGTGATGTCATAAGAGTTTATAATAATATGATACAGGAAAACAAACTAAATTAAAATAGGAGCAAGAGGGTAACACAAAAACGAGTATTGATGGTTTTGATAATGAAACTGTATATGAGCCAGCTGAGACGGTAAATTTTCGTTAATGTTTCAAAATGCATGTAGTGCTTAAATAGAAAGATACCTACCTACTCATTGCTGTTTGTTTATTGTTTTGTTTTGGTTTTTTTCTTTTTTTTTTAAATTAGTATGGTGACATTTTGCTTTGGGCTAGTGGACCTGGGTTTTACTGTCTTGACTTTTTACTTCCTGATGACGTTTAAGGGTAAGTTAAATTGTGTGTTATAAAAACCAAATCCATATGTGTGAAGCTATAGTGTTATACCATCTCTTTGGGAGTTAGTTTTTGTAGACCATAGCTATTTATCGTTATACAAGTAGGTAACTACCTTCCTATTTCATTTTTAGTTGTTCTCTAGGAATACATTGGTTAAACATACGCCTATATGGCACATCAAATTATTTGTTTGTTATTCATGTGATTGTGATGCTTCAGGAAGCTTTAAATCTAAACTGCATTGGACTATAGGAATTCTTGTTTGTAAAAATAGTCAATAGGAAAACCAACTTTACTGAATAATTGGATTATTTGTGGAACCGTTGATATTGAAGGTTTTATCTTTTGGGTGATTATTTTACAGGGTGTTTCTAAATAAGCATTAATAAAAATTGCAAAAAGAATCCTGCACTAAAATGAATGATTTTCGGACATCACTTAACAGATTAAGCTGGACTTAAAATTTTTGTTTTCTTTTGAAAATTTTTAAGTTGAGAAATGTGTGGAGAATCTCTGAAAAAGTTCTTAAATCCTTAACCACTCCGATGCATCTGTCTATCTTAATCCTGACTTCAGCAACTTTGCTTTAAAAATGGATGATATAGGTAGTAAGATGTGCTCAGTAACTTAAAGTTGTTCCAAAGTTTCAAAATTCATAATAAAAACCCAGTTTTCCAAGCTCCATAGGTCGGATGATCTTGCACTGAAAAATTGACCCTTTATATTTTCTTTCCAAACTAAATGTAATGCGGTTGATCCAAAAATCTAATAAATATCTGTTAATTTTGTAATCCCAAAGCAAGTTTGTAAATTGTAGTTCATGTCATAATGGTAAGTGCGTTGGACTGTCATGCCGAAGGTCTGGGTTCGATTTCCAGCCGCTGCCACCTAAAACAGAATTATTGTTTTTTCCGGGGTACTGCCTCTTGCAAGGAATTGACAAATCCTCCAAGAGTATACTTGCCTTGAATAAGTGCTTCTCATGTAGCCTCGGCAAAAAAATGTACGTCCCTCCATTCCTGCCAATAACAAGCGCACAGGAATGGTTGAGTGTTAAAAGTCACTAGGCCCTGGTTCTCCACGTGCTGTTGCACCAGCAAATTTAATTTGTTAGTTCTAGTGGTCCTCAATATACCTACTCTTCGTAGATAACAATACATTTTTGTTCTATGCATTTTCTATCAGCCACGGTAGGATCCAAAAATTTTATCTTTAAATCTGAAGTTCTAAAGCAAGTAAGTCTGTTAAGGTCCATCTTAAACCATTCCTTTAAGTTTAAAATCGCAAATTACTGAACAAAGCGCGAAAATTTCGTTTTCATTTAAATAAATAAAACAAAAAATAGTCATACATAAATCTTACCATCCTTCTGTTATGTTATAACAAACATTTTAAAATGAAAAAAAAATAACTTGTTAAAAAATCAAATAAAAATATTCCCCAATATTTGCGAAGTACCTATTGTTTCTTTGATGTCCATCCTTCATATATTTGTTTTAAATGTGCATAAACTAACAAATTTACGAAAACAATACAAAATAAATCAACAATTGCACAACTTCCCATACTGAATCTATCAATTTGAAAGTAGAAAAGCTATACTTAATAGCATAATTAATTTTATTTTCAACCTTGATGTCTGCAGAAAGTAAAAAAAAAGCATTTAAAATTTTCAAATCATGGGCTAAAATTGACCAAATAATCAAATAAACTCTCATTTGTGGATGCTCTTAATTAAAGAGTCAGTGAGTGACATTTTTCGTCATAATGAAAACACTTATTTAATTTGCAGCTGTTTTCATTACACCTAAGGCTACGAAAAATCTAAATTTATAATAATCAAATATGTACTTGGAACTGATTGCGATTTTTTTTAGCAGGTGAGTTACTTTTTTTATACATAATTTAAATTTAATTTTAAGCTATTAGTACCAGTGCTGAAAGCATTTTAGTTTTCGGAATTGAATTACTATGGATGATTTATTAACGCATAAGCTTCTGGATCATGATTTATTGGATGAAGAAGTAAAAAGTTAACCCGATATTTTTTGCATTTAGTTTATACATCAATGCGAAGATATGTAGTTCTAATGAATGGAAACATTACTAGAACTCGCACGTATAAGTGTTTTCCTTCTTTGATAATTATCAATTAAATCTAATTTCGGCGCCCAAGACTTTGTCAAGTTATATATGTAAAATGTTCCTTATAAAACTCAGAATTTTTATAACTTTGGTAATAAAGGGTAGACAAATTAAAATTTTGGTACAAATGTAGTCTTTTATGTCTTCATCAAAAAATCGGTAAAAAACTCATTAAAATTGAAACACCAACTTGAATTAAACAATGAACTAGGGGTGTCAGAATTTTTTTTAATTTGTATATGCAAAATGGGTGTTGTGGATCTGGTAAAGGGTTAAGAAAGAAGTAATTTTTGTTCTGGGACATTTGGCAAAACTGAATTTTGAGACCCCGCGGCCGTTTTTATGTTAAAAAACCTCAATTTGAAAAAGCGGTCTAAAAAAACAATATTATATGAGGTCGCAGTAACTAATAATGATTTTTGTTTGATTTTGTAACCTGCTGCTAAGAAGATAGCATTAAAATCTACTTGTCAAAATATCATGACAAAACTTTTTACATTAAATCCCCCCGATGCCCCGAACAATAGATCGATTTTCTAGATGTTTTCGATTATTTTTTTCTAAATGGAATGCTCGAATTGGTTGAAACTTGCTTTCTTATCATTATATAGCATTTTTAAAATGATGTTCGGTCAATACAAATGAGAAAAGAAAGCCAAAATAAAACATTATAAGTAATTTTGAGAACATATTGAAGCAAATTTTATTGGTTTTTCTGATCACTTTTTCGAATTGTGCTGTTTTTATCTAAAAACGGCTGCGGGGTCTCAAAATTCCATTTTGGAAAATGTTCCAGAACAAAAATTTTATCTTTCTAAACCCTTTACAAGATAAACCATAAGTACTCATTTGAACGGTTTTATAAAAAGTAAATATTTTTTTTTTGTGAAAAATTGGTTTTTCAAAACGCTCCAAAAATTAATTTGCGTTTTCACGTCCTTTAGCCATCGAGCTAGAGTCTAGATGGGTTGACCGATTTTATTCAAATTTAGAATATTTGTGAAAATGTTTTTAACAAGGTTAGGTAAGTTAGGTTAGGAGGGCGGGCACAGAACAGAAACTGTTGCGTAGAAGGGGGCCTGTTGGTCCTTTGTGACTCCCTTACAAAAAAAAGCAGAGAAGTTCCTTAACTAATGGTTCAAATAGACTGTTTCATTTGCGAACCAGCCTGTGGCTCTCTATGAATTTATCATGTTTGATCGTCCAGTTCTCCAACAAACCAGTTTCCAAAGTAACAAAGGCGATTTGTTTGGAGGTTGAAACAATCGCAGAGCAGGTGATTAATGGTTTCTATTTCTTCTACGTCCTGACAGCTCCTACAGAAGTTGGGTGTAAATACATTTGCCATTTGCGCAATGACCCGTCAGTACACCTATTAAGATTCTAATATTCTTTTTACTCAGCGATAGAATATACTGGGTTTCCTTTTCATTAATCCAAGGTCATAAACTTTTATAGATAAAGATGTCGTTCCACCCAAGAGTTATTGATTTGCTCTTCCGTTATTAGGTCTATTTTCATTTTAATTACGCTGATCGAGATGTTGACAGCCGTAAGACTTGGTTCTCCAAAAGCTTTTGCGCCACCAAACTTTCATATGTGTTCTCAAATGATTTTTTTTAATAAGTTACACCTTTTTGATTCCACAATTTTGAAAAAAATATTTTAATACGTGAAAGCATCTTGTACCTGTACCGAAGTGCCGATTTGCTTATTCACTGCTCAAATTCCCCCAGAAATAATTAGCACGAAGCATTCAATTAACACAAAACAAAAGTTTCAGGATTTGATTACAGCTCAGAAATAATTGAAGTTCAATATTAAAAGCAATCTACTAACAACTGTAATAAACCGAAATCAAGAATAATCAAAATTTTGCTACCTACTACTTCGGGAAATTGAGTTTATCTCTAGTTCACCTACTTCTCAAATTTGAAATATCAAAAGTTGAACCAGTCCACTTCAAATGCATAAAATCAGTAGAGGAGCATTCCATTTTAACGTGTGGGACATTCGTACGAGAAACCTATGACAAACTGTTAGCTGGATTAAAAAATGTTTAAAAAAGCTTAAATATTTTTAGTTAAATGGGAAATAATGTTAAAGCTATAGAATAATATTTTGAATACCTGATAGTTGGAAATGCGCTTAATATAGTGGTTAATTTGTTTAAAACATTTCAAAACTATGACTAAATTAAAAAATTAAAAACTTCGAAATAAATAATTACTAAAATATTTTGAGTTCGCCGTTACGTGCGGGACAAATTTGTTACGTGCGGGATACTAACGAAATCAATATTTTAAAACCTTTCGTTTAAGGCCAAAAATTTATTAATGCTTATATTAAGTATAGCATTTCATTTGTACTGAAAAATAGTTTGATCCCGTTTCATAAAAAACTTGAATTTACTGTAGCTATAATGTAAATTGACATTTTCGTGCTTTGCTTTCAGGTTGCTGTTAATGAATGCTTTTCTTTGAAGCTTATTTTTTCTTAAAACCAAAGTTTTTGATTAAAATATAATAAAATGTGTAGCAATAAGGTTTTACATCAAAATATTTAATATTGGAGATTTTCAACGTGTTTTTTTTTTCATGAAATAAATAAAAGATATTATTTTGAATAACTTAAAAACACTTATTTTATTTATTTTATTTATTTATATAAAACTTACTGACGATGGAAGCATTGCTTCCGAAATGCATTTAAGTAAATTAGCAATGCTTCCATCGTCAATAAGTTTTATATAAAACTTACTGACGATGGAAGCATTGCTTTCGGAATGCATTTAAGTCAATAAATAACTAAAATGAGTGTTTTTAAGTTATTTCATCAAAATATTAATAAAATTGATTTTTTTCAATAATTGAAGTGTTTTTTCCATTTACACAAACCCAACTTGAAGTGTTTTTTCCTTAAACGACCGACATTTTTTTTGCCTTAAAGAGTATTTGAACACCAAAAAAGTGCCGTTTTTGACTTTCCAAAATTATAGTTATGTTCTATAATTCATCCTAACAGATGAACCATCACTATTTGCTACCTTTAAAATAGTTTTATCACGAATGTTGACCCTATTTGTATTGGAATACAAGGTATAAAACTGCATCTTCATTAAACAACGTAAGTATTAAGGTAGGTCTACTTCGATATTATTGAAGGTGAACAATATTTAATCAACAATTATAATTCGATGTAAACGTGCTTTTTTTTAGCTTAAAATAACCTAAAAATAATTGAAAAATAAATGTAAAACCTTTTTATGATTTAAAGTTTGCAAGCGTTACGTGTGGCTGTGGGACAACTTTTGAAGTAGGAATTCACAAAATCCATTCAATATAAATTAAAATTTCTTTAGGATTTGAATTACTGTAGATAAACTCTGTTTGGCAATATATCTCATATTTTTGAAACTTTTTTACAATGGGAGTAAGTTAAGAAATTGTATTTTTAGCGTTACGTATTTCAAGCTTTAAATAATAAATGAAGACTCTTCTGTTTTGAAAGTTTTTATATTCTAACAGAATGTTTTGATAAAATTTTCTTCAAATCATAAATCATTAAAACCACATCGGAGCAACAAATTGAAATGTTGCCCATATTGAGAAAAAATCGGATGCGAAAATGTATGTGGAAACAAATGGAACTTATTAAGTAACCGAAGGTTATTTTTTCAAAAATCAAATTGTTCAATAAGGGTAGCACGAGAAACTTCACATCTCCATACAAAATTAATTAAGTTTTAAATTTCACGTCTGGCTACCATTTTTCGTGAAGTGCTCCTAGAGTGGCTCCCGAAACCAGAGAGTCTTAACGAAAGGCTATTCATTTTTACACTCGAACGTCTACCTATACATTAAGATAGATTAAAATCTTATTATATTTTGTTTTCAAATTTACCATCTCACCTAACCTAACACTGCCTGTATAATTTAGGTTACTGATTATTGCTTATGAAAAAAACACCATGTCAACATTCATCACGCAAAACCATTTAATCACCACCCTGAGCTCCAAATGGAGTAAGTAAGTACAGCATTTTGTATGACATCTGAGAAATTATGCTACTAAATACTTAATTTCATCAACATTAACACAGACAATTAGTGAATACATATTTATCCACTTTAACAAAATATTGTGAAATTATTATTTCATTTTCTTGCCGGCTAAAAATGTTATGGTTTATTCAGAAACGAGGGTAAGCCCTTTACGGTTCAATGCAATGAGGCTAATCTCCCAAATCGGGTCACAAATGGTTGATATTTCAGACAGACATAAAGTACCTCATTGCATTATTAGTGTTACATCTATTCGAGGGAATTAAATTGTGGGTTACTGACTTCATTGAATTAAACAATTTTTCTGACCCAGTCAAATACCTGATGTCAAAGTAACAACATGATGTAAGCTGCTATAAGGTGTTGAGTAAAATTAAATGTTTCACTTTGATTGTCTGACCTTCCCAATTCATAAATATTGATCCAGGAAAAGTTGTATCAAATTTCAAGATTGTGAATGACTTCATAAATTTCTCACAAGAGCCTGTGTGTATTTTTAAAGTTGCATTTAGGACTGGTTTCGGCAATTTAACTTATGTTGCTTTCACTGGAATTTACACATAAATCTATGGACTGAGCTAGTTAACGTATTTCTGTGAACGCATTTTTATAATTCTGCACTATTTCCGGCTTCAAGTAAATAAACGGTATGTTTCCGCATAAGCCTTGCAGATATAACATATGTACGTACTCTTGGTACATTGTATGCTTGAACCAACTTTTTTTTTGACAGAATCAACCTAAGAGTTAAGGCTTTTGGATGTGTTGGATGATTAAATGATTGTTTTAATTGAATTGGGATTATTTAATAGAGCAATTTGTTTTCACGACATGTTTTATGTGTTCATTTTTTGTTTTGTATTCAATTTATTTTCTTCTTTCCCACAAGATAAAATAAAATCAATTTTTAAACTTGGGTAGTAAAGATAATTAATTCTATAAAGTGTGTAGAAGGAATGTGAATTAAAAGTTGAAGATAATTAAAAACGTCGTGAATTGGATAGTTGTACATTGTACCTTTGATACCAAGTCAGGCTTATGATGTGATTCAAATCATTATTAGCAAGTAAAAATGTGCTTTAATATTTTTAATCACATAAAAGATTATTTTATTGAATGTTTATTAAAAGAATATGTAGATAAAGGAGAATGGGCGTTTTTGGGCGTTAGCGGCCATTAATGAAATTAGTGTCAAATGAAAGGTATGCTACTCAGGAACAACTTTTACTATGGACGTTAGATTGCATTTCATTTAGAAAAGAAGATATTTCAATGTTAATATAATGCAATTGCATTGAGCAATATTGCATAGGGATTATATTTTTAGCGGGTGTAATGCTTTATTCTAACTTCATAACGTCTACTGACACTGTAGTAGTGTGTTTAACGGGTTTTCAGAATATCCCAAGGACGCATTACGGGTTACCCAGTACGTATTTCAACAACTTTGTAATTTTTTTAAACATTATTATTTTACTCTGGATTTTTAATAATGTGAGGATTGTAATATTATAGTTTTATGGTAAATGTTCTTATTGATGGTGTTATATGGCCATTTTTATATACAAAATATTCTTGAGACTGTCTAGATTTCTTGTTCCACTTTCTTTTTCTATTTTTGAATTGGTCAGAAGCCAGAAACTTAGTAAAACTTTATTAAAGTCATAGAACAATGCATTTTTTTTCGGTTTTGAAGTACACCACAGTGAAAAAATTTCTGCACGTTGATTGTAGGACTCAAACACATCCAAAAATAACAAAACCATTCTTGGCCGCTCACGCCCATGTTTCATACAAATTTGCCCATTCTCCTTTGTTGAACTAATATTTATATACAGGGTGTCCCGCACTTGAGTGGAAGTATCTTAGGGTGTGGTTTCTGGGTATATTCTAAGAAAAAAATTGTATGGGGAGAAAGTTGTATCTCTCCTCCCTGAGGCAGGGGGGGGGGGGCAGTTTCTGAAAAATTGACTTAAAATGCCAAAAAAAACATTTAAAACCAACGAAAACACATCTAATAATGTGCATTAATTTTTTTTAAAGCTAATACTCCATTCTTGCATTTGGTTCTTATATCAAGTTGTTTAAGCAAATAGTTTTTGAGAAATTAAATTTCAAAGTCAAATTTGTTTAAAAAAATTTATTTTTCTTCAGTCAATATTTTTCAAAATTTTACGTAATTAAGTGCTATTTTTGTGTTCAATACTCATTGTCCTCATTATTTTGCAATCCATTACTGAAAACTAAATGTAAAAATCTTTCTTAGTTTTTGAGAAATTAAGAAATAACAGAAGGTACTTTTCCCAATAAAGCCCGAAAAAATTAATTTATTCATGAATTATCCATAATTTAACCCTTTTTTTGTAAAAGTACTTTTTGTTTTTTCTTAATTTCTCAAAAACTAAGATAGATTTTTACATTTGGTTTTCGGTAATGGATTACAAAATAATGAGGACAATGAATATTGAACACAAAAATAGCACTTAATTACGTAAAATTTTGAAAAATATCGACTTAAGAAAAATAAATCACAATTTTTTTAAACAAATTTGACTTTGAAATTTAATTTCTCAAAAACTATTTGCTTAAACAACTTGATCTAAGAACCAAATGCAAGAATGGAGTATTAGCTTTCAAAAAAATTATAGCACATTATAAGATGTGTTTTCGTTGATTTTAAATGTTTTTTTTTGCATTTTAAGTCAATTTTTCAGAGACTGCCCCCCCCCCCTGCCTCAGGGAGGGGAGATACAACTTTCCCCCCATACAATTTTTTTCTTAGAATATATCCAGGAACCACACCCTAAGATACTTCCACTCAGGTGCGGGACACCCTGTATATATGTATATTTACTATGATTTTAAACCATTTTAGTTACATCACATGTATAGATACAAAAATTATGCAACATTAATTTTTAGTAATTTTCTTCATCTTTGTTGTTATCAAAGAAAGGATTTTGTTATCCTGAAAATTTTTAAAAAGGCAAAATACAATTATGAAAGAGGCAAAAAGGAGGCATTTATTAAATAAAGAGAATATTTACATAGCTTAACGTTCAATTATAGTGGCATTTAACTACGAACTGCTTTTTAAAGTTCACAGGTAACAGCTTCTTCGACTGTTTCTTAAAAACGCCTTGAAGCAGCTAAAGGGCCTTTTTAACACTTCCGGGAAGTTTGGAATTGACGTAACTATTCATTACAGGATTTTTTTGCACAAGAGTTTTGAGTGCCTAATTTGCATTTAAAATAGCATTGAACATTTCAAAACATAGGATATGTCCAAAAATGCTTTCATAAAGTATTGGCCTGTAACTTGGAAAAATTATGTGTAATTCTTACCATTGAAGAAACAATTGATCAAAACCCATTGATTTTGTAAGACAATAATATTGTTTTTAAAATTTTTGAATTTTCTACTCCCCGTATCTTTTTTTAACCTTGCTCGTACCGAATATATGAATAACACTTTCTTTGTAAGAAATTTATTATTCTTTCATTTTGAAGTGGACACTTTCCCGCTTAAACGCTTGGTTTTCAATATATTCCCCAAAAATTCGAAAAGTGGAACTTTAACCCCCCTCCTGGCTTAAGCTCGCAGCCCTGGGCTGGGTACTTTTAATATGTTATACCCTACCACATAAAATAATAACCCAGAGAGCATGATTTATTGCATTTATTTTATAATTTTGAGTCTTCGTTGACTGGACTATAAGAGCAGGAAGAGCGTTCACAAAAAATCAATAAGCTCTTTTTTAATATAGCAATTTAAAAAGGAAAATTATAAAATTTTGTTAGCCTACAATATCTCGAGAACAAATAAAGCCATCAACTTTGCCTTAATTTATTGTACCCCTTTTAGTTAACGTAGGTAAGAAAGAATTTGTTAAAATATAAAAACACTATCAAAGTAATGTTTTTTTTTTAATAAAAGAGAAATTACTGAAAATAGTTGAAAAAGGTATTTTGCCTCGAATATCTTGAGAACAAACAATGATTTTGGCTTCGGGATAATTTTCTACACACTACCTAATTCATAATTAATAATAATTGATAGGATGAAAAAAAAAACGTTTTAAGCCAAAAAACTGAAATAAACTATGAAAACTAGTTGGAAAATGTTCTTCCTTTTAAATACATATTTTGAAAACTAACACTGATTTTGCTTCCGGGCTAGTTTTATTATATTTTTGTTATTATGACAACTGAAAGGGTTTTTAAAAATACAGGATTGGCACTATTGGCAGACTTCAAAGCTAAAACCAATGTCCGGAAGCAAAAACAAAAAAAAATCAAAAATGTTTTTCTGCTTGCGAAAATTTGGAAAACAAATGAAGGGTCCAGGGGAAAAACGGCTCAAGTCCACTTTTTGAAAAAATTAAACTAATGATGACATCTTATAGATTTGTATGGGTACTATCTGATGTAGTATAGCTCTCTTCACATAGGATTTTGAAAACTCGCAAAATAGTACACTTTTTAAAAAAACTTTTTTCCAAAAGTATCTTTTTTGCTCCAAAAATTAAACAAAGCGATATTAAAAAAAGAAAAACTTGTGACACGTCAGGTAAATAATTAAAAAAAAAAATTAGATATTCTAACTACATCCGGTCGAGGTCCTGTCTAACAAATTGAATTGCAAAAACGGTCCAATGTCACGCTTGTGAAAATTATTTTATTTTCAAACTCTATTTTGAAAATCTAGAGGTGTCTGAATAAAAAGCAAAAAACCGTTTCCAATTATCATGTCCGGTTCTTTCAAAAGAAAATTTCAAATCAAAAAATTCAAAATTTTGGTTAAAACATTGAAGGTCCTTTTGACTCATGTCAGCTTATCATGCGAAAAATTCAAGATGTTAAAATCAATATATGTTTGTTTACTTGAGTTCTTCGAGCTCATTAAAAAAAATTGTTAGTTTTATTTATTTTTCTTTAAATTATCCATTATTTTAGTAATATATTTACAACTACATTTTTCTCGGAATCAATTAAAGTGGACTTAAGTCGTTTTTCCCCTGGACCCTTCAAATGTAATGGATCCAGGATTTAGCTGTGGGGGAGTTCCCTTAGAAACAGCCTTTATAAATTTCTCAACTATATACGAATGCCCTACTCTCTCCACCCAAATTCTGTTTTCTCAGAGAGTACAGAGTAGGCTAGTCGGCAGCTAAATCAAAAAAGAATTTTTAAAATGCAAATTATATATATACCTACATAGGTACAAAATTTTGTCATTGGAAATGGAGCATCTGGAATTAGTGTGCTTCAACTGCTATTTTGAAAAAGGTGCCTTAACCAGTTTCTCCACAACGACAAAAAACGTGTAAAAAAGTTGTGAGGATATGTTTATAGGAACTTTAAATAAGTATAATATTATATAAGGTACCTTCCTTACCTTATAATATACTATACTTTTTACATCTTACAGTACTTTGTCTAACTTAAGACAGCCGTCCACCTCCGAACAGTTATGGATAAACTTTGTAGGTAAATGTTGTCCCTACATTTTTTAACTTGGACAACGGAATTGGTAGTCCGAGATTTGATTAACTAGACATATTTATTTAAATAAAGCATTTTTCCAACTAATGAGAAACTTTCTAACAAATAACCGTCTAAGAAAATCTAATAAATAAGACTAAAACTGTGTGTGTGGTCCGTAAGAAAGTTCATGGGAAAAATGGCAAAAGAAACATATCTCACTCACTCAATTCTTAAGATTTAATTCGTAAGAGAATGCTAGGTATAAATGGCAAAAAAAGAAAGGTATTTAAGTTCCCTATAAAAACGGCAATGGCAATTTTTTTTACGAGTAGCTGTTCCAAGAAATTAGCTAAATAGTGTTTTTTCGATTCATTTTTGTAGATTTGATTAAAAAAATGAATTTGGATGTTCTGTACTTAGGTATTCCGCTTAAATGACTTTAGTCCATGTGGATTGGTATTTAGATCATAAAAATTCGTGTTCAACATTTCGAACAACTATTTTAATGTGAATTCCATTCATATATTTTGTCAACTGAAATTTTACAGTTTGACGAAAGTTTGAAAGAAAATCTAAATTAAAATTTTTAGGAGAGCATTAATTTTTTCAAATACTGTACTGTATATTTGTAGAGGAGCTCGTGGTAAGATATTATTTTGCTTAAAATTTATTAAAAAAAAAAAGACTTTCGATGTCTTTTTCCTCGATTTTCTGCCGTTCAATTTCTAATTATTTATAGTTATACGAATATTGGGTCCATATTAAAACAAAAATGTATAATTCGCTTTTTAAAGAAAAACAAAATAACAGCTAATTTTTACATTTCAAAAACGAATTTGAAATGAATTGTAATAGAAGTTATTGTTTTCATTTCATATGAATATTGCTCGCGGGAAGAACTCTATTAATTTTCGTTAGAGCGCAAAGGAAATCAAAAGAGAAACTAAGATCAAAAATTGCTTCATCTTAAAGCAGTCTTTGAAATCGTCAAAATATCGAACCACACACAAAAACAATCTGAAATAAAAACATTAGATTTAATTTCGAAAAAATCTTTTGATGTAATCATGCAAATTATATCCATATTAGAGCCCCCTAATGCCCGTGTATTTAAATACACGTGTTACCCGTGTAATTAATTATCCGTACATGAACCCGTGTCTGTATATTTACACGTGTATTTATAATTACCCGTGTATTTAGCAATACACGGGTAATTATTATGGGAATCGGCACAAATCGGTAAATCGGATGTAAAGGAACTTGAAAATCGGTCTAATTATTGTTTGAATAGTTAAGTTACTTCTTAAAGTTCAAATAAAAAAAGTTTTTTTATTTAATTTGGTAATTACTTACATACACTAATATATTTCGAGGATTATTTTTAGGTCTAAAATTAGTATTAAAAATAATAATATATAAAAAAGAAATAATTACCTAAGATATTAATTCTTGTATACAGATTATAATGTTTCTGTATTATATTTAAATTTATTTGGTTTTTCTGAACGGATATCGATTCTGAAGAAATTTTAAGAGTTTGTTTTAATGAAAGATAAAAAATCTTAAAAATTGGCTTTAGATGCCACGGAACCTTTGCTTTGTTTAACTGAAATACTTTTTTTTTCTTGGAAGCCACTCAACCGATTTAGATGAAATTTTTCGATAGAATTTTGAAATTAGTTTTGGTACAATCTGCCTACTGTCACTCCCATTTTAATCTATTTTAGAATTTAAAAGAGCAATTTGCAGTATACATTATGTATTATTACGACTTCTATGATTTGGATGAAATTTAATATTTAATATAATATAATTTAACTTCAAAGTTGATCTAGACAGGAGTCATCGAGGAACAAAGCTAAGGGGGTGCCAAAATTTAAACTAAAATGTTTAAACAAGATTTTCCTCTAGAGAAATATTTTTTTCTATAATTTTTTGGCGATACAAATTTCCTTTTTTTTTGGTTAGACAATTGCTTTTCTGGGGCATTTCTTTTTTAATAAAACTTCGTTTTAAGAACTTTTTTTTTTTTGATAATTTTTGTATGAGCTTTTAAGCTTAAATATAAGTAAAGAACATAATCTACTTTTTCTTCAGTTTCACTGTGTCTAAAATTAAATTGATGTGTTCTTTATATTTATCATTATTTTTCAATGAGCGCCTTGGGCATGTTACAACCAACTTGTTGTATAGGTTTTAAGTAAAAAGTATAGGTATGTTAGGTACAAAGTGCTATTTGTTTTCTTTCGAAAGGTACTGACCTACTTTAAGGAATCTAAGGACTTATTTTCAAAGAAAAAGAAAATAATGCATAGAAATAAGTTTAAATCATCTTTATTAGTAAAAAATAAATATTAATTCTTCATACATTTATTATGTACATAAATAAGGTTGGTTTCATTGGTTTATGTGCCTTAGGCTAATTGTTAAAAAAAATATATCTTCTTCACCCCTAATAAAATTCCATAGTTTTTAAGTTTTTTTACCTTCTGATAGTTTTGCTATTTTAAAAGGAAGTTTTTAAGTATGCTTTCAGATGAAAATTTACAATTTTTAGAAATTTTTGTTTCAAGCGTAATTTTTTAATTGCGATATAGGTACTATAAGGACAAGTTTTGGATTCGTGCAAAAAAAAATTTCGAGATAACAATCAAACATGACATTACGATGATAGAGAATACGAAAAAAGTGGGTGGCACAATTCTGTCTGTCTGTCTGTCCGTACCTCAACCTACAGCCTAAACCACTGAAGCGATTTTCTTCAAATTTTGAACTTAAAGTTTCCTTGCAACTCTCCAGGGGAAATTGAAATTTTTTTTTTAGCTGAAAAAATAACGGTACTTGCCCATACAACCGTTAAGGAAAAGCTTATTTATCTCAAAAATGGCTCCAACGATTTTGATAAAAAAAAATCAGTGTTTTATTGTAGATATGATGTATCTTTTAGTAAGAAAAAAAATCACCAAAAGAATTTATTAAGGGTACCTGCCATATAACGGTTTTTTTGATTTTTGGTTTTCTCATTAACCGCTCTTCCGATTTCAATAAAATTTTTTGCGCAACAGCTTTGTTAGAATATAAATAATACTGCATACCAAAAATTTTGAAAAAATAAATTTTGGATTTTTAAAAAAAGATTCAAAATTTTTTTTTGAAAATTCAATATTTCAAAAACGGGTTGACGAATTATTTCAGTTTTAAATGAATATTAATATATACTCTAAATTGGCATACCAATTTTTTTTTTGAAAAATGTTACAAAAAATTTATATATAAAAAATAAATTTTTAAGAAAACGGCTGCAACGACTTTAAATTTTTTTTGTTGCATATATTCATATTTTTTTAAGTAATCAAATGGCATACTTTTTTTGAGCTCTAAATTATTTATCAGACTGTTTATACAATTAAAAGAACGATTTAAATGCTTTTTATAATTTTTCTATAATGACTTGAATATTTCTTAAAGTTCTTAAGTCCCACACAACTTGAACATAAGAGCAAGTTCGTGCGATCCAGTCGTGCATTTTATTTTTTCAGAAATGTTATTATATGGAAAACTTATTAGAAAACAACAACAATTGCTACATTTCTAATGCTAGGTATATTTTTCCGTTTTCGAAGCCACAAACCTATTCTTTTTGTATTTTAAAAATTAATTGTTTCAATAAATAGTTTTTGAAAAATAAGTTTTCAAAAATTTTTAAACAAAATTTTGTTCCTAATCATTTTTTTTAAATACACTTGCCAAAAAAATTAAAGGAACAAGACTTGTTTGATGCAGGAGTGATAATGCGTACCTGACTACAATAAATATCACCAGGAAGCAAAAATATAATATATTATATTAATATAATATAATATGCACATTAGGGTGGTCCTTATTTGTATGGAAGAAAAATAAAATAGTTTGTTTTTACTGAGCACCCTTTTTTTCTGTTCTTCTACATTAAAAACTTGTACCAAAAAAATTTTATGCTAATCGGATTGTATTAGCACGTGTCGCAATGAGTTTGAAAATTTGAATTTTCATAAAACCGATCAAAACCGGGTGCTATTAAAAATTTGATTTGCAGAATTAATAAAGTGCACTTTCAAATCTGTTACCTACTCTAGCTTCAAAATAAAAAAATAAAAGGCACGACTGGGTCGCAAGTTCTTGCTCAAAAAGTTCAATTAGCTTCGAAATTAAGAATTTTTAAAAATATTCCAGTAACTATACAAACATTTTTAAAATTATTATCGAAATCTTTTGAGCTGTTTTTAAAATAAATAATGTTTTCCATAACGGTTGTATAGCAAGTACCGTTATTTTTGGAGCTAAAACAGTATTTAAATAATCCCTAACTCTCACAGGGGCATCAACTTTAAGCTCAATGCGGCACGTGCTAACGTGATTTAAAAAAATTTAAAAAAAATAGGGTAGTGTTTTAAGATGTCAATGAACAAAAATAACGGGTGCTCAAAAGTTTTTAAAATAAGGACCACCCTAATGTACATATTATGTAGGTACACATGCATAACATTATGTAAATGGTAAGGTACCATGGTTATTCAATTATTTTCAACTATACCTATGTAACTTACCAACAACTGGCTTCCATTCTTTTTGATCTAGTTTTCTTTCTTTATTCATTCCAATTCCATTGCCATTCTGGATAATAATTTTGTCTACTATTTCATTATAGTCTTTATCCGAAATTAATTAAGAATACAGTCAGTTAGGTACGTAAAAGTAGTGGGAGACGAAAAAAAATCGAAAAAAGTGTCAAATATGCTAGACCTGGTACGGAGCATAGGCAAAGAATGATTTTTATTTATGCTGCAAAGCGTCCTTTTCAAATATATAATGCACGACGTCTGGTTAATCATCAGAAAGAAGCAACGTTCTTTTAAATACACGTGTATTTTTATTTACACGTGTATTTAAATAGTACACGGGTACTCGGGTATCAATTCCTTAAAACACGGGTACCCGTGTCACGGGTACCCGTGTAATTAATCGTCCGCCCAAAATCGAAGGCTCTAATCCATATCAAAGTTGTTTTTACACAGGAATAGGAAACTGATAGACTGAGAGGCAACGACATAAAAAGTCAAGTCATTTGAGTAAAGTTGTAAGTCATAATCAATCAATAATAGCCTTTGAGGTGTTAACCATTAGCTGTTTGTCTGCCGACTTAAACACGTGACGAAGAGGTTGTGTGCATACAACAAATATTTACCTTGCAATTTTGAACTATTGTTGTCATAGGTCAAACTCTGTTGATTGTCCCTTAAAAAATCAATCAGTAAAAATATCAACCATTTTTTTTTCTTTTTAAAATTGAAATCTTAAAATGCATAATGAACAGTGCATTTTCTTACCAAATAAGAATAAGAAATAAGACATTTTGACAATAGCACAGTATATTCATTTTAACCGAAGTCGTGTTTTTTTAAAACTGTAAGAGTAGCACTCTACCAGTTCATCTTAACGGGACACCAGTATATTAAAACACACATACAGGATACAGACCATTCAAATAAGATGATTGGAATTTAACCTGGTTGTCATCCGTATTATCCTCGTCAAATTTGCAACAAAGCATAAAAAATGAAAAAAAATATATCAGAAATATAGATAATCAAAACTGTTAACATTATTTCCTGGCATTTGTGAGTTTTATAATACATATTAGCTACATGAGATTAATTTTTTAAAATTATTCCTCCACGAAAAAATATGAAAATCAACAACAATCCCTTCAATTCTTTAAATAGAAACGATTAACGAAAGTTATATTTTGAAACATAAGCCAAAAAATATGTTATATTTTCTTGATGAAAATTATTCCTGATGAAAATTGTTTTTTGTTGCATACTCCTAGTCAAATTAGTAGATAGATATACCGTATGACCGTATATTAGGCGTTTTCCTTTGGAGGTGGCGAAGTACTTGCAAGTACTTTGCCAGCTTTTTTCAATGGAACACATCAAACTGCTTTCCCATGTAAAATGTATCTACTGGCGCAAGAGAGCATGTGCAGTTGGTAGTACTAGATTAGGGCTTTCATCTACTCGTAAGTACTTCGCCACCTCCAAAGGAAAACGGCTATTTTAATGTACGTAATGTTATGAAGATAGGGAAGGTGGAGTAGATTTACATACCTGGGCTCCACGAAATTAGGCTCCAAGAAATAAGGCCCCAAAGAAAACATGAAATAATGCCCCAAAAAAATGCACAGAAGACAACAACTATGAAAATTCTCAAATTTTGTGTTATAATTATTATTTCATTGTTTGGGGACTTATTTCATAATTTTTTTAAGGCCGCACCTCCATTAGAAATATTTATTTCGGATATTATATCAGACGTTATTTCTGAAGTTTATATTTCTTTACTATAATTACTTTATTATAATTATGACATGAAATTTCCACTGAAATGAATCAATGTAACATGAAAATGTGCAAATCAGTATCAACACTCGACGTCTTGTGAGAAATTTGTGTCCGGTGGAGTCAATTTATTTCTTACGAAGACAAGAAATAAATACAGAAATCTATATTTGAAATTTGAAAATAAAAAAAAATCCAGACATAAGGGGACTCCACAAGAAATATTGACTACATGACACATTTCTTGCAATCATTTATTTCAAGTGGAGACTCAGGCCTCAGGGTAAGGGCCTCATTTCATTATGTAATAAGACACCCACATTGATTTTGGGGCATAATTTTATTTTATTAATTGATAATGCGTAGTCGACAGTCGTCATCAAAATGACAAGAAAACCACAATTCCAGTAGTTTTTTTTTGCATAATTTTGCATTAGTTAGATACTTTTTTTGACTTGAAATGAAATAAAAGTACGTTTTTCCAAAAAAAGTAAGTACATATATCAAGCTTTTTTGTTTGAATTTTGTTTTCTTTTTTTTGTTGTTAAATGTACTTTTTATTTCATTTCAAGTCAAAAAAGTATCTAACTAATGCAAAAATGTGAAAAAAATTGACTAGAAAACACAATTCATCTCTGGTAAATAGATATTTTCGTCAATATTATTGTTTTTATCATATTTAAGTTTTTGATGTGTAAACATCTTAGCGCTCGGTAAGGGTAAAATTGAAAATCGGCTGTAACGGATATGGGCTCACGGTTCCTTTGTGCCCTTTCACACGAGGAAACTGAGTTGCCAGCAACTTTTAGTTCCTGGGTGAGAAGGGCAGGAGGAAAGAGGGGCGAACAGAATCTCCGCGGTCGAGGATTTGAGGAGATTTTTTGACATTTCCTTTCACATCTAGGTTTAGGTGTGTTCATCCAATAGACTTTCAAAGGAAATTTCAAAAATTGCCTGGAGATTTGTTTCCTCGTATGAAAAGTACAAGATATTTTTAAGGAGATTTAAAGAAAACGTCAAAAAAAATCTCCAGCAACTTGTTTCTTCGTGTGAAAGGGGACTTTTGGAACCATTTTGCTTGTTGTAGGTAAGTAGAACTCTGTAAACTCGAATAGGTAAGGTAGTTTTCATTTTATACCTAATGGTTTTGGTATTTGCTAAGTGGAGTGAATTCCTTACACCCCGACTCCACAGTATATAATTTCTCTCAGAATGTTCGTCTTGACATTAAATATCTAATTGAGTCACTCCGTTTCATATCTTGATTGGATGTCAAGATGCAATCATATCTTGACAGAGATATTTGACATAAATTTTGCCAGGTGAAGATTTTGTTGCTTTTTTTTCTAGAAATTTAATTCTTTATTTCATTATTTTGTATCCATATATGCTGCTTTTGATGTTAATCTCTGCAATCGCGGGTGGCAATTTTGGTTTGTGATATTAAGTGTTATTTGCAATTTCTTGATTTGAAATGTCATAACATGATTTGCCAAGTGGCGCATTCTTGTATGTTTCTCTAGTTGGCTGTGGTTAAAGCGTCAAAAAGAAGTGTTTTAATAGGTGTTTTCCTTTGGAGGTGGCGAAGTACTTGCAAGTACTTTGCCAGCTCTTTTCAATGGAACACATCAAACTGCTTTCCCATGTAAAATGTATCTACTCGCGCATGAGAGCATATGCAGTTGGTAGTACTAGATTAGGGTTTTCATCTACTCGTAAGTACTTCGCCACCTCCAAAGGAAAACGGCTAATGTCATATTTAAAAAAGTTACTTTTCATCTAGGAACGACAAAAGCTAAAAATATGGCTGATTTGTTAAACAAATTGGGTGAAAAAAAGTCGAAATAGATTTGGAATTAAAAATCAATAAGAAATTGTGATTTCATTACATTTTTCAAATTAAATTTCATTTAACTTCATTCTAGCACAAAATTGAATATTTAAGCAAAAATATTTCCAATTATCATCCATTACTTGCACAGATAAAAAAATGTCGAAAAACCTGGAAAAATTTCCAAACTCACTATCGACGGTAAAATCAATAAAAATAAAAATATATTAGCTTTATATTTTTCCCCAGATCTGATCTGGATTATTGTATATGCATACATGTATTACAAAAACAACACAAAATCCGACATTGCTTTTGGATTTCGATTTGCAAATTAATTCTGACCATACACCCTTTGTACTTTTTTGCAAAAATGAGTTTTTTCTCTCACAGGTAGATGGCTTTTTGTGTTGAAGATAGGGAGAAAAAAGAGAATAGAGTAGAGAGAAAATACAGAAACAAAAGGATAAACGGGGATCGGATAGGTATATAACACTCTTGTCGCACTGGGATCCTGTTTGTTTTATTATGATAATCTAATCCGGATCAGATCTGGGGGATAGTAAAATTAAACTATTACATATTACAAAAATGAGATCAATTCCAAACCGAACGATCGAGAAGCAAACAAAAGATAACTCAAAATGAAACGTCGTGATTTCAGCTGCTTTTGACGGATTAACCATTTCAACTCAGTATCAAAGAGATGAGTTGGAAAAATGTACTCAAAGTTTCTTTTTGACACTTTAACTTTGAATCCAGGAACAACTTTGTGACGTCATAAAGTTAATTGAAGTAACTTAATTTGTGATGGTTTATTTGTGGAGGAGTTTTCTCGGAAGGAGTTTTTTAATGGGTAAATTCATTATAATTTGTGTCGTGCAACCATTTTGTTTAAGCGCTTGTATTACAGATTCCTAATTTTTGCCATACGTGGTAATGACCCGATCCCTTACCTTCAGGTGAAAACGAATGTTTACACATCTCCCACGCGAGTCCCGGTACTCACACATTTTTTTTTCTGTGCTTAACTAAATTCTCATAAATGCATGCATACATACATACATTTGGAAAAATAATCATAATTTCAAAGTTCAATTACCACACTTTATAAATTGTATATTGGTTGGTCTTAGAAAAAAATATATAAGTGAATTTCGTCACTATAATAAGATTAAGGCAGCACTCGTCATCGCAATGGTTATCTCTTTCTCACACTCGCATGTTGCATTTCGCAGCAGGGCTGCCGTTTAAGTTTCAGAGAAATCAGTACTTAAAGAAAAAAGGGAGTACACAGCAGTACGGCAGCTAAATATTATAATTATTCATACATTTAAGTCACGGCCGTAGCCAGGATCAAACGTGAGGGTGAGCTCAAGGTTATTTTGGGTGAGCACTTTTTTTTTTTTTATGAAAATCATAAAATGTTAATTGCCTGGTACTGGGTACTGAAAAGAGCGTTCAATCATTTCTGAAAATAACCTGTAGAGTTATTTGGCAAATAGCAATATATTGCTCTCTCATTCATTCAATTTTAATATTCAAGTTGATTTATGTAGTATAAACGGTGAAATTTTTTGAAAATAAAATTAAAAATTTAATTTAAAAACTCAGGTTCTTAAACTTCATTTAAAAGCCCTTTCGATTGAAACCAGAATGACAGTTCTTGCCGTGAAAAGAAGAATAAAAGCCTTAGGATCTGATTTAAAAATTTAAAAAAAAATCGTGCACATGGAAGCGGTTTTCCTGATTGACATTCGAAACGGTCCTAACGAGACCTACTTTTGTTTTTGCTTTGCAGTTTTACATCTGACAGTTCTCACAAAATGATAGCTGCCACTTTTGACGTTAACAGATTCGTTACGTCCTTTTAATTTTAAGCTATGAACACAAGGGGATAAGGCTATTGTTGAATAAATGTATAAGTGTTTTGCGTATTCCAAATTTCTTCATAATCGGAACACACTTTGTACTGAAAAATAACAGATCGGATTGGGTACGATTTGTCGACTTTTAAAATATCGACTCCATAAGATCGACTTTTTAAATCTCGACCGAAAAAATCTCGACTGGTTAAAAGACCGACAGATTAAAATATAGACACAAATTTGACCGACTTTTTAAAATACCGATTTTTCAAAATGTCGATTCTCAAAATGTGGACAGTGATCGAGATTTTATGAATCCAGATTTCAACAGTCGACATTTTAAAAGTCAAAATTTTGAAAGTCGACATTTTGATCAGATCATAGTTTAGGGAATGATGTTTACAAGCGCGCGCTTGTAAACATCATTCCCTAAACTATGATCTGATCATTATTATCTAATATCGCATTGTCATAGTTCAATAAACCGCATTTTTTGTAATTTAATTTTTGTTGCCTATATTTTTTGACGTCTTAATTGCCCATTATAAATGTGTTTTAATATTAATACAATAATAAAACATCCAGAAAATGAGGCAGTTAAAAGTTCAAAATATAAGGTATAATGTAGGTAGGCAACAAAAATGCGGTCTATTGAACTTTCTTGAAGCTAAACAAAAGGTAATATTAAATTAATAACTACCTAAATGAGTTAATTACTATAAGAATCAAATAAGAACTTGTGTCTTAAACATAGTCTTAAATTTTCCACATCATCAAAAAACTGTAAAGTTCCTGTAAAAAAATCAGACAAGAATTTATGATTCTTGAGTTTATAGTTATTCCGTGCAAACATTTAAGGCAGAGCTTTGTTCTTTAGGTTACTTTCAAATGACCGACAGACAACATATCGACAAGTCAAAATGTCGACTGGTTAAAATGTCGATTTATATTTTATATATTTATTTTTCTCGACTTCTATCAGGGCAGTCGACTTTTTGTCAAATCGACATTTCAAACTGTCGACATTTTAATAAGTCGGTAAAAACAAAGTCGGTATTTAAACTTTCAAAAAAATTGATAAAAGTCGACATTTTAACCAGTCGACATTTTTTTTGTCGGTCATTCGTACGTAACCCAGAACAGATCAAGTGACTGACAACAAAAGCACATAGAAAAGCACAAATAGACCAATGAACCGAAGATTTCCTGGTTTGCTGACGCAGAAATCAAAGTGCGCGGAATAAAACGGAAAGATTGTTATTGTTGCCTACGAAAATTTCAAATATTATGTAGGTCTGTTCCTTTACTTTGAATTTCTGTGATTTTGTGTGCATTTCTGCAAATTTTTGTCCAAAGTTGTGTCAAAGTTCATATAAAAAAATTTGCTGTCACAAGTTTGGACTAAAAATCACAGAAACTCAAAGTGACCTATTATTTCATAGCAAACAAAATTTTTGTCGCAAAATGAAAACTTGGAAAATCTTATAATACCTTAGAACATTTTTGGGTGAGCTTAACTTATTTTTGGGTGAGCTGAGCTCACCCTAGCGTAGGCCTGGCTACAGCCGTGATTTAAGTCCTTTTAAATGAAAATATAGTTGATAGGAAAACTATATAACTGCATTCGCGATCATTGCTCACTTTCAAAAGATATCAATACAGAAAAAACTTTTGCTATAGCGTTTCGTTTTTGTCCAAATCATTGGCTCTTATCCAGAAAGTGTTACCTATAGTCTTTTCTTTTTTGAGTAAAATTTAATTTAATTTAAAGTTTTCGAGATATTCAAAAATAACTAAACTTTGTTCCCCTAACAGTGCAAAATCAAAAGACTAATATTTGACCCGCCATTCAGAGGGGTAGCTAGGATATTTGCCGCTTGGGGCAAAACAATAATTTGCCGCCCCTTCGGTCTAACAATACTTAATAAAAAAAAATGTTCATCGGTCTTAAAGTTGCAGATAGAACTTTGACTAAAATATTTTTTATAAATGCAAGGAATTACATTCTGCAAAATATTGATACACGCGACTTTGTCTCAATATCTGCTGAATGAATTTTTTTTGTTTGTTAACTTTAAGTCGACTGTATAAAATATAGACTTGAAATTTCTTTAATGTTTGCTTTCGTCCATAAAAAGTGAAGTTCATAATTATTGTTCATTAGGCGTGTCTCACCAAATAAAATCCCTGAGAGCTCAGAGATTTTTAAAGTGGGACAAAAAATCTCTTCTGAGCGCTTCAGAGATTAGTGAGACGAAAATTTTTTGGATTAATTTCTCAATGTTCTTTCTCAGCTAAAACTGTTCATTTGACAGCCAAATTGCAATTTCTAGGTGATGTGCAAATACGAAATTGATACAAAAATACAAAATAGAGGTTGAATGTTGATGAACAGGAAAAATAAATGGATCTTAGTATTATTTTTCATTCATTTCATAAAGTTTTGTGCTTTAACATTTAAAGTTTTAAAGCAAAGTTAAAATTTTGTTACCATAATTTCATTAGATAATCTTGTTCCACCAAAACATTCCGCCTACGTCAGCTTGATAAATTGAGCGCTCGGTCAGATTTTACTTGGTGAGACACCCCTAATGTTTAATCAGTACTAGACAGCAAAACTGAGAAATTGCATACTGTTCATATTTATCAGATCTAATGATCATGAACCATGAAAGGGTCAAAGCCACGGCTAAGTCACTACTGAGTGTCTGACTACAGAGTTGTTACTTCACTGAAATTGCAGTAGATTGTTGATCTTATGCATTTTTTCTCAAAATAAATCTGCTGCAAAATCTAGATACTGAACTTCATTTTACGAAAAAAAAGAATCTTCCAGCATTCGCAAAAAAAAAACTCAAATTTTTTTTTTAAATTCTTTGTGTTGAATGCAGAATTAAGAGCTGTTCTTGTTTACTGGTTAAAAAAAAAAAACTAATGTTATGTTTTATTTATTTTAATTCATTTATCAGTTTTGTTAAAGCAATATTTATTTTTATTTTTGAAAAAACAAAAATAAATCATCTGCGAAAGTATTCAATCAGCATTTTTTCTTTCAAATCTAACGCAAAAATTTTCTCAGAAAGGTCAACCCCTCTGAACTCTTAATTGAGAGAATTAACAAACACATATATGTAATGCTACAAAAGAGAATGGTCATTACGAAAGTCATAATTTTGTTTCAAAATTTGAAAGAATTGTTAATTTAAAAAATAAACTTTTGATTCTGCAGCCCCTAGTGATTTGAACACAATGAAAAATTGTACGTTCTTATACCTAAAAATGTTATAGAATTTTTACTTAAAAAAAATAATACTTTTTTGTTTAGTTCCAACTTCAGTAATAAACAACGATGTTATTTTGCGCTCCTATTGATTTCAATTTAATAAAAATTGTTTGAATTATTTATTAAACAAAAATTAAACTTGTGTTTACTTCCAACTTCTCATGAACAACGAGGATGATTTTGCCGCCTTATAAATTTAAATACCATAAAAATTGTATGTTTTCTAATAAAAATTTAATAAAATTGTCATTAAAAAAAACTTTTGTAACTGGCTTACAACATCCCATGAACAACGAAGGTACCCGGGGTGACCACCCGCTTCGCCCCCCCTAGCTACGCTACTGCCGCCATTATAATAAACCTGCGTTATAAGCTCATTTTTTTTTAGAAAATTTAATTATCTAAAAGCTTCTTTTCCAAATTTTGTTGTGAAATTAAATAAAATAAAAACAAAACCACCCCCTTTTTCAAGATGTTGGCTTTCCCCTTACCCCAGGCTCCCAAAAACTTAATTTTGTAATGACAAGATATAGCCAAAATAAAATCATATAAAAATGTTGCCTATCAATTAATGCAGTTTTAATACATTTTATGACTAAACTTGCTAGACCATGAAGTTCTTGCCCGCTTTTCTCTAAATCAAAGAATATTATTGTTATGAATAAAAGTTTTGTAGTATTTTGTATATAAAATTAAAAATCCAACTCAAAACTGATAGTTTTAGACACAAAACTGAATTTGCCCCCTTTCACCCACAAATATACATATGTTTATCCTTGCCAAAATTTAGGCTTATTTTTGGGAAATAATCAAGACTTCAAAACAAATCTCTCTACTTACATTTAGCTTTAACGAAATTCTTCGAAGCAAAAGTCTAATTTTCCTGAACTTGAGAGATCTTTCAATATAGAAATTTTTGAAAGTTTATTGCTTGACAGATGAACTACAGTTTGCAATGTGGAATATTTTGTCCATCAAATGTCAACAAAAAGTCCGTAAACTGCCTTTTTTGGGAGCAGAAAATAAAATCTGGAAATTACAATTTTCAGAGCTTTTTTTTCAATACCTACATCTACATACATATACATACATATATGTATGTAGACGTTTTTTGTCTGTTCTTAAAAAAGTATTTTTACAAAAAAGGACTACAATTTAAGGATAGGATTATAATTTTGGAATCTGTTCAGCAAGAGCAGTCACAATAAAGGATTTGAAAATGGTGCACGCAAAAGATCTTAAAAAAAGTAGTACTTTGGTCGTGTTAGCAGTACGGTAGTACCACAGATACTATAGTTACATAGATATCGCACGCAGAGCAAATAAAAATGACTACTTTTTTATCGTGGGACGTAGAGCTACATCCCATTTATATCAATATTGTGAGAGTTATGGAAAACGTATGGTGTTTAAAAAGATAGATTTACATGCATAGACATAAATTCAAAACGTCAACAACAAGTTATCAGTAGTTTGATCAACCGACTCGATTTTTGAGGACGAAACAAAAGAGCTTGCAATCACAAAATATTGAAAAAATGGCCATTTTTATTTGTACTGGATGCGATATCTATGTAACTCTAGTATCTGTGGTAGTACGGAGTTTCAAAGAGCAGTACAAATACATACTTTGACAGCCCTGTTTTAAAGTAGCAGTTCCAACCAACCAACCACCAGCACGCAGCGACAGCACCAACTCGATTCGGTCGCTCGCTCGTCCGTTTTTTCATTCGTACACCACAACGACAAAACAATATTTTTAAATTATTCAGTCTTCATTCAGTCAAGCGCTGCGTTGTGTTGGCGTCACAACGTTACATATTAAAAGAAACTGCGTTGTTATTGATATCATTCAAATTAATTTAAAATGGTTTTCGAAAGACAATTGATTAAACTAGTGAGGGAAAGAAAATGCTTGTATCAAACAAAATCTCGATCAAATACAAATAATAAAGAGCGCATAATTGAATGGCATCGAGTAAGTGCTGCGTTGCGAAAACCAGGTACGTAAAGCAAACGAGTGATTTATCATTGATATGATTTCTTCAGTATCTATATATTATGTAGGTAGGTATATTAGGGATGTACTTACATACTGTATCTTTCTATACTGAAACTGTTTATACCTATTTTTTTCTCTTTGATAGTGACTGAGTGCAGACAGAGATGGCGAAGCTTGCGTGACCGTTTCGTTAGAGAGAAAAAGAAACTCGAACTAGGGGACATAACGAATTGTGAACAGCAATGGGAATACTACAATGAGATGAAATTTCTTATCCCTTCAGTGAAACCGAGGTAGGTATTTTGAATTTTTATCTAATAATAAGCAAGTAGGTACATACCTATGTACCTAGGATATCATTGTTGTTTTTTTGTTTATGTACCGAAGATGCAAAAGAGAAAGAGATACTCAAAATGTTGTTACAATACATTTAAATCGTGGATTGAGCGATAATTTTGCCAACAATAGCAATAGCCGTGATGAAGGTTCCATCTCAGTGGGCTATGAAAATTATTCTTTTGATGAAATGTTTGATACACAAACTACAACGCCACCGCCGCCGCAGGAACAAGAACAAGAACTCAATGAAACATTGAAACCCAATGACGAAACTGAACATCTAATGTCGAATGATGACGAGTACTACCAGGAGCAAAAGTTATCAATAAATAGAAATGAATCTGCTGGTTTTCAACACACCAAAGACGAAGAGTGGATCGAAGATGATTTTGACAAATATCCAATAGTTAAATTATCTACCATTCCTACCACAAATGAAAACCAATACAATACATTCAAAACTATTGAAAACATTCCATACAATTTAAGACAACCTGATGGAGTAACAACAACAACAGCTGCTACAGATACAGATCCCACCGCATCTTTTGTTGATCTCATGAATTCCGTTAAAACAGAGATCAACAAAGTTTTGGCTGAAGAAAAGGATGAAAACGATCTGTTTTTAGAGTGTATGGGTAAGAAAATGAAAAAATTGTCTCCACGAGCTAAATACAAAATTCAAGCAAAACTGTTGGAATCCATTACTGAAGAGTTATTAAAAGAAATTAATGAATAAGCACATATACATACATAAATCGCAGAATAGAATGCTTGTGTGCCCACTACTACCTGAATTAAATTGTTACGGGTATCTTGATGTTATCGTTTATATACTATGTATGTACGATTCGAGTCAAGAGGATTTGTATTTATTTTTGAACTAATAATAAAGAACAAACTCCTCGTTTTCCCAAAGCTAATTTATTATAACTTATTCTTTTGTATTTCGTTTCTACGTTTCTTATGTTATTGTTTCTATCAAAATTAGGAACTTACTTCTATTTTATTGTTCAAATGCAATCAAAATAAAATTAAAAGATTATGTTCTTTACGTTTTAATTAAAAATTAAAGGCGAATGGGCATACATGTAAATCCGCGTCCACATTAGATATGTCGAAGTGTGTAGATCAACATCGTTGAACAACAGTGTTGAGTAAGTGAAGATGTGTTGATCGACAAAGCCAATCAACATTTGTTGACCCGAACGTAACCCTATTCAAATGGATAGCGACAAATTTGTTCAACAAATTTCATTTTATTGAAACAATTGTAGGGTTTTAATTTCATGAACATAATTTGTTGGTTTTGTGCGTTATTAATCACGTTTTTACTAGCTGAAAAATGCAATATTTGTTGTAAATAATTATTTAATGTTAATAATATCGTTTTAACTTTATTGTTCACAAGAAAAAATAAAAAAAGTTGGGTAATACCAGGATTCGAACCCTGAACCCTAAGGTTGGATCCTGACGCATCGATCAGAAAATTCCAAACCACACAAATGTTTGCTACGAAAGTTTTTACCATACACATAAGCATGTTGATCGGCATAGTGTGGACCGTCCTTAAGAGTGTCTTCCCATCTTTGTAAAACTTAATGACCTGTATCATTGGCTGAACAGAATGGAGACGGAGCTGCAACCTGCAACTTGAGCTGCAGCTGGAATAGCTGTCAAAATGTTGAATACACACAAATTCAATTATATGAACACAACACGACGCAGCTGCAGACGGAGCTGCAGAAGCAGATGCAGCTGGACAAGTTGGCCAACTTTCTACTTTTGCTTGCAGCTTTTCCAACGTTTCAACATTTCGACCGAAACCGAGTATTTACATTGGGGTTTAAGTGAGTTTCACACTCATTTCAACCTCTCGCAAAGCCGTAAAGTAATTTTAGCTCCTTTTTCATCATAGTTCATTTTTATTTTTGATTCAAAATTGCTTTGTATGGCCTTTAGTCCTAAAAATTGGCGTTTCGTCCGGCTTACTCACTTGGACTCATCAGTGAAATAGTGAGGGCTTTGTCATACGCAATTTGTATTAAGTTCAGTTCAACTTACATGGATTTTTCAACGAAAATCCACTATTAACTATATCCATTTTTATTTTTATTTTTATTTTATTTTCGATACTGAAATGTCCGAAAGCTGCACAGCTACATTGTGGGCCAGTAAAAAATCACGTACGACATTTTTTGACAGCTATTCCAGCTGCAGCCGCAACTCCAGAAAGTGTAACTGCCCATAATAACTGTTGCACTGCACTATAACTCTTTCCCTGCCATTTAACGTCCCAAGAACTGTAACACCTTCTGATATTGTAGATAAATATCATTGGAAAGGTCCCAGTGAGTGATATTTTCTGTTATATGAGCATAAGTTTGTATCTCGTGTAGGGAAAGTGTTAAAGCCTGGGGCGGATTAAGCTATTTTGCCACCCTGGGCTCAAATTTTGCTCCCGCACCCCCCATACATAGAATTTGAGCGTCAACCAGCATATTGAAAGATGCGTTTTATAATATATTTCGTGAACCGTGCATTGTACCTACGAAAAATAGTACATTTTTTTGAAAGCTAATATTCCATTTTTGTATTTGCTTTTTATACTCGTGTTGTTTTCGTGAAAAAGTTTTGAGAAATTACATTTTAGAGTCAAAACATTTTTGAAAACAATCACCTTGAAACAAAAAATCATAGGTTTGTTTAAAAATATTGAATTTAAAATTTTGAATATATGTAAGTACTTATTCCATCAAGAAAATCAGTTGAGTAATAAATTGCATTATGAACCTTCTTTTTCTGCTCTGGATCTTGAACTATACAACTATTCATGTCAAGATTTTATTGCAGAAATATCAGATATTATGTTTTCGAAACTCACATCTTCAACAAGCTTTTGGCTTCTATTGATAAGATTGCAAAATTATTTAATTTCTTTTCTGACATTGAAGATCTCAAAAAATTCTTTATCCTTTTTAACTCCGAAATAGATCGTTCCGCCGAACAATTTGTTCCAAAAAGGTACACATATATATTGTTGCCGTTGAGGAATTTTAAAAGGTCGCACAAAAAAGGTCACGAGGATAAAAAGGCGCACTAAAATTTTTTTTGAATAATAACAAAAACAATGAGAATATGTATAAATCGCAAAGAAAGTAAACAATTTTTTTGTAGTTTTCTTTCTGATTATAACAAAAAATCAGTTCGTAATAATAAAACATACAAAAAATGAGGTAATTTAATCTTTGAAATTTATACATATGTAAGAAGGTAAAAAAAGCATTTTATTGAACTATCTTGAAGCAAAACAAAAGGCAATATAAATTAAAAAAATTCCTAAATTACTTCCGCATTATAAGAATCAAATAAACATAAGAACTTGTGTCTAAAACATAGTGTAAAATTGTCTGTCTATACTATAGCATCAAATGACGGTTAAGTTCCTATTACAAAGTCAGGCAAGAATTTACGACTCTTGGGTTTATGGTTATTCCGTGCAAACATTTAAAGCGGAGCGTTATTCTTTGACTTCTTTCAGGCCAGTCGACTTTTTGTCAAGTCGAGATTTCAAAATGTCAGGATTTAAGTTAATCGGTTAAAACAAAATCGGTATTTTAACTTGCAGAAAAGTCGATAAAAATCGACATTTTAACCAGTCGATATTTTTTTGTCAGTCATTCGTACGTAACCCAAATCTTTACTTGCGATTATAGGTACTATAAGGCAAGTTTTGGATTCGTGCTAAAAAAAAATTTTGAGATAACAATCAAACATGATATTACGATGATAGAGAACACCAAAAAAGTGGGTGGCAAAATTCTGTCTGTCTGTCTGTTCGTCTACAGCCCAAACGGCTCGATCGATTTTCTTCAAACTTGGTACTTAGTGGTTTTTGGTGATTCTGCCGACATGTTTTTTTCATTTTTTTTAGAACCAAAAATAACGGTACCTGTCATACATTTTTTTTGGCAAATTTACATAATCGTATTTTTCTCAAAAACGGCTCGACAACTTTTCTTAAAAAAAATTAAATAAGTTTATTTTAGTAAAGGCTTTCTTTGGTTGGAAAACCATTTTTCAAAAATGGTTATTAATGGTACCTCCCAAAGCCATTTTTTTAATTTTTGATTTTCTTCAAAATGGTATGACCGATTTCAATTATTTTTTTTATACAGAAGCCTCCAAGAAATGTTAATAGTCTTGTGTACCAACATTTTTGAAAAAATATTTTTTGGATTTTTAAAAAATATTTCAAAATTTTTTTTGGAAAATCAAATATTTCGAAAACGGCATCATAGATTTTTTTGAAACTCGATATTTAAGAGTTTTTTAGTACTCTCTAAGATATTTTTAGAAAAAATTTTACATTTATGAAAAAAATAACGGTACCTTCCATACAAAAGTGAAAAAACCTCAAAGGAAAATATTTTTTTGCTTAACCTTCGGATAACAACAGGGGTGTTCCGTCACCCCATACAATTTTCTTTTAGTTGTAATTTGGGTTTTGCTTGGTTTTCTTTTCTACCGCTCTAGGTATTTGTCGTTTAATATGTCAGATGTCAGTTGATGATAAGAAGTCCAAGCAGTGGCCTGTGGTTTTTGAATACGGTGGAATACAGTATGCACTGGGGTGACATGTTGTCATTCATGTATGCGAAAATTTTAATGAAGTTACCCTCTAGAGTCATTTGAAGGGGAGCTTAGCCCCCCCTTAATTACAGAAGCAGTAAAGATATGTAATTTGTCCAGAATATTGAGGCAAAAAAATCAAGTTTTCATGCTCAAATAGCAATTGTGCTGCATATCCTGAAAATATGAGAGAGACTTGCATCAACTGGCCTTTAGTCCTTTTAACTACCCAGCAATATTTTTTTTTTTGTATTTCCTATTTTCTGTTTTTCTTTATGTCAATGAAGTATTACAATTCCACAAATATTTTTTACTATCCGTAAACATACTGTTTTTGCATTAAATTTTAGCTGGGGTGTTCCATCACCCCTGTTGTGGTGTATGTAATTTTAAAAGTGTTGTCATCGGAAGGTTAAAAACGACTCCTACGATTTTGATTAAACTTTCTTTATATACTAAAATTAGTACGATCTACCATCAAAAATTATAAAATTTTACACATAGCAACTATTAGTAGTACCTGTCATAGAACGTATTTTTTTATTTTGAGTTTTCTCGTTATGGGCTTAACGGATTTAGATGAATTTTTTTATATACAAATTTCAGATAAGATTAAATAATATTGCATATCAAAATTTTCAAAAAAAAAGTTTTTGGATTTTTAAAAAAAGTTTCAAATTTTTTTTTTGAAAATTCGATATCTCAAAAATGGGTTGACAATTTTTTTCAAATTTTGTTTTTATATACACATAAATATATAGTTTAAATCTGCATACCAAAATTTGTTCTTAAGAATTTTTTAAGAATTTTATATATAAAATATTAATTACAAAAAAAAAACCGCTCCAACGATTTTAAATTTTTTTTCCCATACAATCATATTCAATCAAGAATTAAGATGGCATTCTGTTTTTTCACCTCAAACTGTCAAAAGAGCTGGTTTAGCCAATTTAAATGTCGTATTTCATGCTTCTCTATACATTTTCCTCTCATAATTTCAATGTTTTTATATACAATTTTCTTAAATCCGCAGTGTCTTGAACATAAGAGCAAGTACGTGCGACCCAGTCGTGCATTTTATTCATATTGCATTCATATTCTTTTTAATGCACAACATTTTTGGCTCATATTAGAAATTATTTTATGCAAAAAATTTTCAAATTCTGTTGAATTTTTTTTATGCTGAAAATTTTTGAACGGCATTAACATAGTTTTTGTAATGCAAATTTTTTTTAATGCAAGAAATATTGGTGTTTGCATTAACATTTTGTTTAATTGCTACAAATTTTCGAGTTTACTTGAAAATTTTTTTAATGCAAAATGCATTTTTCCGCATTGAAATTTTTACAACTCTGTTAACTTAAAATATGCAACAAAAATGTCACATCCTGAAGATTAGATCCAAACAAGGAAAAAATCCCTCTGTTAAGTCTGTAGTCTTTCCACACTTCCTAATTAAAGTACGTGTATTTTAATCATAAACATAATAATTATTCCACTGATGTCCATTGTTTCTGGTTTTCATGAAGTAAAAAATTTATCATTTTTAAATGTAAGATTATTGCAATATTGTACCCGACGCCTCCAAGTAGAGAGAACCGCCAGTATGTATATATGTAGTTGTATGTACTTTATTAAAAAATAGCGTATGTTATTATACCTATTCATGAAGTTGTTTGGTGAAATTCACCGCCACAAAGTTGTATTATTCAAAGTACTATACTGTTGTATTCATTTGCGAAGGCAGGTAGGTTATTAAGACAACTTAAACTACATTACCAACCGTAAATGCAAACTACAGGTCAGTACAGTAGTCAGTTGCAACAAAACAAAACAAAATTAGAAGTCTCCATCTCCACTCACTCTCTTTGGTCTTTCAGAGAATAGTGTAAAGGTGCTAACTGCTGTAGGGTATTTTTTTCAGCAAAAATTATTTTGCAATTTAGAAATGTATATTGCTATGGAATTAAGTTATAGTTAGGTGCAGTAATAGCTTTCATTGAAAATCATCAATGATCATTTTAATTGTTAAATTTGAGACATTTAGAAAGTAAAATCTGAAGTTATTTGGATGCAAAAAAAGCTCTGGTATTAATTATTACATCTTGCAAAACAAAATTTAATTTTGGGCTAACTTTCTTCGTAACATGACTTTGAATATTTCAATGATAAATTGGTAAGGTAATTCAATTCTTGAAATAATAAAAATCATTTTATTTGAAAGGCTGGACCAAACATAATAAATAAGATAAAAGTTTTATTTTGGCATGAAATATCCACAGATTTTTCTTTCTTAAAGTTTCAAAATCAATCATTACGTTTTTCGATGATGAGTTTCAATGATAGAAATAACTGGCGCTTTAAAATAACTATTTAAAGAATTTAATTTTTTCTTTCTAATTTCCTTGAAAACCTGTATTTCATGTTTAGACTTATTTCAGTCTATTTCACGATTAAAAAATTATCTAAAGAAATACAAATAATAAATAAAATTTAATAAATAATACAAATAACTACGAAAAATCAACACAGTATCAAAATGATCTTTTTTTTTTTAATCAAAGCATATTTCTTTCAACGCATCAAGAATTTTCTTGTTTCTGGTTTGCTTGAAGTTTACGATTTATTTGAAGTAAGTTTGCAATAATGTCCATTTGAATCAAACAGAGATTCCAGTGGCATGATGTAGTTATGAGAATTTTTGACAAAGGCGATTGTGCAAGTGCATCTACGTAATTTCTGCAACCAAACATTTCTGATGAATTTACATATTATCTGGATTTTTATTAATAGGTACATATTGATGTGAAAATATATTTCTTTTGAAGCTAAGCCCAAGAAATTTGCACGAAGAAATGGCAAAATTGAGAAACAATCCCGACAAAGCTAAATGTTGTCGTCTTAAAGAAAATCTTAAAAAATAATTTTTTTTCAGCAATTATGAAGGTTAAACTGTAGTGTATGTTTTTCCACATAAAAAAGATGGACATACTTATTTTTTCATACGATCAATATAGATTAAGAGAAAAATTAATATTTTTTCTTAACTCAATCGAATTTCAATTTACAGCAAAATGATAAAAATGGCTAATTTTAATAGTAAAAGTAGCTTAAAATTAGTTTACTTTAAAAAATAGCTCTCCACCAAAATTCTGCTTTGTTGGAATTCTTCGAAGTGTATGTACATAAGTTTAATTTTCGTTGGTTGGTTTTTGTATTATGGCAAAACTATGGCAAAACTTCACCCGTGAGATTTAATGAGATAATAAACACCTTGATCTCAATCTGAATCCACTGTCCCAAATCTATCCCTATCCTCCTACTCTTTTTAACTAGTGCCGTGCAATTCAGGTTGCATTTAAAAGACCTTAGGTCTTACAGGCATATATAGTGAAAAAAAGAAGTAAAAAATAATTTTATTTGTTCTAAAATAAATTTCGGAAAAATCTTCTATACAGCGGTATAAGCGATATATTTTTGTAGGTACAGTCGACTCCGCTTAACTGGAACACGATAATTGCAGAATATTTGTATCAGTTAAGCAGAGTTTTCAATTAACCGAACTTCGGATAACTGAAACTTGTTTCAAATAAGCGGAATTCCGTCAAAATATAATAAATTTCATTCAACAAAAAATATATTACATTTATTTTGGGTTATTTTCCACAACATTGGTCAATATTTTTTTAAGGTTACGTACCCTCCAGGTACGGATTGACAAGAAATGAGTTTTTGACATTCCAAATCCGAGGGGTGTGCTCGATTCAAGAGTTAGTGGCAGCGTTCAATGGTAGTTTCACTAATGCGAAGTTGAATAAGTGCAAAATTAGCATTTGAGACGAAAATATTTGTTTCAATTATGCGAAGTTTTCATATAACCGGAGTTCAGTTATGCGAAGTAGTTTGTGTGAAAAATGCTCAAAAAGGCTCCGTTATAAATTTCTTGTTTCAGATAAGCGAGGTTTTCAGTTAAGCGGAGTGCAGTTAAGCGGAATTGACTGTATATGACCGCTTAGTCTAATGGAAATTTTGACTTTTTATAATAGTGGGATGTTTTGTATCAGGTATAGTCAGGTGAAAACTAAAAAGTAACTAACGATTTCTTAAAGAATAAAAAGATAATTGGAGTGAAGGTGTATCTATATATGTATGTATATTGAAAAATTAAATATATTTGATATACATATGTATATTAAGCTGTGCGAAAAAAATTGAAACTTTGATTTTTCATGATTAGTCTTAAAATTTCGGTAGAGGCTCAAAAAATATTAATCCTCCTAAAATTTGAGCTATTTATATTGATATTTAGAGGTGGCGCATCGCAATTTTCTGTTTATCATACAAAATGTATGAGCGTAAAATTTTCTTTTGATCTAATATAGTAACTTTTCCACGGACTAGAAATTTTTTGTGATATAATCATCATGAGAACACAATACCATGTTTTTGTCCATACATTTTGTATGAAAAACAGAAAATTGCAATGCCCCACCTCTCAATATCAATATAAATAGCTCAAATTTTAGGAGAATTAATATTTTTGGAACCTCTACCGAAATTTTGAGACCAATCATGAAAAATCAAAATTTCGATTTGTTTGGCACGGTCTAATGTACATATATATTAGGCGCCAGTTATAGCTATCATTGAAACTCATCATTGAAAATTTTAATGATTGATTTTGAGACGTTTAGGAAGTAAAATCATTTATTATTTTGATGGACAGATAAATCTTAAGACTCAATTAATATTTCTAGCAAAAAAAAAACAATTCAAATAGGCCCAACTTTCCACATAAAAACGACTTTTCTTGTTTCAATGATTGAACTACCTTACCAATGATCATTGAAAAATTAAAAGTCAATATTTGTGGAAAGTTGGGCCCATTTGAATTTTTTTGTAACTAGAAATATTAATTAAGACTTGAGCATTAATCGTCCATCATCAGTTTTCAATCATGAGCTTAAATGATAGCTATAATTGGCACCTTAAACATAATTGTATTCACCCCACATTTATAACAAAAGGATTCCTCATGAGAAAAGTGAAATACTGTGCATTGGTGACCATATATATCATATTCAAGCATAAATGCCATGAAATAAATTGTCAAATAAAACCAATATCATAGATATAGTACGGGGTAATTAGACTTTTGCTGGGAAATAATTCAAACATGCAGTTTGACTTTGATATTCGAAAGGGTATTAGTACACGAGCCGAAAACCACATTTTTCACAATTGCACCTAGAGTCATTTGGCCGACATTTTGTTTTTAACGGCTTTTTTTGTTATCAGACGTAACTCACGCATTTTTGACGCTACGAAAAAAAACAGTGAGACAAACTTGTAGAAAATTTAATTGTCTACAAAATATGTTAAGTAACTTTTTTCGATAAGTGCTTTTTTTAAAAAGTTACACTGCATTTTCTTAAAAAAAGTAGGGGTTGATTTTGGTATATTCATCATATCTTATTTTTTTGTTCTAAAAAAAAAAAAAAAAAGTCGAAATAAAAGTTATAGTCCCTTCAATTATCTATATTTTTTGCCTTGACAGTTTAGCTATACGGCTTACGGTTCTCACCCTGTAGCGCATATTAGTAGTAGAGAACTGTATAGAATCATATATTTTTAACTACTTGACTTCTGCTGGTAAATACAAACCTCGAGGCTCGAAAGTAAATTAGTACTCGAGCCGAACACATCATTCTTCACAACTGCCCGTAGAGTCATTTAGCCAACATTTTGTTTTTAACGTTTTTTATATCTTCGCAAGTAACTCACTTTTTATCTATGCCAGACAAAAAAGTTGTAGAATAGACTTGTATAGAACATTAAATTTCCTACAAAATGTTCCTTGTAACTTTTTTCGATAAGTACCTACTTTTTTAAAATTGTACTGCATTTTGTTAAAAAAAGGGTTTCTTTTCAATTTATGGTAGAAGTTATAAATAAACCCTTAGAAATAAATGGATTACATACAACCTTTCTCGATGACTTCAATTTATTAAAAAAAGATAGAAATTCAGTATATTACATTTCAGGTTAGATATGACATAAAAATATGACAATGATAACAAAAGCTTAGTTTTAAGTGGTATACATTATTTTGAACAGGGATGTTGTGTTTTATTCAACAATTTATCATAAAAAAATAAATGTCGAAATAAAAATTGTAGGTAGACTTTTCAATTATCTATATTTTTTGCCTCAATATTTTTTTTCTTATGCGGTATACTTCTGTAGCGCATTATGTATATTCAAGAAATCCGTACAGGATTGGATGTTTTATTTTTGTTTATAATTTTGTTTTGTTATATTCGTATCATAATTGGCTATACTCAAACAAATAATTGACGACATAATTCTCTTCAACCCCACCCTCAACATAGAGTTTTTCACTACAAAAAAGTGCGAACAACAAAGAAATAGAATCTGATTTATCATAATTATTAGACTGTTTCCAAAAAAAAGTTTTCTTCCAAACAGGATCAAAAGTTTCAGTTAAAGCCTAGTACTCACCTCTTGTGAAATGAAAAATTAAAACCGCTTCAAAATCCACGTGAATAATCATAATGAACACGCATAATTGATACTCCACGTGAATTTTTGGTATTCAGTTTGAAATGTTTGATACTCACTTTGAGTGAAAAAAAAAAATAAATTAATTTTTTTAAAGTTATTTGACAGAATCTTGAAAAAATTCTAATTTTTGTATGTATATATGTACATACATATGTATATCTTTAATTGTTGTTACATATGTATTTGGTGTATTTCGTTTTGTTTTAATTTTTGATTGCAATAAAATGCAAGAATAAAGTCGTTGGTTTGATCCGAATCAACTCTTTACAATTTTTATTTTGAACCAAAAAAATTAATTGACAAAAGTCAAACTTTTCCACATCTCAATCCTTTTTCCTGGTGGTTGTACGTAGAGAAATGAAAATTATATCGTGAAATATATGTATAACGAACCGGTTCATATTTTACTCTCGAATTTGGGTACTCACCTCTCGTTGCGAATTCCAGCGCGATGAATTAAAGGGCACTTTTGTATAGAAATTTCATTTTCACCCGAACTGAGTACTAGGCTTAAGCGAAAAAAGATGTCTGTGAAAATGTGGGCTCTTAAAAATCATGTTTAGACATGCCTCGTCGCAGATTTCGGTTTTCCATACGATTTGTATGGGAGAAAACTCCTGTTTGTATTTGGAATCTTATAACTTTATGCATAATAACAGGTATTTAAACTAACTACTTACGTTTTTCTTATAGAAAATTGAACTTCTTACACAAAAGGTCTTGATATGTTGTATCGTAAATACAGCCGTTTTGAAGTCACATCCATTTAATAGTACTAATTTACTTTCGAACCTCGAGGTTTGTATTTACCAGCAGAAGTCAAGTAGTTAAAAATATATGATTCTATACAGTTCTCTACTACTTATATGCGCTACAGGGTGAGAACCGTAAGCCGTATAGCAAAACTGTCAAGGCAAAAAATATAGATAATTGAAGGGACTATAACTTTTATTTCAACTTTTTTTTTTTTTTTAGAACAAAAAAATAAGATATGATGAATATACCAAAATCAACCCCTACTTTTTTTAAGAAAATGCAGTGTAACTTTTTAAAAAAAGCACTTATCGAAAAAAGTTACTTAACATATTTTGTAGACAATTAAATTTTCTACAAGTTTGTCTCACTGTTTTTTTTCGTAGCGTCAAAAATGCGTGAGTTACGTCTGATAACAAAAAAAGCCGTTAAAAACAAAATGGCGGCCAAATGACTCTAGGTGCAATTGTGAAAAATGTGGTTTTCGGCTCGTGTATTAATACCCTTTCGAATATCAAGGTCAAACTGCATGTTTGAATTATTTCTCAGAGCTCCATATAATGAAATCTAATTACCCCGTACTAATACTACAATTATTTGTCTGTGATTTATCTCAATTTAAGGTTTTCCACCTCTTTAACACACCATTAATATGGAAGTTAGAATTCGTATAAAAACTAAGAGAAATAAGAAAAATTACATCGGAAATTTTATTTTTTATTGAATTATAAAAAATTGCTATGCAAAAGGAAATCCTTTCGTTATTATATTGAAAATATACAGTCCGACAACACTGGCCTGTATGCAAATGAGAAGATAATTCAATCTGCAATATTCTCTTTCTCAGCTCTCAGTTTACGCTCTTGTCTTGATCGCTTTCAATTGTTAACCAAAATAACAATAATTTTAATTTGAGGCAATTTTTTCCCCTGACCTGACGTCGATTTTGTGCTTTGATACGAAGGCTGACAAGATTGTGTTTACTTTATTCGGCGTGGTGGACATTAATTTAGTTTGAAAGTTAAATTTTCTAAATCCAAATTAAATTATAAAAAAAAAATATTTACCATTTTTGATAGTGCTAATTCATATCTCGTTCGAAATATTGTGTCATGCAACACGGGTATATACCTATTTATTAAGGCTAAAGACAGTTTGACATTTTGACACTAGAAATCAAGATATTGTTGAAAACTTCTTGTTATTCCTCAGCCATAAAATGTTTTCGATAACAAAGCTAATAGTGCTGCTAATTATATGTGAAACGGTAGGTAACTTTTCTCATTTTTTTTTTACCGAAAAGTATCTTTACTTCATTTGTAACTTGTTTCTTACGCTTTATTTATTAGCTTTGTTAATAAATTCATTTAAGTAATAACCTCTGGTGATCGGAACTTTAACTTTTTGATTTTATTTTTTCTCTATAAAATAACATGGTGTGGTTGAAATTAAAAAGAATAAACACGTTTCTCTGCAACAATTGTGTTTACTTTGAATATTTGTTTGAAAAAAAAAACACCTGTTAAATCGGTAGTTAATTAAATAAAAATAAGTACATGTGTGTTAGCCTGTTAGCTTATAAAAATACTTTGTTTGGTCAGGAGCTAACAGTGTTTAGTGAGTGTGTGAATTATAAGAAAATACCTATGGATATTATTCTTGTTTATGCATTTAATACTTTATGAAAATTCATGATAGTTAAGATTCTTTGCAGGCAGGTGGTTTCAAAATTGTTTTTCAAAAATAAAACAGACAACAATAATGCCCTTTAATGATTCATGAAAGGGTTTTACCAGTTTGGTATCACGATCAGTAAAAGTTGAGGTTTTATTCGTACATCACGTATGTAATGAAACTATTGTATAATAGGTACCTGATGCTTGGTTAAGTATCCTGAATATAACCACAATTTAGTCCTCTGACAAAAGAATAGTAAATGAACAGGGTGACTCCAATTTTCCTTGACAAATTATCAAACAATTTGATCAAACATATTTTAGTTTAAATCAATTTAAATTATATGTAATTATATGATTTCCTTGTACCTATTCCCTTCTTTTTGAACCATCTTAAACCTTAACATTTAATTTTTAGAATTTCAACTGAAAGTCACAGCGCAAGCAACCTTATTATATTTTAGAGACAAATTAAAGGTTTATTGTCTTATTTTATTCCAATAAGTATGTACATAGATACTCGTGCATACTGAATAATCAAACGGAATAACTTTCTTTTAACTCAAAATAATTATAAATGTAATATCTCATTAAGTGTCATGCACTTGAATTTCTTTACAATCAGTATTACATTATCTTGGGGGAGGCTAGCATTTAAGTGAGTTCATCACCTTTTATGAATATACTTATTTCTGTAATCAAATTTCCATTAATAAAACAAAATAATTAGAAAGTTGTTCAAGTTCAGTTGATAAGAAAAATAAGGCGAATCAACTGTAGCTACATATATACTATACATATGGTCAAATTATTTTTGTATTTTTATTTAAATTTTATTCCACTCATGGATCCAAGAAGCAGATAAGAAGTTTCGTCTTTCGTGTGTCGTTTTCTGGAATAAGTGTTAAATATTTTAATAAATAATGATGTGTCAAATTTCAGTATGCAGAAAATGAGTACACAACACAATATTATGGCAGTTGGTTTAAATTAATGAATGCTAAAAACAACGTGTTATACAAAAATAGTTTCAACTGTATGTGCTTATTTATGAGTATGGAATTTTATTTTTGTACACTTGTTTTCTATTGGGTAAGTATTGTTTCCGTTCAAAAAAAAACCAAGGTTTTAATCAAACATTAAGATAATGTAGAAGTTAACATAATTGGGTTCCGTTAACTGTCTGTCATTATGTACGCAGTACGCCTGTATGTTCATCGGTTCAATGAACCCAAAGTCTTAACGGACGAACAGAAGAAAGATTTTTTTTTTTTTCAAATTATACAAAACATTTGTATGTTGTTCAGAAGAGGAAGTTTGAAGTTTTTGATATAAGAATTTATGTAACTTATATGTGAAATTTTTGTTTCTGAATCTAATCAGACCAATCTCAGCTTAAACTTCATTTTGTAAGGATTACTGCCTTTTCACTAAAACAGGTTAAATATTGATTAAAAATACTTTTTCATGACCTTTAGTCCACACAAATTGGTGCTTCATTTCAGCGATCCACTTGAATTTATCATATTACTTTTATCTAGTGAGGACCTTGTCAATTATTGTTTTGTTCAGTAACTGTAAGGTGAACTTTTACCGAAAACTGTTTAGACCGAAATGAAACTTCTCATCATAGAAAAGAAGAAAAGTAGGTACCTAGTATGGGACTAATTAAAAAAAAAAAATTTAAAACAAAAACAAAAACTGTACGCAACGTTATATGTGTATAATGTTGCAAGCTATGCATATATACTTATACAATTATTTTATTTAAGCTTTCTAAAGCGTCTGCATACAAAAATTGATCAAAATCAGTTAAATAATTTTAAAAAATTGAAAAAATAAAAGAAATATTATTGTTTAATGGGATTTAATGATGACTCTTTTTCAGATTTTTTTTTGTGTACTTAGTAAAATACCTATCTTGATTTTATTTCTATCAAAGTTTATGGAACCGATTTTAAGAAAAATAAGATCTTGTTAAATAGCTAAAAAGACGAAAGAAGTTTTATATATGGTGGGCTCAGAGCTGAACCGAACCAGGTCAGAAAAAGAAAATTCGAAGATAATAAGTAGTTTAATAAATAAACTGCCATTAATGGATGAATATTTTACTCGTTAAAAGGACAAGTCTAAAGTTTATTCTCTAAATTGCATTATTATTGCTTTTCTCTTATTTAAAAATAAAAAAAACTTGAATTGAAAAATATTCACAAAAATTAGAAAAGAAAAAAAAAAAAGACTTGGTTTGGTACAGCTGTGAGCCCTCCATATGAGAAAAAACATGAAAAATGTTCAATCAAGTTTTGAACTTTTATAACTTTGGTAATAATAGACAGAAAGATAAATACATTTTTGTACAAATATAGTAATTTATATGAAAACTTTTTAGGGCAGTTATTTCCTAACTTGTATACATACCTAAGGATAATTCGACTTTTTTAAATTTTCCTCTATGGGTCTGAAATTGAGATTAACTAGCGAACCATACGGACGGAATAAATAAAATAATTACTCAAATATAACAATTAGTTTTTTTCATTCAGTAAGTCGAACAGTTGGGTCGGCCCTAAGGCCGGCGTTCGCTTATTTTTTTTAGAGTCCTCTTATAGGACGAAGTTAATCGGTTTCGATTTTTATGAGTTTTTACCGAACTTCAGATATAAATATACCAAAATTAAAAAATTTACAATAAAAATTCAAAATTTGATTGCACATATTTTATATATTAAAACATATATAAAACATCTTTCGTCCTGGGACCGGGTTAACGGCGAAGTAATGGGTTTAAATTCTACTGGAATTTCGCTTTGTTTGTTTATGGGAGAAATTAAAGGGGCGCACTAGCTTTAATTAAACAATGACCTTTCTAAGGACCACCCTAATGTTCATACATAAGGTATACATTTATACCTATCGCAAAATGTAATATACACTGACAGTCATTTGAATAGGTTCAATCATTTTGCCGCACTACTCTCCTTCTCCCGTAATATTTATTGGAAGTACTCTCTTTGGTTTACATAATATTGGAAGGATATTTGCTTACGCTCAGTTCGAGATATAAAACCAACTTTGAAAATGCACTGTTATTTTGATATGCTACTTTGACCATATTAACTAAAAAAATTATCCGATCATTTCACAGTGGGGCATGTGGGTATAATTACTTTCTTTCGCATAGGACCATAGAGGTTACACCCACCTGCCCCTTAACTTCCAGCTTAATGATTAGGAATTCTAATCTTGTTGGATATAGTTTACAGTGGATTTTCGTTGAAAAATTAATTTAAGTTGAACTGAACTTAATACAAATTGCGTATGACAAAGCCCTCACTATGTCACTGATGAGTTCAAGTGAGTAAGCTGAACGAAACGCCACTTTGTAGAACTAAAGGCCATAAAAAGCTATTTTGAAAAAAAAAACAATCATCGGTTTCTTAAGACTATAATAATAAATATATTATTGAATACATATTACATCTTAATCTAAAAAGTCTTTGATTAATCACTTAATTGGTTTGTATATACTTTCCATCTGTGAAATTAAAATTTTGAAAGAACTCTAAAAGCCCAGGAGAGTCTGGCGGTGTCCAATAAACTGTTGCTGACATTCATTTCATTACACTAAATTACATTTTCCAGAGCACTTACATTTAATTGGGTTCGTAATTTATTTTGAACAAGGCTTACAGTCGAAAACTATCGCGCGAGATTTTAATTTGCGAGATTTTGATTAAAAAATGTATTTGGTGCAATGCAATTCAATTTTGCGAGATATCCTACCTACTGCAAAATATATAATCCAGTGCCTAGGTACTTTAAGACCACACTGTTATTTTTAATTTAAGCTTTTGATTTTTCAATTTTATTGTTATAAAAAGAACAAGAAGGAGAGAGAACATAGAGATGGTATATCCAGTTGTAAAGTGTTATGTGCAAATCGCATTACTCGTATTTGGCCTTGAACTAGAAAATACTTTAAGTTCCATTGAACGCCTAAAAGACAACAAAAAAAAATAACAGTAATAAAGGATGTACAAATTTTGTATTGACGGGTATAGTTATTAGTTGGAAAGAAAAATTATCCAAAGTGCTCTTAGGTAGGTATATTCTCAAAAAAAAAAGGACACATTTTTCTAAAAGCCGTGTGCGATTCGTTGCTGTGAAATTTGAAGTTGCGAGATTTTGATTTGCGAGATTTTAAATTGCGAGATTTTGGTTGAAATTTGCGAGATTTTTAGGTTCAAGATGTAAATGCGAGATTGTAAAAAGCGAGATTTTGTAATTGCGAGATTATGAAAAACAAGATTTTTAATTTGCGAGATTTCGTTATTCGAGATTTAAAAAAAAAATGCGGGATTTCGTTATTCGAGATTTTGGTTTGCGGGATATCGTAGCGCTCCCACAAAAGTTAGATTCATAATTAAAGTTTTTAAATTAAAATTGTATTTCAAAAACGTATGCCGAAAAAGTATTTTGACAAAATTAAAAAGGCCCGCGATTACCGGAAATTCTTAGCTAGATATTAGTCTTGACTCGATATTTCTTAATGTAAAATAAATCGTGTATGGTAAAATATGCCAAACGCATACATTTCAATAAAGGATTGGTCAGAGAGGAAAGAAAATAGTGGAAAGATATAGACTGATATTTGAAGGAGAAGATTATAGTGCTTTCAGTTAGTTTCGAATTTTTTTTTTGAAAAATAATTGTTTCTAGAAGTTTCAAGGTCTCAAAAACTGCAAAAAAAAAACAATTTTTGGTCATTTTCTAACGGCGATTTCTGGAAACCCGGAGCTGAAAGCCACAAACGGATGACGGATTTGAGTTCTGCACCCAAAAGTGCCTCAATAAAAAAAAATCTTTGATGATTTTAAACAAGGAATTCGAAAATTTGTATGTAGAATTTCCAAATTGTTTAATAATTTTCTCGAAATCCAATTCAATTCTAATTCTTTATTTTCAAAAAAACACAAAGCTGCTTTGGCAAACCACCATCGACCACTAATTTTACATCTATGTACTTCAGCAGTTTAATTTTTGTATCGTTAAAATCGAAACTTGCAGCATGTTTTTTTTACATCTGCTCAAGAGAAGATAAATGAAACAAAAAGTGCAGTAGATTGGCTTTAGTGTCAGTAAATTAATTTTTTACGGAAAGTGCAGTAAATCTACTGCAATTGCAGTTTAGTGGCATCCCATTGAGAGAGATCTCTTTTCTGGAGGATTTATCTGAAGTTAATTAGATATGCATATGAAAGCCAGCAAAAAATAAAATAAATTGGGTGGCGCAACAGCTCGTGGATAACCAGGTTCTAGTGACTTACAACTCTCAACCTTTTCTGTGTGTGTGTTGTTGGCACAGTTTTTTGCTGAGTCCCAACGGCTAGATGAGAAGCCTTTATTCATGACAAGTATACTGTTGGAGGATTTGTCAGTTCCTCGCAAGAGGCAGTACCTCGGATAAAAAATTTCTGTTTTTAGGTGGCACGGCTGGGAATAGAACCTACACCTTCGGCATGACAGTCCGACGCACTAACCATTATGCCATGAGGTACTGAAAGCTAGCAAAAGCACAAATAATGTAGACTAAGATAAAGTGTTTCGCATTCCACCATATGTCTTTTCTTATTTGTCCACAAACGTAGAAACTCAGCACGCATAGTTTTGGCAGAGTGCAAGGCTTGTTCTTCAACTCCACCAGGTGCACAAAATAATTTTTGTAAGCCTCCCTTACGAACGTTGTCACAATAAAAAGGTATTCCTTAAATATACCTACTCGCCGCAAATGAAACAAAAATGGTTTTGACCATTCACACACCCTGTTGATGATGCCATATCAAATTATAATAAAATAACTTAAGGTTAAGGTCTGGTCAAACAGATCGTGGTTTGGCGATCTTTGTAAAAATTTACAAAGAAAATTTGACCGTCTTGTTCTTAATTTCCCAGTAAAGTATTGACTGTCCCGACCGCGCTCTGTTTGACCAAGCCTTTAATAATTTTTAAATTACATAGCAGCAAATTAACACGGTAAATCAGCGAATTTTTAATGAAAGCTTTAACTGTTAAACAGGAGCTGCTAGAAAGAAAATGAGGGTATATTTAGAGACTTCAAATTAGTAAATTTGATGTGACAAAATGTGGGGGGTAGACCGTCAAAATGGTAGTTTTATATTGTGTCACTTTATATCTTCGTCTTATATTATTAATATGCGCACAAAAACCCTACCAACTTGTTGTTGAAGTTCAACAATTTAGCTTCAATAATATTGAGCACTTGCGGCATTTTTTTAATAATAATCCCAGGTTATCTGGAATCTTCTTCTGTTAACCTCTGCGCTCTGCCCAATCGCACAATTATTTATATGTTTATGTATATAGATTGGTCGATTTTGTGACTTATTCAACCAAATTTAGGATTTGATTAGATGTCCAATATACAAGTAGAGGTCAAAAGATTTATGAAAGTGTACTATAGGTAAGTACATCCATGTACAGTTGCACAGTTCACAACGACGACGTAAGCGTAACCGGTCGCTATGTTCGCAGTTTGCACTCGAAGGTCAAAGCTGATTCATTTAATTTTCGATGACATTTATATTGTATTGTGTTGTTCCTATATTGTTGACTATGACACGACGGAACGATGCAATTGTGACTTTTTACACTTCAGATAAAGTCATTTATGATAATCGTTGGGAAACATCTGTGAAGTTGGCATAACAATTTCCACATAAGCCAATGAAATCACGAAAGAAATTTGCATCTTTTTTGCCTTTCTAATCTTGAGAAGGGCCGGTCCAAATTTTGAATTCATAAATAATTTAAAAAACAATTATTTTTGTAATGTAATTGAAAGAAACATTGGAATTTTGGTATTAATGAGGTCTTGAATGCCACTAATTTTCAGTACAAAAGTCATATAAATCTAAACCGAATATTTCCCCAACATTAAGCCAATAGCGGAAAATTGGATACTAAAAGCAAATTTTCCTTATGTCTACGAGTATAAGTAAGGAAATAATTGTCTATAATTTCTTTCCAATATGCCATTTTCTACATTACATATTTACTTTTTACATGATTACATTTTTTCCAAAATTATAATTTTTCAATCAATTATTACTAAAGTTACGAAAATTCAAAGTTTGATCGACCTTTTGTAGGATGTGCTTTCCCATATAAGACTTTTATACCTTTTTCGTTTTGGGTAACGGTAAAATAATGAGCTTACATTTTGTAGGAATTTTTTAATTTATCTGAAAGAAATTTGGGGGTGCATCAGTTAAAATAAAACAAAGACCATTTTAAAGACCACCCTAATGTTCACATGTATACATGTAAGTTAGGTACAAAAGTATTCTTCATTGCATATTCAATATAAAAGTCCCAGAGTTTTCAAAAATGCTTACAAAAGTTTTGAATGCACAATAACAGAAGAATAACATTGCCGTTTGCATATAAATTATGTTTTCGGATTTTTTACGCTAGCTGGATCTAGGGCAGGACTTTTTTCCTGGAAAATTTTGGGTTTGGGGATTTTCTTTTTTTGGATTTTTTAAATGGTTTTGTTTCCTTTGTATATTGTATAATGTAGCACTACTATTTTGTTTAACATATTTATAACTGACTAACTCTCTTCTTCGTTCCCTGTAATCGTAGTTAGATTATATACATATGTAAATAAATTTCTTCTCAGTGTGTCTTACCTCAAAGCTAATGTCTATTTACATAATTGCTAAAATATTTTGATTTTAGACAGTTTGTCAAAATGATTATTCATTTCCATGGGAAAGATTTCGAAGGGATACCCGAAGGCATAATGCAAGCGGCAGGACAGAATCAGAATCAAAAACACAAACGGTCTTACATTTTTCATTTAAAAAATGATTGCTTAATGATGCTCATTAAAAAAAATTAAAAACTATTTAAACATATTTCAAGACTAAGGCTGAAGTGGACGAAATCATACCAACAATCTTCTCCGTGAGTAATTCTGGCCTTGTACTGTTCAACATGTCCAATGTAAGATAGATTTTTTAGAATTTAACCAAATTGTAAGCTTCCGATTTTAATAATTATACATTTTTTTTATCTTGATAATTTCTTATTTTTTAATAAATAATGTATAAACACTTAAAAATAGACCCCGAGTGAAAGAAATATTGATACAAATGAACCCCAACAAGATCAGTCTTTTAATGAGAAACAAGATTTTAAAGTGCAAAGAAATCCAGATGGTAAGCTGAATATAGTTTTTAATGATGTCTTTTTCCCCCAGAAGTCATCAACATCACAGAGAAGTAATACACCAAGTATAGAGAAGACTGCAAGACCTGTTTCCCAAAATAGGTACCCACAAAAAGGTTTAAATTATTGAAATTTTTGTAAAAAATAAAATTATACAAATATTTTTTTTTTAAATATATCTTATAGATTTTTACTTCCCAGATGAAATTGATTCAGAGCCAAAATGTCAGCAAAAAGGGAAATCATTTTGCACAGACGTTCAAAATTATCCAGAAGACAAGGTTGAGGATATGCTGAAGAATCAAATTTCCAAATTTGATGTTTTATTTGGAGATGATGACATTCCTCAACCACTTAACATAAGCCAACGCATGAGTCCTGGTGAGGATTCCCTGTGTAAAAGCGTTGAAAGGGTGATATATCCTAAGGCAGGAGAATCAAAGGATCTAAAGTGGTTGTACATTGTTAATCAACAGAACTACACTCAAGCGGTGAAAATTGAAGAGTGTGTGTAAGTATTATTGTATAAGGTATACCTTCGTATGTATATAATTAATTCAAATTTGACGTTAACAATATAGTTAATTACCTTAAGCTCTTAACACATGTTGAGCAAATATATATAAAAGTTTTGAATACGTATGGGTACATAACGATGTAGGCAGTAGGGTTCACGTTACTTTAGTACAAAACGGGTTTGACTTTGCAATTGGTTATTATTTAAAGTTTAAATCTAAAGCACACAACTCAATCAAAGTATTCCTACCACAACTACCCTTCTGTTTTGCCACTTTTGTTAACTTCCCATTGGAAGTTAATGTAACTGGTCCAATTTGTCGAATCGAAAATTTTGACATATCTTTACGTTTGGGAGCTCCTAGAATCGAAATCCATCATTTTTAGATAGATGTCTGTGTTTGTACGTACGTTTGTACTATCGTACTATCGTACGTTCGTACGCTCGTACGTTCCTTCACATTTTTGTTCATCATTGCTCTAGAACGAATAATTATTATGACTTCGAAAAGTTCAGAAATAACTTTCAAAAAATTGGGTTTGGTACGATTTGCCGATTTTTTAAATGTCGATTTAAAAAAATCGACCGTCATAATGTCGACTTTCGAAAAGTCGATTGGCAAAAATACCGACTGATCAAAATGCCAACTCTTATAAAGTCGATTTTGAAAATATTGACTCGTTAAAGGTCGACAGTGTCAAAGTGAATGATGTTCACATGCATGCGGCACCGCATGCATGTGAACATCATTCACTTTGCCACTGTCGATCAACAAGCCATTCCCGGATAACTGTTAATGTCAGTCCTATTCTACTAAAGTTCGTATTCTGTCATCCGTCGGAGGGAAAGAATTGTTGCGGAATATATTATATAAATTGGCATAAAAATCAAATTAAATGAATAGGTAATAAGATTTGAACTGTAAGAGGTTATCATGGTCAGAGAAGTAAGTCTCCGTTGTTATAAGGCCAACACTACTGAGGAAAACCGGAATAAGTTCATACAAGCTAGAAAGACCTGCAATGGCCATCTCCAAAGAACCAAATGTTTGCATGACCAAAAATTACGGCAAAAAATACTACAATGTCCCAAAGGTAGTAAAAATTTTTGGTCATTTGCAAAAAACATTCGTAACACTACTTCATCCGCAGTTCCAACGCTCGTCTTTAATGACACTTCCTATGTAAGCTCACCTGAAAAATCCAATTTGCTTGCAGCACAGTTTGCTGTTAATTCAACGCTGCCGGAGAGTGTTATGACTCCTCCTGTACTTGAGAGCACTAACGTGTTCATGGGACGAATCTTTTTTCGCACTCGTGCAGTAGCAAGAGTCCTGAAAGATCTTGATATACACAAATCCGCTGGTCCGGATAGTATCCCTCCCATTGTTCTGAAGGGGTGTTCTTCAACGCTGGCAAAACCTCTGCGTAAGCTTTTCCATTTATCCTACTCTACAGGTATCTTTCCGAGCGGATGGAAACTGCATTTGTCCAGCCTGTCCCTAAAAAAGGCGTATTTTCTTCTCCCTCAAATTATCGTCCAATTGCACTTACGTCCCTTCTTTCCAAGGTCATGGAAACGCTGATTAATTATCAGCTCAAGAAATATCTTGAAGAACGAAAGCTTCTTAATGACCGGCAGTATGGCTTTCGTAGCAATAAGTCCACTGGTGATCTGATGGTATATCTCACCGAACAGTGGAACAAATCCTTACATCGTTTTGGAGAAAGTGAGATTATTGCACTTGATATTTCAAAAGCGTTTGATAGAGTTTGGCACCAAGCTCTCTTATCGAAAATGCGTGCATTTGGTATCGATGAATCTCTTCTTCGTTGGATTGGAAATTACTTTTCGGACCGTTCAATACAAGTTGTATTGAATGGTTACAAGTCTGATATTCATAAAATAAATGCTGGTGTGCCCCAGGGCTCTGTTTTGTCTCCGACACTCTTTCTTATTTTCATTAATGATCTCTTGTCTGAAACTTCCAAACAATTAAATTGTTTTGCAGACGACAATATCCTCAGTTTTTCATATTCGTTTCAAGATTCACTTCCTTGTTCTTCGGATGTGGAACTTGAACGGCAGCGTATGATAAGCTCATTAAATTCTGATCTCGACAGCATTGTCCAATGGGGAACAAAGAACCGTGTAGAATTTAACGCTTCAAAAACTCAATGCTGTCTTCTGTCGTTAAAGCGAAACCCACCCCCTATGCCACTATCCATGAGTGGCACTTGCATCGAGGAAACCGAACAGCTTTCAGTCCTGGGTATGTGCATCACAGACCACCTTCTGTGGAATGATCACATATTCGACGTCGCCAAAAATGCTACGAAATGTCTAGGTTTTCTTCGAAGATGCAAGAAATTCGTCTCACCTTCTAATTTGGCTTTAATCTATAAAGCCTTCAATCGTCCACAGCTTGAGTACAACTCCCATATTAGGGCGGGTACTCCCAAAATACATTTAAGTCTCTTGGATAGAGTTCAAAATAGAGCTTTAAAATTGATAGGTGATATAGCTATAACAGAAACATTTGCATCTCTCGAACACCGTCGCAATGTTTCGTGCCTTTCGTTATTTTATCGATATTTCTACAAACAATGATCTAGTGAAATAGCCAGTTGCATTCCTCCTCTTAAACAATTCCGCCTTAATACTCGTACTTCTAGGAATGCACATTAGTTTACCCTTGAGCCCAATTGCGGACGTACTGTAAAGTATAAAGTATAGAGATTCTTTTCTTAGTCGCACTACCCGAATGTGGAATGCTTTGCCTGACTCTGTATGTCCCTCCCATTTTGATATTCAGAACTACAAAACCAATGTGCATCGGCATCTCCTCTTGAACCCTTCCCTTTTTTCATAACTGTGTTTAATCATTTTAAGGGTAGCCACAACCCCTTTAGTGCGCGCTTATTTTAAAAAAAATCATTTTTAGGCTTCATCATGTAGTGCGTGTTAACGCATTTGCACTCTTCATACAAAGTTGCCTGTGTGACGACTGAACATACCTAAGTGGAGCAAAGTGGTCTGCGCAAAGTTAGGCCCCAGGGAATAAGGCCCCAAAGAAAAAATTAAATAAGTCCACAAAAAATGCATAGATGTTGGGGTGTTATTTCAGTTTTTGGAACCGCATTTCATTATATTTTTTGGGCCTAGTTACTATATGAAATAAAAGCCCAATGAAAAAAGACACCACACCAACATTAATTTTGGGGCTTAGTTTCATTCTATTTTCACAAACTATTTGGGGCTTACTTGAAAATGCTGAAAAATCACAAAAAGCCTTGTGATTCGTGAAAATCCGCCAATCGCCTTTCAAAATACAAATTTTGCTGTCCTCTTTTTCTCACGATCCTTGAAAAGCATCAGTTACATAATAGCTGAAAAAATCGCCCGATTTCCTTACTGATGTGTTTCATTTTAAGGACCGTGTTTGAAAGCATCTTTAAGTAACAAAATAGTTGAAAGAATTCACGCGATTTTCTTCAGATATTCTGTTCCTTACTGATGCTGTGCAATTTAAGTATCGTGCTGAAAAGCATCTTTGAGTAACAGAATAAATGACAAAACTCGCGTGATTTTTTCCAGATCTTCTGTTATTCAAAGATGCTTTTCAATATTCTGTTACTCGATGAAAGTTTTCAACACGATTCTTATATTGCAAAGCATCAGTAGATAAGTAACAGAATAAGTTAAGAAAAAATCGCGGGATTTGATGATTGAAAACCATCATTGAGTAAAAGAATAGCTGACAAATATTGGGCAATTTTATTTATTTTTTTCTTTTTGTGCTTTATTTCCTGGGACCTGATTTCTCAAAGCCGAAAGTTTGAATAATACCTTAAGTTTGGGCTTTAACGCCAAATCGGAAAGGTTAAAGCACAAACGGTTCTTCTTTCTTTTTTTTTCGTGGGTCTTATTGCCATTTTTCTTTTTTTTTTTGTGGGTCGCGGTTGGTTTTTCGTTTTTCCTTTTATTTTGGGTTACAAAACCCACGGGCCTTACTACAATTTATTGCACTTCACCATTTTTTACCAGCATGTCTGCAGATATCAATAAGTCCTTGTCCAGGGGGCTACCTTGGCCTCAGAGAAGAATTGCTCGTTCTTGAAATGCTTACGCCACAGGCGGTCGAATTAAAGCCCAGTGCAGATCTTCTGGATTTTCCTATCGAAAAATTGCTGTGCCTTCAAAGCCGTTTTGGAGATGGTGAACCAAACCGGGAAGCTGTAACTGATGACAGATCTCAGGAGTTGCTTATAGATTAAAACTTTTGCATCTGGCTAGGCCCTGTTCTCTTTTTCATCAGTGGGTAGAAGCGATGAAAGGCAAAATTGGCTTTTTTGAGGACAGTCTGTGAATATGAGTTCTGATTTGAATCACAGCAGCTCGTAGAAATTGATGCCTAGGTATTTGGCGCTAAATTTGGCTGATAATCACATTCTGTCTGGGAGTGTTAGGGCGATGCTTTTGCAGCTTCTAGCTGAACGACCGCGGCTACCCCCTGGTCTTCTGAAGCAGACAAGCTCCGATTTGGATGAGTTGATCAGTATACAATTTGGTGTTAAATTGGAATGGTTTGCTGATGGGCCTCGACTTCTCTGTCAGCTATCAATGGAGAAAACTATGAGCAATACGTAAGTGTAAAATTGGTTGGTCAGAGGTCAAGATGTTTTAACGAAGTGGTCCAAGTTTTGTCCTGGGGCAGCCCTCTTCTGTCAAATTGCAGTTCTCCAGTTGCACGAAATAGTTCCTGAAAGAAAGCAAAGAGAATATTATTTTGACTATAGTACTGAAGAAAAACAAAACATTTTAAGGGGTATTAAAATACGAACGTGATAGGTCTTAAAAAAAGTTGTTCTGCTTTAAATGAGCTTTTTCCCAATTTAAGCGATCTTTCTAGTATGGTTTTTAGTGTCACACTTTAGTTTGAGTTTAATTAAACAAAATTGAACTTGAATAGAGCTTAAATAATTTTATAAAATTTTTCTTACCTTTTAACTAACTGCAACCTGAACCTGCAGCTTTATCTGTTTTTTATTTTTAGTGATTTTTCTATAATTTTATTTGAAACGTTGATAAGATAATCTTATTAATATGTATCAATCCTAAATCCAACACTTAGCTTACCTATTTTGCTTCAAAGCCCCCACACCACGAAAGAATCCTTTGGGTTTTTTTTTGTGCCCATTTCTTTTAATTGGAAAAATAACTCCGTCGTATACATACATACCTTCACAAAAATGCTAAGATTTAATTCATAAAATTTCTTTGTTGGCTCAGCTAGAACCATACAATGTATATCTATATAGGTTACATACATTAAAAAAAGGACAAACGTACAATATATTTTACAACCTTTCTTGGATTGTACGTACAAGTAAATATCCCAGCACAACAAGGGTTTTTTTTTTTTGTTGAAAAAGTTAGCTCCACTAATTGTTAAGTCAGCTTTAAGTTTAGGTACCGTTGATGAAAATCGGCCATCCGAAAGAAACTCGTTATAGAGATAAAAAAGTCAATTATTTCAAGTCCACGGCTTTTATTAGTTTTCAATACAAACTATACACAGAAAGACGGCCTTAAAAAAAATCATGACAATGAATAGTTTTTATTCTATTGCAGAATTGTATGTACCTACATAAATTCAAAATCAAGCAAATTCAGGTACGGTAGGAAGGAGTGCAAATAACATATTGTGACAAGGCAGTATTGCTTTGATTACAAAAAATGGCATTTAGTTACGCCACTTATTGCATCGTATTTATTTAAGCTATTTTTTATGTGCCAATACCTGCATCAAAATTGAATGGACGAGAGAATATTATTGGGTGTTTCGTGGAATAAAAGCTACATGGTGTTATTGCTATGGGCCAAAGGCAACTTAATTCCTCAATTTTAACTACAACCTGCACTACCCCGAGGTACACAGGAAATATCATTTTATTCGCCTAGAGTTGACTTTTTTTTTCTTCGTATTTTAACATTTATTTATTCAGCAAAAGTCATCAAAGCCAAAATTTTGAATTCTTTCCTAAGCTTTCCAAATATGTGAGGAGGATTCCTTAAATCAAATAGTATTTTAGATCGATTAAAGATGAAAAATATTATTAAAAAAGTGGGTTACGCCACTTTTGCGCTCATCCCCTCATATATCCTTACGCTTAAATTCAGCAACAAATGTCTTGGGAATGTCCATCGTAATCTGAAAGTCGTTGCGAATTCCGAAAAAAGCTATCACAGAATCTATCGAAGTCTCGAATATCTCGAGAGCAAATCCTTATCTCTTTACTAGGTGGATTTAATGCTGCACAAAATAACGTAGTCAGCAACTGAAAGGGTCTGTTAAAATACTGGATTGACAGCTTTTAAAGCAAAAAACAATGTCTGTATGACAATGAATGTTTTTCGTTTCAAAAACTTAGGGGACAACAATAATATTGACTCCTATCCAGGTATATTCTATTCTGCCAATGCTGAAACTAAGAATTAGTACGTTTTGTTAAAAATATAACAAAACCGTTTTTGTTAAACAAAAAAGTTAACAATAATCCCAGCCGTGCCACCTAAAAACAGAAATGTTTTATTCGAGGTACTGCCTCTTGCGAGGAACTGACAAATCCTCCAAGAGTAACTTGTCATGAAAAAGTGCTTCTTATTTAGCCGTTCGGACTCGGCAAAAAACTGTAGGTGCCTTTCATTCCTGCCAACAAACACGCACACAGGAATGGTTGTGAGTTGTGAGTCACTAGGCCCTGGTTTTCCACGAGCTGTTGCACTACCCAATTTATTTATATCTATGTTTGTTTGGCCCATAAGCATACTTTTTAAACTCAAAATGCTACTAAATTCACTCCTGCGTTTCTGAGAGAATAGTCACACTGGTCACTTTTCAATTTTTTGGGTTAGCTTAAAAACTAAGCTGAATTTGACAATTTTGCACATGTAAAACGTTTTGTTCAATACTTTAACTTTTAATCGAAATGGATATTTTAGGAAATTTTATAAAAAAATTTAAGCAAGAAAAGATAACCAGATTTTTAAAGTTTTTCCTTAATTGCGCATAACTTTTTTTGGAGCAAAGATCGAGTCAAGGCATACTTCAACAAAAAAAAGTATAGGCTTAATATTCTTCTTGGCATGTTCAAAATGTAGTTTTTATTTAAAATTGACAAAAATATAGGCTTTCGAAACTGCACCATTTCTTATCATTACCTGTAGTTTTTGACCGAAAGTTTTTTGGTATACTACCTGACAAATTAAACTATGATTATAGCTGGTACCAAGTCTTATAATAATCGGCCCAGCCGTTCAGCTTGTAGGTCTAGAAGCATTTAAAAACAGCCGGAAAACAAAAATGTGAAAAAAGAAGCTTTCGGGCCAAAGCTGCAAAAAATTATTACAAATATGGTAAGGTTTGAATGGGTATATCGGTCAATTTTGAATGAAAATGACTTTTTTTAACATGCTGTATTGAACCCTTGAGCCTCTATTTTAATTTGTTTGAGCATGTTGTGGGTCTATTCTTGCTCCAAAAAAATTATGCACAATTTGCTCAAAAGTTTAGAAATATTAAATTTTTCGAATTTTGTTTTGCTGATTGTTTGGTAATTCTTCCTGCAAAAAAAATTTATATAATTTCTTAACCATTAACTATTCCAATAGGAAATTTAATTTTTAACAAAAAGTTGTAAAAGTTAAATGGTCAAATTCGGCTCAGTTTTCAAGTAATACCTAACATATTGAAAAGTGGCCAGTGTGACCATTCTCTCAGAAATGCATGGTAGAATTTTCGGTTTAAAGCATGCTTATGGGCCAAACAAACATAAATATTCAATCATAAAAACCCTTGCATGCATGTAATTATTGTCTATACCCCTCATTTTCCGGTCTATTCAATTCCAAGCATAGCAGTAAGTACTGAAATAGTACTTAGAAAGTATTGAAATTCGGGATTTTATCTCGAATGCATTCGGGACTTTTGGCATTCGGGATTTTGTCCATTCGGGATTTTGGCATTCGGGATTTTGTCTTTTCGGAATCTTGGCATTTCGGATTTTTGGCATAGGTATGGGATCATGGCATTCCGGATTTTTTTTCTGCAACTTGGGATTTTGGCATTTGGGATGTTGTACCCTTTTTATCCTCAGTGTCTGGTTGATATGAGGCCCCACTGCAACTATGGCTTGGGAAATAATGAATATTTACTGTAGTTCAATTCAATTTTCCACTGAACTGATTTTCTTTATGGAATATGTTCAGGGGTGTCTCCCGAATGTAAATCCAAGTCGGCGGCACACGGAGAGAATTGAAAAATCACCAATTGAAAAACTTGCTGTAGTAATTTACGAATCATGTTTTGTTCGTAAATCAAGGCATTTTGATAGCAAATTAATACAAAAACTGATAATTTAACATTCAAAACGTAGCAATTTACAAAATTTGTTTCTTCGTGATTTGCAATAAAAATCCATGATTCAAGCTTGTACTTTTCATAGCAAAATACAACTTTTTTGGCGTAATTTACTCTCCAAAGGAATAATATCACAAACAGCATTTAAAAATATTGATTTACGGTAAATACGTGTTTACGTGTTTTTGTCGCAATTTGCAACTCCATGAGAATAGTTGCAAATCACCAACAAAAAATTCCTAAATCACGACTTTCTTGTCGCAATTTACTTCTCGAAGAGATAGAGCACCACAACATGGCATGTATTTAATCATTAAGGTAGAACTATAATAGTCGGAAGGGCACTGAAGCTAATGTCAAAAACCAACGAAAAGTGGCTTTCCGTACCGAAAAAAGGGGAACACACCCATAATGTAACTATCATCTTTCTCTTTTTGGCATTCCTATTTCACCAAATGTCAGTTTTACTTAAGTGAGGTGCGCTCGGGATCGCACCTCACTTCCGTAACCAAAGTTGAACGAAACTTGACGAAACGCTCCACTTCGCAATTATAGTCGCGTCAAATGCTTTCTGTGTATTCGCTTGTTTTCTTCCGACCACTTAAGTGCCCCTCCGAGCATTATAGTTCTAGCTTTAATGTGTGACACCAACGATCTGTGATGCAAATTGGCCTAGTGGATGCATGCTCGCTCCGCAACTGGAGGGTTGCGAGTTCAAATCCAAGTAGAGTAAAGCGTAAAGTATTTATTTCAAATAAAATAAACTAAATGCGTATACCTGCCAAATGAAGGGTTAAGAAGAGCAAGATTGATTCAAGTAGCAATATCACGAAATAAAAGCGGTGATCACAAATCTTTTTTGCAAATTTACAAATTCTGCAATTGAGGAACATTTGGATCAAATTGCGATTTGTGGTTCGCAATTTTTGTTTTCTCTCGATAGAATAATTGATACTTAAAGAATGTTGATTTATGATTGTTGAGTATCAATATCTTCATTTTGCTCAGTTTTGCGAATTGCAATCAAATAGTCGTAAATTACGAAATCCCGAGCCAAGGTATAAATCGGGATTCATTTTTCGTAGTTTGCAGCTCATTTTTCTTGATCTGATCCAAGAATTCTTTCCGTGCATGAGTTGCCATGAGTGTCAACCGCCGCCATCTTGGATAACGTGCATCGTACGAAAAATATAATAAATTTAGCTTATATTCCAGTCTTTTATTTGTTTTAAAGTAAAGTTTGTTTTAAACTAAGTTTTAAAGTAAATATTTTTTAAAAAATTGTTAATTTTTTTTAAATTGATTAAAACAAAAAATTGATCTTAAAATTTAATTTCCCAAAGACTTTTCATCAAAACAACTTTAATTAAAAAGCAAATAAAATAATGGAATATTAACTTTCAAAAATATTTCCGTGTTTTCTGAGATTGTGGCTGATGCTCGCACCCCCTCCCCCGCCCCACTAACTTGGATTTATATTCGGGGGAAACCTTTGAATATATTAATATAGTTTCAACGTAGTGCTTTCAAAAATATTCCTTTTTTTCGAAAATCAGGTATGTACCTATAACTATAAAGGATCAAAGACTGTGTTACTAAGCCAGTTCACTTTATTGAATTCCTATACATTGGGCTCCATCAAAAATTTGGCTAAATAATCTTATTTATAATTCTGTTATTTTATATAAGTACTCTCTATTAATAAGTTATTAAAATATTCATTAAAACTATCAGCTGTTTTAGCTAATTTTTTTTTTTTTTCAGAAACCCTGAATCGGAATGTATGTTTGCCGACAGTTTTCCAAATGGATATGTGACAATGTGTAAACAAAGTTTTATATACCGACAATTAGTTGCATTTACGAAAAACGGTGAAATTGTAAAAGATAATTTTAAACTGCCATCATGTTGTAAATGTATTTATAAACAAAGATAAATATTTATATTATTTAAATATTTCGTTTCAATTTAATCATTAAAAAAAATTGTAGACAAAATAATACTTAATTTTGATCGTATTCAAAAAAGTAATGCGATAAATGATAAAGGTACCAACTTGTTATAGCATCATCTTGGATGCACTCTGAGGTTTATACGCAAAAAAAAACACACCAAAAACAGGATCTTTAAAACTTGACTTACCCCAACACCAACATAAACAAAAACTAAAGTTGATAATGAATGTGGGATCTTGGCACCCCATATGTTATTCGCAGATATGATATTAGCAGAAAAAGATGCAATCTGATTGGTCAGTAATTGGTCAAAAACGGTCAAATACTTTTAGAAATTGGTCAGCAATATAAAATTTAAATCAATAGTTAAAGTCTTTCAAGGTCACGTGCGATTTTCGAGGCCTAATTTGTGATATTCGTAAAAAACTTATACCATCTGAAAGGCCACTAGATCGTGATAGTAGGTCAACTTGTTATTTAAGCAATTGTTCAGCAATTGCTTTTTTTAATTATCCAAAACCAAGTATTTCATTAAAAAGGTCATAAAAAGTCAGCCAGTTTCAGTAATTGGGTGGAAAAGATTTGTCTAAATTTATTTTTAAAGTTCTTTCAAGGTCTTAGCTATTTTTAGCTGACCAATTACTGAAAGAACTACTTTCAGTGGTTTACGTTGAAAAACAATTTAAAAAAATCTAAACCTGACCATAATTACTGAAACTAGCTGATATTTTGTGACCATAACCTGTTATTGGCATACTTGCATTCTTTTTAATAAATTATTGTTATTTTTTATTTCTGATACTTTCACCTGCGGAGTAACCTTTGATTTGTGAACTGTATATTCTGAGAATAAATTACGTCGGTCCAAATATTCCTTCCTCTCCAAATGATACCTCACAATAAACGTTCCATGCAAAAACAATGTAAGACATTTGACTTAAGTGGTTTTTGCAGGCACTACTAGATGGTGGAGGTAGTAACATCTAGTTTTGCCTACGGGTTAAATATATTGAAACATGCTAAATTAAAACATGTGACATTTTAAAATGTTAATATGTAAGTATAGTTATTAAAAAAAAATTTGATTTTGTTTAAATTATTGACTAAACGGGGTCAGTTTCTAGATAAAACAACGTAAGTCACCCATTTCTTGCTAAAACAACGTAAATCAGGAACGGGTTTTCAGACTTTTTTCATTATAAATATTGATTAACTGTGAATATTTTTTTATCTGTTAATCCTTTTAAACTCTAATACTATATTGAGCCCAAAAAAGTCCTTTAAAACTAGTTTATTTTTTAATTAAACTGTTTTTATTGATTCCTGAAAAATTCTAACTGTGTGACTTAAGTGGTTTTTGAAATGACCGATTCAATTTAAAAAAAAGCAACACTTACTCAATTAAGGGAGGTAAAGTAGTTGGCTAGTACATGTAGACAGGTATCTTATCTAACCCTCCAGGTGCTTCTTCTCAAATGCATCATACAAAGGATACATCAACAAACAATAATTTTAATGTTAAGGCCTACATACGTACTTTATTGATTTCAATTTGCTTTTTTCTAAATCACCAATATTGTTCATATTTTATTGCCCATTTGACTATAAGCGCAAAGCAACATACCTACCTACGTATTAATATTGTATGAATAAATTGTACCACTCGGTTACTCATCCTTAGTCTTCTTTAATGGCAATACAAATACTTGGCTGTTAGTAGAAAAAAGAGAAGATAGAAATAAGGAATAACATATAATTTTACAAAATGTGTTACAAGGCTCAGTTTTAAATAGGCAGGGGCATCTGGCGGATTTCGTTTTTGCGTCGCAATAATCATTTGCCAAATTCTTTTCTTGAATTTTCATCATTTCTCATTTAATTTTTTTGTTTGGGTTTCTTGAGCATAGAAATGTCAATTGGTTAAAAAAAATTATTTATGACTATAAGATCCATCATTGATAAATACTCTAAAAGTGTTAATAAGGAACAACATTTTTTTCCTATTGTTGTTAGTCTTTTTTGAAGAGCTGTATATCTGTGATGAGTGGTCTTGGAGTTAAAACAAAAAGCATCCTACAGCTTTAAGTTTTTTCATTTGAGATTTGTTTGCAAAAATTTTTTCTTGAAGTACCGTTATTGCAAGAAATGACAGGAGACAAAAGAATTCATTTTTTTGAAGGTCATCATTTCAATGGATATATTTTTTTAGTCAATCAAATAAAATGTTTATTCAGCTTCAATCATTTTTTTTTGTCGTACAATTTTTTTTGCATGGTTTATCTGAATGTGAATAAAAAAAATATACTTTCAGCTTTGATAACCAATATATCAGCAAATAATGACGTCATAAGAACTTCAAAGACAGTTTTGGAAAGCGTCTTACAAGATTTTTTTTAAGGCTTGAAAGAAATTATTGTTTTACTTGCGATATACATGGGTATACTATAGACTATAGAGCAAGTTTTGGATTCGTGCAAAAAAAAAATTTTTGAGATAACAATCGAACATGATATTACGATGATGGAGAACACCAAAAAAGTTGTGGCACAATTCTGTCTGTCTATTTGTCCACATTCTAAACGGCTCGATCGATTTTCTTCAAACTTGGTACATAGTGGGTTTTAGGGATTCTGTCCACATGTTTTTTTCATTATTTTTTTAGAACCAAAAATAACTGTACCTGCATACAATTTTTTTTAGCAATTTTACAAAATCGTATTTTTCTCATTTTTCAAAAATGGATATTAATGGTACCTCCCAAAGAACCATTTTTTTAATTTTTGATTTTCTTCAAAACGGTAAGACCGATTTCAATTATTTTTTTTACAGAAGCTTCCAAAAAATATAAATAGTTTTGTGTACCAACATTTTTGAAAATATTTTTGGGATTTTTTAAAATTGTTTCAATTTTTATTTTTTGGAAAATCAAATATTTCGAAAAATATCTACATAATCGATTTTTTTTAAACTCGATACTTAAGAGTTTTTTAGTACATACTCTCTTAAATATATTTAGAAAAAAATTTACATTTATGAAAAAATAAGGGTATCTTCAATACAAAAGTTAAAAAACCGCAAAGAAAATGTTTTTTTTTTCTCACAAACGACTCCTATGATTTTGATTAAACTTTTTTCATATACTAAAATAAGTACGATCTACTACCAAAAATTATAAAATCTTACACTTAGCAACTATTAATAGAACCTGTCATAGAACGTCTTTTTTTAATTTGGATTTTCTCGGTATCGGCTAAACGGATTTAGATGAATTTTTTTATATAAAATTGCAGAAATAATTATATTGCGTATCAAAATTTTCAAAAAAAAAGTTTTTGGGTTTTTAAAAAATGTTGCAAATTTCTTTTTTGAAAATTCGATATCTCAAAAACGGGTTCACAATTTTTTTTCAAATTTTCTTTTTACATATACATATATACACATACTAATATACTTTAGATTTGCATACCAAAGTTTATTCTTAAAAATGTTTTAAGAATTTTATAAATAAAAAATTAATTTTTTAAAAAAACGCTCCAACGATTTTAAATTTTTTTTGCATACAGTCATAATATTCATGTGAGATGATCCCATCAGCTAGCCATTCCAAATTTCCAAAAATTAACTTTTTGAATTTTTGTCTATGCCAATCGTTCGTGATTCGTTTATGACTGTTTGTGACAGCATTAAAAAGTTTTGTGACTCGATTATTATTATATATATTATTGAGTTATTAACAAATTAAAAAAATTGTACCAGTAATATTTTTGAAAACTGTAGCAGCAAAAACTTTTTTATACTCAATTAATCAAAAATCGTTTGTGACTTCTGAATATATCAATAAAATCGTTTGTGACAAAATAGTTTTCGAGAAAAATTTGAAAAATTGATTTAATTTCACCACACTATAATTTGTTTATTGTTATGGGTAGAGCTTTGCGTAGGTATGCGCTGATGCATTTGTCTCTGATTCATGATGCTGAGGTGAGTTTTTATGGTTTGAGGTGAGCAAAATGTTGCAATAATAATTAAGGTAAAAGATAAATTTAAAAATCAAAGAGGGTTGTTTCTACTTAAAAGATGGCAAATTGAGTTGAATTTTGAATTAATTAAATACGACTACCATTTTTCAACTAAACTATCACGGCCAGACCTTGTTTTTATTTATAAAAAATGTACAAGTTTACAATAAAACATGGCTCTGCCGTCTACCGATTGACTAAAATAAAATAAAATTAAATTAAATTAACAAAATTTTATAGTATATCTTATTTAATTAAAAGAAGTTTTTTTTTTGTTTATTTTAAAAATTTTCGTTTAAAATTCTCTCTCTATATCCTAGAGCTTTACAACAGTAATTACAAATTTGACTGGTATTCATTTGGTTTAAAATCTCCTTTACTTGGTCATCTGCTATGAAATCATTTCCGAAAAAGTGCCTTTTTGTTTCACGAAACGTTGCGTTGGACATCGTCCTAAGAAGTGAATAACATCTTCCCTCTCTCGCAAATTGCAGATGTTACACAAAATGGGAAGATCTTCTCTGTGCGGGATGAAATTCAAGCTAATAAGTTCTACTCGTAGTCTTACCATCATCGAAATCTGTTGCACACTGTTTTCGTCACGAAAATAGTTACTGTTGTTCAAATTATGATTGAGTGTACTGTATATTGCCCTGTGCACCGAACTTGAGGCCTCCCTTATAAAATTCTCCCTGCATTTCAGATCCACATTCTCAATTAATTCATATAATACTGGTTTCCAAGACTCTTGTTGTTCCACATCCAGGGTCAGCTCCATTCCACACCAGTTTGCCAACATCAACCATTCCCCATACTAACCGCTTCTGGATCTTATTGTTTTCGTTGCAGCTTTTTTGGTAATCTTTCATTTGCCATCTTCATCACCTTTAGAATATAATCCACCTGTAACTTAAATGATTTGATGAATAGCGGAGATAAACCGGTTTCCAACATTATTGCATAGTTGGGGGTGTTGGGTGGAAGATGAAAAGCTCTTTTAATATAATACCTCTGCAGTTTCTCAACTGTATCATATTGCTTTCAACGCCAGACCTGCGCCGCATACAACAAGATTGATTCAGCCGCTGCCTCGAAAACTCTAAATTTGCTACTGTGCGCTCTACTTTTGTTTGCAAAACATTTTCGCCATATTGTATTAATAGCAGTCTTGGCCTTCGCTAATTTCTCTTTAAGGTGTTTCTCCATATTCAGACTTGGCGTTAGAATAACACCCAGATATTTATGCTCTTTGACTACTTCAACTCGCTCCCCCTTATAAAGCCATTGTTCATCACTGCTTAGCCTTCCACCCCCATTCTTAAAAATCATTATCTTGGATTTAGATAGAATAACCTCCAGATTCCATCTGCAACAGTAGTCCGAGAGCCTTTTTATCATGAGCTGTAGTGAATTTGGAGAATAAGCTAACAGGATAATATCATCAGCAAACAATAGTGCTTTAACATCACAACCCGCATATTGTATACCTCCTGGCAAGAAATCCGTTATATCGTCGATAAATAAGGCGAACAATTTTGGGCTCAATGGACAACCTTGTTTAACACCATAATTGGTTTGAAAAGACTCAGACAAACCATCTCCGTTCCAAACTGCTGCAGAAGCTCCGTCGTACAAGTTTTGTATTACCGTTCCGAATTTTCTGGACATTCCCATTTCGAATAGCTTATACAACAAAGATCTTCGGTTCACAGTATCAAACGCTGCCTTAAAGTCCACAAAAAAAGTGTACAGTTTCTTGTTCCTTATAAGAAATGATTCAGCAATGCTTCTTAGTACGAAAATGTGGTCAACTGTGGAGTAACCCGACCTGAAACCAGCTTGGTACTCTTTGAGAAGATTATTTGAGTTAATCCACGAAGTGAGCCTTTTCTGCAAAATCGTTGTAAAAATTTTATATGAGGCATTGAGAAACGAAATGCTACGATAGTTTCCGGGATCAGCTTTGTCTCCTTTCTTATAAATAGGGACGATCAGGCCCTCTTTAAAATCTTGTGGGATGACACCAGACTCTAACACGTTATTTAAAAGAGAAGAGATTAGGTTGCGTTTATAAGCAGTTTCATATTTTGACTTCCATTTAAGTTGCGGTAAAAGCTTCATTTCCCTATTTTCACCACTATCAACCGTTTCTACTTCAAAGGTCACAACAATTGGTAAATGATCAGAATATGTTTCTTGTACAACTTCAAGATCTTTAACATACGAATTCCATTCTCCTCCCAGAAGACTTAAATCGATGACGGAAGTTCCATGCCGAATAATGAATGTATAGCTACCATCTTCATCAGATAGACTTGTACCATTTTGTATGCGCAGCCCAAAAGTATTGCAAAGTTCAAGAAGCTTATAACCTTTTGCGTTGCATATGGTATCTTTAGATTTGCGATTTATCCCTGCTGCCATATTTTCTGATCCCGCTTCATTCCCAATTCTTGCATTACAGTCGCCTATAACTAACGTATTTTGAGTATCTTCGCACAATAAAACCTCTTGAAGGCGTTCGAAATCTCGTTCCCAGTTGGTACAATTGATATAAATTGGAATAAGCCCTAAGTTTAATTTGTCGAATTTTAAGTCCAACACATTTAATCCATTTGTTGTTCTGTTTATATGTACATTATGTAAATACATAGCAAGGTATCTACCTTCCTTTACTCAATCGATCGAATATAATTTGTTGTATCAGAATTGTTCAAAACAATAGCTTGTAGGTAGGTACCAATTACGGCTGGTTTTAAATCCATTGAAAATTTTGTATAAAATTGGAATTTTGGAAAAAATTGTTTGTGGCTACCTACCTAGATTGTTTGTGGCAGGCTATTTTCCAAAAACTCGTAATGGCTGGTCTATGTTCTTACTTATTTTGCAAATTGTTTATATACAAATTCAAAATTCAAACTCAATTTGCCATTTTTTAAGTAGAAACAACCATCTTTTTGATTTTTAAATTTATCTTTTACCTTTATTATTATTGCAACATGTTGCTCAACTCAAACCATAAAAACTAACCTCAGCATCATGAATCAGAGACACATGCATCAGCGCATACCTATGCAAAGCACTGCCCATAACAATATACAAATTATAGTGTGGTGAAATTAAATCAGTTTTTAAAATTTTTCTCGAAAACTATTTTGTCACAAACGATTTTATTGATATATTCAGAAGTCACAAACGATTTCTGATTAATTGAGTATAAAAAAGTTTTTGCTACTACAGTTTTCAAAAATGTTATGGCTAACTGGTACATTTTTTAAAATTTGTTAATAACTCAATAACTATCGAGTCACAAAACTTTTTAATGCTCACAAACGAATCACAAACGATTGGCATAGACAAAAATTCGAAAAGTTAATTTTTGGAAATTTGGAATGGCTAGCTGGGGTCATCTCATATTGTGTCTCCCAAAACCTAACATAGGCATGCCAAACGATACCGATACCAAACGATTCTGAGACTTTTCTGGTATCGTCGCCAGCCCTACCTATACCTATATACTAAAGGCCAAGATTACACATGCAAGTTTTATTTTCGTAAGTGGCTCACGAAAGCAACTTTTGATAAAATTACAAGTGTAAACAGCTTTGTAAGTAACTTACAGTAAATTTATCAACTTACGTAAACTGTAAGTTGTAAGAAAAACTTTCAAGTATTTAGAAATACATTTTTTCCAACTTACAGAATGCTCACAGTTTACTCAAACGGCCGGCAGTGATAAGTTTTCAAATTTACAAAAGTACGTCTGTAATGTTAAGCGCCTTGTATGTTGCTTCAGTAAGACTATAGCATAAGTGGTTACTAAAACTTACATGTGTAATCTTGGCCTAAGTATACCTAAAACCTAACTAAAATGATACCATATTGTTTTTGGAGGTTTTACATAGAATAACGAAATTCTGAATTTTCTAGTTTATATTTGATGGTTTTATGAAAATAAACAATCAAACAGTATGCTTTCCTTTGCCAACCAAATGATTTGAAATTAATACATACTTTGACGTACATAGTACAGAACTTTTTAGTATGTGTATTAAAATGGACGTCACTCTATTTACGTCTAGCTACTCAGGAAAAACAAAATAAATCCGTAAGCATGAGCTCAAGACTAGTTGATAGATTAGGGCATTGTTTAAATGTAACTGTTTATACTATCCATCATTCGTTCCCTTAAATTTAAGAGTTCTTAACCCACTATTTGAAGAGGTTAAAAGATAAAAACAAAAACCAGACACAATTCAAATAACCATTATCTACTTTGTTTGTGCACATCTGTTGGGTAAACTTTTCAAGGATGCTTAATTTATGTCCATTTACTTAACATAAACTCAAAAAATGGTATGGAAAGGTTTGCGTTCAAGTATGTATGAACATATTTAATGTTAATTCGATAAACACATACCTAAGATACGAGTCAGCACATCAGCTAGCAGATAAAGTTCTACGACTAAAAATTTCTTATTTTATTTTTCCTTGAAATAATTTCATAAAATTTTGCACAATTGCACAAATTGAAGGCTTTATATTAATCTCAAGTTTCTTTGAATTATAAAATTCATATATTGATAAAACAATTTTTAAAATGTTGAAACTTTCAAACTTAATATTTAAAAGTAGTGAACCGATGTTGTAGTCGATATTCACAAAATTTACTAAAAAAAAAACACTTCCTTTATTGACTACAAAAATTAGAAAAAAAGTACAATAAAAACACGAAATTTAAATTTTCAAACGTAACGTATTTTTATTTGCAAATTTTAAAAATCGAATGCATTTCGAACTGACATGCAGCTCATCATCGAGTCGAGTTTCGCTGATGATGAGCTGCATGTCAGTTCGAAATGCATTCGATTTTTAAAATTTGCAAATAAAAATACGTTACGTTTGAAAATTTAAATTTCGTGTTTTTATTGTACTTTTTTCTAATTTTTGTAGTCAATAAAGGAAGTGTTTTTTTTTTTTTTAGTAAATTTTGTAATTTTTAAAATGTTACTGAGCCGCTTCAAAATGAAAAATAGTTTTATACAATTTTGTAAAACTATCAAAAAACTCCATTAATAAGGGATTAACAGCTGCACATTTTTGACATATGAACGACCGACATCAGGATAACTTAAGCTTCTCAAACTTGAAGTTTAAGAAATGGATAATTTTTAATAATAGACAGCCTCGAAACAAAACAAAACCTTCAAGTTAACAGAGAGCTGATCCAGACGTCATAAGATTTTTAAGAGAAGAAAATTAGTTATTAGTAAAATGTAAAGGGTGTTTTTTTGGACGTGTGGTTCACATTTTGGCTGTAACTTGATTTATGCTCAGTTTGGTTTGCCATTTCATAATGAATTGCAAATCGTGCAAATTTATAACCAAAATAATGGTTCAGTTCGCGCAATGCGATAAAAAATGAAGCCGGCCATAATGTTACAGCCAATGGGGAACGCTATAGAGCCATTATGGATGGATGTTGATGTTGACGAGACGACCTTTGGTTCCAACAAGACGGCGCTACATGCCATACGGCCCTAACTGCTGCAAAAAGTGGTCGAAGATTGGGCCTCTGGACTGGAGTTTATTAGAGCCAGTCGCGGCGGCCACTTGCCCAAAATCATTTTTATAACATAATGGCAAACCCTTATCTTTATAATAAAGCTGAATTCTTGGCAATAACATAAAGTTTTATGCGTTTTATTTCTTCTTGAAATTTGAAAACCACACGTCTAAAAACAACACACTTTATGTGATGAAAACATTCGAACTCGCTAAATGGGGTTTAATAAAGTATGGGTCAAAAAACTGCCTGCAAAAACACCATTTTTCATTAAGATACATATGTATGTACATATATAAACGTTTGGTTGTAAAAATAAAAAAAATGGTTCACAGATAATTCATCATACCAACCAGGATGATGTTTGGTTGAAATAAATTTCAAATATGATGTTTATAGTCCAGTATATTTAGCCATAGCTCCTATGGGAATGTAATAAAACGTTAGGGAAGACATTTTTTCTTATCACAGTTAGAGTACTTTAAAGGAAGCTTAAATCCAAGTTTTCGACCAACAACCTTTTGCAAGGTTTTCGCCATCTTGGTTTAAAGCATAGAGTACCTATATTATTGGTTATAAATACACAAAACATTAAAAAATACCACATAACAAATTTGTTGATCTTATTTTTCTGGTCAGGAATGCATTTATATTTTTCGATAAAATTAAAAATACGGATTTTATTTGTGAAAAACGAGTTCACTCCGTAATTGAAAATAGCGGTAACCATGTTACATATTGAGGTCGAAAATTTGGATTTAAGCTTTCTGTATAGTTACTTGAAGCAACTATAAAATAAAAAAATATTTGACTAAAAAATTGTGAGTTCCATTTTTGTTTACTTATAATTGGTTAACTGGTTAAATACGCAAAATTTGAAAAAAATACAATATACTCGAATTTGTAGAACTTACTTTTCTTGTTAAAAATTCATTTTTTTTCCAAAGACACTTAAAATTACGGATATTATTAGTTAAACATGAATTTACTCTTTAAATGAATATAGCGGCAACCCTGCAAGGGGTTGACGGTCGAAAATTCACCTGAGCTTTCTGTATGGTACTCTAATGAAATCAAGAAAAAATTGCCTCCCCAATCTCTTATAAAAAAAAATCTAAATTGACTATACTATTAGGGTAATGTTTAATTAAAATAAGTTTTAAATTTTCGGAAGAAGAATAAACCAAATTTTGATATGATATTTTTGTCGTTAAGGTTTAGTTTTGAAGTATTATTCAAATCAGAAAAAAAAAAAACAGTTTATGTCGGCAATAATCTGAGGGATTGCAACTACCTAAGCTCTGTTTTTAGAAAATCTCTATACGTTTCGTCGCCAGCATTCCAAATAAAATGCACGACTGGGTCGCACTTACTTGCTCTTATGTTCAGGACACTGAGGGCGAAAGAAAATTGTAAATAAAAACACGGAATGAGAGAAAAATATAGAGACATGAAATACGATATTTAAATTAGCTTAAACAACTCCTTTGACAGTTTGAGTTTGAGGTGAAAAAACGATGCCATCTTAATTCTTGATTGAATATGATTGTATGTAAAAAAAAGTTTAAAATCATTGGAGGGTTTTTTTATAAAACTAATTTCTTATACATAAATTCTTAAAGCATTTTTAAGGAAACATTTTGGTATGCAAATCTAAAGTTTATATTTATGTGCATATAAAAAGAAAATTAAAAAAAAAGTCAACCCATTTTTGAGATATCGAATTTTCAAAAAAAAATTAACTTTTTTTAAAAATTCAAAAACTCTTTTTTGAACATTTTGATATATTTTGTGAAGTTTGTATTTAAAACAAAATGATCTAAATCTAGCCGATAGTCAGAAAATTCAAAATAAAAAAAAACGTTCTGTATGAGGTAGGTACTATTAATAGTTGCAACGTATAAATTTTAAAATTATTGGTAGTAGTTGGTATTTATTTTAGCATATGGAAAAAGTATAATCGAGGGAGTCGTTTTTGAGAAAAAAAAAATATTATCTTTTGTGGTTTTTTAAATTTTGTATGGAAGGTCCCTACCGTAAATTTTTATAAATGTATAATTTTTTCTAAAAATATCTTAGAAAGCACTAAAAAACTCGTATCGAGTATCGAGTTTCAATAAAATCAATAAAATTATTTGCGAAATACATATTTGATTTCAAAAAAAAGTTTTGAAACATTTTTTAAAAATCGAAAAAATATTTTTTTGTTTAATGTTGGTACACAAAACTATTAACATTTTTTGGAAAATTCTGTATAAAAAAAAATATTGAAATCAGTCACGTGGTTGGAGAAAATTGAAAATTAAAAAAAAAACGGTTCTTTGGGAAGTAATAACCATTTTTTTGAAAAATGGTTTTCCACTTATAGGAACGCTTTACTAAAAGTAATTTATGGAATCTTTTTTGCGAAAAGTTTTTGAGAAAAATACGATTATGTGAAATTGTTAAAAAAAAATTGTATGGCAGGTACCATTTGTTTTTTGTAAAAAAAAAATTAAAAAACGTGTGGGGGAACGACCAAAAACGCCATGCACTAAATTTGAAGCAAATCAACACAGCCGTTTAGGCTGTAGCTCAACGGACATACAGAATTGTGAGACCCACTTTTTTCGTCCTCCCTATCATCGAAATGACAAGTCTGATAAAATTTCGAGCTTGATTTTTTTACGATTTTTTTGCCATATACAGTGAAACCTCCCTTAGCAGGACAGCGATGGTCACAACATTTTGGTCCGTCTAAGGTAGTTGTCCGTTCTAGAAAAAAAATAAAAAAAAAATAAAAAATTAAATTTTTATAAAGAAAATATTTTTATCTCAAAAAAATAACATAAATTAAATTATATTAAGACTTTCAACAAAATTAACAATGATAAATAAAAAAATACCTACAGAATAATAAAAAAAACAAAAATATTAATTACAATAAGGAATTTTAAAAATGGTGCCATAAAATTCATTACCAAACGGAAAATAAACAAAAACAAGAAGATGCAATAACAGACCACAGCTGCGGAAAAAAATCAATTATATCGAAAGTAGAAATCCTATATCGATGAAATTATTGCAAAATTTTATACATTTTCGTCAATTTTTCAGTCAACGATACAGAGGCAAATTTTTCCTAAATAAAATCACCGTATACCTAAGCTTCTTTAAGAACTGAGTATTCAAATTGACAAAAAGAATCACAGCCTCAAAAATATAGCCTTTGCAGAAAAAAATGCATGGGAAATAATAGATAATTTAATTGCCTGCAAATTAGGTCCTAACAGTTTTCCCGCTAAGACCATAACCTCCTTTTTGTAATTTAAAAAAAATGAGAAAGATGTCCATCATCAAAGTCGATTTCGATAGAATAATTTTTTCAATATTACATACGGCAGCCCACGACAAGATAAATACAAAACCGCCACTTTCTAAACTTATTAATGACCCTATCCTTACTTTGATCGAAATCTCAAGTTTATTTTTTTTACGAAACCAAAATATGCACTAAAGTACTTCCATGTATTACTTCAACAAATACAATTACATAGGTATGCATATGGAAAGTAAAAAAAAAAAAAACTTGTATCCAGTTATTTAGTCCTTCGGGCAGGTACAAATGCATTGGCAGTTGGTATAATCGGTACATGACACGAACGGACACAGTACTTTAGTGATTCAATAAAAGAGATACGCTGCCTCGGCTTTTCTAATGATAGAAATGTCCGTCAACGGCTGGTAAGCCTCGTGCAATATAATTATTGAATATTCCACCATTTGAATTTTTATTATATAGATATATACATTATATATTTAGATGTTGGTATAAGAATATTCTACAAATACCAATAGCAATTATAATGATAGCACCGTGGTTGTTGACATGAAATAAGTTTAAGTCTTCTACTGTTTAGTGTTCCATTGAGAGTCTTTGAACTTGGTCATAGAGAAATTTGAAAGTTTTAATATATTGTAGCTACAAGTAGAACACACTATCCTTAGAGGGTCATTGGTTTGTTTTCACAAGCCACTTTGGCAAAATCAATATGAACAATCGATTAAGTATATACAAAACTTACCAACGAAGTATTCCCACATGTCACTTATTATGTGGAATCACGGTTATATTGTGTTTTGTATGTTAAGTTCGGTGAAGTGCAATAGCTCCATACATTTTCCGTGGTAATGAATTGTTTTTTTTTTTCGTTGAACCCTTATCTTTGGGGTTGGGAAGTATTTTATTTTTGTTTTGAATTAAACATAGTTACTTTTTCAAGTTAATGCCTACCTAACGGATAGAGTGAAAGCTGAACTCAAAATTAATTTATAAGGCAATGCGTTGAGAATTTTTCGAATCATTCTGAGCAAACCGTTCATGGATACTTGTCTTTTGAAATAAATATTCCAACGGTCACATGTGTAGCTGTTGTAAAAAGCTTATTTCATGTTTCTTAACATTAATTTAGTTTAAGAAGTGTGGTACAAAATTTGTTTGTGATATTTCGTAAAGTGAAAGTGAGCGCCATGGATACGCGAAATCGAATCTGGACGACCAATCGAGAACACAACTCAAACAACCCAGGTAGATTCCTTCATTTACTAAATAAACAATATCAAAAAAATCAAGAATAATTTAATGTAAATACAAAAATGAAGCAGACCCTGTATAACAAAAGTAATAAAGTGGATGTGAGCCTTGGAGGTATTTAAGTGTTTCTGATGGTGCAGTAATATTTTTGCGCCAGTTTATACTTATCATTTTTTTTTTTTGAAACTAATTTATGAGCATCAATAGTTTTTCGAAAAGTTTGCTATGGACCCACAGTTAATTATTTTTGGATTTATAAAAGGATATGCTCTCGGATAACATTTGTAATATATTATTTCAATAATGCCCTTATTCCTACTTCTGATTACCTTTTACTCTTTTAGTCCTTTACAATAATTTATGAATTTAAAATTAAGTGTAAGTGAAATTCAGAGAGCATTGTCTCGCTTTAATTAAATAAATACTTTATTCCTGCCTTAATTAATATGTTTGAGGACAAAAACACACATACACTAAGTTCTTTGCAACACTTTAATAAAAATAAACTCAGTCGAAACGTTGGGAAAACTAATGATATTCTTTCAATAATAAATAATTGAGACCAAAAAAGCCAGATAAGAGAAATCTTTTAAAAACTCAAATTAAACAACGAATTTGTTAAAAAACTTTTAATTTATTAAAAATACCCTAAAAAAGCTTTAACTTAGAATATTTTTACTTTCGATATAGGTACATACTATAAGGCAAGTTTTGGATTCGTTAAAAAAAAAATATTTTTGAGATAACAATCAAACATGATATTACGATGATAGAGAACACCAAAAAAGTGGACAATTCTGTATGTCTGTCTGTCTGTCTGTCTGTTCGTCGACAGCCTTAACGGCTCGATCGATTTTCTTCAAACTTGGTACATAGTGGTTTTTGGTGATTATGCCCAAAAGTTTTTTTCCTAATTTTTTTAAAACCAAAAATAACGGTACCTGCCATACAATTTTTTTTAGCGGCTTGACAACTTAAAAAAAAAGTTAAGTAGTAAATGCTTTCTTTGGGTGGAAAACCATTTCGCAAAAATGGTTATTAATGGTAGGGGAAGTACGTCCAAAATGACATACTATAAAGTTTTTGAATTAAAAAAAAATATTTAGGCAATATATCGTAATGAAATATATATTTATTCTTTTTTTTTAATTCTTTGCAAACATTTAACAATAATTTTAAAGTTTAAAAAACAAACAAATTAAATAAAAAAATACTTTTTCAAAACTACACAAAAACTCTTTTCGCTCATATAGTATGGACAAAATGACATACTTCATATGGGCAAAATGACATAGGATATATTTTCTAGTTCCATAGTTATAGAGAGATTCAATTTGGGTAAAATTTATAAATTTATTAGTTATAATTTGTTTCTTGGCACTTTTGTCCTCAAATTGTTCGGGTTCGGGTTCATATAAGATACATAATTCGCAAATGAATTGCTTTGTGTTTTTTGACACGTAAGCATTGGATTCACGAGCCCAATGGTTGCATATTATGCAGTGTAACCGATTCAATTGCTATTTTCATCGTTTCAATGCTCCAAGATTGACGATATGTTGACCTTTTGTAATTCCGAGACATTTTTACTACTAAAATTTAAATATTGTTCCCAATAAAGGTATGTCGTTTTGTCCATAGTTAGGGTATGTCATTTTGCCCCTATCATAGCTATGACAAAATTTTATCAATAAATTGCACAAAACTTGAATGATATGGCTAGTGATAAGACTATTTTACGAATTTTTTCATAAACTATAAATTAAATTAATAATAGTAAAATAAAAAGGTATAAGAACTACCAAAACACGAAAAATAGTCAAGACCAAAAAAAAAATTATTTTATTCGTAAATAGTTTTTTATTTTTTGTGACGAGACACGGCCATCAAATGATTCATTATTTTTATAGGATTTCAAAAATCGTCCAAACCAACTAATAAAATTGCATTTGGTGCTTTAAGTGTAACAGATTTTAAGAAATGGCTGGTATGTCATTTTGCCCGTATATGTCATTTTGTACGTACTTCCCCTACCTGTCAAAGAACTATTTTTTTAATTTTTGATTTTCTTCAAAACGGTACGCCCGATTTCAATTATTTTTTGTATGCAGAAGCTTCCAAAAAATATAAATAGTTTTGTTTACCAAAGAGTTTGAAAAAATATTTTTTGGATTTTTAAAAAATATATCAAATTCTTTTTTGTAAAATCAAATATTTCGAAAACGACATGATCGATTATTTTGAAACTTGATACTTTAGAGTTTTTAGTACTCTATAAAATATTTTAAGAAAAAATTTACATTTATGAAAAAATAACGGTACCATCCATACAAAAGTTAAAAAACCGCAAAGAAAACATTTTTTTTTGCTTGAAAACGATTCCTACTATTTTGATTAAACTTTTTTCATATATGTACTAAAATTAATGCGATCTACTACCAAAAATTATAAAATTTTAAACTTAGCAACAATTAATAGTACCTGTCATAGAACGTATTTTTTATTTTGAATTTTCTCGTTATCGGCTAAACGGATTTAGATTATTTTTCTTATATACAAATTTCAGATAAGATTAAATAATATTGCATATCAAAATTTTCAAAAAAATGTTTCAATTTTTTTTTTTGAAAATTCGATATTTCAAAAACGGGTTGACATTTTTTTTTTCAAATTTAGTTTTTATATACCCATGAATATACTTTAGATTTGTATACCAAAATTTGATCTTAAAAATGTTTCAAGAATCTTATACATAAAAGCTAATTTTTTAAAAAACCGCTCCAACGGTTTTAAATTTTGTTTCCCATACAATCATATTCAATCAAGAATTAAGATGGCATTCTTTTTTCACCTCAAACTTTCAAAAGAGTTGTTTTAGCCAATTTAAATGTCGTATTTCATGATTCTCTACATTTTTCTCTCATAATTTCCATGTTTTTATATACAATTTTCTTAAACCCGCAGTGTCTTGAACATAAGAGCTAGTAGGTACGTGCGAGTCAGTCGTGCATCTTATTTATTCTGCTAACCGAAAATACAAATGCAATTGCAAATTTAGCTCCCATCCACGGTTATTTAGCCAATGTGGTGCGTATAGTGATTTAAAGGAAGGGTTACCAGATTCAAAATGACGAAAAGGGGGACATCGGGAGTTTTCTATGGGGAACAAGTGTTAAAAAAATGGGGATAAAATATGTTTTTGAAAAATATAACACCAGAGTAAAAAAAGTGATGCAGGAAAGGTATGAAGGAAAAGTTTTGCGTCTGAAGTGAGATGTAGTTCATTGAGTGGATCCGTTCAGCTTTGAAAGAATTTTTAACTTCAAAATATTCAATGAAAATATTTTTACAGTTTACAAATTGAAGGTTTTCTGTTTTCGACTTCTTACTTAATAAGGGGGACAGAGGATGGTATAGAGGGGACAAACAGCATTTTGGTATGAAAAAGGGGGACGTCTGGTAGCCCTATCTAAAGGATGTTTTTTTTAGACGTGTGGTTTTCAATCTGGCAATAATATTTTCAGGGTTGGTCTTTTTGACAGCTGTCACTTGATTTATGCTCAGTTTGGTTTTCTATTTCATAATGAATAGACTTAATCCTCAACAACGTTTGCAAATTTTGCAAATTTATTACCAAAATAATGGTTCGGTTCGCGTGCTACGATGAAAAATGAAGCCGGCCATAATCTTACAGTCAATGGGAACACTATAGATCCATGATTAAGGACTTTTTCGTGTCTGAATTGGAGGAAATGTTGATGTTGACGACCTTTGATTCCAACAAGACGGTGCTACATGCCATATACAGAATACATCAGTCAACGAAACAATACACAACGGGCCTTACTAATAATTAAACACTAATGTCGACTATTAGTTAACTTTAGGATCAAAGTTAAGTGTGGAGCTTTAACAAAATGCTACCAATAATCAATTTTACCCTTTTGCTAACAAAATCCTCCGACTTTCCTTTAATAGGGCGCTCAAGGAAAGCAACATTTCAAAAAAAAGAAAAAAATCATTGAGGTGCTTCTATCATTTTGCCGAGCTATAAAAAGTGTTCAGACATTTTATATAGTAAGAATAGTAAAAAAAAAGCTTTTTAAACTAAATAAAAAGTAAAACAAAAATACAATGAATATTTGCCATTCTTATTTTTAAAAAATATAAAAGACAACATGCGGCATTAAACAATGTAAAAACACCTATAACGCGGAGTGAACAAATTTTTGATATCAATTCAAATTATGTGAAGTGGTGTTTTTAGGTTAATACACTATCATAGAATACTTTCAAACTGACTTCTTGATTAAAATACAAAACTGGTATGATAGATAAGGCCAGGCCAACAGTAGAAATCCCTTTGAGAATATTTCATTCAAAACGTTAAAAATAACTCTGCCCATGAAGCGCTAATAGGATTTGAGTGCCTTGCCACCACCAACAAAATTTAATCCGTTCCTGCTGGACGAGAATTTCTCATTTGACAAATTAATCTCAACTAAATCACTCGAATGAAGTATATTTTAATTTGCAACAAATTAGATTCTTTTAAGCAAAATTTCATGAAATATCTCAATTTAAAAGTATTCTACGATCATATAATAACTTTAACAACATCACTTCACATTACTTTATGTAGAAATATCAGAAAAAACTAGCTTGTGAAATGAAATATTTGTACACTCTTTAATATAGGCATTTTTACAGGATTTTTCGTAGCACCACGTGTTTTCTTTTATATTTTGTTTAATAAAGTATTTCTAGTGTTCATTACACTAATTATATAACACTTTTTATTTAGTTTAATAAGCTTTTTTCACTAGTTTAACGATTTGAAATCTTAATACAATTTCCTCTTGCTCGGCAAAATGACAGATGAATTTCGATTTGTTTTTTTTTGTTCAAAGAGTGAAGATAAGTATTGCCGTATTGTTTTTTAACAGCACCTTTTTCAGTACTAAAGTATTCAATAAGTTCAAAGGGTTTGGACGGTTTTAATTTTATTTTATGAACATAGTTGATTAACATTATACAAGAACATGCATATTTTGAGTTAACTTAATAGCCCGGGAGCTCGCGACAGATTTTGGTGACCAATAGCGCCAAAGCTAGATTTTTGTAAATTGGTTAATTTGGCTTTGCAATGAAGAATGGTGGTAATCAGCTGCGGCGCGAGCGGTACCTTGGGCTACAGCAGCCTCTCAAAGATGTACAAAAAAATGAAAAATTTAATCAAACCGCCAAAGCTGAAACTTTGCATACTGTTTGCCATTATTTTAAGCAATCGAAAAAAAAATAATCAGCTGGCTGAAGCGCGGTACTACATACGTCAGCTGCTTACGTCAACATGTAAAAAAACGTGTAAAATTCAATGATTCCGCCAAAGCTGAAATTTGGTTATCTGATAGCTTATACATTATTTTACGCAAAAAGACAAATCAGCTGGCTGTATTGCGGTACTAAGACCGTCAGCTGACGTGGTGAATAGTACTAGTACAAAAATACGGTTTCACATCCCACGCACAAAACACTATGTCAAACGAGGTTTTCCATCCGGTTTACAATGCTTTGATTATTATCATTCTATTATAAAACAATTCATTAACTTTTTGTATAACCAAATCTTAGATTTGACAGAAAATATGTTGCCTATTTGAAGATATTCATCCAAACACTCAAATTATTCAATATTTTTGAAAAGCAGTCTTTCACTCCATCTTCAAAGTGGAATATTAATTAGCTTCAAAGCGTCAAACACAAAAATGTAAAAGATGCTAATTTATTTCCAAATTTATTTTAGTTTACTACAAATTAAGCAAATTAAATAATAACAACAAAATCAGGATTCATCATTTTAGGTTTGTGTAAAATTGTCTTCTGTATCGCTCCCCGATTCACTTTCAGAAGCTTCAATAATGTCTTCTTCATTATTATCATCTATAAATATTTACATAAACACACACATAAAGACATAATGAAAACAATAACTTGAATATAATTGCACCCGTTCATAAATTTTAATAATAAATGTACATTTATATGCCTATCGAAAGAATCAACTAGTAATATGAAAAAAATGCAATCAAATAAAAATGTTGTCAAAGCCAATTTTGAAATAATTAAAAAAAAATATGTTTAAGTACCAATATATTCGTTCAAAAATGTAACTATTGTATCTGTTAATATGATATTCTAAATCTCTTCAAAAGTGGATAGTGATATTGGATTTGGGTAATTAATAATATTGTAATGTAAACAATGTATATTTTTAACACAAAAGTATTTATTACCTGTGTCCGACTGAACTATTATATCGTCAACAGATCCAGGCAACTGATCGTTAAAAAACCATTTGAATACATATCTATCACCTTCCAGTTCCCAGCCAAAATTATGTGGAGATTTTTACTGGGTACTTTTAGGTGGGCATGAGTCCAAACTTTTGATATATAGCAGGCCCGTAGAAAATGTGGGTGCAACTCTGCTCTTGATGGTGGTAATGCTGAGCCATCGATATTTATTTTTGGCAAGCGAAAACCGTCATCGTTCTCCAGAACTTTGTATGTTTTTAAGAACATTTGCACTCTTGCTTTATCTACATTTGACCATACAACAATTTGAATCCATACAACCGACATATAAATTCTTCAACCTTTTCTAAAATTTCATCGTTTCTCCCCAAACTGGCCATATCCAGTGCCGGATTTAAGGGAGGGCAGCCGGGGCTACAGCCCCGGGCCTCCACAAAACAGGGGCCTCCACAATGGATGAAATTTCAAATTCCGACGAGTAAATAAATACCACAAAAAAAAAATAACCAAATGGAAGTCTTAAGAACAACATAAAATAGGGTTACGTTTACGTTTAGTTCTGCTTGAATGTATTCAATTATTTATGGGACTGGAATATTATAATCAAAAGGTAATAACATTCTTTAATTCAAATTTGAAATAATTTTCTTCAATTCACTTCTGCTTTTATCTCTTATTTTTTCAGTCCATGCACGTAACTGAATAGTTTTTCTGCTAATGATTCCTCTTGCACGACTATCAACTCAACGACTATTTTCTTATTGGTTATGAGCTTTTTCAAGCGCATCTTTTCTTAAGTCTTTTTCTGAAACTGATTATCATAATCAAGACCAAGCAGAATTTTGTGGTTTCAAAAATGACATTGGTCTTTGGCCTGACAGTGACAGCGTAACAAATGACAAGATGGAATATTCGGCGGGAAAAGGATCTACAGAACTTCTAAATTGCAATGAAGTATCACGAAAAGGTTTCAAGTTTCTTCGGAAATGTTCAAAGAATTTGCTTATACGCGACAATAAAAATCAAGAGACCGTCAATTCTGGCTTTGCTTTCCTCCAACTACAGGGAAAATATATTGTTAAGCGTTTTAGTTAAGGTCCACTCAAAACATCAAACTCAGTGATAAGGCATTCATCTGATCGTCTTTACGAATATGAATTTCAAAGATGCATTTGAAGTCAGTAATGAGTTTAGTGCAACTCAAAAGTCACAGGGCACATCCATCAAGAGCTAGCGAGGCAAGAGGCACAAAAAATCCTTACCTACTATCAAATTCATTGCTGAATGCGTATAAGCCTCTCGAGGTGACAGTGAACTAAGGCGTCAGTTATCGCTTTCATTGAAACTCATCATTAAAGTTTTTAATGATTGATTCTGAGGCGATTTAAAGCGAAATCAGTTAGTATTTTGATGCCAGAACAAACTTCGTGACTTAGTTATTTTTTCTAGTAAAAAAAATTGTTCATTGTGGCCCAGCCTTCAATATAAAATGAGTTTTATTATTTCAAGGACTGAACTCCCTAACAAATGATAATTGAAATATTCATACTTTTTATGTGGAAGTATTTAAATTTTTTTTAATATTAATTTAGGCTTGAGCTTCAATCCTCTATCAAAGTTGGAAATTATCTTGTTCCTAAACACCTCAAAACGGAAGCCTAATTGGTTCACCGAGAAATGAAAATGTTCTGGGAATAAATTATTGAATCACTCGACAGAAAATTTTTTCTCATTTAATTTTGGAAAATAATGAGGGGCCAGGGGCCTCCAATTCTTTAATAAATCCGGCCCTGGCCATATCTACAAAACTTCACATATATGAGTCTGAAGACCGTAATACTTCAAATTAACTATATCGGACATTGTAAAAATAAAAGAATGTATAAGAAAATATATTTTATTTGAATATGGATAGGGCAAGAATCAATTATATATTATACGGTAACGGCTGAGAGTAATTCTGAAAAAATTGTGTATTTACATGTATGTAGATTGTATAGATGCTTTTACTCAGTTTTGCGATCCAAACCAACTCAATAATATTAGTTCAATACTTTAAAACCAATATTAAGTCCTATTGTTACATTTATATTATAATAATTGGTCAATAAGTAAAATATAAGCAGTCCTGGATTTATTCATTGGCCAGGTCTAGGGCGTTACTTTATTAAAGCCACCGAAAATGCACCATTCTAGTCGAAACAAAATATTTTGAACTGGATTGGAGTTTAATGTAATATTTATTAATCCATTTCGAGAACAGAAATGTATTCAGAGGGAACAAAATTAAATTCGATTTTGCTTAAAATTTATAATTTAGAATTAAATTATTTTTGTAGTGTGAAATCAGAAGCTGTAATAGATTAAGTTTTTATTTTATTTAATATATTCAACAATAGAAGGCAGGATAAAATATAGGGCATTCGAAATACCTAATGCAGCCGGCATGCGATGCACATGCACAAACGATTATAACTTGAGTGTTTGGATGAATATCTTCAAATAGGCAACATATTTTCTGTCAAATCTAAGATTTGGTTATACAAAAAGTTAATGAATTGTTTTATAATAGAATGATAATAATCAAAGCATTGTAAACCGGATGGAAAACCTCGTTTGACATAGTGTTTTGTGCGTGGGATGTGAGACCGTATTTTTGTACTAGTACTATTCACCACGTCAGCTGACGGTCTTAGTACCGCAATACAGCCAGCTGATTTGTCTTTTTGCGTAAAATAATGTATAAGCTATCAGATAACCAAATTTCAGCTTTGGCGGAATCATTGAATTTTACACGTTTTTTTACATGTTGACGTAAGCAGCTGACGTATGTAGTACCGCGCTTCAGCCAGCTGATTATTTTTTTTCGATTGCTTAAAATAATGGCAAACAGTATGCAAAGTTTCAGCTTTGGCGGTTTGATTAAATTTTTCATTTTTTTTTACATCTTTGAGTGGCTGCTGTAGCCCAAGGTACCGCTCGCCACGCAGCTGATTACCGCCATTCTTCATTGCAAAGCCAAATTAACCAATTTACAAAGAATTAGCTTTGGCGAAATGATTGACTAAAATCTGTCGCGAGCTCCCGGGCTATAATGGTTTTTGACATATGCGCATATCAGTACCTACGAAATTGCAACAAATTATTTTCTTTCGGGATTTTAAGTGATATTTCTCTTCCTGCCAATCTGTTTAATATTTTTTTAGGGGTCAGAGTTCTGTTGTTTCCACTGTTTTTTTCTCGCGTTTTATTCTTTTCAATTATAGTAAAATATGAAACGAACGCCCTTCTGAATTCAAAAATATTTTACCAAACCACGCCATTTTATGAGAAACGCTTTTCAAACATTTATTTCTCTGACAAGTAATTCGAAGAATGACTTTAGGTATGTTTACGTGTAAAGGTGTGCTCTATACACCTGAAAAAATCTTAAATCGACTGCCGTTCAACACAAAAAATTACTTTTTAGATATACGTAATTGGGTATGTAAATAAATAAAACGGAATAAACAAATCAACCACGTATTTAACGTAAGATCCAGACGTACCAAAAACTTTCGAAAAAATTAAATAATCTATTCCTGTTGCAATACATAAACATACAAACAATAAATAAAGTATATACGTCTAACTCAAGTTCTTCTTTTTCACTGTAAAACTAAAATCTGAAGATATAAACCAACCCATCAATTCAATGCCTCGTGGCATGATGGTTGGTGCGTAGGACTGTCATGCCGAAAGTGTAGGTTCGATTCCCAGCCATTTCACCTAAGCACAGAAATGTTTTATCCGAGGTACTGCCTGTTGCGAAGAACTGACAAATCCTCCAAGAGTATGTTTGTCATTCAAAAGTGCTTCTCATGTAGCCGTTCGGAATCGGCATTAGACTGTAGGTCCCCTCCATTCCTGCCAAAAACACGCACACAGGAATGGTTGAGAGTTGTAAGTCACTAGGCCCTGGTTCTCCACGAGCTGTTGTGCCACCCAATTTATTTATTTATTATTTATCAATACCTATACCTATTGAAATCAACCTGATAACTTGGGAACAGATTTAAGAATTAATACAAATTTAAATACCATAAAACAGTATTAAGGCAACACTTTTTATTTAGTGTTCGACTTTAATCATGGATTTCTATGTATTAAATTTTGACATATTGCTAACTGGAGATTAAATTCGTTATTGGTATGTGGATTTTCTTAAATCTGGAGATCTTCTTTTTAGCTTAACACTAAATTTGATTATTAGTAAGGCCCAACGTGTTATTTCTGACATACGGCCCCGATTACTGCAAAAAGTGGTCGGAAATTGGACCTCTCAGCTGGAATTTATTCGAGCCAGCCATGGCAGCCACTTCCCCGAAATAGTTTTTAAAACATAGTGACAAACTCTTACCTTTATAGTAAAGCTAAACTCTTGGCCATAACATTAAATTATATGCGTTTTATTTCTTCTTGAAAACCACACTTCTAAAAAAAAAACACCTTTTATATGTATATAATAGATACACATTTTCAATTGAATTCGAGCAATGATTTCGATAGGATGTCTGTACAGGTAGGTACTAGTTGTATATATATCATATTTTCATTTTCCGGTTTGGAAGAAGACAGATTTTTGTTACTACTAAACCTTCCATTCTATCAGTAGACACTGGATTGGGCCTCAAAATAAAATTTCAACGACGTAAAATAAGGAGAAAACTCAAAAATAAGAAGAGCGGGTGTTCCATTAGGAAAATGCTACTATTATCAATTTTCAAAGCTCCCCAAGGCATAGAATACGAACTCAAAAACATTAATTTGTGTACATACTTTGTGGTTTCCTAAAGAAATGACAGACATTGTAGATTGAGCCAAAATAAAAATCGGATGGGAGAAGGTTTATTCAACGAAAATACAAAAGAAATAAAAACAAAATGCACAACTGGATCACACAAACTTGCTCTTATACTAAGTAGTTCAAGTTGCTTGGAAATTAAGAACTTTTAAAAATATGTGCATTTATGTAGTAGACCAAGAGCTGAAGGCCGCCAGACATACATTATGTCATTTTATCAAAGCTGAAATTTGTTTCTGTGAATGCATGCACCCAATAGGAGACCAGGGGGGAGAAATAAAAATCTGAAAAAATTAGGACATTTTTTTTCTCTATTTAGAGTTATTTGATGCCTATCCAAGTAATTGGAATTTAAAAAAAAAAACCAATATAAGGACCACCCTAGTGTACATACTTTGTGGTTTGCTCAAAAAACGGTAGAGCTTGTAGGTTGAGCCAAAATAAAAAAAGGATGGGAGAGGGGTCATTCATGGTGGACTGGTGTGATCTTATACTAAGTAGTTCCAGTTGCTTGGAAATTTAGAACTTTTAAAAATATGTGCATTTATGTAGTAAACCAAGAGCCGAAGGCCGCCAGATATATTTCATTTTATCAAAGCTGAAATTTTTGTCTGTGAATGATTTTAAGAGAGAGAGAGATTTAAGTGATTTTATTTACCAGTTATTTATAAGCTTATTAATAATTACAAAATCATATATAGCCTGGCAATGCCGTCTGCTTGGTTAACAATACAAAATTATATAACACCTATAGTTAGATTTTTTCTGTGAATGCATGCACATAAGGGCAGATGAACGAATGGATAGTACAAACCTTGAACCCGGGTGCGTTTTGGAAGTATTAAGTGCTAAAGGTGCATAAAATTAAAGCGAAATTACGTCAAATTATTATCAAAGCTGATTTTTAATATCGTCGAGTGAAGTTCAAAAATTGCTAAAAAATATACAAAAATCTATCGGTTTCAATTTCATTGAATTCAGCAATAACGTGTAGAGAAAAATATTCAATGTAATTTGGTATTTATTCAAATAATGCGAACACTTTTTTTAGGTAATTTTTTGTATAAAATGTAAACGAGGAGTTAGCTGCTTTTCACCCTATAGTTAAGATAAACTCTTTTTGATACTTGCAACTTGCCCAGACACCTACAGTGGGACCCAATGTCAGCCAGACACCCTTAAAAGTGCCGAAAAATCGTGAAATGTACGTTATAGTATCAAAGTTGAATTTAATAACAGCCCTATTATTGACACGATTCAAAACTAGTTTTAACGTAAGCCGTGCCACCTAAAAACAGAAATGTTTTATTCGAGGTACTACCTTTTGCGAGGAACTGACAAATCCTCCAAGAGTATATTTGTCATGAAAAAGTGCTTCTCATTTAAGTCACTAGGCCCTGGTTCTCCATGAGCTGTTGCGCCACCCAATTTATTTATATTTATTTAACGTAAAACTAGTTCTATATAGTCCGGGAGCCCACCGTAAGATTACCTATCTCTTCGCAGCCACACAAAAATTGGATGCCAACCGATAGCTTTAGTCCAAACATTTACAAAACTGCTGGTCGGACAAGCATTATGTGGTCGCAATGGTTAGAAAATGCACTTTTCATTTGCATTTTCCGCTAAATGTACCTTTAATATAAGCAACTTATATAAATGGGGTATCAAATGAAAGCTATGACTGTCCTCTACACGATACCATTGGTCGGACTGACTTTTTTATGCTGTTACGACGAGTCCGACCATTTAAAAAAAATCGTCTTTTTTTAACACTGCGTCTTACATCAGCGAAAACTGAGTAAAATCATTTCAAATGGTTAGGAAAGTGGCCTTAACCACTTTTTTTTTTTTATTTTCATCCAAGGATGCACAAAATCTCTAATTTAAGAAAAGTGGTCGGACTCGTGACAACAGCCAAAAAACTCTGTCCGACCATCGCTGTTGTATAGAGGACAGTCCTAGCTTTCATTTGATACCCCATTTATATAAGTTGCTTATATTAAAGGTACATTTAGCGGAAAATGCAAATGAAAAGTGCATATTCTAACCATTGCGACCACATAAAGCTTGTCCGACCAGCAGTTTTGTAAATGTTTGGACTTAAGCTATCGATTGGCATCCAATTTTTGCGTGGCCGCGATGAGATATTTAATTTTACGGTGGGCTCCCAGACTATATAGAACTAGTTTTTCGTTAAAACTAGTTTTGAATGATAGGGTGGAGGTTTTAGGTGTGGGGGGCCTCCATGAACCATCCTGAGTTTTGAAGGAGTTTTGGGATGTTCTTTAGTGGCAAGAGAGAGATGTTGCCCAGTTCATTCGAAGAAGTATTCTCCTGCTTTTCTGGTTTTAGCTAGTCTGGGGCATTCACAAAGGAAGTGAGGGGAGCCTTCCTTGACTCGGATCAAGAGATGACCCGATTTTGGCCAGTTCATACAGGGTTCCCTGGTTGAGATATCTGTCATGGTTACTGGGTTGAAATTAATATCAATTAATTCTAGTTGTGTGACCGTAGAGGCCCCTTTTCCAATTTTTACACTGATGAAGTCTTAAAGCAGCCAACTCTTTCGTAAACAGATCGAATAGGAAAGTTTCAAGGGCGTGGTCCTAATAGCATTGATTGTGCCAATACACGCTATATATGTACATATAGTTTTTGAATTTTAGTTATGGTTTTTAGATTGGTTTCCTTTTCTAAGGCTGGCCACCAGACAATGCATGCGTACTTAAGAACTGGCCATATAATGGCTGTGTACCTCCAAGGAATGGTTCTGGGGCTGGGACCCCATCTCTTTTACCAAAAATTCTGCTGCAAGTATAGAAAGTTATTTAGGCTTTTTTTTCCTTTCTTTAATATTTTCTTTCCAGTTTGGTTAAAGATCAAGAACAACGCTAAGATATTTTGCAGTACCCAAAACCTGTAAAGGAGTTGCGTTGCCGGGTTTATGTTTGGAATATTACGTTTCCTTGTAAACAGCACCAGTTCTATCTTCAGTGCGTTAACATTTATAGTTCACAACTACTGGCCCAATTTTTGAGCTTGTCAAGAGACGTTTGTAAAGAGCTCGCACAGATTGGGGACAAAAGTCATGTCGTTTTAGTATTAAAGCTCTATGTACAATATATCTCAAGCCGCTAGACACCAGAAGTTGGGGCCTTTCATTCACCAGAAAGCTTAAAGTTGTTAAAACAATCGAAGGTCTTACGTTATATAGTATTAAAAGGAAAGTATTATATTGTATAATGTATAATATGTTCCTTGGACAACTAGATCAAAATATTTCACCAGAACAAGACACTTACAGTGGGTTCTTATCTCAACCAGGCACATTCAAAAGTGTCAAAATAATGCTGGAATTTAACTTACGGTTTTTAACTACAAATCTACTTTGTATGCGCAAATACATGTACATAAAATAGGAGGTAGGTATCGTTAGTTTATGGTCCTCTCTTAGGCCTCAGGTCAAAATGTTGTTATTTTTACAGCTGTATAAGCAAATACTAAACACATCTGACATTAGTTGCCCAAACAAAAACAACAAAAAACTGCCGTTTTAGAGGCGGAACCATCTAGCAATAAAAGACTTTTTCCACCTTTTATGTAAGCCAGCGAAAGTTTTATCTATGTGGTATGTGGATAAGCTGATAATAATACATATTACTTTCGCCATTGGATTTTTTGGCAACAATAGTTTTTGGGGAGGAGTAATGTGGCGAATGTTGGTCTTACTCGCTAGACTTTAATTAGCCCCATTCTTTAGAAATTACTTCCAATCCCTTATACTTGTTTCTTGGGATGGTGCAAGATAATATCCTTCACTATACAAGAAATTAAAGTTACCATAATTGTACCCACGGTTCTTAGTCCGTTCGTTTATCTGGAAGCAGGCCAGTATTGCGGTTTTGTTTTATTAGTCATTAGTTCCGTACTTATATAAGGTGATTGGTAATTGTAACTTCCCAATGTTAAAACGACTCATTTTAAAAGCTTTTATTTTTAATAGAGTTTGGTAAATGTAAACTATTACCATAATGACCGGTCGTTGAAAAATAAAACTAAGTATGAATAATTCCACCAATTGTTCAACGTATAGATATTTTTGTCGAAAACAATCTAGGTGTTTCCATAGCTGTCTCATATCGGAGCAATTAGTCAAGTGGTTCTGGTTAGGCTCTTATGTGTATCTACCTGTGTTCATTCATACAAATATTCCAATGCCAGAACCATTAAATTTCTATAAAAGTAGAGTGAATGTATTGGTGCACTCAATTAGCATGTAAAGAGTAGTTAGGAGACATTTTTTAGTTTTATTTTGCCCCAGACTTGTAAATATAATGAAATTTCATGTGAAGTCTCGACTCAGTAAGCCACTTGTACCAATATTTCATAACTATATGGCACATCCCACTCCCACCACGCTCACGCTGAAATATCTCTCTGAGTATTGTCGCAAAGTAGAAAATATATAACGCCACACCAACATTTCTGTTCTGTGTGAATTAGGACCCAATATGTTGTTCTGTTTAAATCCTAAGAGGTTTGAGTCACTTTCATTTTATTTTGATGATCAATTTTATAGATTTCGATATTAAATATTGTTTTTTTTATAGATGTAATCAGCGTCCATAGATCTGCTACAAATTCAATAACGAGAAGTGCACTTAAAGATCCAAGGCTGAATCCCGATCTAATCGGAGTACAATCAAAGTAAGTTTCTGATAGTTTGCAATAAATTCAGACTAAGATTCCTTGTTTTCAAAAATTGAGATTTGATCTATTTTATCAAACATATATTATTTTCCTTATAGTCTGGGAGCCGACCGTAAGATTACCTATTTCATAGCGGCCACGCAAGTATGGATGCCAACCGATAGCTTTAATCCAAACATCTACAAAACTACTGGTCGGAAAGCTTATCTGGTCGCGATGGTTAGAAAATGCACTTTTAAGGTTGAATTTTCCGCTAAATGCACCTATAATAATATAAGAAACTGCCATAGGGTATCAAATGACAAGTATGACTGTTCTCTACACGATGCCAATGGTTGGACAAGCATTTTTTGGCTCATTTGCAAAATTTTCTTAAATTATATGTGCATTTAGCAGAAAATGCAACCTGAAAAGTTCATTTTCTAACCATAGCGACCAGATAAAGCTTGTTGGAACAGTAGCTATGTAAATGTTTGGACTAAAGCTATCGGTTGGCATCCAATTTTTGCGTGGCCGCGATGAGATAGGTAATCTTACGGTCGGCTCCGCGAGCTATTAAAATCTGGAAATAAATTTTTAATACATATTACAAATATAAAAAGTTGGATAGAACAATAATTTTGTTTTACCAGTATTCGTAACAATATTATTATTTTATCATTTTATTTCTGAAGTAAATTTAATTGAAACAATTAGAAAATATTTAATAATATTGAAAACCTAAAAGAACAATTTTGAGGAATCTTTTCAAAATGTTCGCTTTTTCGTTCCAAATGTGTTGTTAAAAGGGTTTTCATAAATGTTCGATATTTTGTGCATTGACTTCGATTCAAGATTTTTTTTAGTATTCATGTACGCCCCTACCCATTACCCTTTGACAAAGTTTGAACACTTTCAAAAGCTTATTTTATCTTCAATTCCAACAGATGATACCACTTTCCTTACTTCTTCCAGATTTCGAAGAAAAAACTACCACAAATTAGTACTGGCCTTACTTATAATACTGATAATAATTTTACTAATAACTGTGATAATTCTAGCAGCCTTAAGTAAGTCGGTTGGTTATAAATATTTACACAAAATGAAGACCTAACAGAAATTTGGATTCTTTCAGAAAGACATTCAAACAATGACATATGCAATAGCAAACAGTGCTTGCGATCTAGTGCCGGATTGCTATATTCCATGGATATTACCGTGGACCCATGTGAAGACTTTTATAAATTCACTTGTGGGAATTGGGAAACTGATCATCCGAAGCTAGATTCACTAACATCTAACGACTGGTTTAGAGAAGTGCAATCTAAGACCGTGTGGAAAATAAGAGAGTTCCTAAAGTCAGAAACAAACGAAACGGAACCAGAAGCCGTCAATAAAACAAAACTTATGTATCAAGCTTGCATGGACCTCGATTTATTGGATGAACTTGATTTGGCACCCTTAATGCATTATTTAAAAATATTCCAATTGCCTCGCATACCACCTGCACTGAATATAACACTGCCAGCGGAAAACAAGGAGGAAGATCCTGCTTTCGATTGGATTGCAACCATAGTTCAAATAAAGATTCACATTGGAATGGATGTTATTTATGGGTTTGACATAATGCCTGACTTATTGAATAGAACGATTAATAAAATTGCCCTTGGAACTCCGGAAACAGAATCTGAGTTGCCATTGTAATATTTTGAAATTTATTAACGAAGAATTATATTGTAATATGTTAGTATTTTTTTTGCTGTTGTAGTAATGACGACAATTACAAACAAATGCTAAAGAATAAACTTAAAATTATTGCATCAATAAACGATGATGACAGCCTTGAAGATGAAGAAAGTAATAACGACACGGCCATATCAAAAGGACTTCTCGAGTTTGTTTCGTACATTAAAAAAGTTATAACAATCATTGTACTATACCTTTATCCAGACATAAATTCTGAGGAATTTCAGGCAGCGGCTACAGAATTGACAATGGATTCCATAAAAATTATGAAGCACATTTACAATGTAAGTTCTGATTTTAGTTTCATAATGGAAATGAAAAGTTTCGAAAGTTAGGTGTTTCTTTAATATTTTTTCTGTTAATTAACCGTGTTTGTGGGTTATTTAAAATTACCTATACATGTACATTTACTAATTAATTAACTAAATGGAGAAACGAACGAATTGTTCCTAAATACATTTTTGATTTTAAACGGTTTTCAAATGAAGGGTCGAGGTTGAAATGGAATAAGCAATGTGCAAGTGAAGTATTAACGAATTTCTTTTTTATTTAAAACGGACATGTATGAAAACATGGCATTTAAATGTCTCCCGCAACTTCGCACGGTGGCACGGATCTTAGTGGTCCAGTTTTCAATGATGCTGCCACATATATTTGGCTGAATTTGAGCAATGGAACAGGCTATGGGTTAATTTTGAAGACGGGTGATTCTGGTTTATTGGGATAGACCTGTCACCTGTGACATCAGAAAACCCTTTCATAAAAAGTCTAGAGAGCCTATCTCACCAATTCACGTCAGAATGTCCTTTTTGGTATCAGTAGTTGTGTCTCACGTAGTACAGTTATGTGGGAACTTTATGTCGTTCACATCTATGTCATCTAATGTGTGCCACCAAATTGTTTATCATCGGTCGATAGAGATCTTCTTTGACGGAACTCACTGTCTACGGTTCTTGCCATGCACACCCCATAGGTATAACGGCGATGTTATAAGCAAGTTCTGCATTTCATGAGAGCATATTGGTATTGGCTGATTGTTCTTACTTACTTACTTGCTTTAGGTGGCACTACAGTCTGGGGTGGATCAGGGCCTAAGCCAACAAGCTTCTTCCAGCGGGCTCGGTTTCTAGCTTGCGGTTTTCAGTTTTGCACGCCAAGTTGGTTGAGGTCCTTTTCCACTTGCGTGCGCCACCTTTTACGCTGTCCACCTCTACTGTGCTGTCCCACCGGGTTGGGTTAATAGACTCAAAGACTTTCCCGGCCAGAGCATTGATGTCCATTCGCTCTCTAGGTGACCCAGCCATCTCAGTCGTTGGCTTTTCACCTTTGTGGCTAGGTCGTTGTTGCTGTACAGCCCGTACAGTTCGTTGTTTTATCTTCTTCTCCATTCTCCATCTATGTAGACGGGACTTAAAATCACCCCAATAATTTTCCTCTCAAAGCAGCCAAACGCGTTCTCATCCACCGTTAACAGTGTCCATGCTTTGCAATTGCACTCTTAGCCCAAAGAAATAGGTAGTGATTCTTCGTTTGATCTCAGCACTGGTATCATTCACTGATTTTATAGCGGATCCTAGGTAGACAAAGTCTCTGACCACCTCAAAATTATAGCTGTATATATAAGTATAGTGCCTTCTGTCCGAGATGTCGATATTGAGTGTCCTTTGTTGTTGACGATTATGTCAATGTCGTCAGCGTAAGCGAGTAATTGGATGGACTTTTGAAAGATTGTTCCTCTAGTGTTTACGTGAGAAGTTTGCACTATTCTGTCAAGAACGATGTTGAAGAAGTGCATGTCAGCGCGTCGCCTTGCCCAAAACCTTTTTCACATCAAAGGTGTCGGTGAGGTCTTTGCCGACCTTGATGGAGCAGCGTTTATTCTCCATCGTCATCCAGTACAAACGGACGAGTCTGGCAGGGATGCAAATACTAGACATTGCTCTATATAGCTCGTCTTTATAGACGCTGTCATGGCTTCAGGCGTTCACAAAGTACGGCAGAGAAGATCTTGTAGGCGATATTAAGAAAACTAATGCCTCTGTACCTGGTGCAGTTCATCGCGCTTGCTTTCATGTATTGGTTAGTCGTGTAACTTGACATTGTGATTTGGTATCAGTTTCAGTGACTGCATAATAAACAACAGTGCCGAGATTTAGCTAATTCGAAACCGCTGAGATTGAGTAAAATGAGTCACTTTTCGTCGAAAATCGATTAAGCTAGTAAAAGTGAGTGAGTGAAATAAAATGTCAGATTACTCGCAAAAAAAAAAAAGAAAAACCGAAATGTTTTATCCGAGGTAATGCCTCTTGCGAGGAACTGACAAATCCTCCCAGAGTATACTTGTCATGAAAAAGTGCTTCTCATTTAGCCGTTCGGACTCGGCAAAAAACTGTAGGTCCCCTCCAATCCTGCCAACCACACGCACACAGGAATGGTTGTGAGTTGTAAGTCACTAGGCCCTGGTTCTCCACGAGCTGTTGCGCCACCCAATTTATTTATTTATTTATTTACTCGCCAATATTTCCGCCGTGACTTGGTGTATGTGTTGGGAAACTTCCACTTTTGAAAAGGAATGTGTGCTTTTCTCAAGAATTTCAGCAGACCTATTCATGGATAGAAATTAAATAAGAAAACAAAAACGTAGTTTTATTGAAATTAAATCTTATTTTACTATCATAATGTACTACATGTATTAAATAAAATTATATTCTATTCACTTTTGAGACTATTAACTATTTTTTTAATTTCTCAAGGATGAAAACTCACATTAAACTTTAAATACCTACGACAAAAAAAATAATTGAAACCAAAGATACTCCATTAATAAGATTCCAATGTTTGCATTGTTGTATTTGTTACTTTATTTCGCGTCCGTTATAGCTGATGTGAAACAGAATATCAAACGTAACGAGTGTGATAAGGAAGTAAATTTTGGCTCTTTTACATTTATTCTTTGTCTCAATGTTCGAAAATAAATTCGAACTTACTCATTTCACTTATGAGTCGGCGAGTAAGGTGAGTCATCTCATCTCACTCGCTGAAATAGCTGAATCTCGGCACAGATTTTACAGACGCCACCAAAACAACATGGCTGCCACAGACTGTCAACATCGACCCGACCCGATCGCGCAATTATTATTACAAAGCCATAAAAACTGCTATACTGCATTCTATAATTAAGCTTAATTGAAAACAAATCCGTCGTTTGCTGTTTGCTAGCTTTTAAAACTTTGCTTTCCCCTTTTCTTTTTAGCTGCAAACAGAGGCAGAGAATTCAACAAAATCATCTGTTAATCCACTTGATGATGTTGTTTATTTAACAATAGAAGACTTGCAAAACCAAACGGACAAATTGATTTATTCAAATACCCTTCCCATATGGCAATCATATGTTCAGCTGATGATGAAATCCAATGAGCATTTTAATATATCAGAAGAAAAAATCCTCACCAGCCATGCAGATATTCTGTATCTTCAAAAGGTATCTGAGTACTTAATTGACGTATCCCAACATCGTATGCAGTTTTATTTGTGGCTGAATGTCGTGCTAGAAATTATTCCTCATACTAATTCAGCACTGAGACAATTATACAATGAAAATATACAGATGCTAACTCAAACCGAAGGTTCCATTTCAAGATCAATGTACTGTGCGAATGGAATTAACAATTTAATGGGTATGGCAGTAAGCTTTAGCCTAGCTAATCAGGATTTCATTTCGAATTCACTGCCAAAAGTTGAGGAAATGTTGTTTTTAATACGTGAAACTTTCGATGATTTGGTGAGATCGACATCCTGGATGGATAGTCAGACCAAGGAAGCGACTCTTCAAAAATCAGCTGCAATGAAAAGCCTTATAGGTTTTCCCGAATGGATTACGAATAAAAAATTACTCGATGACCATTATGCTGATGTTAATGTTAGCAGAAAAACACATTTAGACAATATGATTAGTGTCCTGGCTTGGCAAATGAGGTCCAAAATAAATGCATTTCAGAAAGTTGGTGATACTGTATGGAAGCTTTCTCCATCTTTTGTGAATGCTTTTTTTGAGTTCCAGACTAATACAATTAGTAAGTTTTAAAGTAATTAGAAATTAAGGACATTGAAACTTTGTTCAATTTGATTGACGTTGCAATTCGATTAAGATACATTTACAGATGAGGTTGAAAGGTTCTCCCAAAGCAATGCAAAACATTCAAAACGACAACGAAACTTTTGACTTTCAAAATTAGTTTACAAGGTGATAAATTAGAGAAACCACTCTGACTTAATGCGACAGCAACAAAATCAAAAGTTTCATTGTCGTTCCGAAAAGAACAATAATGCAATTCTACGTTTGGAGCTTGTCTACTAGTCTTCATATTGAGGTGTCATACACCGCATGAACGCAATTCGATTATACTCAATATTCAGTTTTTCCAAAACTCCCTTTAATACACGATGCTTATACGCGATTCATCAACAATTCTCGGTATTAAAGTTAAAACTATGTATGAAGAAAAACTTTTTTGTTAGTTGGTGTTGGCTTGCACTTATTTTCAAGATAGGTATTTTTTGTTGGAATTATTGAATTCACTGACACCAATTTGGAAAGGAGCATTAAGCTGGTAATCAGTCTTATCAATTCTCTTTTCTATCATGGATTGTTTTTGTTTTAAGTTTTTTTTTTAATGTTTTATCTTTGTTTATTAGTTTTTTTAAATATGTGCAAAATTACTTATACTGGAATGCATCTCTATATTATCATACAGTTTCTAGTCTCCGCATACGCGTATTTGAAATATGCAAAAATTTAGCATTGTTCAACAAACGGACTGTTTCTGCAGGGAGTAAACATTATCATTGGTCAGAAATGAAATGGTGAAGTATTTTGTGGTCAGATGAATTGAAGGTTGTTCTTTTCAGTGCAATTGACTGAACACAGTATATTAAGACACTGAGAAGCCATAAAAATAGGGGTTTGTTTTTCATAACTTCTTTAAGGATATAATCTACGCCAAAATTTATGTTGACATTATGCAGACCGTCATGCTTCTGTATGTTAAATGGAATATACCACCTAATTGGACGTATCAGAAAGGTAATGAAGGTAAACATGCAAGCAGGCTAGCTAAAAATTGGTTTGAGATGAACGAAAATAACGTTCTTGAATGACCCAGTAAATCGTCGGAACTTAATCCCATCGAAAACTAGTGAATCGAATTAAAAGCAAACACTTCTAAAGAAAAGCTGACAAATTCCGCTGAATTTTTGGAGCGCAGTAAAATAATATGGGATAGCATGCCGCAAGAAAGATGCATGCGTAGCGTTGATTAGAGTAGGTAAATTCTATAATACAGTGTGCTGCGGTTCCACAAGAAAAGTCACATAACAAAAAAAATCAAATAATTCTAATGAATATTTCATATAAATTTAAGACAAAAATATATTTTTAAAGTTTTTGTAAAAACTTTTTCCGCTGCTCCAATGCACAGCTTTTTATTTGAAGTTTTTATTTTCTGAATATTTATTCAATTTTATTTTTTGGGTACATGTTGTTTTAAATTTTTTTTTTTGTCCGGGAGGTGACCGAAAGATTACCTTGCAAAACTACAGGGCGAACAAGTTTAACCTGGGAGCAATGGTTAGAAAATGGCCTTTTCAGGTTTCATTTTTGGCTATTATAAGCAATTTCTATAAATTATTTGGTATTAATCAAAGAATAGTTTAAGCCTAATAAGGAAATTAAAAGAAGAAATGTCATCTTTGACTTTAATGTTAAGAGTGTTCCGAACTGAACAAAACCAGTCTGCTAACTTTTTTTTTGCATATATAAGACCGTTTTTTTTTCACTTTCATCAGTTTTTTCTTGCATATATAAGACCGTTTTTTTTTCACCTTCATCAGTTACTTGCATTTTTAGTAATTGGTCACTAGCAGCGTATTATTGTACTAAAAAAAAAATATTTTCTAAACATAACTGGTTTTAACTTCCAAACTTACATGAATTTTCTGTTAAAAAGTGCCTTGTAAGAATTAAAAATTTCAATATCGAAAGATACAATTATGATTATATAATTAAAGAAAATCGTGAAAAATATATCGAATTTATATCCACTGCAAAAAAAAATTGGCGAAAAATACCGTTAGGTATAAAAAATTGACTGTCAAAATTCATATGCATTTTTATTTTGTATTATTAAAATTTTTATTAGGTACAAAATTAAAAATTTTCTTCCATAGTGTCCTAATAAAACTATGGAATTTTTTTCTATTAAACATTTTTTTCCAAAAACTGCTATAGTGTAAGCTATGTACAATTGATTTGAAAAACAGCAATTTTCTCATTTTCTTAGAGGCTTTTTACCAAAAACTAGATTACAAAATTAAATGTTTTTCCAATGATGTCCTAGAGAATAAGTTTATCTACCCCAGAAACGCAATCTTTTTCATCATGAAATCACCATTTCAGTCCGGAAAACTCTTAAGGAAAATAGTTATTGTTTCGCACACAAGAATATGTACAATACATACATATATGTATATAATGTATATATATGGCCGTAACGCACCATATCGACAAGCGCTTGTTCAGGTTTCTTCAGTAAAGTATTCCAAAATAAAAAGAAATATCACAAACACCGTTGCAAAAATATGCTACCTCAATCAAGTAACTCAAAGTGTAATCTACATATTTTTTTCATATATGAAATCAAAAAATATTACTTGACTATCATATTAAATAAAATTTCCTTTCAGCTGTTCCTATTGCTATATTACAATATCCGTTTTACAATTTAGGATTGGAGTGAGTTTCATAATATAACATAAAATAAACACGTTCAAGGAATTTTATTTCAATGGCACATAAATTCTTACACAGATACAAAACAAAATTGAATTGCACTGCACCGTTTTTGAAAACAAAAAGGATTCCCATAAAATTCCATTTTGACTGATAAAATAATCTTATTAGGGCACTTAACTACGGTGCTATTGGCTCAATTCTAGGACATGAGCTAACGCATGGATTTGACGATAGTGGACGTATGTTTGATAGAACTGGGAATATGCGGCAGTGGTGGAGTAATAAAACAATTCAGGAATATATCAATCGAACTGAATGCTTTGTACAACAATATGGCCAATATCAGCTGCTGGATATAGGAGAGTATGTAAGTAATGTCTTTGAAAGTTAAGTATAAAATTTATTGATATTACTCCGCAATTATAAAATTAAATTTTAACTGCTTCGAAATACATAGTTGATTAGTCTTTGACTGATAAACAGGGAGACTTATATCATCGTGGTTATTAAAAAAAAAAACATTAACCGATAGTTTATTGTCTTTTTCAGTTTCTTAACTATTTCATACCGTTTATAATAGTTTTTATGACGCAAAGTAAAACACCTTTTTAAATAAAATAGCCCAGGAAAATTAGACAAAAAAAAAATGGCAAAACTTCGAAAAAATTCCGGTAAAGCTGAATTTTGAGCATTTGTTTTGACGTCTTAAGCATTTTCTAAAAAGTTCCGTAAACTTGGGCTGGGGCTAGATTGTTTAGGGGTTAAAAGGGGGTTAAATTCAGTTTTTTTCTTAATTTCTCAAAAACTATCAGTTTTCTTGGAAAAAAGTGAAGGTAGATACAAATAGCAGATTATGTATTTCTGCACCAAAAAAATTAACATCCTTTTTTTTATACAGGCAATAGATTCATAGAAATCGTGCAAGAAAATGCTGTATGAGCAAAAAACATTGTATCTGAAAATTCTATATCTAAAAAAAAATTAGTTTTGCATAATTCCGTTCTTAAACTTCCATTACAAAAAAAAATTAACAAAAAGCAGAACTCGATTTATGAATATGTAAATCATTTCTTGAAAATCCAAATAAATGTACAACCAGAATACATACATTAATAAGTCATAAATAAGTTAATAGATAATAGGCAATATTATTTAAGTAACTATATATGTATTGTTTGCAGAAAAGCATTAACAAATACAAAGTAACGAAAAATTACAACAAAACAAATCAAAATCACAAAATTCCTTGTACATTAATGATGACCAAAGGAATTAACTTACGATTATAAGCAAAATTTGTATATAAACCTAGATTTTTTGCTATTCTTTTTAAGTTACCAATATGGTTTAAATCATTAATCTTTCTCATTACATGTGCAAGTTTTTTATTTTTAAGAACAGTTTTCTTCTTTTTACGAATATGTTCACCATTTATAACTCTTTCCACTTGCGCTTTTGCAATTGTTTATGGAATTGTTGATTATGATCAACAATTCATGTAAACATGTGAGAGAGATACAAACAATTTAGAAGAAGAAAATGAGAGAGAGAGAAAATAAGAACAATATAGCTTTTTTTTTTGTTTTTGTTTTAAAAATGTTAGTCAGAATTTTATGCTTACGAAAAATTATTACTAAAGAGTCCGCCAAATAACTTTTTATTTTTTGAAAATGCTATAAAAAAAAACTACTGAATATTTTCTCAAATTTCTTTTTTTATTTGAAAGTACAATCCTTCCGGTTAGTAATCGAAAATAATTTCATTCAAATGGCTGCTTCGCTAAGTGGGCCTGCGATCGACTGAGAGAAGATGCCGATTTTGCCAAAAAAATCATCTTTTCAGATGAAGCTCATTTTGATCTTGGCGGGTATGTAAACAAGCAAAATTGTCGCATTTGGGGCACAGAAAACCCGCACGCCATTGAAAAGCCGATACACCCAAAACGAGTCACTGTTTAGTGCGGATTTTGGTCCAGAGGAATAATTGGGCCATTTTTCTTCGAGTTATCGGGCCATGTTGAACGAATTTTTGTTCACAAAAATTGAAGAGGAGGATATTGGCAACATTTGGTTTCATAACAGGACGGCGCTACGTGCCACACAGCCGAAGCTACACTCCATGTAGTAGTAGCATTTTCAAAAAAAAAAGTTATTTGGCGGACTCCTTATATATTCTTAAAAAAAAACTATTTTGTTTTCAAAATTTTGTATTTGAAAATGCTGTAAATAGGCTGAAAAATAAAAATCGTTTTGATAATGTAAAAAAATGCGCACTTTTTTACATTATCAAAAAGTGCGCATTTTTTTACATTATCAAAACGATTTTTATTTTTCAGCCTATTTACAGCATTTTCAAATACAGAATTTTGAGATACAGAATTTTGAAATGCAGAATTTTGACCAACTAGAATTTTGAAAAACAGAATTTTGACTTACAGTATTTTGATCATATAGTATTTTGTACATACAGTATTTTGAAATACAGTATTTTGAGGTACAGTATTTTAAATACAGTATCTACTATGACCCATACAGTATTTTGACCCCAACCCAAAAATTTCATTAATCGATGGGCAAAATTGTTTGTACGATTTGTGTTTGGCTACACCTCCTCATTATAAAACCAAGTTTTTGGGGTGCCTGGGGTAAGGGGAAGGCCAGCAAACTAAAAAAGGGAAATGATAAGGTTTCTATTCAAGGTTAGGTTAGGTTGAAGTGGCTGTCAGTCATGAAAACTGACACACTTAGACCATAAGTTGGCCCATTGTGATACCACAAGAATCTGGGAAGCCTTTTTCCCTACTCGATGAACCATTTGGAGCTTCTTATGAAGCGTAACAGACTACCTATGTCAACATTTACTAAATCACTAGGATCATTGAAGTAGAAATCTCCAAGATGGAGTCTTCGCCTATGAGATAGAGCAGGACAAGTAGACAAGTTTTTTCTATATTTCCACAGAAAATTCTCCAGGAGGATCTCTTAGACTTCCTCAAAGCTTTCTTATATAATTTAAGGGTTTCCTTATAGGATTCCCAATCCGACGCTACTCGGGTACTTTTAGCTCGATTAAAACATTTACGACAATCTTTCCTGAGCGGTTCAAGCCCTGAATCCCACCAATACGGCTTCTTTTTTCCCCTTACTTGAGTAAGTGGACAGGAAATAGCCATTGATTTGTTAAGGGCTAACGTGAGATCACTGACCTTGCAGTCAAGTTCAATTATATTTGAAGGAGGATTTGAAAGATCAGGTTTTAATATACCTTTGAGTGTTATCCTATATTTAAGGCCAATCGGTTTTTCGAGGGTTTCGAAATACCAAGCGGCTAGGAGGTTCATCATTTAGACTGAATTGGATGTACCTGTGATCAGAAAACGAGTGTTCATCAGATACTTTCCAATTCAAGATCTTGTGATGAATTGTATCTGAGACAAGAGTAATATCCAATACTTCTTGTCGGTTTTTAGTAATGAAGGTAGGTTCGTTTCCCACATTACTTACTATAAGGTTAGTACTTAAAATATAATCAAAAAGAGATTCACCTCTATCATTGATATCAGTACTTCCCCATACTGTATGATGTGAGTTAGCATCACTCCCAATAATGAGACATATCTTCTGTCGTTCTGCCTGTGCGATGATCCTCTCCAGTGTATAACCGGGGAGAGGGCCGAGATTGTCATGGCCCAGATACGCCGACACTAGCCAGTACGCACCATTGGCCGTTTCCAGTCTAGCAGTGGTGATATCTCTATCGCTGAGATCAGGGAGTAAATATACGTTAGTGGTACTTTTAACTAGTATGCAAGATCTAGGTTCACCCTTACCAGATGCATACAGTAAGTAGTATCCAGGAGTTCTGAGTCCTTTAACCATGGATTTAACAATCCAGGGTTCCTGGATCAGAACAATATCTTCACCGTTTCTGGATAGACGGAGAAGAAGGGAGGCCGAAGCCTTAATAGAGTGTTGAAGGTTAATTTGGACTAATTGCAACATTTGGCTACAATCAGGCGGAATAGCCTCCTGTACGGTGTCGTTGCGTTCTTCCAAATCAGAAGATGAACTCAATAGCTCATTCTCACTCAATGGAACGAGGTTAAGGTAGTCTTCGGTCTCCATTTCGGTCAGACTGTCGACATTAGTAGAAGACTGAACCTTGATCAGGGATGACCTGGATTCCTCATCAACAATGGATGGAAAGGTGATGGATGCACCAGGGTCCCATCCCACAGGCTCAGCCTCAGTTTTTTGTGGAGGGACGCGATCCGCGTCAACCTCATCTTTTTTGTATACTTTGAGGACATCACTATAGGTCTTGGATACGCCGCAATGGAGAGTTCTGGTGCTTTGCACCTTGGGTCGTTTGGGCACCGGGATGGTATCCTCTAGAGACCTTTGTTGCTTTGACGTGGAGTCGCCGCTGGTCTGCGCATTGGCTAAAATGCACTGAGCCCATTTTATCCTGGCGTCCAGCTCCGTCTTCCCTTCGACCTCCAGCTTTTCATTACCAAAGGTATTGAGAATCCTAGGAGCTGTCAGCCTGACCGTATAGCTGTCCTTTGACTGCCTATTCAGCGTAGTTGAAGGTAACGTCTTCGGGGGAGAACCCTCTCCAGTGGTGGGAGGACCATTATTCACAACCCTTACACCACCGAGTTGGGCTCCCTCCCGAGACGTACTCGGAAGAGGTTCACTCTCTCTAGAAGTGGTCGGACCGTTATTCACAACCCCACCACTACTGAAATTAGGTATTGCTACTACCTTACTTCTCTCGCTGGAATCTGTATCAGATGGGGGACCATGACTTGCCACAACCACCCCACTGAAACGGACCCCAGGAGTAACGGCAAACAGCTTTGACGCCGTGCTGCCGCCCGGTTTCGAAGGAGAACCGGTCTCACCATCTATCCTTGTTTTTGTCTTTTGTTTTGACATACAATTATTTTGGACCCACGAGTAGCGAATAAAGGTTGGTCACTCTACACAGAGATTCGCATATGTAGAGAAGGCAAGCTGATCCGAAAAGTGCCAAAAGTCGGATACTCCGTTAACGACTGAGCTAGTATTTTTAATTGGGCCCCCAGCCAGGCTGATCATCGGCACGGGTCGTGTAACACCTTAGATCCAGCCCAATAGGAAAATTGGAGTGGGTGAGGAAGGGGATATGATTTGATAAGAGTGGCAGACAGCTATTCGCCGTACTGTCAAGGAAAGGAATTATGTGTATAGGAAAACACGTCGAACAGCGATACGCCGTACCAACATGGGGGAGAACTCGTTGAACAGCTTTTCGCCGTACCATCGAGGGGGATTACGTGGACAGCTATTCGCCGAACCGACGATGGACAGGGATGGGTTTGGATAGGGAAGGTTTATGGATAAGTTATTTCAGGACTCAAGGGAAGAGGATATGATAAGATAAGAGTGACAGACAGCTATTCGCCGTACTGTCAAGGAAAAGGAGTAATGTGTTTGGGAAAACACGTCGAACAGCGATACGCCGTACCGACATGGGGGAGATCTCGTTGAACAGCTTTTCGCCGTGCCACCGAGGGGGATAACGTGGACAGCTATTCGCCGTGCCGACGTGGGACAGGGATCGGGTGTGGATGGGATAGGTGAAGCGCCCTTTGGTTTCAGGACTCATCTGGAGTTAGACTCGAGAATCTTTGACCTTACTCAGCTTCTACAACTCGTCAAGTTCGACGCTCAGGTAGAAGGTTCTATTCAACGACTTGACAACAAAATTGATGAGCTATTAGCCAACTCTGTAGGTTAATTAATCTTGAAGTAATAGCGTGTCAAAGTTACACTTCTTTTTGTTGGGGTGCCTATTGTTTCGTCTTTTTCATTTCGCTCACTGTTATTTCGTTTTGGTCGAAATAATTTCCGTTAACTTCGCAAAAGTTTTGTTTGTTTTTCTATTACTTAGTTTTGGGGTCATTTCGTCTCACGATTACTTCGATTTTGTTGTCTCGTTTTTTATTTGTTTCGCATTTTCATTGAAACATTTATGGATTATTTAAGCTAAGATTATTTCGTTAAAGATTGTTCCGCATTTTTTCTCTAAATATTTCTTTTGTTTTGCAATTCGATTATTTTGTTATCAGTTACTTAGTTTATGATTGATTCTGAGTCACCTCGTTTGGTTGACAATAAAAGAATAAATTTAAATTGTAATGAAAAAAACACGTAGAGTGTGGAATTGGAAAATTATTGAAAAGGTTAACTATTTCCAGAAATAAAAGGGAGAATTTGGTAAAGATTTCAGAGTTAAGACTTTTCTGGACATAAAAGACGTATATTCTGATAAAGGGCTAAAAAAGACCCTTCATATAAGCATGCAATTATACAAAATAATGCGGAAACATAGCATACGTTTAATTTTAATTAGTTGTTTGTTTTCAATTATTTATCAGATATTAATTTTTAAAACATTTACGTATTTTATTTAAAGTTTTTTTAAGTAACATTTTGAAGTAAAAATAAGCATTAAAATGCATAGTACCTACAGTTAGTTCAGAGTTTTTTATCACTAGGTACCTAAATTCGTGACAAAAAAAGGGCATGATCGTTTAAAATTATTATGTTTGTATTTATTTCCAACAAATGTTAGTGAATGAAAGGCGTATGGCAGGTCGTGAAAATTGAAAATTTAGTTCATTTCGACTTTCAAATTCGCGCGAATTTTAACGCCTTAAGGTTCTTAACATTCACAAAAATCAAAAAGCCAATCAAACGATGTTGAAATAATTGATAGTCGAAATGAACAAAAAACTTTGCAATGAAAATTGAAATGATCGAAAACGAAACAATTAAAAACGAAATAAACTTATGATGAAATAATTCAGAAATGAAATAATCGATAAAAGAAACAATCAAAGACGAAATAAAGTTCGGCCGAACTTATTGCTAAACGAAATTAAAATTTTCTGAACAATAAAAATGAAATAAAGGAAAAGTGATACAATGAAATTTGAAACAACAAAATGCGAAACGACCTAGACGAAACAACAAAAAAACGAAAGAAAAAGCCGAAGCGAACCATACCCCTATTTTTGTACTGTAAAAGGGATAAATTACAGTAGTTTGTAAATATCTCAACAAATATATTTTTTCTTTCAAAAAAATGTATACGTTTATAGATATAATTGCTCATCAAATTCCATACAAAACAGATTGCAGCACTTTTTTTTAGTAGGAGCAACAGATTTAAAGAAAAACGTGCATATACATACGTTATAATAAGAACTTTTTACTGAAATTAAATTTTTTTCGTCATCTTGCTTGGGTAAAATACGTAATGAGTGGGTTTGGGCACGTTTTTCTCAAAATCTTTTGCTCTGGTAATGGTCTGGGGATGAATGGCATCTGGATCACACTTAATTTTTATGAAATTCGGTATTTAAGGGTTTTTAACAATCTCTAAAATATTTTAAGAAAAAAATGTACTTTATTAAAAAAGCAACGGTACCTTCCATACAAATGTTAACAGTACCTCTCATAGAACGTTGTTTTTTGTTTTGAATTTTCTCAATATCGGCTTAACAGATTTAGATCAATTTTTTCTATTTAAATTTCAAATAAGATTAAATAATATTACATATCAAAATTTTCTAAAAAAAAGTAATTGAATTTTTGAAAAAAGTTTCAAGTTTTTTTTTTTTGAAAATTTGTTATCTCAAAAACGGATCGATGATTTCATTTTGAAATTTTTGTATATGCACATAGATATTTACTTAAGATTTGCATACCAAAATTTGTCTTAAAGAATATTTTAAGAATTTTATATATAAAAAATAATATTTTTAAAAGCCGCTCCAACGATTTAAACTTTTTTTTCTATGCAATCATACTCAATTAAGAATCAAGATGGCATTCTCTTTTTTCACCTCAAACTATCAAAAGAGCTGTTTTAGCTAATTTAAATATAGTATTTCTTACTTCTGAAAATTTTTCTCGCATAATTTCCATGTTTTTATGTACAATTTCCCTAACCCCTCAGCCAAAAACTGTATCAAACGGTTCCTGGCATTGAACCATTTTTATGAAGCAAGGCAGCTTTGAAATTAGATTTTGAAATGCAAATGAAATGTATATACATTAGAGGTGTCGGAATTTTTTTTTATTTTTTATATTCAAAATGGGTATTGTGTAAAGGGTTTAGGAAGAAGTAATTTTTGTTCGGTGACATTTGGTAAAATTGAATTTTGAGACCCCGCGGCCGTTTTTAGGTTAAAAAACCTCAATTTGAAGAAGAGGTCTAAAAAACCAATATTATATGAGGTCACAGTAACTTATAATGATTTTTGTTTGCTTTTGTAACCTATTGCTAAGAAAATAGCATTAAAATCAGCTTGTCAAAATATCATGACATAACTATATATTAAATCCCCCCGAAACATACATAGATCGATTTTCTAGATGTTTTCGATTATTTTTTCTAAATAGAATGCTCGAATTGGTTGAAACTTGCTTTTTTAACACTATACACAATTTTTAAATTGATGTTCGGTCAATACAAATGAGAAACGAAAGCCAAAATAAAACATTATGAGTAATTTTGAGCACATATCGATGCAAATTTAATAGGTCTTCCTGACCACTTTTTCGAATTGTGCTGTTTTTACCTAAAAACGGCCGCGGGGTCTCAAAATTCCATTTTGGAAAATGTCCCAGAACAAAATTTACGCCTTTCCAAACCTTTTACAAGATCCACTATAGCCATTTAGAATATAAAAAATAAAAAAAATTCCGACACTCCTAATATACATACATATGTATATGTACTTTAAATTGACATACCTACCAATTTTAAACTCTCTGTTGCTATTAGATTAATTCATATTCAAGTCATCAAACATCGGTTTATTTTGCAACTCTTACTCTAAGGACCATTTGCTGATACGAAACTTACATATTAAAATAAAACATAAGGGCTTATGTGACAGTTTATACAGAGGATAAAGTAGAACATAAGCGTTTAAGTAGAACATAAATACTTAAGTATCGTATCAGAAAACGGGTCGTACAAAATTTAAAAGCTTGTTATACTTTTGCTACATAAGCGCAATGTATGAATGTTATATTGATTTTTTAAATTGTCTGATTTATTGCAAATATATTTTATATGAGGAGACAGTTTACACATTTTATTTTGACTAGACGTGGTTTATTGGGATCGAATAATGAACTGAACATTTCAAACAAGCTGGAGCTCAACTAATTAACATAGAACGTGGCTCTATAAATAATAATCTATAAATATGTTACATGACGTTAAATTATTAAAAATGCTTTCATCTTTTATTTCCAACTCATAAATTAATTTTTGTATTGTTTTTTTTTTTTTTCAGCTGTCAGTTTTTGTTAGCATTAAGTTGGAAACCTTCTATTTGCAATTTTATTGTTGTTCAAATTGTGGTTCGCAACTTTTTTTTTTCATTTATCCTATCTAAACTCAGAGCACGTTTTTGGTTATTCATTCAAAATGAGTTCATTTGTAGTTGATTCATACAATGGTAAGGGTGAAATCCATAACATAATGGTTTATTTCTAGAAAGCTTAAATTTTAATCAAACTGATAATTCGTGGGAAAAAGAGAAATTTTATTAATTCTATTGAATTTGAAAATTTCGTTTAGTCAGGTACTAAAGTTTAAAGGCTGCGTCACACTTGTTAAATCTTAATCATTCGGTTTCAAAATTTCAACAAATTAAAAATTTTTGTTGCTTACAGATATAAAACATACGATGCATATAAACAATTCAATAAAAATCTCCTCCATATGGGAATCATACACTTAGTTGTTTTTTCCCACTTCAAGAAAAACGAATAAATTCCCTTTGGAGTGATAAATTATTTTACTTTTTAAGTGAGAAAGATTACACTTTCTAAAAGCTAAAATATTTCCTTCATGTGAGAGATGATAAAATTAACGATGAAAATAATTTCCCACAGGAATTTCATTTTTCATATTATGCTCATATGTGAAAGGTACTAAGCTACAATTAGTTGCAAACGAAAATTAATAAATATATAATTAAATATAAATAAAACTTAATTGCATGATTTTCCAGCGTTACAAAATTGTGATTTCGGTATGTACGCTGATGACATAGCCATATATTCCTCCGATGAACATCCTGCAAACATAATAAGTAATATCCAAAACGTCGTTGTCCTAATTTTTGAATACTATAAACATTGGAGAATTAAAATTAATGCTGGTAAGAGTCAGGCTATCTTTTTCTCCAGAAAAAGAAAGGATTGCTTCTTACCCAGCGGTAACATAAGTATTAATAACTGCGAAATCCCTTGGGTCAACTCTGTCAAGTACTTGGGTGTTCACTTAGACAAGAAGTTGACTTTTAGGGAGCACACAAAAATGACAACACATAAAATAAACGTTGGTTTTAAATTCCGCTTATTAACCGCAGGTCATTACAAAGTAAACATAACAAAGTAATAATTTTTAAAGTTGCTTTTCAAGCGATATTGCTATATGGATCTCCTGTTTGGCGAAATTGTGCCAAAATGCATAAGAAAAAATTACAAATAATACAAAACAAAATCTTAAAAATGATCCTTAAGTACCCTGGAATTTTTCAATGCAAGACTTACATGCACAGACAAAAACTTTCAAAATAGATAAAAAACTTGAAGTTCTCAATGAAATTTTTTTTTAAAAATGTGAATTTAGTGAAAATACATAAGAAACCTAACTTGAACAAATTATTAAGTACAATACAACCAAAAGTATTTTTTTTTGTGCTATGTTTTAATTGCCATTTTCCATTCTTTATTTATTTATTTTTTTTTTAACCTATTTATAACTTTATTATTTATTTTTCATACTATTAATTTGAACATAAATTTGTTTATCTGAATGTTAATTGTTGTATTTAAATGTTAAATTATTTTTGTATATGTTAATTTATTTATTTAAATGTTAATTTATTTATTAGTTAACTTATTGGTTGAGTTGAATTGTTTATATGTAGACACTATTAATTTTGTTTCTTATTTATTTGTCAATTTATTTACTTATTTGTTAATTTATTAATTTATTTAACTATTTATTTATTTATTTGTTTGTTTGTTTGTTTGTTTGTTAATGTATTTATTTATGTTTCACTTATTCATTTATTTATTGATTTATTTATTTATGTTTTTATTTATTTATTTATTTATTTATCTATTTACTTATTTAATAATCTATTTTTGAATTTATTATTATTTTTTGTTATAACAAACTATTTTTTTTTTCAATTAGATTTTAGCATTATCTGTGATATAATTAACGGGTGATTTTTTAGCTGGTTTGGTTTTGGCAACACTGGTTATGACAGCTGACGTGTGTTTAGTACCTTGTGTCACTGTCAAACAGCTTCAGTTTGGTTTGCAATTTAACCATGGATCTACCATAGACCTACCACAACGCCGAATTTTTGGTGAATGGGCTCTTGGAAAGCTGGCCGAGGATCCGCTTTTTTATCGAAAAATTGTGTTCAGCGATGAGGCTCATTTTGGTTGAATGGGTACTTAAATAAGCATAATTGCCGCATTTGGAGTGAAGATCAGCCAGAAGCATTGCAACAGCTACCAATGCATCCCGAAAAAGCCACTGTTTGGTGCGGTTTATGGGCCGGCGGCATTATTGGGCCATATTTCTTCAAAGATGATGCGAATCGCAGCGTTACTGTCAATGGTGAACGCTACCGAGCGATGATAACAAACTTTTTTTTGCCCGAAATGGAAGTTCTTGACTTGCATGATATGTGGTTTCAATAAGACGGTGCCACATGCCACACAGCACGCGAAACAATGGCGCAATTGCGAGGCGAGTTTGGTGAACAGTTAATTTCACGTTTCGGGCCGGTCAATTGGCCGCCTAGATCGTGCGATTTGACACCATTAGATTATTTTGTGTGGGGGTATGTCAAGGCTAATGTCTATAGGGACAAGCCCGCTTCGATTGACGCACTGGAAGCCAACATCCATGCATTCATTCGTGAGATACCGGCCGATATGTGTGAAAGAGTATGCCAAAATTGGACTCAGCGGATGGGCTACCTGAGACGCAGCCGCGGTCAACATTTGCATGAAATTATCTTTAAACATTAAATTGCAAGGTTCAAACTATCGATTCAAATAAATATTTCATTCATTTTTTCGAATGTTTTGTGTTTTTTTTTTAAGAAAAGTTCTAAACCTCTTAAAAAATCACCCGTTATAAACAAAATTTAAATGAAGGTTTTTTTTCCTAGTATTTTCCTTCAAAATTATTTATATTTAATTAAAGCTTACAATCATCAAAATAATATTTATTTTCAGTAGTAAGATACAAAATCTTATTATATCTCTGTGCTTTACCTACCTACCTACAGAATTGCATGATTTTGTTCGTGTGGTTTAAGGGTTTAAAGTAGCTAGGCATTGAAGATAAAGAGAATTATGTTTCAATAATATTGTTTATAGAAAAGTGTGAAAGAGTATTCAGAAAATGATTTTCTTTTCTTTTTTTTTGTTTATAAGTACGTAAAATTTGTTTGAAAAATTTGGAATACAATAATATTTATGTACTTTTAGAAGTGTGCATATTATTTTGTTTAACTTTCTCAGTTTTAAACACAAATCAGTTCGCTTGCTAAGTCTGTAGCTTGGAAAACCTGTCCACTTGATATTCAATTAAGTGTTCTCTCAGAATATAAACAATTTGGATGAAATCTCGGTAGTTTAGGGTTTTTCAATTTCTGAAAATTTACTTTAAATGGGAAAAAAGTTATCAAAAATCAAGGAAAACTCATATACAATGATAATTCAATTTAATTAAAAAAAAAAAAAATTATGAAATATTTGCTTTCAAGAAAGTTGTAGAGTTGTGATTTTGTTGATTTAAATAATTTTTTTCCATTTTATGTAAATTTTTCAGAAATTGCCCCCTCCCTGTACCAGGGTGGAGAGAAAAGTTCTCCCCATACAATTTTTTCTTAAAATGATCCCAGGAATCGTTCGCCAAAGAATCGAGCACGAACTCGAGTACGAACTTTTAGGGATTAAATTAAGTACGTATACGCCTACGTGTACAATTGCTTAACAGAGAATACTTTCTTGTAATAATCACTTGCGAGTTCTCTCAGGATGTTTAAAAATTCTTCAATACTTAATTTAATTGTGTTTATCAATTTGAAATCATCTTATACAACATTTTTGCATTGTTTATAAACCAAATTGTTTCAGTATGTATTTGAACAAAATCAATAGAAAAAACGATATTTTTCAAGGACTTCACAACAATTTTTATAATAGTAATTCTGTCACAGTTTGTATGAAAAATCTGACAGATTTACGAAGTTTACAACTTTACGATGTTTACGACGAGTTTACGCTGTTGCATGAATACCCCTAATATGATAAATATAAATGAAAGGGGTTCCCTTAAGAAATGAAATATGTATAACGGATGCTTATAGTACAAGAGAAGTGGATGTATAACCAAAATCTGAGCATGAATGTTTACAGGTACATGCTTCGTGATATCGAATATCAAAGTATGTTTTTTTTTTCTCAGCATTTGGGAGGGGTGGGAGGTTTAATCCAGTTTGGTTGCCTACATATTTTCCTAAGTTTAAAGACTTTTCCTTCATGATATGATCACTAAGAGATTTAATTTTTGTATTCTTTTAAATTTCAAAAAAGGATGATAAATAGTCCAGTTACCTGGTTATTTCATAGAAGGGAAACCTTGCGTCAGATCCGGCAGTTCTGATGTTGGGCTAAGTTGCTTGTGATGTTGGCCTAGTAAATAATCCAAGTTTGCGACATCGAGCGCCAAACCAATCATTGTAAGAAATTAAAAAAAAAACGCAAAATTTTCGTAACAACTCTAAACCACTCCTGTGTGCGTGTTGTTGGCAGGAATGGAGGGGATTTGCAGTTTCTTACTTATATGTGACAAGTATATAGTACAAGGATGTGTCAGTTCCTCGCAAGAGGCAATACCTCTGATAAAACATTTGTATGTTTAGGTGGCACGGCTGGGAGTCGAATCCAAACCTATTTGATATCACGATACTTTCAACCCCCCATACCCAGATTTTGGTTATACATACATCCACTCCCAAAAGTTGTAGTACCAATTTAAATAAATCATTGAATTAAGGACCACACTAATTTAGATATTGTGTGTATAGGCTATTCTATTGACATGGCTGCGATACCTGTATAATAAATTTTGTGTTTTATGTTTATAACTACATGTGTACCTAAGCTGTATCCAGTCTTCATGACATCTTCAAAAGCCAAAAGTTAAGAAAAATACACCACCAAAGAAATGCCAATTTATAAAAGTTCTTGTTTTGAATGTAAAGCTTCTGTGACCCTACAAGACGAATGCGTTCTGCAGATATCCTTTTTTTCAAGCCACGTTAAATACCTTGACACTCAAATATTTTGAATAGTGACAATTTGTTGTATAAAGTATCACTATAATAAATAAGCAAATCCTTAGTTTTTCTCTAATTTCAATTCAGTGATCTTGTTTTCTGTCTCTCCATAATCTCCATTTATAATATTATTGGTGAGAAATTTAAACTTATACCAGTGGACACGAAAACTTTCAAAAGAAATGCGGTTTATGAAAAATGGCTCTAATAAAGAAATGAAAAATGTCCCCATTAGCAGAATGGAAAAATTGCCCAAAATAAATGAAATAAAGCTCCAAAGTAATATTTAATATAAAATAATCCGAAAGAAAAAGGCTTAATTTTTATGTACGCCACTATATCTCCAAAAACTGCGAGATTTTTTGTCCGATTATTTAATAAAGATTAAGAAAGATCATTCTGTGAGAGTGATAAATTAGTAGCAGACCAAAAGGCACTCTTATGACTGTTTTTAATTTAAAATAAGTTTCAGGGCCTTTTTCATTTGATTTCTGTTTTTTAATTACAGCAATTTTTAAATAATAATTAATAGCCTATTGAATAGACGGGAATATGAGGGGTAAAAAGGAACAATTACATGCAAGGGTTTTTATTATTGAATATGTTTGTTTGGCCCATAAGCATGCTTAAAACCGAAAATGCTACTAAATTCACCCATGCGTTTCTGAGAGAATGGTCACACTGGCCACTTTTCAGTATTTTTGGTATAACTCGAAAACTAAGCCGAATTTGACATTTTTACCCATAATACTTTTTGTTCAAAATTAAATTTTCTATTGGAATGGATAGTTCAAAAAATTTTACGAAAAAATTTGAGCAGGAAAAGTTAACAAAAACCAACCTAAAAAAAATCAAAAAATCAAGGATATCTAAATTTGTTTATAAATTGTGCATAACTTTTTTTGAAGCAAAGGTAGGGTCAATACATGCAGAGAAAAAATAAAGTAGAGACTTAAGGCCTTAATATGGCATGTTCAAAAATGAATATTTGTTCAAAATTGACAGAGATATTCCCGTTCAAACCTTATCATTTCTTATAATTTTTTGCAGTTTTGGCCCGAAAGTCCCTTTTTCGGTACAATATGGCAAATTTCACTTTCGTAAAAATGTTCGAAATAAAAATTTCAATATAGTATGACATTAGAACTATAGAGAATTTATAAAAAGGATAAAAGTTCGCAATTTCGTTTTTCGGCTGTTTTTTAAATGCTTTCAGACCTACAGACCGAACGGCTAGTCCGATTAACATAAGATTTGGTACTAGTTGCTAACAACGTTAACTTTGTGATAAAGTACCAAAAATAGGCTTTCGGGCAAAAACTGTGAAAAATGATAAGAAATGTTAGAGTTTGAATGGATATATCTCTGTCAATTTTCAAATAATATGGCTTTTTTAACATGTCATATTAAAGCCCTTAAACTCCAGTTTACTTTATTCATGCATGTCTTGAGCGTATCTTTGCTCCGAAAAAAGTTATACGCAATTTAGAAAAAAAATTTCAAATCTTTGATTTTTCGATTTTTTTTATGTTGGTTTTGTTTACTTTTTCTGCTTAAATTTTTTTAAGAAATTATTCAAACTATCCATTTCGATAGAAAATTTAATTTTGAACAAAAACTATTATGGGTAAAAATGTCAAATTCGGCTTAGTTTTCGAGTTATACCAAAAATACTGAAAAGTGGCCAGTGTGACAATTCTCTCAGAAACGCATGGGTGAATTTAGTAGCATTTTCGGTTTTAAGCATGCTTATGGGCCAAACAAACATATTCAATAATAAAAACCCTTGTACGTAATTGTTCCTTTTTAAAAGGTCTATTCAATAGGCTATTAAGTGTATTGGCCATTTTTCATAGTGAAATCTCACCTCAAATTAAAAAAATAAAATTGGGGCCCCTAAACCGCATGAAAAATCACCCAATTCACAAAATCTATAATCTTTTTTGTTGTTGTTTTTGCTGTCAACATTAATTTTTGGGGCCAATACCCAAACAAATAAACATCATATATGTAGATACATATGATTAAGATATAGTTCAAGTAATATAATTAATTTTTAAGCGTTGCTTTTGCTATATAGTGTCACAATCCATTCCTTTAAATGGAATATAGCAAGGCGCATTCCTTCAGTTGCTACACTCTTGAGAACAAACAACTGATTACAATCTGAAATACCTCTGAAGTCCCTCATATTTGAGATAAATGGATAGAAGACTACAGTTATTTTCGTTTTGTTACCAATAAAAATGTACGTGCAAAACAAATCGCTTGATATTTTACTGTATAATATGATTCTAATAATATAACATTTCTAAACGGCATTAATGGAAGGATATAATATTGTTATCCCATAATATATGTAAATTGTAAGCAGTATACTTATTGAGGGTCAGCTTAATTTCAGTATCCGCCATTAAATAACCAATACCGACAAAACAACAACCAAGATAAAAAGAATAAATTGGAGAAGATATCCTTTTATATGTAATATTGATTTTTCAATTAAATATATTCTATCCATCCATCAACTTGTATGTATGTTATTCCAGTGGGACTGTATACGTAATATAATGATTTCTTAAAAAAATTATTTGCAATCAAGGACTAAACTATGTATATTAATATCTGCATTTATATGTATACATATCTGTTTAAATTAAGCTTGTTTATTACGCATAATTTGAATGAAAATAGTTTTGTTACAGATACCACTTTTTTAAGAGCTTTAACAAATAATGCATTTTCCTTCAAACCAGGATGATCCAAGACGAAACTACAACGAGACCGTAAATGTTGCTCTGAAATTCAAATTAGACCAGTAAAATTAAACGAATGAATTTGAAATTCTTACAAAAAATACTGTGTTGAATTTTGTTTTGTTGAGAGTAGGTAGCTCTTGGAGATTCTAAATCCAACAAGTTGGAACATTATAAAATACGTGCACAATCCGCCATTTTGAAAAAGGCTTAAGATCGTAAAAGCGTGATAATTGAAATGTGGAACTTATCTCTTTTGACAAAAGCACAAAAACACTTCAATGAAGTTCAAATACCTCGTGTAGTACCTCGTGGCTTGATTGTTAGTGCGTAGGACTGTCATGCCGAAGGTGTGGGTTCGATTCCCAGCCGTGCCACCTAAAAACAAAAATGTTTTATTCGAGGTACTGCCTCTTGCGAGGAACTGACAAATCTTCCAAGATACTTGTCATGAAAAAGTGCTTCTCATTTAGCCGTTCGGACTCGGCAAAAAACTGTAGGTCCCCTCCATTCCTGCCAACAAACACGCACACAGGAATGGTTGTGAGTTGTAAGTCACTAGGCCCTGGTTCTCCATGAGCTGTTGCGCCACCCAATTTATTTATATTTATTTAGAAGGTCAAATGCCTAATGAATTGTGCATCGACAGAAACTCGAATTTCGGGAAATCAGATTGCGCACACTTTCCCTCTACAAACACTTAACCCACTCTGTACATGTATACCTACATCATCCAAACGGCATCGATGCAAAATTGAAATTAACAAGCAAAGGGTATTTTTGTCATAAAAATTTTGGATCTGTGGATCTCCACAGGACATAGTGGGCTTCCTGTTCTTGTGTCGCGTTGGTCGGTTAACACAACTGAGAGATCCATAGTTTTTTTTAAATAATTAATCAAACAAAAAAATTCTGCAATCGTTGCTGAAAAAAAGACAGACATGAAAATTGCTTGTTTAAGTGCATGGTAAAGTAGAAACTAAAAATAAGAAGTAGGTACAATAAACGGTGTTTACTATATTATATCACATACTTAATATACCTATACAGTGTACCCACGTACAGGTGAGATAGAGCAAGATTCAAATTAATTTATGTAAATTTTTTGGTTTGAAACAATATTTCAATTTTTTACTCAAGATTTGTATTGGTGTAAAATCTTAAATTTTGATACAAATATAAGTTGCCATAAGCAGTAGGTATAAATGTAATTATATACAGAGAAATAAGAAAACAAAAATAAAAAAAATGCAAAAAAGTTCCGACAAAGCTGAATTTTTATGGAGAGCCTTGTTTTGACGTCTTAAGTGTTTTGTGAAAAAGAACCAGAATTTCTGATTTTGTACGGTGTAAGGGAAAATTCAATTTTTTGTAAATAACTCTAGGTTTTTTTTAATCAAGCGACAAAAATTGTAGTTCATTTAATTTTATAAAAATAGTTTTTTTTGTTAAAATAAACTCGATTTTGGCAAAATATGTACTGTGTTGGACAGAGAATTAGCACACATTAGTGGATCAGATTTTAATAAAGAAGATCTTTATTTTTGCTATGTTCTTGGAACATAATTTATTGGAAACTCTTTAATTCAACGCTAAAAAACTTAAATATATACACAAAATGAATTCCACAAAATAACAACAGCAAAAAATCCTTAAACAAAATTTGTAGGCGTAACATTTGGTGGTCACAGAATTAGCACAAGTACGAAATTAAATAATTTATCACTAAAACAAATATTTTGTTTCTAATATTTTGTTGGTTACCCTTTCATGCTTTACAACTGACTTAAACAGCCGAGGAATACTCGCCTCTAGGTGCTGGCATTGATAAATAGGAATGCTGTCCCAGCCATCCCTTATTGCCTCCCAAAGTTCTGCTTGTTCAAAGGGTAGACATGTGCATTCAAGAGGACACAAGCGTCCACAAGCTTTGTTTCAAAGCGAACCTCTGTCTATCAACTCCTACTCTCACCTCCCCGCGGTGAACATCGGGTGCCTAGTACCTTTAACTGAAGATGGGGTTCCAATCCCTGTGGACGGTTTTAGGGGGCAGCAAACGAGAGAGGGGGGGAGGAGTGTTCCCACTAAGGCACTTCTCCTTCATCCAGGCGGCAGCGGAAGAATTCTCAAGATGGAATCAACGGTGGCGTCTACAGTTCCAGTTAGGCTGAACTACTTAGTGAACACCTTATACGGGCTACTACGACATATTCGGAGCTCAGGCCTATAAGGAGCGGTTAATCCGGCTCCCCGCCCTTGGAGTTATATATATAGGGTCTGGTCCTCCAGGTTGGGGGTCGTGCTGTCGGGGTGACTTCCCGGCCACGTAAAGCTATTTTAGTTGCGAAGCATCAACAAGCCTCGGATACGGACGGATTTACTGTTGACGAACCTAGCAAACGAAATAAGGACAACGAACTTCGGATCTGCACGTGGAATGTTCTGTCTCTCTATAGACCACGTGCAGCCGAACATTTAGCGGAGGCCCTAGACTGCTACAAAGCAGACATCACCGTCCAAGAAGTGCGATGGGATGGGCCGGGCAAAAGAAAACTGAAAGACTGCGATGTATACTACGGTGACTGTTACCGACCACAAGGGCAGCGTCTTTTTGGATGTGGATTTGTTGTTAGAGGCAGACTGAGGCAAGAGGTCTTGAGTTTCAATTATGTGAACGAGCGCCTCACGACAATTCGCATCAAGGCTAAATTCGCCAACATCAGCCTGATATGCGCGCATGCCCCCACAGAGGAGAAAGATGACGACACCAAGGACGAGTTCTACGAGCTCCTGGACAAGACATATGAGCAATGCCCTAGCTATGACATTAAAATTGTCTTGGGTGATTTTAATGCCAAACTAGGAAGAGAAGACGTCTTTGGTGGCACAATCGGAAGATACAGCCTGCACGACACCACCTCCGATAACGGACTCAGGCTAATCGACTTTGCTGCGGGGCGAAACGTTGTGGTAGCTAGTACGCAGTTCCCGCATCTCGATATTCATAAGGGGACATGGCGAATTCCTGGTCAATCAACCGCCAACCAAATTGACCACATTGCGATCGACGCAAGGCACTCCTCCAGTATCAAGGATGTCCGAACGTTCCGAGGAGCCAACGTTGACTCGGACCACTACCTCGTTGTAGCAAAGGTAATGCTACGGATATCCAGACCAAAGCCAAAACAGGGAAATACTGTCAGGAAGTTAAACGTCGGACGGCTACAGTCGCAAGAAATCGCCAGGTCCTTTTCCGATCGAGTCTCTCGCGCCCTCTTAACTAGTCCTTTGCCGCCAACTGCAAACATCGAGAACCAGTGGAAAAACTGCCAGGAAGCCATCAGAGATGCCGCCTCTGACGTGCTGGGCTTCGCACGACCACCACAGCGAAACCCCTGGTTCGACGAGGAATGCCGGCAAGTACATGCAGCCAAACAACAGGCATACAAAGCGGCGCTGCATAGAAGGACCAGAGCTGCTCGCGAGCTCTACGAGCAGAAGAGGAAAGAGGAACACAAGCTTCTCAGAAAGAAAAAGAAAGAGCATGAGAAGCGCGCGATCGAGGAATTAGAGGGATGCCACTGCAGGAATGAAGTTCGGAAGTTTTACCAAAAAGTAAAAAGAACCTCTCAAGGTTACAAACCCCGAACCGAAGCCTGCAAGGACGATCAGGGGAACATCGTGGTGGAAACGCAGTCGGTGCTGAGGATATGGAAAAATCATTTCTGCAAATTGTATAACGGCGATGACGAACCGAATTCCGCTACCATGCAAATTGCACCATTCAACCTGGACGACGTAGGCCAACAATTCCGTCCACCCGATCTTGACGAAGTGAGGATAGCCATATCTAAACTTAAGTCCAATAAAGCTGCTGGAGCTGATGGCCTTGCGGCTGAGCTATTCAAAGCGGCTGGCGATGAATTGGTTAGGAGTATGCACCAGCTCATCTGTAAAATATGGTCGGAAGAAAGCATGCCCGATGAATGGAACCTCAGTATTGTTTGCCCGATCCTCAAGAAAGGCGATCCTCTGGACTGCACCAACTACAGAGGCATCAGTCTTCTTAATATCGCCTACAAGATCTTCTCTGCCGTACTTTGTGAACGCCTGAAGCCATTCGTCAACAACCTGATAGGTCCATATCAGTGTGGCTTTAGGCCAGGGAAGTCCACCATCGACCAAATATTCGCACTATGGCAGATCTTGGAGAAAACCCAGGAGTTCCAAATCGATACCCACCACCTTTTTATCGATTTCAAGGCCGCGTATGACAGCATCTATAGAGACGAGCTATATAGAGCAATGTCTAGTTTTGGCATCCCTGCCAAACTCGTCCGTTTGTGCAGGATGACGATGGAGAATGCACGCTGCTCCATCAAGGTCGGCAAAGACCTCACCGACACCTTTGATGTCAAAAAAGGTTTTAGGCAAGGCGACGCGCTGTCATGCGACTTCTTCAACATCGTTCTTGAAAGAATAGTGCAAAACTCTCACGTCAACACCAGAGGCACAATCTTTCAAAAGTCCGTCCAATTACTCGCTTACGCTGACGACATTGACATAATCGGACGAACAAAGCGTGATGTCAGTGGTGCTTTTGTGAGCATTGAGAAGGAAGCCAAGAAGATGGGTTTAACGGTGAATGAAAGCAAAACAAAATATATGCTGTCCACAAGAAAGGACACCCAACACCGACGTCTCGGACAGAACGTCACTATAGACAGCTATAATTTTGAGGTAGTCAGAGACTTTGTCTACCTAGGATCCGCTATAAACTCAGCGAACGACACCAGCGCTGAGATCAAACGAAGAATTACTCTTGCCAATCGCTGTTTCTTTGGGCTAAGAAGGCAATTGAGAAGCAAAGCCCTCTCTCGAGCAACTAAACTGTCCCTGTATAAGACGCTTATCATCCCGGTCCTGATGTATGGTGCAGAGGCATGGACACTGCTAACAGTGGATGAGAACGCGTTAGGCTGTTTTGAGAGGAAAATTCTCCGGGTGATTTTTGGTCCCGTCTGCATAGATGGGGAATGGAGAAGAAGATACAACAACGAACTGTATGGGCTGTACAGCGACACCGACCTAGCCACAAAAGTGAAAAGCCAACGACTGAGATGGCTGGGTCATCTAGAGCGAATGGACACCAATGCTCCGGCCCGGAAAGTCTTTGAATCCAACCCCGTGGGACAACGCAGTAGAGGTGGACAGCGTAAAAGGTGGCGCACGCAAGTGGAAGAGGACCTCAACCAACTTGGCGTGCGAAACTGGAGACAGCTAGCTAGAAACCGAGCCGGCTGGAAGAAGCTTGTTGGTTGAGGCCCTGGTCCACCCCGGACTGTAGCGCCACCTTAAGTAAGTAAGTTCTGCTTGATTCCTTGGCTTCCTTAGTCCAACCTTATATTCAACATCGTTCCATATAGACCAAGAGCCCGCAGTAATTTTTGCGTGTGAACGATAACACAAAAAAAATTGTTCTTATTCGATAGTATTTATAATTTTATTTTCAAATGTAAGCGTCTTGCAGTTTGTGGTTGGGGCAGTTATGAGTAATCCTGCATCCAAAACGCATTTTTTTCGGCAGATTAAATAATTATGATAACACCTTAGATAACAATTAATTATATAGAACTTAATGCCCTGATATCAAATATGGTGGTCCAAGACGTTTTGCAGGCGGCCTTCTCCATGACAGACGCTCCTGAAATATGCGAAAAATCGGTTTTTCAAATAATTGTGATAAAAAAAAATTTTGATTCCTACATGTAGAGGAAGCTAGCGTGATTACGAAAATGATGGTCCAAGACGTTTTGCGGGCGGCCTTCTGCCTGACAGACGCTTTCGAAGTTAGCCAAAAATCGATTTTTTAAATAATTGTGATAACACAAAAAGTTTTTTTCGTATGTGTAGAGGAAGCTCATCTGATTAACAAAATGCTGGTCCAAGACGTTTTGCAAGCGGCCTTCTGCCTGACAGACGCTTTTGAAGTTGGCCAAAAAACGATTTTTTAAATAATTGTGATAACACAAAATTTTTTTTCGTTTGTGTAGAAAAAGCTCACCTGATTACAAAAATAGTGGTCCAAGACGTTTTGCAGGCGGCGTTCTGCCTGACAGACGCTTTTAAAGTATTATTTCATTCAATTTTCCTTTTAGTCACAACACATTTTTTTTTAAATAATATTGTAATAGTCCAGTCAATTTGTGCTTAAAAAGGCTCTTTGCGAGCAAATTGTGGGGTAGTTTTGATTTTGTCCCTCCCTTATGTTTTCGGGGATGCTGAGCCGAATCTGAGGTTTGCCAACAAAATTTCGTGAAGCAACATGGAAAAAAACGCAAAAAATGATGCAAAAAAGCATTTCTTGGGAGTTTTTCACTAATGGCTCGAAAACTACCAAGTATTCGAAAATAACATCAAAGTACCATTGAAAGTATACACGATTTCGAATAAATCTCTATTAAATATTTTTTCTACGACAACCTATTTGGACTCAAGCGCTAGTCGAAAATTGACGTATTTTTACTGTTTTCGAAAATCCACTCGAAAGCCCTAAGAAATTACTTTGTGTGACAAAATTTGAATTTTTGTCTATAACATGAACCAAGATGTACTTTTCTGATGCTCTTTAATGCGCTGAGTTCGAATCTGCCCTTGAATTACTCTATCACGTCACGTTTTTGAGATATTCGAATCTAAAAATTAAAAAAAATTTATTTTTTACTAGCGCTTGAGTCCAAATAGGTTGTCGTAGAAAAAATATTTAATAGAGATTTATTCGAAATCGTATATACTTTCAATGGTACTTTGATGTTATTTTCGAATACTTGGTAGTTTTCGAGCCATTAGTGAAAAACTCCCAAGAAATGCTTTTTTGCATAATTTTTTGCGTTTTTTTCCATGTTGCTTCACGAAATTTTGTTGGCAAACCTCAGATTCGGCTCAGCATCCCCGAAAACATAAGGGAGGGACAAAATCAAAACTACCCCACAATTTGCTCGCAAAGAGCCTTTTTAAGCACAAATTGACTGGACTATTACAATATTATTTAAAAAAAAAATGTGTTGTGACTAAAAGGAAAATTGAATGAAATAATACTTTAAAAGCGTCTGTCAGGCAGAACGCCGCCTGCAAAACGTCTTGGACCACTATTTTTGTAATCAGGTGAGCTTTTTCTACACAAACGAAAAAAAATTTTGTGTTATCACAATTATTTAAAAAATCGTTTTTTTGGCCAACTTCAAAAGCGTCTGTCAGGCAGAAGGCCGCTTGCAAAACGTCTTGGACCAGCATTTTGTTAATCAGATGAGCTTCCTCTACACATACGAAAAAAACTTTTTGTGTTATCACAATTATTTAAAAAATCGATTTTTGGCTAACTTCGAAAGCGTCTGTCAGGCAGAAGGCCGCCCGCAAAACGTCTTGGACCATCATTTTCGTAATCACGCTAGCTTCCTCTACATGTAGGAATCAAAATTTTTTTGTTATCACAATTATTTGAAAAACCGATTTTTCGCATATTTCAGGAGCGTCTGTGATGGAGAAGGCCGCCTGCAAATCGTCTTGGACCACCATATTTGATATCAGGGCATTAAGTTCTATATAATTAAATGTTATCTTAGGTGTTATCATAATTATTTAATCTGCCGAAAAAAATGCGTTTTGGATGCAGGATTACTCATAACTGCCCCAACCACAAACTGCAAGACGCTTACATTTGAAAATAAATTTATAAATACTATCGAATAAGAACAATTTTTTTGTGTTATCGTTCACACGCAAAAATTACTGTGGGCTCTTAGTCTAATAGATTTTCTATGGGATTCAGGTCAGGACTCTGCGCAGGCAAAGGCAAAAGATTGATTTAATGATCACTAATCAACTGCTTTACCAGCCGGGAAGTGTATTTAGGATCATTATCATGCATGAATGTCCATGATAATGGTAAATTGAGCCATCTATTTTGAAAGTGGTCTAAGTCCACTTATTTCTAGTTCGAGATATTTAAAGGTTTGCGTTTGACTTAATTAAAAAATATGGGAAAGAGCTAAAATAGAAGTGAAGTATTATTTTTCATCTAAACATATTTAATTTACTTACCCAATAATACAAAAAAAATATTGTTGAACAAACACCTTTTTTCTACAGTTGTAAATGGACTTAAACCATTTTCAATATAAATGAAATCGTCTTTTGATTTATTCAAATTGTATCAAGTCCTCCAAAATTAAAAAAAAAAATAAAAACTTAAGAAACGAAAGAGTTGAATGTTATAGATAATATGTAGAAATTGAATAAGTACATTAAACAAAATATATACACTACCGGACAAAATTAGAGGAACGTAGGCAAAAAGTGACAAAGTTGGTTTATTTTCATTTTTTCTTTAATGAAGATGTATGCCTTGATGAATTAAAAATCGTTTGAAATGGTTACAATTATTCTGCTTCTTGTTTTCCTTAAAAAAACACAAACAATTGATTTAACAATTTTCAAGTACCTATTCTTTTACAGCTGAGTAGAAATGAGGATGGTTTAGTACTTTGTATTCCCTGTCTTCTAGTTCTAAGGACAAAAATTAGTCTCTTTGGTATACTTCTAATAACATTTTCGATGTTTCTTGGGTTATTTGGCCCCATGATTAAAGCAATATCATTTTCAGCTACCCTAAAGTTAATCAATTGTCTACCAAGAATCTCCTAGACATGTTTCATGGAATCTATAGATCAGGAGAACATGCCAATCTAGGGTGTTCAGGTGGGCTTTATGGGCAAATTGTACATTTGGTGCCAAAATATCCCTAACATACCTACCGTTCTTCTGTCTGGGATCCATTTTCAACGAATTGTAACTCCACTCGGGTTACCAAACAAATGCCACCCCAGACCATTTTGCTCTTTATTGCTTCACGTTTTAAAAAATAATGGATCGTGGTACATTTAGCGTTAATGCCAATTTACGGTACTAGTTTTAATTTTTGATCAAAAACATGGTATAGGCTATGTCAACTTCACTGGAGTCTGGAGTTCTTATATACTTAAACTAAAGTACGGATCCAAATCCTTATCATTTTGGAAAAATGTTTTTTTTTTGGAGTGATGAGTCGCAATTTAATCGATCGTGCTCTGATGGAAAGCGTCATGTTTGGCGTCCACCAAAGCAAGAGCTCAATCCACGTTAAACAGTCAAAACAATGAAACACGGTGGTGTGTGTATTATGGTGTGGGCTGCGTTTTCATGGTGCGGCGTAGGGCCTTTTGCGAAAATAGAGAAGCAAATGGACCAGCATCAGTACAAGAGCAGTTTGGAAAACCATATGGAGCCCTTTGCAGACGATTATTTACCATTATCATTGACATTCATGCATGATAATGATCCTAAGTACACTTCCCGGCTGGTAAAGCAGTGGATTATTGATCATTAAATCAATCTTTTGCCTTTGCCTGCGCAGAGTCCTGACCTGAATCCCATAGAAAATCTATGGAACGATGTTGAATATAAGGTTGGACTAAGGAAGCCAAGGAATCAAGCAGAACTTTGGGAGGCAATAAGGGATGGCTGGGACAGCATTCCTATTTATCAATGCCAGCACCTAGAGGCGAGTATTCCTCGGCTGTTATAGGCAGTTGTAAAGCATGAAAGGGTAACCAACAAAATATTAGAAACAAAATATTTGTTTTAGTGATAAATTATTTAATTTCGTACTTGTGCTAATTCTGTGACCACCAAATGTTACACCTACAAATTTTGTTTAAGAATTTTTTGTTGTTGTTGTTTTGTGGAATTCATTTTGTGTATATATTTAAGTTTTTCAGCGTTGAATTAAAGAGTTTTCAATAAATTATGTTCCAAGAGCATAGCGTGACTTATTTTTTAATAAACGTCCAAAATCACGTTCAAAGCAAATGGTCTACATTATGTTTTTCAAATAAAAATTGCAAAAGGAATAATGTTTTCCTTGAAAAAAGACCGAATAAGATTCAAAAACTGGCCACTAACACAACTTACAATTTAAATCCTTTATTCATCCATCTATATGCTTTTCGTTTTCATTCATCTTAGCCTATTGAATAGACCTTTTAAAAAGGAACAATTACGTGCAAGGGCTTTTATTATTGAATATGTTCGCTTGGCCCATAAGCATGCTTAAAACCGAAAATGCTACTAAATTCACCCATGCGCTTCTGAGAGAATGGTCACACTGGCCACTTTTCAATATTTTTGGTAGAACTCGAAAACTAAGCCGAATTTGACAATTTTAAATATAATACTTTTTGTTCAAAATTAAATTTTCTATCGAAAAGTAAACAAAACCAACATAAAAAAATCGAAAAATCAAAGATTTTTAAGTTTTTTTCTAAATTGCGCATAACTTTTTTCAGAGCAAAGATACGCTCAAGACATGCATGAACAAAGTAAACTAGAATCTTAAGGCCTTAATATGACATGTTAAAAAAGCGATATTATTTGAAAATTGACAGAGATATAGCCATTCAAACTTTACCATTTCTTATCATTTTTCGCAGTTTTTGTCCGAAAGCCTATTTTTTAGTACTTTATGACAAATTTAACGTTGTTAGTACCTAGTACCAAATCTTATGTTAATCGGACCAGCCGTTCAGTCTGTAGGTCTGAAAGCATTTAAAAACAGCCGAAAAACGAAATTGAGAACTTGCATACTTTTTAAAAAATTCTCTATAGTTGTAATGTCATATTATATCAAAATTTTGATTTCGAAAACTTTACAAAAGTGAAATTTACTATATTGTACCGAAGAAGGGACTTTCGGGCCAAAACTGCGAAAAATTATAAGAAATGATAAGGTTTGAATGGGAATATCTCTGTCAAATTTTGAACAAATATTCAATTTTGAACATGCCATATTAAAGCCTTTAGTCTCTACTTTATTTTGTCCCTGAATGTCTTGAGCTTATCTTTGCTTCAAAAAAAGTTATGCACAATTTATTAAAAAAAATTAAATATCCTTTTTATTTTTTTTTTAGGTTGGTTTTGTTAACTTTTCCTTCTTAAATTTTGTAAAATTTTTTGAACTATCCATTCCAACAGAAAATTTAAGTTTGAACAAAAAGTATTGAATGTAAAATTGTCAAATTCGGCTTAGTTTTCGAGTTATACCAAAAATACTGAAAAGTGGCCAGTGTGACCATTCTATCAGAAACGCATAGGTGAATTTAGTAGCATTTTTAGTTTTAAGTATGCTTATGGGCCAAGCAAACATATTCAATAATAAAAACCCTTGCACGTAATTGTTCCTTTATACCCCTCATTTTCCGGTCTATTCAATAGGGTAATCTCACTCACTTAAACATTGCATAATACTCCATAAAGAAAAAAGGCATATTTTTTCACTGCTATTGCACTTTAATGGAGTTAATTATAAGAGTATTAAAGAGGCTCCCATAAAATAAAAATAAAAAATATTTATATAATTAGATCTAGGAATCGAACCCGGTTGCCTTTGCAATAGATAAAAGCTTTAAACGTCACTATATTCACTAATGAAAGTAGTATAGAAACGAAGTAAAACATAAACTTACATAAAGATTGTAAAACAGTTTTACAGGATGACTATTGAAACGAAAGCTAAATTATTTCATAAGATGAATATAGAGATTTAAGAAACATTGGTACACCGCTCTTACCACGCCAATAATTTGCCCCAGAAAATATTTAAGGAATCAGTTATACTCCTTAAACGTACTTCCTTCCCGTCATAAAGGTTACAGGATCGATATAGCCTTTAAAGTCTAAAATACGAAGCAATTTTGTTAGTTGGGAACTAAGTCACTCCACTAAAACAGAAGAGTTTTCTTTTTAAATTGTCTTCGTTTTCTATATTTAAGTATGTATTAACAGTGGCAAAGCTAGCATGGGTGGCACCCACACGGGTTGACGTTGTGGTGTCACACCAAGATTTCTTACTCCTCCGGAAATAAATGATTTTAGTTTAATTTTTAATTCGAAAGGGTGACATTTAGAACGAAGTACACTTTTTCCATCAACATATATTTTGTCCCCTCTATCTATCAAGCAATCGATTTCAGATTCCATTGAAAGATGGATGTGATGTCGATGGATTAAACAACGAATCTTTGCTTATTCGGAGATCCAATTGAATTGGCCAACTCGATTTGCAACTTCTTCGTGTTTCTGCTGCGATTTGAAGCAAACCAAACCAAATCATTCAAAAACAACGCTCGAAAAGTATTCAATGATTTTGCTTCAAAACCGACTCAGTTTCTCAATTAATTTTGCTTAGATTAAAAGTCGGTCTAGAAATTGTACGGTTTGATGCATCGCTAATCGCATGAAAAGATGTAAAAAATATCACTTGACGAGTGACCACCATTTCTTGGGAATGGTGCAGTGGATGTTATGCTTGACTGCTAACTTAGAGGTTTGGGTTCGAGCCCCATTCTAGGCAGCATTCTTTTCTACATTCTCCCAGCTTAACTGGACGCTACCCGTGAGATTTAATGAGATAATAAACACATCCTCAATAATTTTGCTGTATGCAGTCATCTTTATGTAAAGTTCTATTCCATAAATTTAAAATCACTACAACTGCACTGACTTTAAAGTAAAATATGAAATGCTTTAAGTATTAAGGTAACTCTGCTGTGCACGATTACATAAGCAATGTTATTTGTATTAATTGAATTAATTTATGTTATTTTATTTTAACGTTTTTATAAGAAACTTTATTTATGAAGACATATTTTTCTTTAGAAATCTGCATTGCAGATTTTTTTCGTCATAATTGCAGATTTCTGAAAAAAAATTTAATGGCAACACTGATCTCAATCCACTGTGCCAAATCTTTCCTATCCTCCTACTCTTTCTAACTAGTGCCGTGCAATTCAGGTTGCATTTAAAAGACCTAAGGTCTTACAGGCATATAGTTAAAATTATTATTATTACTATTATATCTGAGCAAAATTAAGGGCTTAGCAGGAAAATAAAAAAAAAAAAATAAAATAGAGGAGTCCACGACCGACCGAGAAATAACGTCAGAGAGACGAAACGTGTATTGGTTTATTTTTCTATAGAGTGCTGTTCGGTTAGCTTAGTAAAATAATAAAATAAAGTATGTAGATGATTTATTCGAATACAATTATTGATTTATTGCAATTCCATATACATACATACAGTATGTGGCAGTGGCTGTGTACTTGTGTATCGGCCTGATTTATCCATCACTTACTCCTTTTTGCGTTTTGAAATACTACGCAACTGCACTCTGGGAAAAAAAATCATGTATAATTAACCAATCTTCGGCTTACTATCCCTAATTTTCAGATTGTCATTTTTCAACACGGTAGATCAGGTTAACTGCTTAGCCATCAGGTACCTAATTTTATGTCGTGTTAAATCAACGTAGGTTGCTGGTAAAATCTGCATGACATATTTTAAATTTAACACAATATCAATAAGTTGAAACTAATTTTGTATGGATGGCCCCTGTTTGTATTTTTGTACTGGTCGTAGAATGCTACTTTAGCAGGAGGTCCGACTAAATTGAACTCATTTTATTTGAATGGCCTATGTGCGTGTTTTAACACTTGTTGGCCTTTGTGCATGCGTTTCAGCACTGATGTTACGTTGAAATGAACTGGCAGAGTGCTTCTTTAACAGGAGGCCAGGTTAAACTCAACTCATTTTATTTGGATGGCCTGCGTGTGTGTGTGTTTTTTTAGCACTGGGGTCACGTTAAAATTATCTCGCTGAGCACTCCTTTAACATGAGGTCAGGTTAAAATCAACAGGTAAAAATTATAAAAATATCCATATAAAACGTGAATTCAACCTCATTTGTGGTAAAATAGAAATTCATAATATACAGTGTTAAAAAAACGTGACCTAGGTTAAAATTAACACTATATTCTTATCAAACCTTCTTTTTTACAAGAACTTAGTAATAAAATAACAGGTCATCTTCCTTAATCCACTTGAATACAGTAAGAAAAGCCACTACGTTGATTTTACACTGAATAAAGGGTTATTAAAATCAGAAATGTCTGTTACTTTATATGGGATTGTGTTCCTTGCAATTTAGCAAGGCCAAGGTTAACTATTTACCTGACGTTTTTCTCTGAGTGTGTGTAGTAATTTTTATAAGGTAGAGTTTCAATTTAATAGAAAAATATTACAAGCTGTTCTTCAGAGAAAAAAAAATGGATACAAACAAGCAAATTGAAGGAAAAAAGGCATTTTTAAATAAATAACAGGAAATTTTTAACATAGGGAGCAAAGTTGTGTGGGTATGTGATAAACTATCATCTTTTTAGATGCGTAAAAAGGTGTGAAAAATCCATTGAAATTTTAAAGATGAAAAAAGTGATGTAGGTATTTTGCTGAGTTCATTTGCTGACACAAACATTTTTTTTTTGAGGATATCCTTAATAAGCTTGTAACAAAAAAGTATAGAGAAAAAATAAGGGGTCTATTGAAAGCCATCTTGAAATCTTTATTTAGCAAACGACATAACCTATAAGGTTTCCAGTTCATTCCTAACTGCATTTAATAAAGTTTGGAGATACCAGACAGATAATATCTATTCACAGAGCAAAGCAATTTGCGTTGGTCAACGAACCTTTATCATTTAACCATCTTTAAAGGCATCGTCAATCACTTAATATTAAATTAGTTTTAGGATTCAAGTTGGGAAGAATTCTCGGTCCAGTGTCGATACATTCTAGTCGTTAAAATTCTATTCTTGTTTCAAAGTACGACCTCTGACTTGAGCATAATGAGAGTATGAAATATTAATTACACTTATTTTATTTTAGGTTATTAAAATGATACTAATTATGGATTTTTGTATTTATCGTTTCAGGTGGATGGCGAATTGACTTTGGGAGAAAACATTGCAGACAATGGAGGAATGCGTGAAGCTTTTTATGCCTATAAAAGCTATGTTAAGAAAGTGGGAATGGAGAATAAATTGCCAGGAATGGAGAAGTACAGCCATGAACAATTATTTTTTATATCGTTTGGGAATCTGTGGTGTGAAACCCTAACGCCAGCTGCTAGTCGTCATGTCCTCGAGGACGTACATTGTCCTGGCAGTATACGGCTGAAAGGAGTTTTATCGAACTCAGAGGAATTTGCAAATACATTTAAATGTAAACGTGGATCTGGAATGTTTCCGGATAGTAATAAATGTAGAATATGGTGATTTTATACCGATTGTTAAGTGTGAGGTATTTTTTTTCTTTCTGATAAAATTAAAAGTAACTTTTTTTCATTAATATGTCTTTTTATATAGACATTTCGTTTTTGAATCAATCAATGCTACAATATGAAAAGTTAAAACAGCAGTGACCGAATGGATATGATTTTTTGGAGTATTGTGTTTGACAGTTTAGCCTGTGCGATTTATAAAATATTCAATTGCACACTGGGGCCGGAACTTAAATATCATATGTGTTCACCTAAGTGGTTTTGGAAAGATTGATAATTTCTATCCTTTAAGGGCCAAACTAGAGAGAGTTTGACCTATGACAACAATTGCTTAAAATTGCAAGCTTTATATTTCTTGAATGCACACTTTTTCCCTCCCACCAATAGGCACATTAACGTTAAATTTTACACCTGTTCTACACGTGCTTAGGTAGTTAGACAAGTGATTCTTGCGGTTATTTGCTAGAGCCGTGAAAACACCTTGGCAAAAGGCGAACAATATCGAGTTTTGAGCCCTGTGCCAGAAGGTGTCGTTTTTTGTCTGCGAGAGTTGTGAGAAAGAATGTAACTGTCATAGTGACATTTATTTTTCTTCAGTTGTTACGTTGGTCATTGCTTTGGAAAAACTAAGCCTTAACAACATTGGCTGCATGTTTTGGATAACTGGCATCCAGTTGACAGGAAATCAGCGTTGCCGTTTGGCCCCTTCAGTGGCCAAATTACCCGTGGCCCCCACTTTTTTAAAAATCAACCAATTGGCCCTTTTAAAAAATGTATGTGATTTTAATTAAAGATTGGGATTTTACATACAAAAGTTGCACTTCACCTTATATTCAAATTGTGTGGGACTTAGGAACTTTATAAAATATTTAAGTTATTATAGGAAAAGTATTAAAAAGCATTTAAATAGTTCTTTTAATTGTATAAACAGTCTGAAAAATAACTTGGAGCTCAAAAACAAGTATGCCTTTTGATTACTTGAAAAAATATAAATATAAGCAAAAAAAGTTTTCTTAAAAAATAATTTTGTATGTATAACATTTTTGGAACATTTTTATAAAAAAAAACTTTGGTACGCCAATTTTGAGTACACATATTAATATACATATAAAACTGAAATTTCAAAGTAATTTATCAAATTCGTTTTCAAAATATTGAATTTTCAAAAACAAATTTTGAATCTTTTTTTAAAAATCCAAAATTTATTTTTTTCAAAATTTTGGTACGGAGTATTATTTATGTTTTAAGAAAGCTTTTGTGCAAAAAATTTTATTGAAATCAGACGAGCGGTTAATGAAAAAAACCGAAAATAAAAAAAAAACCGTTATATGGCAGGTACCGTTCATAAATGTTTTTGGTATTTTTTTTTTCTTATCAGAAAGTACAACATATCTACAAAAAAACACTGTTTTTTTGTCAAAATCGTTGGAGCGGATTTTGAGATAATTAAGCTTTTCCTTAACGGTTGTATGGCAAGTACCGTTATTTTTAGAGCTAAAAAAAATTTTAATTTCCCCTTTGGAGAGTTACAAAAACCCTTAAGTTCAAAATTTGAAGAAAAACGCATGATTGGTTTAGGCTGTAGATCCAGATATGAACAGACAGACAGACACACACACACACACACAGACAGACAGACAGAATTGTGCCACCCACTTTTTCGTGTTCTCTATCATCGTAATGTCATGTTTGATTGTTATCTCGAAATTATTTTTTTGCACGAATTCAAAACTTGCCCTATAGTACCTATATCGGAAGTAAAAATGGCGAGTTTCTAAATGTTGTGTTTCAGTCGCCATTTTGAAAAACGGGTTTTAGCCAATATCTTGACAACGGTTAACTGTACAACAAATATGAAACTAATTTTTTCATAGAAAATTTAAGTATCTTTATTTCTGTGTACAACAATTTTTTGAATGCCTATTCTGTCAGAGATAAAGCACCTTAAAGTATGCTTTGTTTCGTTTTTGCCTTATATCTGCTAGATGGTTACTGTTATCTACAGAGTTGTAGAACATATTATTTCCATACAAATATACATCATTATTCTGTTCAAAGGGTAGACACGGTACATTCAAGAGGACACAAGCGTCCTAAAGATTTTTTTCAGAGCGAACCTCTGTCTATCAACTCCTACTCTCACCTCCACATGGTGAACATCGGGTGCCTAGTACCTTTAACTGAAGATGGGGTTCCAATAGAAGCGCAACAAACTAAGAAGCATGGACACTGCTAACGGTGGATGAGAAGGCGTTAGGCTGTTTTGAGAGGAAAATTCTCCGTTTGATTTTTGGTCCCGTATGCATAAATGGGGAATGGAGAAGAAGTTAGAACAACGAACTGTACAGGCTGTACAACGACACCGACCTAGCCACAAAAGTGAAAAGCCTATGACGGAGATGGCTGATTCACCAAGAGCGAATGAACACTAATGCTCCGGCCCGGAAAGTCTTTGAATCCATCCTCGTGGGACAGCGCAGGAGAGGCGGACAGCGGAATAGGTGGCGCACGCAAGTGGAAGAGGATCTCAAGTCTCAACCAACTTGGCGTGCAAAACTGGAGACAGCTAGCTAGAAACCGAGCCGGCTGAAAGAAGCTTGTTGGTTGAGGCTCGATCCACCTCGGACTGTAGCGCCACTTCAAGTTATTAAATAAGGATACATCTTTATTCTACGAAATATGGTTGAAAAGTTATTGTTAGTCGGCAGCTGGTGAACGTTTTGAAAACGTCAAACAGTCTTCCATATTTTTTTTTATAGCAACGATTTGTTTCTGCTGATGCATCAAAGTAACTGATGGCCATCATCGTTTAGTTGTTTTCGAGACATTTAGACCTAACTTCTCATCCCTTATGACTGTGCAGTGATACGGGATCATTTGAAAAGACCGGACTTAAAAAAATTTACAGATGACTCTGCCAGCGCGTATTGCAGAAAATGTTTTTTTTTTTTATTTCTAATCTATCGGCTTTGGCCATATTTAGGGCATTTTTGAACCATTTTTCGTAAACAGTTCATTAATTTGGCAATTTGTAATGTTGTTATTCCTAGTTCAAGGAGCTATAAATTATTCTCCTTCTTTCTAGGTTACAATGAACGCCTCTGTTCATATTTGGTAAGAACCTGTTTATATTACAGCAAACCATACAAATAAATAACTTTCGCCCGCAACTTTCGAATTTCGATTAACGAATGACAACTTTACACATAAATCAAACTAGAATACTTCTCTGTCCACTGTTATGTAAGATGTTATATGGAATGATTTAAATTACCAAAAACAAATTATGGGGGATAACTGAATACATTTGACTATATTATTTATTGTATCAGTGCCTGCAGGCAACATACACTACGTACATAATGTATATGTACATAAGCAAAATGACGAAATTTTATTTAAATTCTGTTCTTTTATTTTGGTAACAGAAACATATTATTTAGCCCAGCTTACAATTTCTTGTGGCAATGTTGAAATCAAAATGAATTTGCCGGACGAAACGCCCAGTTGAAAGACTAAATGCCAAAAAAAAGGTATTTTGAATCAATTATTCAACAAGTCCAATCTTAAATGCAAAGTCCTCTACTTGGCTGATTTATTTCAATAGTTTGCATAGAATTTTTATTATAAAAAACTTTCTAATAGAAACTATGCCTGGTCCTGGCCAGTAAAACTTCCAGCTACATAATTGATTATGAATTCTAATCTTGTTGGAAATAGTTTACAGTGGTTTTCTTTATCAAAAAATCCATGTAAGTTAAACTGAACTTAATAAAAATTCCGTTTGAAATAGGCCCTCACTATGTCACTCAGGAGTCCAAGAAAGTTTGCCAGACGAAACCCCAATTTTTAGGATGAAAAGCTATTTTGAATCAAAAAACAAAGTTAGATATTTCAGCTGATTTTTGTACGGGTTACGTACGAATGACCGACAAAAAAATGTTGACTGGTTAAAATGTCGACTTTTATCGACTTTTTGTGAGTTAAAATACCGACTTTTTTTAACCGACTTATTAAAATGTCGACACTTTGAAATGTCGATTTGACAAAAAGTCTACTGCCCTGATAAGTCGAGAAAAATATCGACTTGTCGGTATTTTTCCCATACAGAAAAGTCGATAGAAAATATAAATCGACATTTTAACCAGTCGACATTTTGACTTGTCGATATTTTGTCTGTCGGTCATTTGAAAGTAACCCAAAGAACAACGCTCCGCCTTAAACTCAACAATCATATATTCTTGTCTGATTTTTTAAAAGGAACGTAACAGTTTTTTGATGCTTTGGAAAATTTTAGACTATGTATGTTTAAGACACAAGTTCGTATTTGATTCTTATAACAATTAATTTTTTTAGGTTGTTCTTTTTATTAATTTTATATTACCTTTTGTTTAGCTTCAAGAAAGTTCAATAAAACGTATTTTTGTTGCCTACCTACATTATACATAATATTTCCAAATTTTAATTGCCTCATTTTCTGGATGTTTTATTATTGTACCTATTAATATTAAAACACATTACAGACCCTAAATAAGAGGCAATTAAAACGCCGAAATATATTGGCAACAAAATTTAAATTGCAAAAAATGCGATTTTTGAACTATGACATTGCGATATTATATAATAATGATCAGATCATAGTTTAGGGAATGATGTTTATAAGCGCGCGCTTGTAAACATCATTCCTTAAACTATGATCTGATCAAAATGTCGACTTTCAAAATGTCGACTTTTAAAATATCGACTGTTGAAATCTCGATTCAAAAAATCTAGATCACTGTCGACATTTTGAGTATTGACATTTTTGAAAAATCGACATTTTATAAAGTCGGTCAAATTTGTGTCTATATTTTGATCTGTCGGTCTTTTAACAAGTCGAGGTTTTTTCTGTCGAGTTTTTAAAAGTCGATCTTATGGAGTCGATATTTTAAAAGTCGACATATCGTACCCAATCCGTTCTTACCAACTTTGACGGAGCAGCGAAACTTCTCCATCGTCATCCTGCACAAGCGGACGAGTTTGGCAGGGATGCCGAGATGCGACATGACTCTGTATAGCTCTTCTCTATCTACGCTATCATATACGACTTTTAAATCGAAAAAGAGGTGGTGTGTATCGATTTGAAACACCTGGGTTTTTTTTCCAAAATCTGTCGTAGTGTGAACATTTGATCGACGGTTGACTTGCCGGGCCTAAAACCACACTGATAGGGGGCCGATCAGATCGTTGACAAACGGTTTTAAGCGATCACAGAGTACAGATGACAGGATTTTGTATGTGACGACGTTGAGAAGACTTATACCTCTGTAGTTGGCACAGGTCAGAGCATCTCCTTTTTTGTGGATGGGGCACACTATACCGAGGTTCCATTCATCGGGCATCTGACCAAATTTTGGAGATAAGTTGATGTTTACTCCTTACCAAGTCATCAGCACTCGACTCCACTCCCACACCTCCATATACACGGCGGTCTCCGGATCAACGAACCGTCAACCAGATTGATCATGTTGCGATCGACGCCAGACATGCTTCCAGTATTCTGGATGTCCGAACGTTCCGAGGTGCCAACATAGACTAGGATCACTACTTGGTGGCAGCTCAAGCACGAATGCGGATATCCATGACGCCACAACAACGAGCGGATGCTGTGAAAAGATTTAACGTCGCGAAGTTAAAATCGCAAGAGATCACCAGGACTTTTGCAGACCACGTTTCTCTTAATCTCTAAACAAGCCCGCTACCAGCATCACCTGCAGAGGGCCAGTGGAAACACTGCCAAAATGCCACCAGGAGTGCCACTATCGCACCACAACGAAACCCCTGGTTCGATGAAGAATGCAGAACTTCTCAGGAGGAAAAAGAGAGCATGCAAAGCGGAGGACTGTAACGGCAGGGGGATGTTCGAAAGCTCTACCAAAGGGTGAGGCAATCAACCCAGGGCTACAAGGCTAGAACGGAAGCCTGTCGTGATGAGAGGGTCAATGTACTCTAATATTTTCTTAACATGATACTGATGGTTAAAGAAAGTTTAATTTTAACAATTAACAAACATTTTTAGCAATTATTTTAAATTTTTGATTTCCCAAAAATTATAGAGTTAGACATTGGCCCTTTTAGTACCAAGGTACAGATTTATTCAAAGATATGTTGAAAGAAAGGATGAACTTGTTTGCAGTCTGTAAATTGAACAAACATACTTTTAATTGGGGTTCTACAATTTGTCTTTTAAATGGCTGACAAATGGTATTAATAAATTTTTTTTTAAACCGCTTCATTTTTTGTTTGGCTAAAACTATTAATGAATTTCTTGCTTCTTAACATATTTATCTATAATAATATCTATGATCTATATTCGAAAACTCTGGAACATAAAGCAAGTACGCACGATCCAGTCATGCATTTAGTTTCCAAATAAAGTTTAATTTTTGCCCAAAAAATCGAGTCTTATATTTCGTTCCCATCAGCAAAATCCTAAGTTGAAATTCAAATTGAGGTATTCGGAAATTATATTTTCAAGTAAAGTGAAGGCTACCAACTTTCATTCTGTTTCAAAAACTATAGCTAATCGTTGTTTTTATATGGGTTTTATTGTTAACATCAACAAGTTAATTAACTTTGGATAACTATTTTGGAAGAAAGAATTTTTTCACAAGGCAAGTGGATCTTTTCAATGAAATTTATGAAATAGTTAGAGACTGTAATTTCCCGTCTTATTCCCACTGATTCCAAACTTCTTCATGGGAAAAGAGTATGTTATTTGTTGAGACTATTCAACTTATCTGAACTGGTCTTATACTTTCAGTAATTATTAGTTATTTCTCTTTTTTTATCGCCCGCAAGCTGTCATGTTCTGTTTGGTTTGTAATAAATTAGTTTAGGAATTATAGGGACACATTTTCTTCACCAACTGATGGGATCAATATCTATTTCTCTAATTTTGATGATAAAGGTGGTTGTTCCCTAGTATTTTCTGTTGTTAACCTATCAATTTCAATTTATTAACACAAGTATTGCTTGCAATGACAAAAGATAACATAAATCTTTGAAGTATTGAAAGCCTTGAGTTTAGGTTTAGTTGCAAAATATCAACCGAATTTTGAGACATCAAATTTTCGAAAAAAAAATCTATATTCAAAATATATGCATACTTTTTTAATATTTTGATATGCAATATTATTAGAAATTTTTGGAATTTTCGCATAAATAATTTAATTCTAACCCGTTTAGCCCATAATGTTGAAGTAAAAAATCCAAACTAACGTTCGATTGAATTAAGTAGTTATCCAGCGCAAAATTATTTATATTTAATATAGTAGACCGTCCATATTTTAGCATAATCATTTTTGAGCAAAATGAGATTTTTTTTCTTCGGGTTCTTAACATTATTTAATTTGTATTATTTTAAAAATATTTTGAAGAATGTTTAGAGAATAGAAATCGAGAGATTATAAACCAAGATTCAAAAAATTGTTTTTGAATATATTGAGTGTTCAAAAAATTTTTAATATTTCTTTAAAACAAAAACAAATATCAAGACCTCCTTTATCGGTTTCGAGAAAATCAATCTTTCGGAGATACAATTAAAACCCATTTTTCAGAACAGGGTTTATCACTCAAATTTTGTATGAACTAAAAATAATGTATTAATTTTTTTAATTTGTGGAGTCATTTTTTAGAATATTGAAATAGTGAACAAATTTGTATGGCATACGTAACGCTTAATTTGGTTATTTGTATGGAAGAAGCAGCTATGTATTTTTTTGAAAATAGAGAGTCAGAATTGAATTGGATTTCGAGAAAATTATTAAATAATTTGGAAATTCTACGCAAAAAAATTTGAATTGCTTGTTCAAAATGATCCATTTTCCTTAAAATTAAGGCACATTACTGGTGTTTCCAAAAATTAAGTATCTATTTTTTAGACTATGACTTGTCACAACGCCATGACGAAAAGTTTATTGGGCAAGATCGTCGCCTTGGGGGCGTAGTGAAAACTTGCAATCTTAACAGGCTCTATTGATTGTGTCATCATCGTCACTCAAAAAATGAGCATAGCTAAGCGCATTGTACAATGTACATTAGGGTGGTCCTTATCTTAAAAAGTTTGGAGCACCCTTTTTTTCTTTTTTCATTGACATCTAAAAACACTAACCTTTTTTTTCAAACACATACCGCATTGAGCTTACAGTGGATGCTCCTGTGAGAGTAAGGGCCTATTTAAATCTTTTTTTAGCTCCAAAAATAACGGTTATTGCTATACAACTTTATGAATATGCTTTTATATCTCAAAAACGGCTCAAACAATTTCAATACAATTTTTTTTAAATGTTTGTATAATTACTTGAATATTTTTAAAAGTTCTTAATCCAAGCAACTTGAACTTTTTGAGCAGACATGTGTGACCCAGTCGTGTCTTTTATTTTTTTTTTCCAAGCAAGAGTAGGTAATAGATTTGAAAATGCACATCATTAATTCTGTAAATCTAATTTTGTGTAGAGGTTTTGGTCGGTTTTATGAGAAATCAAATATGCACGTCTCAATACAATCGGATTACCCTCAAATTTTGTTTTACACGTAGAAGAACAAATAAAAATTGTGCTCAGTAAACGAACAATTTTTTTCCATACAAATAAGGACAACCCTAATGTACCTTAGGATAGCTTTCGCTGTCCCAAATGATTTGTATCAATGGATATAGAATACAACTAGCCGCTGTTACGAAATCGGCTTTCAGGAAATCAGCTGAAGTCCAGCTGCCTTGTGGTTTATTTTATTTGCCTTTTTAAATCAAGTTGTTTCCATTAAAGTTAAAGAGAAATTAAATCTAAAAGTAAATATAGATACTTTTGAAAAAAATAAACTTGAAAAAATTTCACAATTTTTTTTTTTCAAAAATCAAGAAAATCAGTTCAGTAATAAACCGCATTATCAACAAAACTTTTTGCTACGGCTCTTGGACTTATATTTTCTCAAAAATCTCTTAATTTTTGAAAGCTCAATTTCAAAACCAAACCGTTCTCTATAATGGCTCAAAAACAAATACATATGTATATGTAGGTTACGAAGCCTATAACAATTAAAAAATATCTCCAAGACAACAAATGAGAATTATACATACATACATATATTGAAGTCGACCTTATTTTAATGTCCGTACGATCTGATCAGTTTAGTGACAAAAATTAATTGTTATTGACCAACAATATAATTTTAATTATTTATATTGAGTTTGTCCATTATTCAGCAAATTTAAAAGGTTTTTGGAAGCAAGTGTTAACGTTTTTTTTTTTTTTTTTTTTTTTTTTTTTTTTTTTTTTGATGTTCAAAGGGTAGACATGTGCATTCAAGAGGACACAAGCGTCCACAAGCTTTGTTTCAAAGCGAACCTCTGTCTATCAACTCCTACTCTCACCTCCCCGCGGTGAACATCGGGTGCCTAGTACCTTTAACTGAAGATGGGGTTCCAATCCCTGTGGACGGTTTTAGGGGGCAGCAAACGAGAGAGGGGGGGAGGAGTGTTCCCACTAAGGCACTTCTCTTTCATCCAGGCGGCAGCGGAAGAATTCTCAAGATGGAATCAACGGTGGCGTCTACAGTTCCAGTTAGGCTGAACTACTTAGTGAACACCTTATACGGGCTACTACGACATATTCGGAGCTCAGGCCTATAAGGAGCGGTTAATCCGGCTCCCCGCCCTTGGAGTTATATATATAGGGTCTGGTCCTCCAGGTTGGGGGTCGTGCCGTCGGGGTGACTTCCCGGCCACGTAAAGCTATTTTAGTTGCGAAGCATCAACAAGCCTCGGATACGGACGGATTTACTGTTGACGAACCTAGCAAACGAAATAAGGACAACGAACTTCGGATCTGCACGTGGAATGTTCTGTCTCTCTATAGACCACGTGCAGCCGAACATTTAGCGGAGGCCCTAGACTGCTACAAAGCAGACATCACCGCCATCCAAGAAGTGCGATGGGATGGGCCGGGCAAAAGAAAACTGAAAGACTGCGATGTATACTACGGTGACTGTTACCGACCACAAGGGCAGCGTCTTTTTGGATGTGGATTTGTTGTTAGAGGCAGACTGAGGCAAGAGGTCTTGAGTTTCAATTATGTGAACGAGCGCCTCACGACAATTCGCATCAAGGCTAAATTCGCCAACATCAGCCTGATATGCGCGCATGCCCCCACAGAGGAGAAAGATGACGACACCAAGGACGAGTTCTACGAGCTCCTGGACAAGACATATGAGCAATGCCCTAGCTATGACATTAAAATTGTCTTGGGTGATTTTAATGCCAAACTAGGAAGAGAAGACGTCTTTGGTGGCACAATCGGAAGATACAGCCTGCACGACACCACCTCCGATAACGGACTCAGGCTAATCGACTTTGCTGCGGGGCGAAACGTTGTGGTAGCTAGTACGCAGTTCCCGCATCTCGATATTCATAAGGGGACATGGCGAATTCCTGGTCAATCAACCGCCAACCAAATTGACCACATTGCGATCGACGCAAGTATCAAGGATGTCCGAACGTTCCGAGGAGCCAACGTTGACTCGGACCACTACCTCGTTGTAGCAAAGGTAATGCTACGGATATCCAGACCAAAGCCAAAACAGGGAAATACTGTCAGGAAGTTCAACGTCGGACGGCTACAGTCGCAAGAAATCGCCAGGTCCTTTTCCGATCGAGTCTCTCGCGCCCTCTTAACTAGTCCTTTGCCGCCAACTGCAAACATCGAGAACCAGTGGAAAAACTGCCAGGAAGCCATCAGAGATGCCGCCTCTGACGTGCTGGGCTTCGCACGACCACCACAGCGAAACCCCTGGTTCGACGAGGAATGCCGGCAAGTACATGCAGCCAAACAACAGGCATACAAAGCGGCGCTGCATAGAAGGACCAGAGCTGCTCGCGAGCTCTACGAGCAGAAGAGGAAAGAGGAACACAAGCTTCTCAGAAAGAAAAAGAAAGAGCATGAGAAGCGCGCGATCGAGGAATTAGAGGGATGCCACTGCAGGAATGAAGTTCGGAAGTTTTACCAAAAAGTAAAAAGAACCTCCCAAGGTTACAAACCCCGAACCGAAGCCTGCAAGGACGATCAGGGGAACATCGTGGTGGAAACGCAGTCGGTGCTGAGGATATGGAAAAATCATTTCTGCAAATTGTATAACGGCGATGACGAACCGAATTCCGCTACCATGCAAATTGCACCATTCAACCTGGACGACGTAGGCCAACAATTCCGTCCACCCGATCTTGACGAAGTGAGGATAGCCATATCTAAACTTAAGTCCAATAAAGCTGCTGGAGCTGATGGCCTTGCGGCTGAGCTATTCAAAGCGGCTGGCGATGAATTGGTTAGGAGTATGCACCAGCTCATCTGTAAAATATGGTTGGAAGAAAGCATGCCCGATGAATGGAACCTCAGTATTGTTTGCCCGATCCTCAAGAAAGGCGATCCTCTGGACTGCACCAACTACAGAGGCATCAGTCTTCTTAATATCGCCTACAAGATCTTCTCTGCCGTACTTTGTGAACGCCTGAAGCCATTCGTCAACAACCTGATAGGTCCATATCAGTGTGGCTTTAGGCCAGGGAAGTCCACCATCGACCAAATATTCGCACTACGGAAGATCTTGGAGAAAACCCAGGAGTTCCAAATCGATACCCACCACCTTTTTATCGATTTCAAGGCCGCGTATGACAGCATCTATAGAGACGAGCTATATAGAGCAATGTCTAGTTTTGGCATCCCTGCCAAACTCGTCCGTTTGTGCAGGATGACGATGGAGAATGCACGCTGCTCCATCAAGGTCGGCAAAGACCTCACCGACACCTTTGATGTAAAAAAAGTTTTTAGGCAAGGCGACGCGCTGTCATGCGACTTCTTCAACATCGTTCTTGAAAGAATAGTGCAAAACTCTCACGTCAACACCAGAGGCACAATCTTTCAAAAGTCCGTCCAATTACTCGCTTACGCTGACGACATTGACATAATCGGACGAACAAAGCGTGATGTCAGTGGTGCTTTTGTGAGAATTGAGAAGGAAGCCAAGAAGATGGGTTTAACGGTGAATGAAAGCAAAACAAAATATATGCTGTCCACAAGAAAGGACACCCAACACCGACGTCTCGGACAGAACGTCACTATAGACAGCTATAATTTTGAGGTAGTCAGAGACTTTGTCTACCTAGGATCCGCTATAAACTCAGCGAACGACACCAGCGCTGAGATCAAACGAAGAATTACTCTTGCCAATCGCTGTTTCTTTGGGCTAAGAAGGCAATTGAGAAGCAAAGCCCTATCTCGAGCAACTAAACTGTCCCTGTATAAGACGCTTATCATCCCGGTCCTGATGTATGGTGCAGAGGCATGGACACTGCTAACAGTGGATGAGAACGCGTTAGGCTGTTTTGAGAGGAAAATTCTCCGGGTGATTTTTGGTCCCGTCTGCATAGATGGGGAATGGAGAAGAAGATACAACAACGAACTGTATGGGCTGTACAGCGACACCGACCTAGCCACAAAAGTGAAAAGCCAACGACTGAGATGGCTGGGTCATCTAGAGCGAATGGACACCAATGCTCCGGCCCGGAAAGTCTTTGAATCCAACCCCGTGGGACAACGCAGTAGAGGTGGACAGCGTAAAAGGTGGCGCACGCAAGTGGAAGAGGACCTCAACCAACTTGGCGTGCGAAACTGGAGACAGCTAGCTAGAAACCGAGCCGGCTGGAAGAAGCTTGTTGGTTGAGGCCCTGGTCCACCCCGGACTGTAGCGCCACCTTAAGTAAGTAAGTAAGTTAACGTGTTTTAAATGAAAATTATTTATGTATCTAGTGGGGAACACAAAATAATATATGTATTTTAAAATATTGAAAAATTAAAACTTAAATTTATGGTTTATTATCTTATATTCGTGTAGTACCCTTCAACAACCTAAATAAAAGCTAAAAATATTCGCAACTTTGTTAGCAGCCATTATACGTAACCCACTTAATTTGTTTTGTTACCTACAAAATGTTCCAAACACCCAAAACTAATTAAGTTCAACGTTATTACAGTATCCAAATGGGAAAGGAACTTCGATAATAAAATAGTGTGAAAAGCAAACTTCAACTTGTCCCTGGGTGGTTTGATATCTGAGTAGGTTAGGTAGGTACTCATATATTTTAGCTCTTTATAGGGAAATGTATTTTAAAAGCACTTGCCAATCGAAGAGAAACTCAAAAATAAATAAACAATGAAATACATTCCATTCTATCACTCCACCTAAAATGTCTTGAATTAATATTGGTTGTATAAAATCCCCAATCAAAAAACTTGAGGATAGCATTATTATGTACGACTTATTTGAATTGAAAATATTAAGTGAATCTAATTTAATGAATTAATTAATGAAAGACTTTTGGATAGAGTGTTGACAAATATTTTTGTTGATTTTCTTGGGCTTAACGTCAAAGAAAGAATTTCTTTAACATGTTCACTTCGCTAACGTTTGGTCATATATATTAGAGGTCAAGCAAAAAATTATAATAATTACATTTTGTATCGTACAAAAACAACAAGCATACGTTTACACCTGATGGTGTCCATAGAAATGGGTGAAACGACGTGAACACAACGAATAAAATGTTTCATTTATAAACATAAAGCCCTAAAACAAATCAATAAATAAACTTCAACAAAAAAAGGTCACATTTTATACAATAGAATATTTCCAAAGGTTGTAAGCAGACTCAAACTGATATTTAAGTGACTCCTACATATATTTAAACAACAAACATAAAGGGTATTCAAACAACGCACAAAAAAAAGTCGTCGTAAACGTTGTAAAGTTTCAAACTTCGTAAATCTATCACCATTTGTTTGGAAAATTGGCCAAATTTACGCAGTTTAGAACTTTACTCCGTTTAGGACGCATTTACTCCTATACATAAATATCCTTATTGTATTGATCTTAAGGCAAATTTAATATATGTATTGAGCTCAAAAGGCGACTTGGAAAAATATCGGGTTTAGTAGTCTTCTATCTGAACCGAAATCCATACGACATTTTGACATTTTGAAATGTACAAAGGTGTGTTTTGTAAGCTTATTGCGTGAACTACCAATCTTTTAGATATTTAGCTGCATTTTAGTTAGGTAATTTTATAGAACTAACTTGAGAGTAAAGATTTTCAACGTGTTTTTTTAAGGTTAATAAATCAAAGATGTAATTTAAAGGGCCAGTTTTTAGCTCTGGCTGGATCCTTGGCACCTCATTTATTTTAAATTTAATAAAAAAATGCCATCTTAGTGGTCAGAAAAAGTCAACTAAGTAGTCCCAGATATTGTCCAGCCACTTCAATATTTTGAACATGAATGCTACATGTATGACTTATCATGCGGAAATTATATATGCATCTTTAAAATCAATTTTAGTAGTTAAGAAAACCCTAGAAAGTTTCAAATTAATGCTAATAACAGCCTAGAAAAAAGACTTTGTTTTTTGTTGCTTTTCAACGCAAAAAATTGGATGACTGACAAGGCGACAATTTCGATTATCACCCTTGGTAGGCTCCTGTTAGCATTAATGTAAAACTTTCTAGGGTTTTCTGGGAGAGTGTCTTCTATCGTTTGTAACTGTAAAATATTGGGTGGCATAACTTAAACGAGGTTGTACCAACTGTCAAGATCAACATCGCAGCGGTTGACCAAGTAAGCACTTCAGAAATGGTAGAAAAAGTCCATAAAGTGGTATCCGATGACCCCGACTCAAGGATTGTGAGCTAGCAGGCATGTCAGGTACTTAAAATAATTCTGCTCATCGCATATTAACAGTTGATAGCTGTGCGCAGGATGGCTGCCGCGATTACTCACAAACGAACAAAAACAAGTTTGTGAGTATGTTAAACCGAGTATTTGGCTAAATACCATCGAAATAAACCCTCGAATTCTTACGTAACTTGTTACCATATATGAAGCATGAGTCCTGAGACGAAGCCCCGCAGTCAAAATAATGGACTGGAAGGGGAGAATCTGCCCGAAGAAGGCGCAGACTGTTTCACCTGCGGGCAAGGAGAGGACATGGCTTCTGTTTTTTAGGGTGCGCGTGTAATAATATCCGTGGATTATCTCTAAAAAGGGAATGGATCATGCAAACATGTAGCAGTAATAGAGTGAAGAAACAAAGAGGCAACGGGCACATTTCACGAAGCAAAAGGTTTTGTTTCATTAATACGCACAGCAGTTCTCTCTTTTGTGCTGAATTAAAGTTTGAATTGCGGCATCACAAATCTAATCGACTAGATTAAGCCCCTTCCGATTATTTTCTTTTTCAAAATTGCTATAAGTGATAAGAGATTCGCCAACAATAAAGATGTTGGGTCTGGATTTGATCGCTATTCTGAGGAGTTTGACGCTTCTTACTATAAATAGGGTATCGACGCGATCGCAGATATCGGTGGAAAAAATACATTGGGCTAATAAAGGATTATGTAGAGAAATAAAGTTTCTTTTTATGAAAATATTAGTGTTTTCCTTGTTAGGTCGTAATCTGTTAATTAGTTTATAACGATTTTTTAGTGGCTGGCTCTTAGGCCAAGAATACCCATGTAAGTTTTACTTACCGCTTATGTAAGTCTTACAGAAGCCACTTACAAGAGGCTTTACATTACAGATGAACTTACAGTAAAAAATACTTTCGTAAGTTTGAAAACTTATCACTGTCGTTGAAGTAAGCTGTGAGAATTTCGTAAGTTGGAAAAATGTATTTCTACTTATTAGGTTTTCTTTCAACTTGCAGTTTACGTTAGTTGATAAATTTACTGTAAGTCTCTTACAGAGCAGTTTACACTGGTAATTTGATCAAAAGTTGCACCTGTAAGTAACTTACGAAAGTAAAACTTACATGTGTAACCTCGGCCAAAGGCCATGTCTCAAAGGTACCTCAGTTTATTCTCCTGCTGTTAAAGTTATTTGTCCATATTTTGATATTTGATAAGATCGAACTTCGCAAATCGTTGAAAATTCATAAAAATGCCGAAGCAGACGTTCAACGTAAGGCTGAATTGCGAAGCGAATACCGCATTGCACATAAGATGATCTTTCACTGTGTGAGACGTGACAAGAGGGGGAGGTTAGATGGACTCGCAGATAATGCGGAAAACTCTGCCAGAAGAGGAGATATCCGGGATTTGTACCAAATAGCCAAAGATGTTATTGGGAAAAAAAGCAACACCAATCATCCTGTAATGTATGTATGTAGATGGCACACTTTTGGTATTAATTGAGGATCAGCTACGCAGATGGAAGGACCGTTTTTGTGCCCTGCTAAATGAAGATTCAGTTGAGCTGAAGTGCCACAACTAAACGAGATGCGCAGGTCCTATAGTGGTATTGACATCGAACCCACGTCAGAATCGGAAATCCTTACAAAAATAAATTTCCTCAAAAACAACTGTATCGAACGCGAGCGTACGAGTTTATTCACAACACTACAGCCAGTGAACGCCAGCTAACCTATACTTCAACATTCTATATTATTATATTACATATGTATTATACGAAAGTGCATACAAAAGAAAATGCGTCCTTCGTTCTTATAGGAAATTATAGTTTAGTCTTCATTCAGCTCTGTAATCGGCAAGATCGGCAAGCGTTTTGTATTACAAATAAATTGGGTTTTTTTTGCAAGTGCTTTTTCCCAAACAAAATTCGTTTGTTTCATTTTCGGTTTCAATCGGTTCAACGTTGGGTTTTTTTTCCGCATCTTCATGCGAGTGTTTCGGTTGAAACATTTGGTCCATACGAGCCGGATAGTGGCCAGCGACCTATGATTAAGGTCCGCGAGCTAATATGTAATATAATAATAAAATATAAAACTCCGGCGAGCTAATAAAAAGTAAATTTCGGTTGGTGAAGTTCGGCTAGTGAAATGAATAAATAAAAATGGCGAGCCAAAAGCCTACGGGTATTTATTTGAATTATAAAAAATTGTCCAAAGGAATCCAGCAAGCAAAAGCAAATTAACCGTAAGATGGCAAGGGAAAAAACAGCAAGATGTCACGACACAGCAAGCGGCTTTTGTATTGGTAATGTATGTGCATGCGTTCCTTTTACAATATATTTGGTGCAAGTCCCAACATGAATAAGCACGTCTGCTATTCAAAGGGGAAATATATAAGAGTATATAGCTGCTCTCTGCAAGCGTCGGCATTGGCATAGTGTTGGCATAGGGAGGAATACACAAAATACATATGTGTATACACTCACGGCGAGCGACAGATATTCGCATTCGCACACAGGCGAATGAGAGAATGAGGGAAGAAAAAACGGGCAGCAGCTGTGCCGACTCCTTAGGTGGTCGTTTCTCTTCAGTTGATCTGGTGTGTGATATACGGCTTAAAGGTTGAAACGAAGATTTCTGTTGTGAGAATAAAATCGAAAAAAAAATAAGAATAAATTGATATAATTGTTTAAATAATTGATCAAACTGTGAGTAAATTATTCCTTTTATATTATACATATGTATATATGAGTCAATTGTGCAGATAGGTGCGTAGTCGGCAAGTGCGAGAATTATATTTGAGAAATGTTTTTATATCGCCTAGTTGGCGACGCGGCATAAGGTGAAAGTTATTTTGTTTGAAAAACAACGGCAAGGGCAAAGGCGAGGTGGATAGCGTTAGTGCAAGAATTTTGTTTTGTCTCGAAGGAAGAAAAACAAATACAGTGAGAACAGTGGCAAGTCGGCAAGGTATTTTAATTATTGTCAATGAGCAATAAACAACGGCAAGAATAACGGTGACGAGTGTGGTCTTCATCTTTTTCCTTTTTTTGTGGTTTGCGTTGCTTCGCTCTGTGCTGTGCTGTGGTGCTTGTGACTTAGTGCGGTATTATTTTATTAGGTATGTGTGTGGGTAACATATAGTTAGGAGAGTCACAAGTATCATCGAAGGGGATTTCGTTTTTAAGATTGTATGTACATACATAGGTAGGTTGCGTTTGCGTGGTGTTCTAGATGGTGCCTTACAACCACCATCAGACACATATATTTTTTTTTTTTTTTTTTCTTTCGTTGCGTTTGTTGTTGGTGCCTTACAACCACCATTCAATATCTTTTATTGTTTTTTATTGATGGGGTTGCGTTTGCTGTTGGTGGCTTACAACCACCTTCAGGCATATCTTTTTTTTTTTGCTTTGCGTGTTTACATGGTGCAGACGAAGCAATAGATAGGATAGGGAGTAACAATGCGCATGGTTAGGGAAAACAATCATAGCCACCGGCAAGTCGGCAAGTGTACTAAAAAGTACTAAGTATGAAATATTTGAGCCAAAGTGCTAACAGCAAGGGTAGTGGTTATGACGGCAAGGAAATAAATAATCAAATTAAATTATTTATAGGCAAGCCGAATTAATAAAAATTCGAGGAAATTAACGAAAGGATAAACTTGCGAGCTGTCATGACAAGCAAGGCGGCAAGAATAGTATAAATTACGACAATTATACTTACATATCGGCAAAGGGTAATCATAAGAACGATTACATCGGCAAGAATTGGCAAGCTAAGATTTCTAAGAGAATCTTTTGATGAAGACCACCGTCCGCAGATAGTAATTAGGCAAGCTAGATAACTCGGCGAGTTAAATAATTCAGCAAGGTACAATTACCAATTTTTTTGCGAGTGCATTATATTGATTATTCAGCAAGTTATTTTTGGCGAGCCCATGATATCTATCTGGCACAGACTCATGTTAAGGTTGTTAGCAAGAGGTGTTAAGTTTCGATTTATTATGCCTACATTTTTTTTTTTGCTATAGATGGCGAATAATAAGATACATATCTCCTGCTTCAAGGCAATGGAGAGGATGGCGAGCTATGTAGAACAATTAGGCGAGGAGGAGGATGGCGAGGGTCTCCAGGTGAGGCTTGAACGGCTTGAGGACGTCTGGGGCCAGCTGAATGCAAACCACATCAAGTGGATCTCCGGCAAGGCCAATGACGTGGATGAAGTCATGGAGCAGCAAGCGGTGGCAGAGGAGTTGTACTTTGCTACGAAAGGGAAGTACCGCAAGCGGATAACAGCGATCGAGCAGCGAGGTAAGGAACGGCAAGCTACCGAGCGAGCGGCAAGCGGACAGGCAAGCGGACAGGCAATCGAGGTGTCCATCCAGATGCCACAGCAGCAAGAGGTTAAGCACACCTGGGGGGAATTTGATGGGTCCCTCACGAAGTGGCAGGGATTCAGGGATCGCTTTGTGGCAGCAGTGCACAACAACGATCAGATAAAGCCAGCATTCAAATTTCAATATTTGAATAAATCACTTACCGGCAAGGCGGCTAGGACTATGGGCGAATGGCAGCTCACCGACAGCAATTATTTGGAAGCGTGGGCAAGACTGAACCAGATATATAATAGGAAGTACCAAACATGTCGTGAGCTGCTAAGGCAGTTTATAAATTCGCCAGCTCTGCCAGCTACTCCTCGTGCAGATCATCTTCAGAGGCTCTCTAACGTGACGCACGAGACTCTTCGCCAGCTGAAAGCGCAAGGGATTTCAGTAGAACACTGGGACATGATCATCGTCCACATGGTGCATGAGCGACTAGATGCTGATACGGCGCGCCAGTGGGAGTTACAGCGACAGTCTGAAACCCCGACAGCGAAGGAAATGCTGGACTTCCTTGATCGGCAAGCTGCGGCAAACACACAACCGGCAAGCAGCCAGCAGGCAAGGGCAGCGTTCTCGATGAGCGGCACAGCGGCAAGGGCAGAGTCAAGACAGCGGTTCGACAAATTTGGCAGTGAGCGAGAGGCACAGCAAGATAAGACGGCAAGGCAGCAGCAGCGGGGTAAGGTGCAACCCATAATTCGGCAAGGGAATAAAGAGGGCAGATCAGCCAGGTATCAGCATAGGTGCGAGTTGTGCGGTGAGGAGCATCAGTTGTATCACTGCAAGCAGTTCAGGGCATTCGATCAGTCGGCCAGGGTGCGTTTGGTGCGCATGCACGCACTGTGCGAGAACTGCTTCAAGCAAGGGCATGGCGTGGATGCTTGTTTTCAATCTCCATGTCCCAGGTGTCCATTCAAGGTAATGCACAACAGTCTACTGTGCCCAAGCCACAAGGAGCCACAGCCAGCTATTTCGGCAAAGGGAGAAATGAAGCGAAGAGGGGATTGACAATTAGTCGTTCCAGCTAAAAGGAAGAAAACGAATAAAAGAGAAAATTTCCTTGAAACATATTTAAACGTTTTTAATTCATATTCTTCCTCCACAGGTGATTTAGCTTTGATTCCAACAATGATGGTTAGGTTGGAGGCAGAGGGTCGGCTAGTCGGGCCAGTTCGAGCGCTGTTAGATTCAGGGGCTCAACCAAATTTAATTCCATTTGAATTAGTGCGAACTTTTAGAATATTTACACAGCAAGTTACAAAAAGGGTTATCGGTATTGAGGGCAATACTATGCGAATTCATAAGCAGGCAAGGTTCGGCATAGTCCCATGGTACTCTTCGGAGGTGTGCATGGAAGACGACTTTTGGGTATTACCAAAAGAGGCCAGCTGGTCATTAATAACCCCGCAAGCAAACATACAGCAAGTTAGCGAAAGTTTTAGTATCCCATTTGCTGATCCATCCTATTGGCAGAGGGGTCCAGTTGATATAATAAAAAATTCTTTGCAAGGGTGATGGTATGCTCAGTACCACGAATGATAGGAGAAATAGCTGCAATTGAAACGAGTTTTGGCATAGTGACATTTGGAGTTGATTCTCTAGGAACGGCAGAGCGGCAAGTTGGAAGTGCATCTGCATTAAGATGTTGTGAGATAGCTCAATTGGATAGTTTGGTGCGACAGCTTTGGGAGATGGATCAGGTTGGGAACGGCAAGGCTAGATCGGCAGAGGAGCAAAGTGTGGAGGATAATTTCACAAAAACGGCAAGACGTGATAGCGAAGGGCGCTTCGTTGTTACGATTCCTGTTAAGCCTGGCATGCAGGACATAGGGGATTCAAGAGCAATAGCATTGAAGAGATTTTTTATGCTGGAAAGGAAACTGGCTAGGGAACCTGCTCTCAGAGAGAGTTATGTTAGCTTTATGCGAGAATATGAAAGTCTCGGGCATATGGTTAAAGCGACCAACCCCCCGTTAGCAGAGCAAGGGCAGCTAGTTTATTATATACCACATCATTGTGTGACAAAAAAATTCAGAGTTGTGTTTGATTGTAGCTGCAAAACGGACAGGGGTATTTCATATAACGAAGTACAGCAGCTAGGAGAGAAGCTTCAGCGAGACTTGTTTGAGATTGTAATGCGTTTTCGCAGACATAGGATAGCTTTCAGTGCAGACATCAAGATGATGTTTCGGCAAGTTAGAATAGCTAGGCATCAATGGGATTCGCAAAGAATCTTCTGGCGAGAAGCTTCAAGAATATTGGCTGACAGTCGTGACTTATGGCATGACATCTTCGGCATACAACGCGGTGCGAGCATTGATCCAGTGTGGGCGAGATGCTAGGGAGTCCTATCCAGATATAGAGCAAGTTATTTGCAACGATTTTTATATGGATGATTGCGTTTCGGGTTGCGACAGCGAAGAGGAGGCGTTATATACTGCAAGGCGATTGGATAGAGTATTACAAACGGCTGGGTTTGAACTTCGCAAATGGAAATCGAATAGTCAATGGCTAGCTAGCCGATTGCCCTCCGTCAAGGAAGAGGTAATGATTTTTGATAATAAAGAGCAAGCTACCGTATTGGGCTTGAAATGGTTAATAAACCAAGACCAATTTACGTTCGAGGTGAAATCGCCGGAAATCACTGGCAAAGTTACGAAGAGGAATCTGCTTAGCTATATTGCACAGCTATATGACCCCAATGGGTACATCGCGCCAGTAATTATTATCGGCAAGATTATGATACAGGATTTATGGCGAGCTGGGTTAGGTTGGGACCAAGAGGTGCCAGCTGAGATAGGGAAACGGTGGCAAGAATTATGGCAAGGGATAAGATATCTGGAACAATTTCGCATATCTAGATGGCTCAATACAGACGGCAAGGCCAAGGTACAAGTTCACGGCTTCTCCGATGCCTCTACGACGGCATATGGAGCTGTGCTATACGCAAGGGTAGAGCAAGCTGATGGAACGGTAACAAGCAAGCTGATTACGTCAAAAACAAGAGTGGCTCCACTTAAGACGATATCTGTACCTCAGTTAGAATTGGCAGCAGCAGAGCTGCTCGGGCGGCTATTGGTGGAATTGTTTAAAGCAATGGAATGGGCAAGCGTAGATTATACACTCTGGACAGACTCGATGGTGGTTTTGTATTGGCTACAAAAACTACCCCGTGATATGAAAACTTATGTAGGAAACCGCGTTTCATCAATTCAGATGAATACTCGTGTTAATAGTTGGCGGCATGTCGGGACTAAGGAAAATCCAGCAGATTTACTAAGCAGAGGAATGCTGCCATTAGAGTTAGTCGAAAGCAAGCTATGGCTACACGGGCCATCATGGCTAGTACAGCAAGAAGACAATTGGCCAGTCAATCCAGTGAAGGGCGAAGTTCCGCCAATGGCAGCAAGCGAAATTCAAATATGTGCGATCGCACAGGCGAAGGAAACTTTGGGTATATGGGTACCTGAGCAGCAAGCCAGTGTTCCGATCGAAGAATATGCTTCTCGGTTGGAAAAGGCGATCATTGTGCTAGGGTATGTGTTTCAATACATAAATCGGCTTAGACTAAAAGCAAGGGAACGCAAGCAAAGGCGGCGAAGCAAGCGAGCAAGGTATAGTGTAGGTCCGGCGTCTATGACACCTACAGCTGATGAAAGGATGAAGGGGTTAAAGCTTCTCATCAAGAAAGCTCAAGGAGAGGTTTACGGCAAGGACATATCGGCTCTCCAGAAGGATGGACAGCTGACGGAGCATAGCAAGGTAGAGTCTCTCAGGCCAGTGTTTGATGGCGAAGGTATTTTGCGAGTAGGAGGGCGCCTACATCGTGCAAGCGAGGAATATGAGGTGCGTCATCCGGCCATTATCCCTCAAGGTACGAGGTTGGCCTGGTTGTTAATTGACCATGCTCATAGAATGACGAAACATGGAGCAAGTCAAATCATGATGCAGTTCATTCGGCAGCAATACTGGATACCCAAACTGCGTAGCGAGCTTAGACGTTATATACACAAGTGTCCAATTTGTGTACGTTATAATTATTGGCTAGAGCAACAGCTCATGGCAGAGTTGCCTGCGGATAGGGTGCAAGTCGGCAATCCTTTTCTACATACCGGGGTCGATTATGCAGGGCCTTTTGTAGTTAAGGTATTGGATAGGGATGGCAAGCGAATCACCACAAGGAAGGCTTGGGTGGCAATCTTTGTGTGTCTAAAGACAAGGGCGGTCCACATTGATATGATTGGAGATTTGACTTCTCTGTCATTTTTAGCATGTTATGAGCGATTCGTCAGTCGGCGAGGGCACTGCCAGCGTATGTTCAGTGACAATGGCACGTCATTTGTTGGCGCGGCAAGGGTGATTAAGCAAGCCTGGAAAGATTGGGAGAGGGATGAATTATTCGGCCAGTTGAATCAGCGAGGAACAGAATGGATATTTATGGTGCCAGCTGCCCCTCACCAAGGGGGTATATATGAAGCGGCAGTCAAGTCGATGAAATATCACTTGAAGCGCATAGTCGGCCAGAGAATATTAGAGAGCGAGCAATTTTTAACATTGTTAATCGGCATAGAAGGGATATTGAATTCCCGGCCAATTCATCCCCTAAGTGATGATCCTACAGATATGCAAGCGTTGACTCCGGGTCACTTTCTGATAGGTGAGCCAATTGTGTTACCGCCAGCATTCTCGACAGCTGAAGAAACAGGAGCAAGGGGGGCAAAGCTCTTCAGAGAGAGACAAGTTATGATCGACCATTTCTGGAAGAGATGGCGAGAAGAGTATCTTGTGACATTGCAAGAGAGGAAGAAGTGGCGTAGGGAAAAAGAGAGTTTAAGAGTAGGCCAGCTAGTAATTATAAAAAGCGAAAATTTCCCTCCAGCCCAATGGGCTATGGGGAGGATCAGCCAGCTGATTACGAGTAAGGATGGGATAGTAAGGTCCGTAGTTTTACGAACCGAAGCAGGACAGCTAACAAGGCCAGTTCAGAAAATATGTATATTACAAATTGAGTAAATAAGGAGGCAGGGTCGGCAAGGATATATGAGCTAAATTGGGCTCAACAAGCCTATCATATATAACGATTTTAATCCAGTTCTCAGTTTCGTTACAGTTTTTACAGCAAGGAATGACCAAGGCAATCCATGGAGAATGAAGCAGCCAGCTTAAGGCCAATCAGCAGCCCAGAGATGGAAAGGACTTAGATGAAAAAAGTTCCTTTTTTGTCGGGACTGTATCGAACGCGAGCGTACGAGTTTATTCACAACACTACAGCCAGTGAACGCCAGCTAACCTATACTTCAACATTCTATATTATTATATTATGTATTATACGAAAGTGCATACAAAAGAAAATGCGTCCTTCGTTCTTATAGGAAATTATAGTTTAGTCTTCATTCAGCTCTGTAATCGGCAAGATCGGCAAGCGTTTTGTATTACAAATAAATTGGGTTTTTTTGCAAGTGCTTTTTCCCAAACAAAATTCGTTTGTTTCATTTTCGGTTTCAATCGGTTCAACGTTGGGTTTTTTTTCCGCATCTTCATGCGAGTGTTTAACTTCGGTTGAAACAACAACAAGGCAGCTGGACTAGACGGAATATCAGCTGAATTCCTGAAAGCCGATCCCGCAACTGCGGCTAGTATTTTACATCCGTTGATACAAATCATTTGGGAAAACGAAAGCTATCCTAAGGACTATGGAAGGATGGTGTGATTGTTAAGCTGCCAAAGAAAGGTGACCTTAAGAATTGCAACAATTGGCGTGGTATCACCGTTTTGTCCGTTTTCTCTAAACTAATGGCAACTACAAGCTGGCTTCCTCAGTGGTCAATCATGTGTCGACCATATCAACACCCTGCGTATCGGCCTCGAGCAGTCGATGGAATTTCAATCACCGCTTTAAGCCTAGTACGCTGCTGATGCGAAACGAAAAATCCCATACAAAAATGACACAACGAAATCGTAAACTAAAAATTTAGTTCTACTTTTCGTTCTGCAGTACGCTGTTCGATGAGCGAAATTGATAATTATTGTAGCAGATTATTTGGAGATGTCTACACTCTTTTTTTCGCACTCAATTAATTACCCAGACCATTTATTGTGTGCGAAAAAATGACATTTGTGTTTTTTCATGTTTATTTTTGTTGTTTCTTTCATTACAGCATGGCTACTTGTGATTTTTTTGCATTTGCATTTGTTTTAATTTTTTGAATTTGTACAACTGTCAATGAATATTTTTCCGCTTCGTTTTCGTAAGCATTTCGTTGTCTTGTTGGAGACCAACTAAAAATTTCGTTTCGCATCAGCAGCGTACTAGGCTTTACCTCATGTTCGTGGATTTTGAGAAGGCCTTTGATCGAGTTAACCAAGAATGTATATGGAAATCGAAGCTTGGTAGAGGAATTCCACCAAAAATTGTTGCCATTATTAAAGAGTCCTACAACAACGCCAGGTGTTTTGTTTTGCACAATGGGCAGCTATCCGACTCCTTCGTAGTGCAAGACAAGGGGAAGTCTGTTGGATAGAATTCAAAATAGAGCGTTGAAAATGATAGGTGATAGAACAATAACGGAAACATTTGAATCTCTCGAACACCGCCGCAATGTTTCGTGCCTTTCATTATTTTATCGGTATTTTAACAAACAGTGTTCTAGTGAAATAGCCAGTTGCATTCCTCCCCTTAAGCAGTTCCACCGTAATACTCCTACTTCTAGGAATGCACATCAATATACCCTTGAGCCCAATTTCGGACGCACTGTCAAGTATAGAGATTCTTTTCTTAGTCGCACTACCCGAATGTGGAATGCTTTACCTGGCTCTGTATTTCCCTCTCATTTTGATATTCAGAACTACAAAACTAATGTGCATCGGTATCTCCTCTCGAATCCTTCCCTATTTTCCTAACGCTCGCACTGTGTTAATTCATTTTAAGGGTACTCAAAACCCCTTTAGTGCGCGCTTATTATAAAAAAAAAAAAAAAAATGTTCTATCGCCAATTCTCTTCCTGCTGGCGATGGACGACGTATTGACGGCCAGTGTTGGTACAGCTGAGCGACAGGGCATTCAATGGAGACCGTTCGAAAGGCTCAGTCATTTAGACTATGCCGATGACATATGTCTACTGGCAAATAACATCAGTGGGCTGAACGGGGTGTGCCAAACACTGCAAGTGAAGGGAGAGTCGAGTGGTCTAAGAATTAACAGCAAAAAGACAAAAATAATGCTCACAGGCCGCTCCACACAGCAGCATATTATTCTACAGGAGACACCAGTTGAAGTAGTGGAACCAGTTTAACTACGTTGGCAGTATTGTTTCTGAAAACGGTGGTACGGATCTGGACGTTAAAAGTAGAATAAATAAAGGTCGTGCTGCCTTCGGTACTCTGTCCCCCATTTGGAAATCCTGTCAAATCTCCTCACGCACTAAGTTGAGATTCTTCGAATCCAATGTCAAATCCGTGCTGTTATATGCTTGTGAAACCTGGAAAGTCACGTCTACCATTTCGAAGAAATTGCAGGCTTTTGTGAATCGCTGTCTTCGCCACATCCTAAAGATTCGCTTGCCACAAATAATATCAAATGAGGAATTGTGGGAGAGGACAAGTAAAGAGCGGCTGGACGTCGACATAAGAAAGCGTAAATGGCGTTGGATTGGTCACACACTGAGGAAACCAAACGATGAAATTGCAAAGCAGTCCTTTGAATGGAATCCTCAGGGTGCACGGCGGGTTGGAAGACCAAGAACAACATGGAAATCAACTGTCTTAGCGGAAGCAGAATCCCAGAGAAAGACGTGGCCACAGCTGAAGTGCCTTGCAGCAGACCACGTAGGATGTTGACGTTTTGTTGGCGCCCTATGCCCCAACCGGGAACATAGAACATTGTTTGAATGCACATTTTCTTAAAACTATCGGGTGATGACTTCGATGTTCGACCGAGTTGCAGGTTACTACAAAAAGAACAAATGCACAGTTCAACATTTCATCCTAGGCCTATAAGTACTCGGTGTACCACCTACCATGTTTTCTTAATCTCGAAACCCATACAGAGCTAAGATAAAAAAAGAAAATTAACTTAAAATCACGAAGGAAAGTTAAGTCGCAAAAAATTATCCTTGTTTTTGTTACTTCCAATTTATTTTTCATTTTTTTTTTTCATCAGCAGACACAAAAATAAATTGAAAATGAGTAGGTACGAGTATAATGTGAGTTTAACAATGTTTTTCTTAATTTTCAAAGTGAGTTCCATAATTACAAAGTATATTTTTATTATCGTGAGGTTTTTTTCATTTTGATAGGGGTCGTGGCTTAATGTTCTTAGATTTAAGAACAATAAATCCTTTGAAGTTTCTTTTTACAACACATGCTACCTTATACATATTCATAATAATTATGTTGAATAGAAAAATTGTGTCTGAGTAACATAAACTGTATATTCCTCAAAATTAACTTCCAACTTTCATCGCCTTTCGCTGAAAACAATATCAATTTTAATTAAATAGACACACATGTTGTCGCTTTAAGGTTCTCTGGCACTCTGCTATATATTTTGATGATACGTAGGTGTCTGCTATCATGTTGCAAGTTAATCAGGGTATGTTTATTGATTTTAACCAATTTGCAAAATTTTCATCATCATGTTCTTGTCTGGTTCAAATACATATAACACATAATATAGAACACATCTACTCTAGATTCACAACGTAAAATAGAAATGATTTTCAATGATGCTCTATGAATTCCAAAAACCTTATCAAAAGACATCAATCATTGCATGCATAAATAGGCACGATATTGTCGGGAACTTTAATTAAAATGCTAAAATTGTTATAACTTTAGATATTGTTGATATATAAAATGGTGTTCTTAACAAATAAATCTCGACCAAGATTATTTTGCTGATATTGATACCCAAAGATGACAACTCGGTTTATGTAAATAAAACTATTGTAGGAGTATAAATTAGTTTGTAAATAGAGTTACATTTCTTTGTGCAATACAAGCATAAACATCCAGAGATCTTTTCTCATACGTCATAGGTAATACCAATGTAATCATGATGTTCCCACGATTGGATGTTTGCTTCTTCAAGATATTGGTTTTTGAAACAGATAATAAAATAAAATGCAAGTGCTCGAAATTATAAAAATATAAAATATTTTGTTTATACTAAATATGTAATACATAATATTATTATACATAAAATAGAAACAAAATATTAAACAATGGCAAAACTTAGAAAATTTGATTTGATTTGTAAATTAATTTATTTCAAATGAAAGCTTAACTTAAAAATCATGCTCGTAGATCTATATTTATTCAGGAATCGACAACAAATAGCGCACTTCGGCAGCCAAACTGATACCTTGGGAAACTGTTCCACAGGTCATGCGCAGATTCTACAGAAATACACGGGAAGTAGGGTTTGGATTGACTGCATAACGCCCCGTCCGGCTTGTTAAAGTCTTGTCACGACTGCCTTTCCTAGCAGAGATGACTGGAAAATGAACAAGCCGTCAACCTGAGAATCGATGGTAGCAATATATATCGACGGTTCCAAGATGGACACTGGTGTTGGTGCAGGGCGCTTTTCAGAAACCCTTGGACAAGCCAGCTCATTTAGACTTCCTGATAACAACAGTGTCTTATAAGCTGGGGTCCTGGGCAGTGATGAAAGCTTCTAGACAAGTCTGAGTGATGGCAATACCACAAGCTGATATATCCTTTTTCATTGATAGGCAAGCAACAAAATCGAAGCATGTAACTTGCTGTCGCTATAAGGGTTCATGGTACACAGCACAGCAAAAGGCTCTGTTGGGTTCCTGATCACAGTGGTGTCCCAAATGAATGAAAGCACTGACGAGGTGGCAAGAATAGGATCAACACTTGATCGTTATCAGCCAGGAGCCAGAAACAACAGTTCAGGTCCCACCCTGCAATCTTAAACAGGTTATCAGAAGCAAAGTTCTAGATAAGAAAAATAAGAGATGCGATACATGTGTTATAACCAGACAACGTTGGCCTAGTTTCAACAAACAAATGACCGACAACATCATCCAATTTGAGCAAAAAGTCTATATCTCTTCTCGTGGGCACCACCAACAACGGTCACAACCATCTGGGTTACCACAAGAAAAAGATGAAACTCAGTATGGTATGCACGACTTATGCAGGGGATACGGTAATGAAGGGATACAAGAGGACACTCCTCACTTCCTGTGTCACTGCCCTGCGCTATATCATCTGAGAAAAAGACACCACAAGGGAGACACTTCTTCAACGAAAAATTCCAAAAAAAAATCTGCTGAAATTTATTTAAATGGCTTGACAGTCCCTAAGCTCTATCAACCACCCGACCCCGAGATTGGAATCTTGCCAACCACAGTTAGTGAGTTGATGGAAAATCCTCTCTTTTTGATTGGTAAAATCCTCTTGAGGAAAGGGATAGTCCCTTCGACTCATTCAGCTATTCTAACCAAACGAACGGACACGTAACCAAACACTGAACTATCAAATTCATCTACCAGACGTTGGAAGGAGCAACATGCTCCTACGGGCTTGGTAGAAGGAAGACTTCTCAGGTTAGGGTAAAGGAAAGATCACGCCCTTAAAACGTGTCCACCTCTCCTCAACCTGGTGATTATGTGACGACAGACATTTCTTCATTGCCTAAAAAGTACCCTAAGACATTTCAAGCTATAGCTTCTGAAACTCATCAACACCCTTAACGGGCTTCATTGACATGGGATTTATCAGGGATCTACGACGGTAACAAGATCAACTGTCTGCCTATTAAACTAAACTATGTTGCTTATGAATTTTTCTAAATGAGAGTGCAGAATATTCAATAATAAAAATGTCCTGATGTCCTTCCCTTTAAGTTTTTTAAACATTATTTGAAAAATGGTAAAGCAAAATGCCTTAGTATCACGTTTACACTTTTTTAATAACATTTTTAAATCTTTTAAGCTCCAAAAATATGTGTAGCTTGTGACACAAATTCACCCTCGTTAACGTTTAAAAGTCTTAAAGTCCCTCACCATAAAAAATTAAATTTGAAAACACGGCTCTTAACTGACAAAAATTGAATCTCTCCTTAGAGTGGGGGAATGATGGTGAACAATACGACAATATTTGCAACATAACATGTTTGAATTATTTGAATTTTACACTCAAAAAGATGATGAAAAACTAAAGATATTGCAACATCTACTGTTATTTTAATAGAGTAAATAGTTATCCCCCTCATTTATGTTGCAATAATTATACCAAAATATGATTTTTAAGCGTTGTGGCATCTCCCCCGACATGAAATTTCTCCCTTAATATTAACTCTCCAACGTTGGTTGTTCCTCATAAAAAGATTCTTCGGCAATATCAATGAGAACTCATTAAAATATGAAAATTTTCGTCTGCTTTTCAACCAAAAGGACGTCAGGTAAAATAAAATCAACAAAAAAAGTCTGTGCAATACGCATATTACCATAGGATATTGGATAGGACATTACTGCCGTCGCATCTAAGAATAAGAGATCATCATAAAATCACAGTCATCGACATCCTTCCCGTAGGATTGGACATGGCAGCGTCCTGTGTATTGTTTTTGGTGGCACGTGTTTCTGAAATTAATTTTAAATTAGCCTTGTATGTTCGGGAAGTAAAGCAATTTTAAATGACATGAGGCATAGTTCATCTTTTAAAGAAAAGCGATAAGTAGCAACAGAACCAATATTTCGAAAGCTGACATAAATCGATTACGTATTTGTGAGTTTTAATTTTCCCATTTTCTCCGAGAGTCTACAATATGGATAAATGTTTTTACTATGAGATAAGCACTCGTATTACTATTTAAGTTTAGTTTGAAAGCACACTGCTTTGAATCCGTGCAACCACGCCGGCTTAGAGTGAAAAGCAACTAACTCCTATTTTGTATTTTTACAAAAAAAAAATATAAAAAAAAAAAATATTCGCATTCGAATATAAAACATCCAATCCTGGTACGGATTTATTGAATAAACATAACATAATATGCGCTACAGAAGTATACCACATGAGAAAAATATTGAGGCAAAAAATATACATAAATAGATAGTTGAAAGGTCTACTTACAACTTTTATTTAGACATTTATTTTTGTATGATAAATTGAAAAGAAACCCTTTTTTTAACAAAATGCAGTACAATTTTAAAAACGTACTTATCGAAAAAGTTACAAAAAACATTTTGTAGGAAATTAAATGTTCTACAAGTTTGTTCTACAAATTTTTTGTAACTGAGTTACGTGCGAAGATATAAAAACGTTAAAAACAAAATGGTGGCTAAATGACTAGGGGCAGTTGTGAAGAATGATGTTTTCGACTCGAGTATTAATTTACTTGCGGACCTCGAGGTTTCTATTTACCAGCAAAAGTCAAGTAGTTAAAAATATATGATTCTATACGGTTATCTACTACTAATATGCGCTACAGGGCGAGAACCGTAAGCCGCATAATAAAGTTGTTAAGGCAAAAAATATAGATAATTGAAGGGACTATAACTTTTATTTCGACATTTTTTTTTTGAACAAACAAATAAGATATGATGAATATACCAAAACTAACCCTTTTATTCTACGAAAATGCAGTATAACTTTTTAAAAGAAGCACTTATCGAAAAAAGTTACTTAATATATTTTGTAGATGTAGAAAATCAAAGGGCACGGTAGTGCCCAGCCAAGTTCGCGGCACTACACCCTTTTTACAGGAACAAACTCAGGCGATTTTCAACCCCCCTCTAACCACCATTTATTAAATTAATTTATCACAGAATTTACACATTTTTGGGAAGGAGATTGTAGAGAATTTTTGTTCACAAAACTAAATGTAGTTTTAATTAGCACTATACTGTACGTAGGTTTTCTATTTATCTCTCTTAACAAACTTCTATTTGTATAAATTATAATCTTTAAGTAATAAAACAAAATTTTAACAAATTTACCTATTCACTAAAGTAGGTGTATTAACGTGTAATTAAGGTTTAAATATTTTTTTTCAACAGCTAGCGATGAAAGAAAACCGATATGTTTTTCGTAGAACGAGTTAAACCTTAGACATTTTTAAGTTATTAGGATTAGCCGCGTTATAAATATTTAATATTTAGCGAGTTCAATACTGTATACTCACCCCGAACGTTTCGCTACCAATTTCATCGAGCGTAGTCACCTTACCTCTAAAAACATACTTTAGAGCCATAATATATTATATAATAGATATACATATTCATATGTACATTAAGGTGGTCGTTATGTGCGTGCTTATTTAGTTTTTATATGCCTAAATCAGATCTACCGATTTTTACTTGCGATAAAGGTACTATAGGACAAGTTTTGGATTCGTGCAAAAAAAAATTTTTTTGAGATAACAATGATCAAACATGATATTACGATGATAGAGAACACCAAAAAAGTGGGTGGGACAATTCTGTCTGTCTTTCTCTCTGTTCGTCTACAGCCTAAGCAGCTCAATCGATTTTCTTCAAACTTGGTACTTAGTGGTTTTTCATGATTATACCCACACGTTTTTTGCCATACAATTTTTCTTATAAATTTTACATAATCGTAATTTTCTCAAAAACGGTTCGATAACTTTTCTTTAAAGAAATTCAATAAATTTATTTAAGTTAAGGCTTTCTTTGGGTGGAAAACCATTTTTCAAAAATGGTTATTAATGGTACCTCCCAAAGAACCATTTCTTTTAATTTTTAGTTTTCTTCAAAACGGTACGACCGATTTCAATTATTTTTTTATAGTTTTGTGTACCGAAATTATTGAAAAATCAAATATTTCGAAAACGATAAGATCGATTTTTTTGAAACTCGATATTTAAGAGTTTTTTAGTACTCTCTAAGATATTTTTAGAAAAAATTTTACATTTATGAAAAAAAAACGGTACCTTCAATATCAAAATTTTCAAAAAAAAACGTTTTTTGATTTTTAAAAAAAGTTTCAACTTTTTTTTTGAAAATTCGATATCTCAAAAACGGGCTGACAATTTTCTTTAAAATTTTGTTTGTGTATACACATAAATATACACTTAAGATTTGCATGCCAAAATTTGATCTTAGAAATGTTCTAAGAATTTAATAAATAAAAAAATAATTTTTTTAAAAACCGCTCCAACGATTTTAATTTTTTTGTTCCCATACAATCATATTCAATCAAGAACTAAGATTGCGTTCTTTTTTTCGGCTCAAACTGTCAAAGGAGTTGTTTTAGCAAATTTAATTGTCGTATTTCATGCTTCTTTACATTTTTCTCCCATAATTTCCATGTTTTTATATAAAATTTTCTTAAACTCGCAGTGTCTTGAACATAAGAGCAAGTACGTGCGCGAGTTACATATTTGTATGGTGACCTCCGTCACCATTAGTACAACAACCTTTTATTTGTAATACGAATATGAATAATAAATCAATTCGTAAAATGCAAAATAAGCATATAAGTATATTTTCATATTGTAAAATAATATTGCAAAATAAGCATATAAGTATATTTTCATATTGTAAAATAATACATTGAGCATAATAATAATCAAAGGGAAATAAATCTGATTGAACAAAATTTAATGATATATCTAGACTAACAGTCGTTAAGATACCTCGAAGAAATAAAGTCGTCGTTCGAACTACACTAAAAATAAAACTCTTTTTTTTAACTGGCGCAGTCGGAACGGAATCGAGTAAACGCGGAAAAAAAAATTGTAACTACAAATCAGTTACAAACATTTTTTTTAAATTGTTTTGTTTACCGTCCACAACCCCTCCTCCACCCGAATAAAGTACCAACAACTATTTGTCGGGAATTATAAAAAAAAAAATATTAAGTTACTGTTGTAGACTACAAATCAGTCACAACAAAGAAACACAAAATAAAAAAAAAAAAAAAAAGAAGAAGAACAAACAAGTGCAGTGCGAACTAAAAATCAATAGTGCTTTTTTGTGCGAGTTTTATTAAAACACATTTTTAAAAATTTCGCTACAAATTCTTCACGACTCCAGAAGGAACTTGCAAATAGAGGATACAAACGAAATGGCAACCGACCAAACAAATCTTTTAAACACAATGGCACGAGTTTTGTTGAGATTAGAGGCGAATTCTCAACAGCAAGCTGATAGTCGAGCCATAGTGATTATGAAAGAAATTTCATATATTAAAGAATTTTCCGGCAACAGGCAAGAGCTGACTCAATTTATAAACGTTGTCGATAATCACATGAGCTTGACTCCAGAAGACAGAAGAGCTGCAATGTGGACTGCTATTTCACAGTGTAAGGTGATAGGTAAGGCAAAGGAACTGCTACTTACCAACAACATGAGCACATGGGAAGAGGCGAAGAATATACTGAAGCTGTCATTCCGGCCAAGCATCGACCAAGGGGAAGTTACCCGCCGGATCAACAATCTTAGAGTGAGTTCGGTATTAGATTTAATTAACAAAATTGAATATTTACTAACAGATATTCATACTATTATTATGTATGAGAATAATAAAGATAGTCTGAAAACAATGTTATATTCACTAGTAATTAACAAAATAAGAGAACTAGCTGCAGGCAACTTAGCAAGAGAAATTAGGGATGAATATGATCTACTTAAAGTCAAGAGTATATTGTATTCTTATGTAGGGTTCGATGTAGGTAACGTCCTTACTAACGGAAATAATACTAGAAGAAACCATGATTTTAGGCCCGCAGAAAGGACATACCGACAGAACAACCAACAGTTACGAAACAATACTAATAACAACTCTAGACAGACAAATCAGCAACAACAAAGTACTGATTATAATTTTACAAGAACAAACGACACAGAGAGACGACATACATACAATAATTCTGGCCAGACAAGCCAAAACCAACTCAATAATACCATACAAAATAGCAACCGAACACGGAATAACTATAACTATAACAATAACAATTCCAGACAGACCCATAATAGACAGAATGTGGAACCAATGGATATTAATAATATAGATCAAGGATCTTCCGAAGTGGTTCAAGAAGAAATACATTCAATAGAAGCTCCGGTTTTTCTGAATGTAGCCTCTCTGGTAGGAAAACACAGGTAGTATTTGCGTTGAGAAACCAGAAACACATATGCTTACTAGATACAGGGTCTACAATGAGTTTAGTAAATACAAGTAAGATAGACTGTAGTTCCTATAACGTACTCGAAGAGCTGACTTTAAACTTGTCTACCGTAAACAGCCAAAGTATAGAAACATTAAAAATTTATCAGGTCCCAGTACCTACAGAATTTGGCTACCCAGAAAATGTCTTCGTTAGAGCATATGGAAAGCCATTAGGAGAACAAAAATATAGTCTCTTGTTAGGAATGGATGTACTAGGAAACATGGTCGAAAGCATTAACTTTATAAAAAAGGAAGTACTTCTACAAAACAAAACTATACTCCCAATGGTCATTGAAGTAGAACCATTCATAGAATGTTATGAGTTAGAGGGTAGTACTGAAGTTAATTTACAAGATTTGAAAGTATTCGAGAAACAAGAAATACAAGATTTGCTTCAAAAATATAAAAATCTCTTATATAGAGATGGAGATCAGCTTACTAATTGCGAAAGTATATTTCATGAAATAAAACTATCCACAGACCAACAAATAAATGCTAGACTGTACCGTCTGCCTCAAAAACACGAAGAAGAGGTAAGAAACCAAGTTAATGATATGGAAAGGCAGGGCATAATACGAAAATCAAACAGTCGATACGCTTCACCAATCGTAGTGGTCGCGAAAAAGCCCGATAGCGAAGGAAAAGTTAAGTATAGAGTATGTGTCGATTATCGAGCTCTCAATGATATAACTGTAGACGATAAATATCCATTACCAAATATCGAAAGTATTCTTGATAAGCTAGGAAGGTCTCAGTACTTCTCAACCCTTGATTTAGCCAAGGGATATCATCAAATAAAGGTGCATCCTGATGATATACATAAGACTGCATTTGTTACACCAAACGGTCTATATGAATATACCAGAATGCCCTTTGGGCTGAAAAACGCCCCAGCGACATTTCAGCGTCTAATGAATGAAGTTCTCAGAGAGTACATAGGCAAAATTTGCATAGTTTATCTTGATGATATACTTATTTTTTCGACCTCATTAGAAGAGCACATAACATCGTTAGACAAAATTTTTCAAAAATTAGCTGACTACAATCTTAAGATACAACTAAGTAAATGCTCTTTTCTTAAGAAAAATACAGAATACTTAGGTCATATCCTTACTGCAGAGGGAATGAAACCTAACCCAAATAAAATAGAAGTAATCCAGAAATATTCACTGCCCCAAACAATTAAGCAGTTACAAGGATTTTTAGGTAGCACTGGATATTATAGGAAATTTATTGCTGATTACTCCAAAATAGCGTACCCGATGGTTAAATATCTAAAAAAAGATATGAAAATAAATAGTAAGGACCCGGAATACATTCAAGCATTTGAACGATTAAAAGAAAATCTTATCAGACATCCAATACTCAAATTTCCAGATTTTAACAAACAATTTTCCCTATACACTGATGCAAGTAATTTTGCGTTAGGAGCTGTTCTAACTCAAGAAGGGCAGCCAGTATGTTATGCGTCCCGAACATTAAACGACCATGAAAAAGATTATTCTACAACAGATAAGGAATTTTTAGCAATAGTATGGGCTACCACATATTTTAGACCATATCTTTGGGGTCAGAAATTTAAAATAATCACTGACCATATGCCTGTAAAATATTTAAATAAAAAATATAATGGAAAGGAGTTTAGTCAAAGAGTCCAAAGAGGACTTCTTAAGTTGCAAGAATTTGAGTTTGACATTGAGTATATAAAAGGGAAGGAAAATAAAATAGCAGATTTCTTAAGTAGAATCCCAGAGGAAATAAACGAAACATCAGAAACTGTACATTCATCGAATGAACAACTTTTAGACCATATACAAATCAAAGAGGGAATTGTTAACATTTACCAAACTCAGCTAATATTGACTTATTCTGTGCAAAATGAAACAATAAAAAAACAGCACACTAAAACAATAATTCAGGTTGATATGACGAAAAATGACAAATACTGGAAAGATTTATTTAAAAGAACTATTAAATCAGGAACAGTAGGAGTTTATTCAGAAGTAGATGATGCTGAATACAATAAAGTACAAAAAGTTTTAATTGAAATGTATGGACACGACAAAGAAGTAAAATTCTACAAGCTCACTCAGAGAGCAAGAGATTTAGAAAAGGTTGAAGAGGCCCATAAACAAATATCCTTATATCACATAGAAGAGAGTAATCACTCAGGTATAGTTGAGACATATCATAAATTAAAAAACAAAATATATTTTCCAAAACTTATAAAAGAAATTTCTAGAGTAATAGGGAATTGTCAGACTTGTCAAGAAGGTAAATATGACAGAAAGCCAATAAGACCAAAGTTCAGACTAACAGAAACTCCAATTAAAGGAAACGAAATTTTGCATATGGATGTTTATCATTTCAATAAACTAACATACCTGACATTTATTGACAAATTTACGAGAAAAGCTTATGGATACAATTTAAGTAGTAAAAATTGGACAAGTAAATTAGAATGCATAGACGAACAATTAAGTAAATTCGGAAAACCAAGAAAAATTATCTGTGACAATGAATTTAATTCAGAAAATATTAAAGAATACTTTAGGAAGGAAGGAATTGAAATGCATATGACAAAACCAAATTCGCATACTGGAAACTCAGATATAGAGAGATTCCACTCTACATTACTTGAAATTTTACTAACAATTAAAAATACAGACATTTCCACCAATAGAAAAATTCATAAAGCTATTCAGATATACAATAGTAGGTATCATTCAACATTAGGTATGAGTCCAAACTCAGCAGAAAAGACAAATCAGTTAAATTTAAGAACAAAAATAGAAGCTAAAAAGGAAAAAATTAGAAAAAAGAGAAATATTTCTAGGGAAAATTATGATGAAAAACGCAATGAAGGCTACATAAGGAACTATAAACATTTAAGACATAAAAATGAAACATATTATAGAAAACATAATTTAAAAAATGTTGACCCAACAAATATTAAAAGACCAAATCAATTCGCAGGTAATCTTTTGGCTGTATCAGGTGATCTCCTGGCTGATAATAATGCAAATAGCGGAAGCAACACTCATAATAACACCGATACAAACCAATAAGGGATATACTACATTAAATTTAGGATCAGTAGAAATAATTAATAATAGCCAGACCATATTACACATAATAGATACTAGGGATTTATTTTCAACAATCGGATTGATAGAAGTTAATCTACAAGCTTTACAATTAGAAAACAATACCGAAATAAGTAATGAAATTTTTAATATAAAATCTAAACTTCAAGCAATAGTTCCACTAAGAAGACAAAAAAGAGGACTTATAAATATTATAGGAACAGGACAGAAATGGTTGTTTGGGACAATGGATGACAACGACCGACAAGATATTATCGGACATATGAACACAATTGATACTAATAATCATGCAGCCATAAAAAACCTGAACCATCAAATACAAATTAACGAAAAATTTATGGACTCTATTAATAAATTTAAAAAAACAATAGAAACAGATAGAGAAGTTTTATCCTATACTTACCAAAGTATTGCTTCGAACCAAAAAGACATTATTAGAAAACAAATTATTACAGACCAACTACTAAAACTTCAAATATTAGAAAGCAAAATTGATAGCATTCTAGATAACATAGCATCTGCTAAACAAGGTAATCTCCATCCAAGCATATTGACAGGAGAAGAAATAAGGACATTAGGGATAGACTTTTATAAACTTGAAAACGCTAGAATAGGACTTATGAAACTCGACCAAGACAGACTTATAATAGCCTTGAAACTACCAAAAGACTATATTTTAAAAATGTTAAAAATGATTATACCAATGCCAAATGATAAAAAAAAAAGAAATAGATATGGAAAATTTACAATTTATAGAAATAAATAATGTACAATATGAGTATAATCCAAGAAACATTTACTTGAAAGATTTAAATATAAGTAATTCATGTATAATAAAAGATTCATGTACTTTTCGTTACAATAAAGAAATTAAAGTAATAAAAATTGACGACGATACTTTGATCTGCAAAAATTTAGAAAAAGAAAATGTTTATAATCACTGCGATGATAGAAAATTAATTTTAACTGGAAATTTCATGTTAAATATTAATAATTGTTCAATAAATATATTAAATGTAACTATTTTTAATTATCAACTAGAATTTATTCAAAAATTTCATTATGAAGAAGAAACAAATTTAAATGTAACTGACAAATTAAAGTTTGAAGAAATTTCAAAAATGCAACAAATTGAAAATTTACAAAAAATTAATGAATTAACATATCACAGAACTATAAGTCAAATCAGTAATATTACAATGTTCTTAATAATTATAATTATTCTTATTGTAATATTTTTCATTAACAAATCAAATCGTAAATTGAAAATTAAAATAAATAATGTTACTAAGCCCCAACCAAATGTTAAAATTATGGAAATTCCAACGATTCAGGAGAATCTTAAGAATAAGGGGGGGAGAAGTTACATATTTGTATGGTGACCTCCGTCACCATTAGTACAACAACCTTTTATTTGTAATACGAATATGAATAATAAATCAATTCGTAAAATGCAAAATAAGCATATAAGTATATTTTCATATTGTAAAATAATATTGCAAAATAAGCATATAAGTATATTTTCATATTGTAAAATAATACATTGAGCATAATAATAATCAAAGGGAAATAAATCTGATTGAACAAAATTTAATGATATATCTAGACTAACAGTCGTTAAGATACCTCGAAGAAATAAAGTCGTCGTTCGAACTACACTAAAAATAAAACTCTTTTTTTTAACTCGCGTGTGACTCAGTCGTGCATTTTATTTATTAAAAAATTTCGACGGATTCATGCAAAAGAAAATTCGAGATAACAATCAAACATGCCATTACGATTAGAGAACACAAAAAATTGGGTGGTCAAATTCTGTCTGCCTGTCTGTACCTGAACCTGCAGCCTAAGGCACTTAAGTGATTTTCTTCAAATTTTTAACTCAAAGTTTTTTGTAACTCTTCAGAGGGGAAATTGAAATTTTTTTTAGCTCAAAAAATAATGGTACCTACTTAACATACAACCGTTAAGGAAAAGCTTATTTATCTCAAAACGGCTCAAGGATTTTGATAAGAAAATAATCAATGTGCTATGGTAGGTAATATACATTTTCATAAAAAAAGTTTACTAAAAATTGTTACTAACAGTACCTGCAATATATCAATTTCAATCGAAAATTTTATAAAAACCTCATTTTAAATTTTAATATTGCATATTAAAATTTTTAAAAAATAAAGTTTTTGATTTAAAAAAAATATTTTTTTTTTTTTGAAAATTCAATGTTTCGAAAATGGGTTGATGAAACTGTTTTTAAGCTAGGTTTATAAATGTATATTAATAAATACATCCTCAAAATTAGGACACTATTTTTTTTTAATGTTACCAATATCGTAAGACATTAGTTTTTTTTAAAAAAGCCGCTTCAACGATTTTAAAAAGTTCTTTTGCACATATTCCTGTTTTTTCAAGTATCTAATCAAATGGCATACAACGCATACTTGGTTTTGAGCTCTAAGCTATTTATGAGATTTTTGTGCAGTCAAAAGCACGATTTTAATGCTTTTCTTAATTTTTAAATTTATTTTTTGTATATAATTATTAGAATATTTTAAAAATTCTCAAGTTCCCAGCAACTTGAACACAAGAGCAAGTACGTGCGATTCAGTCTTGGGTTTTTTTTTTTAATTTGTTTTTAGTAAGTAAATATTACCACAATCATACGTATATTTCATCTTGTTCTCGTTTTTCTAAATAAAGGAATAAAACGTATTCTTTTTTTTCGTTTCTCTTCATTTTCAATTAATGTATACATAAAATAAATAAATCTCATATCAGGGCATAATAAGATGAATTTCTCTTCAATATGTTTTGTATAAGAGTTCAATACCTATGTACATTACATAGCAATACCACTTACATTTTGAAACGAACCATATTCTATGGACTACTTACATTATATCACCAAATTTACCATGTATAATAATTTTGTTCACTTTTCTCGCTTTTTTTTTATTTTGTGTACCGTCTAAATTGATTTTAAAATCTTTCTTTGGTACGTGGTACCTGAGTGCAATGACTCACTTGTATATCCCAAAGATTGACATGTAAATTTATTGAATAAAATAATTTATCGGGTGTTGAAGTGAATAACAATGGAGTTGGCCACGCTTACCTTGATATGGAAATTCCCCCATCACGATGATGGTATGAAAAGCAAAAAAAAAAACAAAGCACTTTATGCAAAATCATTTTTGGTTTGTTTTAAAAATGTAATATAAATATAATATTTTATTACATTAATATTGTTTGTTTTCATTCTTAGAATTCGTGTGTTGTTTACGAAACAATTCAAATTGTGAAGTTTTAAAGCATTCTTTGATATTATAGATTCAATGAAAATTGATACTCTCAAACTAGTGACAGAGGCGGTGTTAATACATTTTATTTCTACCCAATCTTAATGGTCTTCGAGAAACTGTTAAGCAGTGCACTTATTGTCCTTTGCCGCAATTAAAAGAAAATAAATACAAAACAAATAAATAAATACACTATTTTACTTTAAGGTTAAAAGGTTTCAAATTACAAATATAGGCTAACATTAATTTTATCAAAATAACAATCATTTCTACAACTAGGTATTATACATTATTTTCTTATAGTATTCTTTCATATATTACATTCAAACTAGGATTTAAGATCACACAGATTTGCAACAGATTGGATGATTATTTTATGTAGTTTCTCATTTGAATTTGGTATTATCCTCCACAAAGTGATTTTTATCCGTTAAGCCCTTTATATATAAAAAAAACTATGTATGTATTTCGATTTTTATCTCTGAGATGTAATTAGTTCCCACAACAAATGTCTTGATTTAAAAAAACTGATGCTGTGTGCCTGGAATTCCAAACAGAAAATTATTTGGTAACACAGTTTTTCCTCCGACTAGATAATAGATGAATCAAAATAAATCTTTTTTTTTAATTCGAAATACTGGCAGGAAGTCTTTGAGGCTCAATAAAATTCAGGGTCCAACCTGTTACAAAAATTCTTTTAATTTTATGTTGCTGATTAAAAAATTACTGTTACTGTTACAACATTCTTTTAATTTTATGTTGCTGATTAAAAATTTTGTATGCAGTTTTATCCCTTTGTCCGTTTAATTTTGAGAATTCTGTTCCACCACTATCTCAAGATTGTTGTTTCCGCACAAGAAAATTGGCTCTGCAATGATAAAAAAAATAATCAGTTTAATTTATTAAAATTATTAAAGATATTAAATCGACGTGCTATTAAGAAGACAATGAATTTTGAAATAAAATAATGAATACCTACAAGTTTATTTATATAGGATGCGAGGATAGGATTTACAGAAATGATAATAAAACATATAAGTTTAGGATTGTCATTGTGAGATCCAATTTGTTCGTCATCCCAAGTTCAAACAAAATCTAGGGTTTAATTTTTTACTTGCCAGTACCTACCTACAAACAGTACATATTGCGCAAGTAAGAGGATACGAAATAATGAGAAATCACTTGGAATATTTTTTTCACAAACAAAGTTTTCCTTAAACCAAAACTTTTGCTCGGTAACCGTTATTTAGAAGAGTATTGTTCGTGCCTTAAATGGTGTAGACGTTTCGTGTATTTTTTGTTATTAAATATACAAAAAAGAAAAATAGGAAAAATATAAATAAATAAAGAGGACTATGAACACGAAAGAAGACACCGACAGTATTAAACAAAGCTATGCTGTAGCAATCTGAAGTACCTGAGCCCAGCTGTGATATAAGTGTCATTGTTTTGTTTTTTGAATTTGAATTGTAACTGATTGTTCTTAAGTTATATTAATTGTTTTTTTATGTTAAAGTTTGTGTCAGTGCCGTCTCGGGAAGGATGCAATTTTAGTTATAGGAAAACAGATATGTAATTTTTGAACAAAAAGTGAGAGAAAAAGTATAGTTGTTATTGTTGTTATATAAACTAAAATTTATCATTATCAACAGATTGAAATAAATATAACCCCTGAAGAAGTAAGGATTACTTACGAAACGTTGGGAAAATAATGGAATAAAAAGTTGTTTTTATTCGCATTTCTTATAAATAGACCAAAAGAGCCTAAACAAACACAGTGGAAAAGATAAACAAAAAATTGGTCAAATATATCAAATAATATAGAAAAATATAAATGTTTTTTGTGTAGAAAAATAAATTCCAAAGGGAATTTTCCATTGATGCAGTTTTTGTAGGCTAAATCAATTAATATAAGAAAAGTCACACAATACAATAAGGTAAATTTTCCAGCTTAAAAAAAATGGCATTCAGTATCTTTTGTAAGCCAGTCTGTGGAAAATGTTACGATACACTCTGCTTGCCGTATGAAATATTCTGATAGAATGGAGACGGAACTATATAAACGAAAATGTGATCATCATCGTCAAAGACAATAATCGGGAATCGATTTTAGTTCGTCCGAATCAGCGATACGAAAATTTTGTTTGCGAAATTATGTGGTGCATCAAAAATGTTTTTGATCTCGTGGTTGTTAAAGCGCAACACGACTGACTGCTGGTATGTATTAAACAATTCAGTTCAGGGTAGTAAAAATATAGAAAAAGGAAGGTTTATTCCATTAAGACCAAAGCCAGACGAAGGCAAATAATAGGCTCCGATAGAACGGCACATAAATCTTTTTGTATTTTTCAAAGCTCCCAATCCTAGTACCTACGCTGCTGATGCAAAACGAAATTTTTAGTTGGTCTCCAACAAGACAACGAAAAGCTTACGAAACCACAGCGAAAAAATATTCATTGACAGTTACACCAATTCAAAAAATCAAAACAAATCCAACTGACAAAACAGAACACACACAGCCACGCTGGAAGCAAGGAAACAACAAAAATACACACTAAAACACACAAATGTAATTTCTCCGCACACAATGGGTAATATTAATAAACCCGAGCAATTGCTTTTGCTAGCTAGAATTTTCAAATCTGAAGCAATTGCTTAGTTTCATAATTATAAAAAATGTATAGCAATTGCTTTTGCTTTCTCTATCTTCGAAAAACAATGCCACCGCTCATTTGCTTCAATCGGTAATTATAAAACACAAAAAATATAGCAATTACTTGTAAATTTGAAGTCTGCTATTTAGGTAAATTTGAAGTCATCTATTTAGGTGACTTAGAACATTTGCTACGGATATTAACGTGAAACATTTTTATCAGACTAACAAAATCATTCAATTTAATTAATTTAAAAGAAAATACATTCAATTAAATGTTTGGTATTCTTGATCTTGTGCGTCAAGATGAATGAAATAGGTTTGCACATCATTCCACTCTTACCGGCAGTAGTTACAAAAAATGTTCGTGAAAAAAAATTATAGACCAAGAATTTTTGGCGACGATAAAAATGCTTAATAAACAATTATCGATCAATTTTATAAACTATCATCCACAAAATAGTGCATAAAAGTGAAATAAAACAATAAATATAGCTTGGTAGAATTTTTTTGACAAGAGTACCTCTTGCATTCTATTAAAAAATAATCTATGAAATTGCCGATCTCTTTATGATTTTCGTTACATTATATCTACATGAAGTGTTAAGAGCCATAAACATCATGGCAAATGTAAAGCAATTGCTAAGTTCGAATTTTCGCACTAACTTAAGCAAGGTAAATTTTTATTAATACTAATATAAAGCAATTGCTAAATGCTTTTGCTTTGCTACGGAGTTTACTTCAAGCAATTGCTCTGTTTTATTAATACGACCCAATAAATGGCCTGGGTGATTAATTGTGTGTGAAAAAAGAGTGTAGACTTCTCCAAAAAATATGCAACAATTTCCAATTTCGTTCATCGAAAAGCGTACTGCAGAACGAAAAGTAAAACTAAATTTTTCGATTATGATTTCGTTGTGTCATTTTTGTATGGGATTTTTCGTTTTGCATCAGCAGCGTACTAGGCTTTACACCAATTCAAAAAATCAAAACAAATGCAACTGAAAAAAAAGAACACACACAGCCACGCTGGAATCAAAGAAACAACAAAAATACACACGAAAAAACACAAATGAAGAAGTCTACACTCTTTTTTCGCACACAATTAATTACCCAGGGGCCTATTTCAGCGCTACTACAACAGAGCTACATCAGCTACATCAACTACATCGTACCTCTAAATCCTACAACTACATCATTTAAATTGATCTGATTCAAACATACAACTGGAGTTATGAAATAAAAGACAAAAAAGTTTAAAAAATTATAAATGTAACTGATGTACCTAATTGTAAGATGAAGTTGTAAAATGTAGTTGATGTAATTGATGTAGTAGCGCAGAAATAGGCCCCAGGACATTTATTGTGTGCGGAAAAATTACATTTGTGTTTTTTCGCGTATATCTTTGTTGTTTCTTTGATTCCAGCGTGGCTGCGTGTGTTCTTTTTTACTTGCGATATAGGTAGGTACTGTAGTACCTCGTGGCTTGATGGTTTGTGCGTAGGACTGTCATGCCGAAGGTGTGGGTTCGATTCCCCGCCGTGCCACCTAAAATCAGAAATGTTTTATTCAAGGTACTGCCTCTTGCGAGGAACTGACAAATCCTCCAAGAGTATACTTGTCATGAAAAAGTGCTTCTCATTTAGCCGTTCGGACTCGGCAAGAAACTGTAGGTCCCCTCCATTCCTGTCAACAAACACGCACACAGGAATGGTTGTGAGTTGTAAGTCACTAGGCCCTGGTTCTCCATGAGCTGTTGCTGTTGCGCCACCCAATTATTTATTTATTATAGGTAGGTACTATAGGGCAAGTTTTGGATTCGTGCAGAAGAAAAATTTTGAGATAACAATCAAACATGACATTACGACGATAGAGAACACGAAAAAAGTGGGTGGCAGAATTCTGTCTGTCTGTCTGTCTGTCCGTACCTCAACCTACAGCCTAAACCACTAAAGCGATTTTCTTCAGATTTTGGACTTAAAGTTTTTTTGTAACTCTCCAGAGGGGAAATTGAAAATTTTTTGTTTGCTCAAAAAATAACGGTACTTGCCATACAACCGTTAAGGAAAAGCTTATTTATCTCAAAAACGGCTCCAATGATTTTGATAAAAAAATCAAGTGTATTACTGTAGATATGATGTACCATTGAGTAAGAAAGAAAAATCACCAAAAACATTTATTAATGGTACCTGCCATATAACGGTTTTTTTGATTTTTGGTTTCTCATTAACCGCTCATCCGATTTCAATAAAATTTTTTGCACAAAAGATTTGTTGGGATATAAATAATACTTCATACCAAAATTTTTGAAAAAATAAATTTTGGATTTAAAAAAAAAAGACTCAAAATTTTTTTTTGAAAATTCAATATTTCAAAAACAGGTTCATGAATTCTTTTGAAATTTTAGTTTTAAATGAATATTAATATATACTCAAAATTGGCATACCAAATTTTTTTTTGAAAAATGTTACAAAAATTTTATATATAAAAAATTAATTTTTAAGAAAACGGCTCCAACGATTTAAATTTTTTTTTGCATATATTCATATTTTTTCAAGTAACCAAATGGCATACTTTTTTTTGAGCTCTATGTTATTTATCAGACTGTTTATACAATTAAAAGAACTTTTAATTCTTTTTCTATAATTACTTGAATATTTTTTAAAGTTCTTAATATAGCACGTACTTGCTCTTATGTTCAAGTTGTGTGGGACAACTTGAACATAAGAGCAAGTACGTGCGATCCAGTCGTGAATTTTATTTTCTGTTGGATTTGTTTTGATTTTTTGAATTGGTGTAACTGACAATGAATATTTTTCGCTGTGTTTTCGTAAGCATTTCGTTGTCTTATTGGAGTTCAACTAAAAATTTCGTTTCGCATCTGCAGCGTTCTATGCTTAAGCCTAGTACGCTGCTGATGCGAAACGAAAAATCCCATACAAAAATGACACAACGAAATCATAAACGAAAAATTTAGTATCACTTTTCGTTCTGCAGTACGCTGTTCGATGAACGAAATTGAAAATTGTTGCATATTTTTTGGAGAAGTCTACACTTTTTTTTCGCACACAATTCATTACCCAGGCCATTTATTGTGTGCGGAAAAATGACATTTGTGTTTTTTCGTATGTATTTTTGTTGTTTCTTTGCTTCAAGCATGGCTGTGTGTGTTCTTTTTTTTTCAGTTGGATTTGTTTTGATTTTTTGAATTGGTGTAACTGACAATGAATATTTTTCGCTGTGTTTTCGTAAGCATTTCGTTGTCTTATTGGAGTTCAACTAAAAATTTCGTTTCGCATCTGCAGCGTACTAGGTTTAAATGGGGTAATTAATTGTGTGCGAAAAAAGAATGTAGACTTCTCCAAAAAATATGCAACAATTTTCAATTTCTTTCATCGAACAGCGTACTGCAGAATGAAAAGTTAAACTAAATGTTTCGTTTATGATTTCGTTGTGTCATTTTTGTAGAGAATTTTTCGTTTCGCATCAACAGCGTACTAGACTTAAAAAGATAAAAATGTACAGGAAGACGAGCCCAGAGCTAGCCAGTGGGGTGGCATTTGCCTCTCTTGCTCTGAACTTGTGTACGCCTATGTAAATCTAAATAACACAATCAAATTTATTTTCAGTTTTGCTTTAATTTTTTCTGTCAAGAGTGAAAAGTGTAAAGTTATTCAGTAAAACGTTATTTTTTGTTAAATCCAAGATGGCTGCTTAAGCTCCAGCGCAATGACTGTTAAGGGCAGGGGGGGGTGGGGGGGTCTGGGGTGGAGGAATTAATCGTTTATCGTTTAAGTGACACGGTATTTTTTCTTTTAACGAAAAATAAAACAATACAAAAAAAGAAACATCGAAAATACTTTAAATACTCTACTTTAACTGTTTTAAAAGCCAGCAGTTAATTTTAAACCGATTGTAAGTTTTGTAACGAACATACATACATACAACATCATTTTGGTAGCTCAATTAGATCTCCTCAACTTATTTTCCCTCAAAACTATCCTGCCTTCATCTGAGTCCTGAGTGGCAGTTTCTCGTTTATTATTTTCGCTTATGGAATATACGAAGACATGTTTGAGGCTTTAGTGCCACTGTTTCGATTTGAGTTATGTGCTTTTGCACTAACAACTCCAGCTAATCTTTATTGTTGGTATATTTATTTCTTGGTTGATTCTTCTTTAATTATTATTATTGAATTTTATTCTAATCCTCTTACTTATTTTGTCAAACGAAACAGTGAAGTTAACGTGAATAAGATACATAAAGGCCGTGCCACCTAAAAACAGAAATGTTTTATCCGAGGTACTGCCCCTTGCGAGGAACTGACAAATCCTCCAAGAGTATTCTTGTTATGAAAAGTACTTCTCATTTAGCCGTTGGGACTTGGCAAAAACTGTAGGTCCCCTCCATTCCTGCCAACAACATGCTCATAGGAATGGTTGAGAGTTGTAAGTCACTAGGCCCTGGTTCTCCACGAGCTGTTGCGCCACCCAATATATTTTATTTATAACATAAAGGAAATTTGTTTTTTGTGGAAATCGATCACAAGTAAGAATATAAACGATGAAAATATTATGTACACTTGCTTCGGCTCAGAAAGGTGTGTTAAATAATGGAAAAATCAGTATGTGAAGAAAAACGCTAAAATCACCCACTCTTTTTTACTTGCGATATAGGTACTATAGGGCAAGTTTTGGATTCGTGCAAAAAAAAAATTTCGAGATAACAATCAAACATGACATTACGATGATAGAGAACACGAAAAAAGTGGGTGGCACAATTCTGTCTGTCTGTCTGTCTGTCTGTCTGTCTGTCTGTCTGTCTGTCTGTCTGTCCGTACCTCAACCTACAGCCTAAACCACTGAAGCGATTTTCTTCAAATTTTGAACTCAAGGTTTTTTTGTAACTCTCCAGAGGGGAAATTGAAATTTTTTTTTTTAGCTCAAAAACTAACGGTACTTGCCATACAACCGTTAAGGAAAAGCTTATTTATCTCAAAAACGGCTCCAACGATTTTGATAAAAAAAAATCAGTGTTTTATTGTAGATATGATATACCTTTTAATAAGAAAAAAAATCACCAAAAACATTTATTAACGGTACCTGCCATATAACGGTTTTTTTGATTTTTGGTTTTCTCATTAACCACTCATCCGATTTCAATAAAAATTTTTGCACAAAAGCTTTGTTAGAATATAAATAATACTGCATACCAACATTTTTGAAAAAATAAATTTTGGATTTTTAAAAAAAGATTCAAATTTTTTTTTTGAAAATTCAATATTTCACAAACGGGTTAATGAATTGTTTTGAAATTTCAGTTTTAAATGTATATTAATATATACTCAAAATTGGCATACCAAATTTTTTTTTGAAAAATGTTACAAAAATTTTATATATAAAAAATTAATTTTTAAGAAAACGGCTCCAACGATTTTAAATTTTTTTTTTGCATATGTTGATATTTTTTTAAGTAATCAAATGGCATACTTTTTTTTGCGCTCTAAGTTATTTATCAGGCTGTTTAAACAATTAAAAGAACGATTTAAATGCTTTTTTATACTTTTTCTATAATTACTTGAATATTTTTTAAAGTTCTTAAGTTCCACACAACTTGAACATAAGAGCAAGTACGTGCGATCCAGTCGTGCATTTTATTTATATTTGCTTATATAACTTTGGAAATAGTGAATTTTGGAAAAAAAAAAATATTATTTTTTTGTTATACATTTATCTAAGATGATATTCAGTCAAAAATCAGTCTAATAGTTTTAGTATTAGAGATAATATTAACTACATATAAGTAAGAAATGCTTCCGTCAATGATGTAGTCAAAGATAAACACTAGGCATTTTGTACAGTTATTTGGAACCAGAAGGGTTTACAAAAAAATATTAAATCTTCTCATTTTATTACTACAAATTTTATTGTTCATAAGTAGATAACTCAAGTTATTACCTAAATACATTATAATGTAGTTTCATATGAAATAATCCATATAGTATATTTCTTTGATTCACGGTGGCACAAAAATATTAAATATGGTACGCTTTTTTAAAACTTAAATTGTAGGTATTCCTTTTCTCCTACTTTATAATTTTCATCGTTCCTCGGTGCCTTGCATATAGGAGCTGTGACTAGCGAACTGTAAATCGGAAATGGCCGTGAATTATGACATTGCATACACTACACATGAGTAATTTGTTTGATCGTCGAAAGATGCAAATTGTCATAAAATAAAACCAGTAAAATTGGTACTAAAAACAAAATGAGTGGTTAAAATTTGATCGAATTTTCCTTCGCTGCTTGGTGGAATGCGACCTGATATTGTGGATTTCGAATTAGCTTTTGACATATTATAGAAAATATGTTCTTGGTCACGTAAAAAATTAAAATTTACAATAAATATTACAATTTAAAATTATTTTAAGAAGTGTTTTCTTTTTAAAATTGTAAAAGGTGTCGTTTATTCAGTTCGTTGAAAAGTAATAAGTAACTATTTGCGCTCCCAGCTCATGTGAAAGGCACATCACTTGAATCCCCAAAACCCCCTCTAAGTGCGCACATGCTTGGAACTTTAAGGTATCATAAAATATCGTTAGACCTGGTTTACACGGCAATGTACGGCACGTTTTTTTAAGTATAAATCCAAACGTGTAAGAGGGAAATTCGACTAAGAGAGAGCAGACTGTTCATTGTTTTTTCTTAAAACCGATTCAGGGTTACATATGAGAGAGCAAAGTCTTGGACAAACAGCTGGGGCTATAATACCCTACCTTACTTTGAATACTACTAAAGTGTACGTCTAAACTACTCTATCTCTACCGATGCATTTCTTTATTTAGACAGCCAAGAGCTGGGCCAAGATACGATAGTGATTTCGTTCATCTACCACTTCAGCCCTTCAGCGACTCCTTAAGAGCCCAGACGCCCTCACACAAGGTGGAGCAGAGCGCCTTTGTTTTAGGAGGGCTGTGTTTCATGAGGACACAAAGATATAAAAAAAGAAAGAGTGACTAAATATTAAAAATGTTGATAACGCAATTAAAAGTTGACTTATTTTTCTTGTCTTGTTCGACTTATATAAGGTTTAGGGAAATAAGTTTAAGTAGAAACAGTCAAGGAGGCACAACAACAAAAATAAAAACATAAAATATGAATAAAAATATAATATTTGTACAAATCCAAAGGTACATGATTCGGGTGCTTAATAAAAAACAAGAAAGAAAAACAAAATATCAAACCGAAAAGTGCTTCCTGTAGATGTTCTAGTTTATGAGTTGTTTAAAGTAATTTTAAGTAAGTAGTTTAGTAAAGTGTAGTTTTATGCAAATAGCTTGTTAGTTTTGAAATAAGAAATAATATCAATTAAGAAACCAAGTTTTTTCTTATTTCTTCTTTGTTAAACGTTAAACCAAAATAAATTCTAGGACCGAAAGGTATTAGCAGTAAGTTATTATTGGCCAGTTAATTAGTTTTAAGTTATAGATAAGCAGACTAGTTATTATGAATTTTTGTCTAGCATAAGGTTACTTATAAAATGAACTGAATATAATTATGAATAAAAATATATATAATAGATTTGCAAATAAACACAGCAATTCATTTAACCAAACGGCCTTTTGTAACTTACCGCTTGCATGGAATTGTTTCTGATTTTTCTTCTCGTGCTTATGTATGTGGTACAAGTATTAACACGTTGTAGTTGAAATGTGTATTCATCACCTAAAAAATTAAAACAAATTTATTCAACCAACAAAAAAAAACATGCACAGTTATTCTTGAGTAAAAGTTCAAAATACATTAAACATATTTTTTTTCAACTACGCCACTGGTAAAGGAGTGTAATTAACCTTGTTTTTTCATGCAAGAAAATATAAAGGAAAAATATGTAAGGACAAAAATATTGATGAAGTTGTCTCAAGTTAAAGAACCTTTTTTGTCGGAAGTGGTTCCTAAACTTGGGATCATACCATAATAGTAGTGACTATAGTAGTAAAATTATGATCAATAATTGACCTGTTACCCAAATAAAACGGATTGCTTATACCTACCGAAATAAAAAAAAAACAAATACATATGTTTTACCTAACCACAAATAAATATGGAAGAACATGCTGTTTAAAACTTATTTCTAAATTGCGTATCAAAACGTCAACACAAAACGATGGCAAGTTACTCTTGGCAAGAATTGACAGATATGCACTGTTGTTGATTAGCGGATGGTTCCAGTCGGGAAGCACACAGAGTGTACGCTGAAAGGTTCCCCAATTGGAGATGTCCAACTATTCACTTTTTGCAAGTCTTCACAACCGTCTTCGGGAGCATGGAGTGCTGGAGACTCGAAGGAGAGAAAGGTCATCTGGTGGATCAACAGACATAGAGGAACGGATTTTGGATTTGGTATGACGTTATCCCACCCTTAGCACCAGAAGGATTAAGGATAGCAACTATGCTTGGATTGCCCCAAAGTCGGGTTTGGACAGTGAGTCATACCGATAGCCTTCACCCATATTACTTTACCCCAGTGCAAGAGTTGACATCAAATGATAAAATTTTAAGGACTGACTTCTGTAGAACGCTGCTGTGGGAAGAAACAGAACACAACTACTTTAAGAGGATACTCTGGAGGACAGATGAAGCGCAGCTAACTATGATGGAGTTACCAATTTCCACAACTTGCATTACTGGAGTCACAACAATCCACATGTTAAGAAACAAAATAAGTCCCACCACCGCTTTAGCTGCAATGTGTGGCTTGGCATTGTTGAACGAACGTTAATTGGACCACGTTTTTTGAATACGGTTTTAAATGGAGAATCCTATCTGCAATTCCTAAGAACCCTTTTGCCAGATTTATTACAAGATGTCCCCTTGGCTATAACAGGCAATTTAATATACCAACTAGATAGAACTCCAGCAAACTTTAGCCTGACTCTGAGAAGCTGGCTGAATAATAATTTCAACTTTAACAACGCATTGAAGTTGCTGGAGTCAAATTGCAAGAGAATTTGGTGGACTTAAATTTTCTTGCAGCCATAAGAAGAAGATACAACCTTTGCCTTCTGAAAAGTGGGGATCATATCGAAAATTTCTTATACATAATATCATTCATTTTATTAGAATAGGCTAAAATGTAACAGACATTAAAAAATATTACTATGTAGTTAATAAAGCTATTTTGTGTATTACTTGCTAATAAAACTAATGGTATTCATGCAAAAATAGAAGAAACACAAAAAGTGTTTTTCTTGAAAAAGTACTTTTATTTTTTTAATTTCTCAAAAACTTAGATACATTTTAGCATCCGGTTTCCTGTTCTTTTTTGAAAATTAATAAGATCATTGAATATTGAAAACAAAAATTATACTTAATTGCATCAAATTTTGAAAAAAAAAATAGTTCGAAACTGTTTCTTTTTTTTTTGCAAAATTTCGAGTTTGAAAATTAATTTGTCAAAAACAAGTCCTTAACACAACTGAATTTAAAATGAAAATCAAATAAGAGGTTTCTGGCTTTCCAAAAAGGTTTAACATGGCATTGTAAGTTTTACCGTTGTTTTTAATTATTTCTTTTTCTGTTTTAAGTAAATTTTTTGGTAAATTGCCCCTCCCGCCTAAACGGGGGGAAATAGACCCCCCTCCCATACGATTTTTTTCTTGTCTTAACCCAACCTACTCCCTCCAGCTTTTTGGTGCACCTTATACCAATCACCCTGTAAATCGCAATCAAGAACGCAATTAAATATAAGTAACCATACAGCGCCTCTATAGGGGATGAAAGTAGACGCTCGATATAGTGAAGTAATAAGAACCAAGCCTGTTCACTGTTTTGAGATTGTTCACTTATTCGAGCGGGAGTTTTCTAAGGCTTTCTAAAGTCCAATTTGATCCAAAATGCACATTTCGTTCGATTTTAACGTTTTTAATTTTAGCTAGGCATTAATCAAGGCTTTCACTCAGGTTTAAAGAAAAAACAGACAAAATTCCTCAGAGCTCTCAGGCTATGTAAAATGCTTGCGCAACATTTTTATATAAAATACGTTTTTATATAAAATTTTGTATGTTCACTATTGTGGATAGTTCACTATTTTGATATTCACTAAATCGAGCGTCTGAGAAATAGAAAAATTGTTTTTTGAAAAAAAAAAAAAAAATTCACCGATTATAGCTAAAATGATAATTGATTGAAATAAATTGTATATTTCTGGAAAGGTATTGAAAAATTTTATTTAGGTTTCAGGAATTTTTGATGAAAGTTTTTTTTTCATGATTGATTTTTTTAAATAACACAATTTTATAAGTGAATTTTGAGTTGATTAAGTTTGTTTTGCGAAAACCATTCCATTTAATTAGGTAAATGTTTGTTCAAACGATTTAAAGTTTTTGTTTTATTTGACGATAGATTTCTAAGGCACTTACTGTACAATTACAAGGGTTTTCCAAAAGGCACGAGCGTGTTGTTTTGATTGCGACTCCCAAATATTTTGTTTTTATATTTAATCACTGATGCCAAATCACCATGGCAAGGAACACGATTGACGATTGAGCAACATGTGATAGAACTTTATTATCAAATTGGCTCTTCTTTTAGGGCAACGATGCACATAAATTTGACAGATTACAGAGTTTGTTGTTCCCTTCCCACTAGACTTTTAAATGTTTGGTGACCACATTCAAGTCATCCGGTTCAGTGAACTTTCAACGAAATGCATCATCTGCCGAAAGCATCGCTGATGCCCATGAGAGTAGTGCAGGGCTTCGTGTCACATAGTTGATGCCCCAAAAGACATTCTGCATGACCGATGGGAAGTGGGGTTTTCTGAAGTCGTAAGTCTACATCAATAAGCCACAATCAACGGCCAACAAGTCAACATTATCCATACACCTTCTCAAATTCAACCGGATGTATACGACATTGGACCACTCTGATCCGTGTCACAATGCGATGTCATACCACGGCGGATATTTGAACGATGCCATTTTTCATACAAAAATGTCATAAATGTACCTTTCACATAAAAACAGAATATGTATGTATTATTAATACCTCACACACAGAATATATTATTCCATTTTAACATCAAAGCGACCTTATGGAAAAATCTTTTATACATTTTACTATGCAAATACAAATTATTGTTCAACAAAAACGAAGATCAGAACTTATTCTTCCACAAAAAACAATAATTGCTATCCAATTATCATCATCACTCTCACCTTGTCCATCGAAACTTCTCTCAGATCCCCGTTGGTATCTCCTCATGCAACAACATCGACGTAACCCAGGAACTTTATAGATAATTTGTAGGAATCCACCTCTGAACCTGGCATTCATATAACAATAAATAATGGGATTGTAACAGCTGTGTGACATTGCTAGCCAATGGAATGCGAACCAAAAATACGGAAGTGGAGTCCATTCGATAAAGCTTTCGTCGTTTAAAAGGAGCTATAGAATAGGAGAATATACACGTATTATTGCAAATTAGCACAGATTGCATCAGGAATTTATTAACTTACCACCAGGATGTTGAAGGGAAGCCAGCATATTGTGAAAACTATCACTACAGTTACCATCATCTTTATCATCTGAAAATAAATAAAAAAGAAAGTATATTTATTATGTTTAGAAAATTACAAAGGATGATATTTTTCAATTATACTAGGTACGTATCTACTAAATAGTTTGTGGCAGAATTGGAATAGTATGTAGGTTGAGCAGCATGCTATAGGCCTATAAGCATATTTTAAAACATAAATGGTATTCTATGCGGATTATAACATTTTAATTCCTGTTTCTTCTGTTTTTTAATTACAGAATTACTTTTACCATTTATTTTGCGTTTATTTTTGTAATTGGTTTTTGTAATTGGTAAAACTCTCCAAAATGTCGATTGGCATCGGCAGCGTACTTATCCTTTACTGTAAGCGCAAAAGGAGTAAACAGTCTAACCAGGTTTTAAGATTATCCTAAATTTGGGATAGGCTATGGATTTTACTGTTGCACAAAATCTTAAATCTACAGCATTACTGTATTAAACAAAATTCGCTTATCTCCCTCAGCGTCTTCTTCTTTTCCACTTGGTTTCTCTCATCATATAATAACGTCAACCTCAAACAAAGCAAACAAATGAAAAGAAAAAGAGAGCTGTTTTGACTTCTATGAGAAGAATTCTGTTTATAGTTATTTTATTCTCCTGCTGAAATTGCTTTTATCTAAACTCCTTTTAAATTTTATCAGTCATTTAAAATTTTTTAGTTTCACCAATGTAGGAAAGGGATATTGTAGGGATAGTTTAATTAAACTGAGTTTTCTCACATCCCTGGATACAAAAAAATAGAGGTTGTTAAAAAGCATTATCGATGAGGGCAGAAATATTCTGACAGCAAAATATCAGCTGTTGTTGACTGGAATGGCTTAGTAAATAAGACTTAAAATTTAATGAGACTGATGGCCAGTTGCACCGACCTCTTATAAATATTTATTGCTTCGTTTAATTTTAAAATTACATTTATCGGTTGCACCAACCACTTCTAAATCTAACAGGCCAATAAACGAACCAATAAACTAAAGTTCCATTTTCCTCCAGATAAATTTTAAAAGCAAGTTTAAACGAACATAGGTATCTAACTACCTACAAATAAAATAATTCAATTTTTTTGACGGAATATTGGTAATTCCAAATTAAAATAACGAAAACAACAGGTGAAGGCATTTTGTTTCCTATTTATAATTCACTACTAAAATAAATAAATTATTCCAGAAAAATTATGGACTGGGCATCGTGTGTTCATCTGATAACGAACTAAACCTAAAAATGGCGAGAAGTCGAAGAGTTGTTCAGGTTCACAGAGAAATCCATTTTCTGAATTCGATGACGTCGCTTTAAAATATTTGTTCATAATTTCCAAGAGTGTGTCGAAAAAATATTAGTGTTAGTTGGTATCTATTTCAAAATAGTTTCATAATTTCTCTGGAAAAAAAAGAAAACAATAAATAATAATAAAAAAAACAATAAGATGACGCATCGGCTGTATCTAATGAGAATACCTTGTTTCTGTTTATTGTGTATTCACATTTTCCTTATTGCTATCTCACTTGCACTGGTTACATTTTTTCGTTCAGTTTAATAAACATATGATAAAATCCAGGGGTGGTTCATAAACTGCATTTTAGCTAAAAAATGCACGAAAGAGATTGGTGCAACCCAAATAAATTTATCAGTCCGATAAATTTTAACTCCATTTTAGCAAAAACCGCTTTTAGTGAATTTTGGTGCAACTGGGCATAAAACGAGCTTTTAGTTAACAAGATCATATTAAATCTTCTTAAATTTAAAAGATTTTGGTGAAACCAATAAAACATCTCTTAAAGGCTTAATGGCTTTTCAAATAATTAAAAGCCTTTCATGAAATTGGCCATAAGACTTAGAAACCTATAGAAAATGTATGGTTTTCAACACAATTTTTACTTGCGATTATAGGTACTATAAGGCAAGTTTTGGATTCGTGCAGAAAAAAAAATGAGATAACAATCAAAAGGCGTGTTTTATTGAGAAAGGTATCCCCAGCACAGTGAAATTTTATATGAATTGCAAAAACAACATCGGCAGCAAAATCGCTGCCGATAAAAGTTAACCCAGCGGCTCCATTAGCAATATTTGAGGCAATAAATTGCCTCACTCATTGCTATTGCCTCAAATAATGCAAATGGAGACGCTTTGTCAATGGCAATGGCAATATTGCCTAGAAGATGAGAGGCAATAATTGATTTCCATCTTCAAGGCAATAAATTGAAGAAAAATGGGATTCCCCGTAGTTGTGAATGGCTTCTTTATTGATTTTTTCAATTAAATCGTAGAATATGAGAACGCACATGACAAAATATAGTGAATTAAAATTAAGTTTTATTAAAAACAGGGGATTTGAACAGCATTTGCAGTCAAATATTTCTATACACACATTTTATAATTGAAATTGCCTGGCAATGAAAATGCCCACCCAAAACTATAAATTGCCATTCCAATTGCAATTGCCTCAAAAATTGCCAATGGAGCCACAGCGTAAAGTAGAATTCTGCTGCCGATGAACTTTTGACGTTTGTTCGAGTATCGAACTCGATTGAATAGAATTTTAGTGGGTCGTCATTGGTACGATTGGTACTTTTATGTGTCTCAAATTCTCGATGGCTATGTACGTAAAGTAGAATTATGTTGAATGAATGGGCCTGTTTAGACTGCAACTTTTCACTTCGTCATGACCATGTTTTTGTAGAAGAAATTGGTGAGAAGAAAATTTCACTCATAAATTCATCGTCATGCCGGCCGTAGTGAGCAATTACAGTTCAAACAGGGTCGTTCGTAAGTGCATGGTTGTTTTGTTTTAGCTTTTCGACAAAGTGAAAAAATGATCCTATCCTATGCTATGCTAAAAAAAACAAGGCCTTAAATTAAGTGTGAAATTTAGAATTTTTATATTTTATAAGTGACAAACAAGTCTGCGGACTCTCAAACGATAATTCGCAAACCACAACATCAAGACGCATTCCGCAAGGCATTTATCTTCAAATTTTCTTAGCACACATTTTACTGGGTTTATATTTAATGGCAATTGGCTTCTATAAGCAACCAAACAAATTACTCAAGTGAATGGAAGGTCAAAATTAACGATCATTCCCATTTCAATATTCACTATTCGCATGTCATATGAAAAGCTCTTTACGTAAACCTTGGTCTATAAAGACCAGTTTATACAAACATAATTCAAATTTTGATCCGATGCTCAGCAATCTTAAGTCACTGCCTTTGGTGGATTAAAGGCTACTTGTACAAACGTGGTGCAAGTTTTGATGCGTTGTTCAATTATTTTGGCTCACTGATTTCCAAACTCACTGAAGTTCAACAATGGTCAAGCTTGAAATTGTTATTACAACATACTTGAACGATGGTTCAAGCATCGTTGCACTTCAGTCATCAATCATGTCCTTATTGTAATTATTATAAAATTATCTCTAACAAAGTCATCTACTCCATGTGTAATGAGTCTGCTATTATACGACGACTTTTTAGACTTTTAGTTTTCAAAATTAAATGAGTGCAAATGTGAAAAAAAATTTGATTTCACTTTCACAATATTTAATTGCGAAAAAAGTCATCTAAAAAGGCTTCGTGTAATAGCAGACTAAATCATGACTTTTTTACTTTGACCATAGTCTACCAACAAACCCCAACCCCTGTTTTTTTCTTTTATAGCTGCAAAATTAATTTTCGAATTTGAAAATGGCAAATAAAGAAAAAAGGGACACAAACATTTGATTGCAAATAAGTTAGGTAGTTTTTGCTAATAGTTTTGGTTTATTTCTACTTTTAACTTTCAAAAAATTTACTTTTGTGTCGTGACAGCTGTCCAGGCGTACCATATTGCAAATACAAAAATATAGGCCGCTGCGGATGCGGTTTTTTTGGATATCTCTCACTGTACTATATATAAAATCCCAAAAAAACACGCCTAAACATGATATTACGATGATAGAGAACACCAAAAAAGTGGGTGGCACAATTCTGTCTGTCTGTCTGTCTGTTTGTCTACAGCCTAAACGGCTCAATCAATTTTTTCAAACTTGGTATACAGTGATTTTTGGTGATTATGCCCACAAGTTCTTTTCATTTTTTTTTTAGAATAAAAAATAACGGTACCTGCCATACAATTTTTTTTAGCAATTTTGCATAATGGTATTTTTCTCAAAAACGGCTCGACAACTTTTCCTAAAAAAAATTAAATACATTTATTTTAGTAAAAGCTTTCTTTGGATGGAAAAGCATTTTTCAAAAATGGTTATTAATGGTACCTCCCAAAGAACCATTTTTTAATTTTTGATTTTCTTTAAAATGGTGCGCCCGATTTCAATTATTTTTTATACAGAAGCTTCCAAAAATATAAATATTTTTGTGTACCAAAATTTTTTAAAAAATATTTTTTGGATTTTTAAAAAATGTTTCAGAATATTTTTTGGAAAAGCAAATATTTCGAAAACGACATGATCGATATTTTTGAAACTCGATATTTATGACTATTTTAGTACTTTCTAAAATATTTTTCGAAAAAATTTTACATTTATGAAAAAATAACGGTACCTTCCATAAAAAAGTTAAAAAACCGCAAAGGAAAATATTTTGTTGCTTAAAAACGATTCCTACAATTTTGATTAAACTTTTTTCGTAAACTAAAATTAGTACGATCTACCATCAAAAATTATAAATTTTACACTAAGCAACTATTAGTAGTACCTGTCATAGAACGTATTTTTTATTTTGAGTTTTCTCGTTTTCGGCTCAAGGGATTTAGATGAATTTTTTTATATACAAATTTCAGATGAGATTAAATAATATTGCATAACAAAACTTTCAAAACAAAAGTTGACAATTTTTTTCAAATTTTGTTTTTATATACACATAAATATATATACTTGAGATTTGCATACCGAAATTTGTTCTTAAAAATGTTGTAAGAATTTTATATATACAAAATTAATTTTTTAAAAAACTGCTCCAACGATTTAAAATTTTTTTCCCGTGCAATCATATTCAATCAAGAATTAAGATGGCATTCTTTTTGTTCACCTCAAACTGTCAAAAGAGTTGTTTTAGTCAATTTAAATGTCGTATTTCATGCTTCTCTACATTTTTCCCACATAATTTCCATGTTTTTATTTACAATTTTCTTAAACCCGCTGTGTCTTGAACATAAGAGCAAGTACGTGCGACCCAGTCGTGCATATTATTTATAATAGCGGGCAGCAAAAGATTTCCATCCAGCCAGACTGTCTTCAAGCGAATCAAAGGAGTTAGAGCATACAGTCACTCACAAAATTATTCGGAATAAAAAGTTTTTATTTTTAGGCATGAGTTTTATTTTCTGTTATTATTCTTTGTTCTGTTATTGTTGTTTTTCTGTTATCTACATTCCTCTTTGTTTCATATTTTTATATGCTCATTTTAATATATATGGGAAACAAGAAAATTTAAAAGCGCGAGATTCTACCTGTCGTTACTTTTTTTATAATTTCAACAGAACAAGAAAAATCATTATATAGATTTGATTTAGATTTATTCCGAAAACTTTTGGGAGTGACCGTACATATATCAAAAAATTACTTAGTGCTCTCATACTAATTTGTACTTTAGGGTGGTCTTTAAATTGGATAGAGTATTGGATAGCCCATATTCGATTCAAAACATTGAAAAACAATTTTCCTATTTTTTTTCAAATTTTTATTTCACTCCCTTCGTCTTTCTCTTTTCACTTTAAGTTAGATAATTATGAGTTAAGGACGATTCTTAAAAACGAATAATATATCAGGGCGTATAGATTAGATTCAGACAAGGAAAAATCGTATCGGAGGGGGAATCTATTTCCCTCCGTTTAGGCGGGAGGGGTATGTTTTTAAAAAGTTGACTCAAAATAGAAAAGATTATTATCAGACCGCATAGATTAAATTCAGACGAGAAAAAAATCGTGTCGGAGGGTGGTTCTATTTCCCGTGCGTCGTTCAGGCGGTATGGGTAATTTTCTAAAGTGTTGACTCAAAAGAGACAAAATTATCTAAAAACAACGTCAACACTTACAATGCCATATGCTATAGATAGTTTTTTTAAAGCCACGAGTTCACTCTTTAATATGCTTTTTAAATATAGTTTTTAGTGTGAATACATTTTGAAAAAACAAACGGGGCGAAAAAGACTCCCTCTCCGATACGATTTTTTCCTCGTCTGAATCTAATCTTTAAGCTCTGATAATTTGTTCGTATATGTTATAGGAGTGCCACTTAGCCCATAATTAGTAACTTAAAGTGAAAAGAGGGAGACGAAGGGTGTGAAAAAAACCGGAAAAAATTGGAAAATGGTTTTTTCTATAAAGAGCCATTTGATGCCTATCTAGCTCGGAGGTAAAAACAAAAACAAAAAAAATGCAAGGACCACCCTAATGTACATATAATACCTATCGTAGATTGTGTTCAGTAATGTTATTATTCCATGATCCGTGAACGTCATATACGCCTCCAAAAAATCAATTTTAATTTCATATTTGAGTATTAACATTCGATATTAATTTTCCATGAGCCACATTTTATATGATATCTTTGAACTATTTTTTCAGCAAAAACACTCTTTTCGAAACAGAAAACTCTGAAAAAAAAACATACATAATAATAGAAAGCTGTTTTCATCATGAATGTGAACACATGGCTGCCTTTAAAAGAATATGCTTTCATTTTTAATGAAAACAAAAATCCAGTTAATTAAAAATAAACAAAAATGCATTAAGCTTTTTTCATACGGAAATCAATTTATCGCTTGTGTGTTTATTTATTGAACGTAATTTATAGATATTTCCATTTCAACAAAATATGTATGGCCATCCAGTTCAAGCAAAGCGACAATATTTTTGTTTATGATTTAATGTAGGTACATTATGTACTGTATAAATAAAATTTACTGCCTGGTTCATAGGGATATCTATCTAAAAAGTAAGTGCCTTAATACACATATATTTAAGCCTTGACCATATTTTTTTGGAGCAATGCTTTAGGTACTTTGTGTGAAAATATTATAATCTATCACTGATTGTTCGCACCACACGTAGTTACTTGCTCTAATGGTTAAAGTATATATACCTGGTTTCATAGCATCAATTAAATACAAAGATATTGCTTTTATATCTAAGCATATATGATTACGGTGAGCATTTCAGAAAAGAGAAAAACTTTTTAAAAATGTAAGTTTAAGAACAAAATATATGTTTATTTTTTTAAGAAAATATTTACCTACTTCTGGTGTGTTCAAATTTTATTTGTACACTCTTTCGGTCAGGGCATTTGAAGCTAGATATGATATTGAAAATATCGATTTATATTTCACATGTTCATTATCAAAATGTTTGAAAAATTCAAATAATTTGATATCTGGTAACCATTTGTGCAGTTTTCAATTTGTTATTCATTGAAGTATAGTTTGATTCAACTAATCTAGTAAAATAATTCTTCATCGTTGATTTCTAGATCTTTTTTAAATTCTAGTAATTTGGAAGAGCGTTTTCAAACCATGTGCACTGTGGTTCAGGTTGTATGGAGAGGCGATCATAAATTTATAAAATCTTAAATTAAAATCTTAATAAATGTTCAGACATGGTTAAAGATAGCATAAGGTATCGTCAGATTAAATTTCCGCCCACTGACACACCCATTTTTTAAAAAAGGTCTTCTAACTGTCAAAGTTGATTTTAATGAGGGGTTTGTTATTCCAGATAGTTGTATATAACGTTATTTCATTTCATATAATTTTTCTATTCACAATTTTCTTCTACGCTCACTTTTGGGAGCGCTTTTTTACAAAATATTGTTTTTTGAAACAATTTCTTAGAAAACGAAACGTGTTGCCGTATAAACATGCAAACAAAAATAACAATGCAACATATTATATATTATTAATTTATGATTAATATGAATAATATATTTATTAAATCGGTTCACAAAAAAAATAAAAAAATATTCAACAAAATATGTAGAAAATGCAATATTTTTCAAAAACTTAGTTTATGATATGCTTTTGTATATTTTATATATTCTACGAAATTTTTGAATTATAAAGGAGAATTGGCAAATTGGCTCATATACTCAACACAATATTGTGTCATACATTTTTGAAAAGTTTATTGTTAGAATATCATTTCATTATATGGCCGTTAAGCTCTAAACTTTTGGGTTCGCGAGATATTCGGCTTCAAAGCACCGAAAAGAACAATAATGCAACTCCGCATTTTGGACATTGTGGTAATTGCATGTACTTCATATTGTCTTTAAGTTGTAGACCATGGGGCTCGAGAGATATTTGGCAAAAAAAAGGCTGATAGAAAAATAATGCAATTCTGCATTGGGTGCTGGCCTATCAACACCAATGTGTCATACATGGTTGAAAACGTTATTATGAGAATTACATTTTATTATGCGGCTATTAAGCTCTAAACCATGGGCTTCGAAAGTTATTAAGCTTACTTAGTATGGATAGTATTAGTCTTAAGAGGGAGGCCGCCCCGGATCATCACACACTGGGTTAATTTTTAACTAATTAAAACTAATACAATTCATAATAAGCTAAATAACTTTCAAAACCCATGGCTTAGAGCTTAATGGATACATAGTAAAATGAAGTACTCATAAAAACCTTTTCAACCATGTATGACACATTCGTGTTGAGTAGGTACTTTATTTCATCCAGATGAACGAAATGATATGTACATTGGCTCTTATTTGTATGGATGAAAAATATAATGCAGGGCTGGATCGCACGTACTTGCTCTTATGTTCAAGTTGTGTGGGATTTTAAAAAATATTCAAGTAATTATAGAAAAAGTATAAAAAGCATTTAAATCGTTCTTTTAATTGTATAATCAGTCTGATAAATAACTTAGACCTAAAAAAAAGTATGCCTTTTGATTACTTAAGAAAATATGAATGCATGTAAAAAAAAAAATTTAAATCATTGAAGCCGTTTTTTTAAAAATTAATTTTTTATATATAAAATGATTGTAACATTTTTCAAAAAAAAAATAGGTATGCCAGTTTTGAGTATATATTAATATAGATTTAAAACTGAAATTTCAAAACAATTCATCAACCCGTTTTTGAAATATTAAATTTTCAAAAAAAAAAAATTGAATCTTTTTTTAAAAATCCAAAACTTATTTTTTCAAAACTTTTGGTATGCAGTATTATTTACATTCTAACAAAACTTTTGCTCAAAAAATTTTATTGAAATCGGATGAGCGGTTAATGAGAAAACCAAAAATCAAAAAACCGTTATATGGCAGGTACCGTGAATAAATGTTTTTGGTGATTTTTTACTTGCGATATACATAGGTACTATAGGGCAAGTTTTGGATTCGTGCAAAAAAAAATTTTTAGATGACAATTAAACATGACATTACGATGATAGAGAACACGAAAAAAGTGGGTGGCACAATTCTGTCTGTCTGTCTGTCTGTCCGTACCTCAACCTACAGCCTAAACCACTGACGCGATTTTCTTCAAATTTTGAACTTAAGGTTTTTTTGTAACTCTCCAGAGGTGAAATTGAAATTTTTTTTTAGCTCAAAAAATTACGGTAGGTACTTGCCATACAACCGTTAGGAAAAAGCTTATTTATTTCAAAAACGGCTCCAACGATTTTGATAAAAAAGAAATCAGTGTATTATTGTAGATATCATGTACCTTTTAGTTAGAAAAAAAAATCACCAAAAACATTTATTAACGGTACCTGTCATATAACGGCTTTTTTGATTTTTGGTTTTCTCATTAACCGCTCATCCGTTTTCAATCAATTTTTTTGTACAAAAGCTTTGTCAGAATATAAATAATACTGCATACCAAAATTTTTGAAAAAATAAATTTTGGATTTTTATAAAAAAAAGATTCAAAATTTTTTTTTGAAAAATCAATATTTCAAAAACGGGTTCATGAATTATTTTGAAATTTCAGTTTTAAATATATATTAATATATACTCAAAGTTGGCATACCAAAATTTTTTTTGAAAAATGTTACAAAAATTTTATATATAAAAAATTAATTTTTAAGAAAACGGCTCCAACGATTTAAAATTTTTGCTTGCATATATTCATATTTTTTCAAGTAATCAAATGGCATACTTTTTTTTGAGCTCTAAGTTATTTATCAGACTGTTTATACAATTATAAGAACGATTTAAATATGCTTTTTCTACTTTTTCTATAATTACTTGAATATTTTTTAATGTTCTTAAGTCCCATACAACTTAAACATAAGAGCAAGTACGTGCGATCCAGTCGTGCATTTTATTTTCTTACTAAAAGATACATATCTGCAATAATACACTGATTTTTTTTTATCAAAATCGTTGGAGCCGTTTTTGAGATAAATAAGCTTTTCCTTAACGGTTGTATGGCAAATACCGTTATTTTTTTAACTAAAAAAATTTAAATTTTTCCTCTCAACTTTAATTCAAAATTTAATGAAAATTGCTTCAGTGGTTTAGGCTGTAGGTTGAGGTACGGACAGACAGACAGACAGAATTGTGCCACCCACTTTTTTCGTGTTCTCTATCATCGTAATGTCATGTTTGATTGTTATCTCGAAATTATTCTTTTGCACGAATTCAAAACTTGCCCTAGTATCTATATATCGCAAGTAAAAATTGTTTGTTGTTACTGAGCACCATTTTTGTTTTGTTCTTCTACATTAAAAACGTGTCCAAAAAAAGATTTAGGGTAATACGATTTTTTATCACGTACCGCAATAAGTTAAAAACATTTTAATTTGATTTTTCATAAAGCCAACTTAAGGCGGGGGCTTTAAAAAATTTGATTAACAGAATTAATAAGTTGCATTTTCAAATCAGTTACCTGGCTTTAAAAAAAACATGGCCCGACTGGGTCGCTTGGAAATTAAGAATTTTTTATCGAAATCGTTTGTGCCATTTTTGAGATGAACAAGCATTTTATTAACATTTGTATAGAAAGTGCCCTTATTTTTGGAGCTAAAAAAGGATTAAAATATGCCCTTACTCTCACAGAAGTGTCAGCTTTAAGCTCAGTGCGGCTTGCAGCACGTCTAAACGTTGTTTGAAAAAAAAAAAAAAAAAAACAAAAAAAAAATAGGTAGGGTAGTGTTTTAAAATGTCAATAAACCAAAAAAAAAAAGTGCTCAAAACTTTTTGAAATAAGGACCACCAGTGTACATATGTAAACTAAAATTTGGTCAAAAGAAATTTACGAAAGACCTTTCGAAATTACTTGTACCTAATATAAAATTTTCGTATTCAATTTTTCCAACGAAATATTTGTTCAATTAACTAAATTTAGTGGAATGAACGATACAACATTTTCGAAATTACTTCGTAGTAATTTAAAAAAAAAATAAATATTTTTTGGGTGTACCTACTGTAGGAGATGCTGTTGCTTTTTAATAATTTGTTTTCTATTGTAAAATTGTATCTTCATAATATATGTGGGGGGAAATAAACACCCAATCTTACAAGCTCTCTCTTAGCCTTTTGTTGCATTTCATGCGACTTGCATAATCACTCGTGTGAAAATATTTATAAAATTTATTTTTGTTTAAACCTATTAAGTATAAAGTTAAAGAGATACATGTAATACATTATGTACGTCCGATTAATGTTGAGGCCATGAAATGAATTATTTATTTTTTCAGTTACTTTAAGGAAAGGTGTATAGTAATAATAAGTACTAACCTACTTAAATATGTTACTATATCAACGTTCTGAGCTATGAACTTTTAACTAGACTTTGACATCATCTTTGAGAGATTGCATCGCAAGTGCACCTTGGCGCCTCTCACATTTTCTCATTAGATCGTCATCGGACAACGAATATATTTGAAAGTTGTTTCGACCAAATACTCTTGCTGACATCTGCCAGAGGAGAGGATTATCAAATAATGTACAAAGTGGTGGCTAACGAGATTTTGCCATAAATGTATGGTCAAGTCGTTGCTGTTTTTTCACACTTATGCATTAGTTTAAGTTCCTACCTATTAATGTAGGAATACCTATATTTCATTTATGCGTCGTAAAATAAATATTTTTTTTTTATGCTCTATTAAATATGTTTAGGAGGAATACGCAAATTTTGTATTACTGCAAGCGATTTAGAGAACCCATATTTCGATCTTTTACAAATTTTTGTGATCATAAATCAAATAAAATTAAATTGTTGATTAAAATGCATTAAATAGTCTTAACGCCACTAAAAGGAGTCTGATTATTGGCTTGACACCCTTATAGCTCTAACTCTATAACTCTTTTCTAATCTATAAGAATAGCTAAGCTATTATAGCTCACTGAGACTGCTGTTGTTACATTCAAATGGAAACCTTCAGCATCAAAACATTATTTTTAATTAATTTTAAATACAAAATCGTCAATTAAAACAGTCTATTATTGCGTTTCTTTTTTTACCCTTTTCAATTCATATTGGAAATTAACCTTCCTTCCTTTATTAAGTGTTGACCGTCAACTAATCTAAGAAAATCATTTTACTGTGAACTTTTTTATTCATGAGTTTAACCCTTTTCGAACTTTCTGATTACTATGTATGTATGTACGTTAAGGTTAAGACCGTTATTTTGTACTCAAATCATTATTATTTCTTTAAATGAAAAAAAGGACATTGAGGTAGAAAGTTATCCACTTAATTTCTACCTTTTCCTTCATCAAAAGGTGTGGAAGAACAACTTCTCGAAAAGTTTTATTTGTGTTTAAAAGCCTGAGGCAACTTTGTTGTTCTGAATAACTTAAGAGTAATCAGATTCACAAGAAATATGATGGGGAAATCAAAATATGATAATTCTCTTAAGGATGCGGAAGAATGACATTTGAAAAAGTTTTAATCGTAACAACAAATGTCAACATAAACAATCTGCACATACACATGATGTCAAAACATTCCTTTAAAGAAGGGTTTCAATTGTTCCTTAAATCCACCCTTAATTTAATTTTAATTTTTAAGCTGGGATGAGCACGAGAAAGTAATAAACACTTCACATCTCATTAAATAAACAGTACCGAACCCTTGAGACTCTTAAGACTTTTGTGGTGTGTTTTACATTTCAAAAGTTTATTCCAAAGAGTTTATTCCAATAAATAAAGGAGGTTAACCTAGAAGGAGTTATAGAGGCTTTTTACAATAAATTAAATAGTTACTTTGAAGGATTTAATTCACCTTACAGCAATACACTACACACACACAGTTATGTTTCTATGTTAATTTTTTTTTAAGTTATGAAAGTTATGTATTGGAATATAAACAGAAACGAGGAAATATTTGGGATATTGTCTGATAAAAAGGATTACGCGAACTTTTTAGAGTCATAAAATAAGCTTAAAAGAAAAATAAACATTTTAAGCAATGGAAACTAACAGAAGCTTAAAGACTTTAATATTTTTGATCAAACGATTCATAAATATGATAATATTTTGCAGGCTCGTAATAAAACTTTGAACTGGAATTAATTTCTACTCCTTAAAACAACAACATTTATTTCTCTTTGAGATGGTTATACCAAATGAGCTTTAAAAAACGACAGTGCTTTAATTTTTTTCCAGACGAAAACAGCTTAGGTATAAGCAAACTTAGGTTGATTCAGAGAAAAATGAAATTGTAATTGTAATTTTAATACTAAATAAATTTATTGATTTTGATTGATTTTAAATTCTTGATTTTTTTATCTGATATGATATGATGTTGAAGTTTCGAATGTATTTTTCAAAAATTTCTTTTGAAATAACCGGACATAAAAATTGGAAACACCGTTTTTTGTTTAGATTTTAAAAATATCAGTTTGAAAATAAAATATTTTTCACAAGCGTGACAATGGGCCATTTTTGAAATTCATTTTGTTTACAGAACTTTGATCGGAAGTATTTTGAATATTGGATAATTTTGTTTATGGTTAAGCTGACATCTCGTTAGGTTTTTCTTTTTAAAATATCGATTTGTTTAATTTTGGAGCAGAAAAAAAAAAACAATTCTTTTGAAAAATATTTTTAGAGAGTGTGCCATTTTGCGAGTTTTCAAAGTCCTTTTTGAAAGAGCTGTCATCAGATAAAAAACAATACTACAAAATTACCAATTTTTTAGTTTTTTTTTTTTTTTGAAAAGTGCTATAGGTATACTCTTCATTTGTTTTTTTTTTTAAATTTCATAAAAATATTTTTTAAAATATGTTTGCAATCAGTGGTGCTCAAAAACCTTAGTGTAAAAATGTTAAAATGAAAGTTTCAACAATTTTAAGAGATACATAACAAAAGAGGTACAAAGAAAATGTTTTATTGGGTCGCACGTATTGTTATTAATTTGGAATTTCAAAGATTATAAAACGTAACTACATTTTTGGCTGCTTTGAGTCAGCCCAGTTTTGACAACTTATTCATCATTTTATTGGTAAAAAATAAAACCGCTATATCTCGACTTTGAAAAGGCTAAAAATGCTTGAGAAAAATGTCGTTTGTACAAAGAACCTTGCTGTTTTTTAATAAATATGCACGCATCTTTTTTTTTAAGGAAAAAAGGCGTTACCACCATACTAGCACTTGAAAATCTGGCAAATAACCTTAGAAAGTAAATTGTTGGCTAGTATATATGTCTCGAAACGCCAGAAATGTATGTAAAATAGGGTTAAAAAAGGTCATCTCGACTCTAAATGAAGAAAAAAATCCCTAATTTTTTCTAATTGTTGTTTTCATCTCCTATAGTCGCTGTAGGAGTAAATTATGTCCCTTCCTTTTTTGCATATTTGGGAATTCGCGTAAAGTGTGCCAAAATTCAGAGCATGTAGGTGCTTATAAAATGATTGCATAAAATAAAAAAAACTTATTGAAAAACAACGGCAACACTTACAGTAATATTTTGTAGTTGTTTGGAAAGCCAAATAGATAGTAGAGATCAGAGCTTCTTTATTTGAATTCAAGATATTTTAAGATTTAAATTGTCAAACTTGGCTTAGTTTTCGAGTTATACCAAGCATACTGAAAAATGCCCGGTGTGATCATTCTGTAAGAAACGCATTGGTGTATTTACTAGCATTTTCGGTTTAAATGGGCCAAACAAACATATTTAGTAATAATTATAACCACTGCACGTAAATGTCCCTCTTTACCCACCCCACTCCATTTTCGGGTCCATTAAAAATAGTCTAATAGGGTAAGATAGTTTATAAAAGATAATTTCAAATTTACTATTGAAAAGAGTTTTCAATAGTTTTCTATTAAAACAGCTATATTGAAGCAATATATTCACTTTATTAATTATTTTGATAAATAATAAACTGAAACAAGCGTTAAATCTACCAATTATATTGCATAACTTTTGTTGTATGTTTTATATTATTTATTCATTCTTTAGTTCATGAAACAAATATAAAATTATCAATAACAAATTACGTAGATATACCATGCAGTAATAATTTTTTTTTTAAACAGAATAAATCATTGACTGCAGTGTAAACATCCAAAAGGATTTTAAGTTCACTAAAAGCGAATTTTCTTGAAAGCATGAATGAATCCCCTCAGGCTGTGAAATTTTGTGTAAACACTACATTTAACCATTATTTGCCACATGCGGATCTTTTCTCATCCATTTATCTCTTTTTGGGTTCAACACATTTTTTTTCACAAAGGAAAACGTGACCTTAACTGGATTGCCCCATTTTTTTTAAAGACCAAGTGTGTGTTGGTAGGTATACATATCTCCCAAACGAAAAAAAAGCTATTCACACTTTATCATATTTGAAATAACTATCTTAAAGAGAGTATAAAAATAAATGTTTCATTGAAACCTTTCGTGATTTCGTTTCACTTTATCTTTTTGAAATAAGTGTGTAAAGTTAAAAAATTTAAAATACACCGCTTAAATAATGTTAACATCAAATATTTTGCCATTAGTTTTATACAAATACGCTTTAGAATCCACTACTTGAAAGCATATATCAATAAGTTTAAAAGTTAACCAACAGAAGGCAGCTTGTTTTTCAAGTAAAGTGCAGCTACTTATTAGTCAATCGCAAATATAATAATAGTAACTTTAAGCTAAGGCAATTAAAAGTTACAAACCAATATTAAGCACTTTATTTTCATGAATTTTCAAACTCCCCAATCGAAAAATAATTATCTATTTATCCCTTATAAGTAATAAATTAATCAATTTTGTAATTCGCTTTTTTTGTTTTGCTACTTCGCGAGCTTGATTTCTCATGGAGAAAGTTTTGGAGGAGACGTTACCGAGGCGATATCGTACTTTTTGGACCGAAATATAACGAGACTCTCAGTAGTATCGTAACGTTTGTTATCGACTAAGAAATGGATTTTTTAATATTATCGATACCTTCCCGTAAGAATGTATTAAGTGACATTTAAGAAAATTTAAAGGCATCGAAAAACCTCTTGTTCGATTATTTATTTGTGTATTTAATGGAATAAAATATTTGGCACAGGATTTTCAACTTAAAATCAATTTAAAAATCTGTTTATATAAACATATATATATAAAATACACAAATAAATAATTAAGGAAGAGGTTTTATAAAATATTAATTTAAAATTTTGAATATGTCGCTTAATACATTCTTACGGGAAGGTAGCGTTATTATTGATCATTGGAAGCAAACAATTCTTGTAATCGGTTACCTGGAAACGGCTCTAACGGTTTCGATAACATGTTCACAGTTTGCTTTTTTTTTACAAAAAGAAGGTTAAGAAAATAATTTTAATTGATTTGATATTGGAGATTTTAGTAAAAACTGCCAACTGGCACGCCCATTTCACTCATGATCCAAGGATTTAGGTCAATTTTCAGACTTGGTTTTTAGCAAGGCGAAGTTATTTTAGTAAAATCCCCCCACTGCCACTCTTTTTGTTCTTATATCTTAGTTTCCCGATCTCCAACAGCTTAATGATTAGGAATTCTAATCTTGTTGAGTTTACAGTGGTTTTTTGTTAAAGAATCCATGTTAGTTAAACTGAACTAATTACAATTTGCGTATGACAAAGGCCCTCACTATATGTCACTGAATAGTCCAAGTGATTAAGACGGACAAAACGCCAATTTGTAGGACTAAAGGCCATAAAAAGCTATTTTGAATCCAACAATTTTTGTTTTTTACTAAACCCATTTTTTTATTAACCAGTAGGTTTACTGGCCCCATTTGGGTGCTCTAAGTTAAACTAATAACCTAATGCTAATGCCTTTCGGCCTAAGAACTATCTTAAAGACTAGAATTCATTTCGGTTTTATTTTTCACCGAGAAGAATTCATAAAAACTCGGTATCTATGTCTTTATTTTTTTTTGTTTTATATAAGACTTACAAACTAAATAAAACTAGATTTAAACTAATTAAAACTAATTTAAACAACTATAAAACTACTTAAAACTACTTATAAACTACTTATTACTTACTTATAAACTACTAACAAACTAGAACAGCCACAGCAAACATTTTCGGGTTTTTCTAATTTTTTTTCTTTTTATTGGTTTTATAATTTTTTTTGGGCAACTCCTTTGGTCTTGTGGTAGGTATCAGAGAATAAAATGAGTCGAGTAATGTTCATGAACATTGAATACTCACTCGAAAAAAGCGAGTTCAAACAAACAAAGTCAACACAACCAAAATGTTTGCGAGTTTTCATGTTCATGAGTATGATGACTCGTAAGTCAGCACACTCATCAAACGAGTACAAATGAGTATACGTTGCAACCGAGTTCAAATGGTTTCGAATAAAAACGAGTCAGGCGCTCGTGACCATATTGTTCACGATCAGTATGATCAAATATACTCGAATCATGGCGGAAGATGTGTATTCGAGGTCTGTTGGTGACGATGGGCAGGCTAAGCAATTTTGTGTGGATTGGTGGATGGTGGTTGGTTTTTGTGATGTAATTTCAATTTCTTTTTTTTCAGTATTTCGACTATTAGTGAGAAATAGATGTTTCTCGGATTATGTGTTTTCAAAATAATAAAAATAGATGAAATGAAATTTGTTTAACTTGTTTTATCTAACTGAATTAAAAAAGGAAATGATATCCAAGCTAAATAAAATGAAAAAAAAAGATATAAGAGAAGAAAATGAATAAAAATGTATAAAACAAAGAAAAAACTAATAAAAACTTAAAAGCTATGAAACTTTTTTTAAATAATAGTCTAGATATATCTGTTTAAAAAGATTATAATGTTTTTTAGAAAAGCCTTAATTGAATATTATTTTTATTTTATTATTAAATTGCTGCTCCTCTTAAGTTGCCGTCGTTGAGTGAAATAGAATTTATCTTCAAATTGGTATTCGCGTCGAATTTTCAACCATAAAGTCGGAGAATAGGTCTCTGGCACTAGATGAAGTAGATGGGTGATCTTCAACATTGCCAACAGATGTAGAATGCACTGTCGGAACTATAGACTTTATATAATCATATATTTCCATTTTCTCGATTTCCGAAAGTATTTGCAATAAAATGCATGGAGGATATAAAATGTTGCAGCTTTGAAAACTATTTTTTTATATTTCATTTTGAAGGCATTTAAAAATCTCCAACGTACAAACAAAAGTACCTAAATATCCTTTTTAAAAGAATGACTTAAAACCGCAATATCCCAAACTTTCATGTGGCATTCGTGTGTAGGTATATTATATACCTTACTTACAAAAAGGCATTTGTCGCGATATTGATGATTATGTGTCACATAATTGCATTTCCTATACATCGACCCATTCATAAATCTTTTTAACATATTCGCAAAAAGACAGACAGGTTTTTTTTCCTGATAATTCAATCCATCCCTAAAAAAACACTAGACAATATACCTAGACCCAAAAAACGAAAAGAGTTATCCTTTCTTAAAATAAATCCAAAAATACAGCACTATACATACCGCATTTTTATTAGGGTCGCATACCTATATTATTTACATAAATACCTAATCTACATAAGTACATTTGTCGCAGATTTTGACGATCATGTGTTGCATCTTCTTACCGACACAATAAATCTATTCAAGAGATACAAACAAAAACCAACAGGAACAAGTTTACTTCTTGCTAAATTGCAAATTGAAACCACCGACCATAGAAACAGTGAATAGATAAAAATAAATACATATAGAATCTACCTACCCGTGCACAAACTATGATGCAAGACCAACGACCGATCCACGATCACATTGCCTTTGGCTATTCATGATGTTCACGATATTTTCGAATACCCATTTTCTTTCGAGTATACTCGCTTTGTTTTGAGTACTCGAAAATTGTTGCAACTGTTCATGAGTAATTTTGATTGTGGATATAGAAGGCATCAGATACTCATGAGTTCGATCAATTTGTTTGACCTGACTTATGAGTATTTTTACTCATGGATAAAATGACTTATGAGTATAGAGGCAGATCGATCGAGTATGAACGATCATAAACAGAAATTGGATTTTGTTCGAACTGATTCGAACACGCTCATTTTAATCTCTGGTAGGTATACAGTGTCTGATTAGTAATCTAACATGTATGTATATTTTTAGACAGGGTGATAGTCATAGTCCACAAGTAAAAAAAAAAACCACTGTTTTGATTGAGAACCCATTCAAATTGGTCATAAGAGAGTTGTGAATTACTTTCCTGCGAAATTATGACCCTGTGTTAATATTAACTTTGTCAGATCCTAACCGGAACTTTATTTAGAAATTGTGAATTATTAAAAAGAAATTATAAAGTTATTATAATTAACAAGTTGGTTTTAACGCCCTTTGAAATTGAATGAATAAATTGATATCAAAACGCTTTTATTCAATGCACGAAATATTTAATACAAAATAATTTCTTTTAATATCTACTGATTGGTATCTGGAGATGTTTCCGCAACTTTAAATATTAAAAATTGCCTTAAAAAGGACCTACCCTTTCACATTAAAAAAGTATCCTTCCATAAACTGGCAAACAAAAAGATTGGTGTCTGCTCAACACCAATCCTTTAAGACATAAACCATATCTTACCGAAAAGTGACATTAATTGCATTATTTGACTTGAAGGTGTGTCTACTCAACATCTATTTTTTAAGACATGAAACTTTATTTTTCCGAAGTGCATTTGGTGTCTGGAGGTGTTTCTTCAAATTTTTTCATGTTCAAAATATCAAAAAACTACCAAAAAGTGGAGGTCCCATTCCTTGACATCAAAAAGGTATGTTTCCCCTAAGCTGCATCTACTCAACACCTATCTTCTTAGTCCTTATTTTCTCAACGCTTTTGGCATCTGAGTGCGTCTCTTCAACACCTTTTTTTTCAGAAATCAACACTTATCTTCTTAGACATTAAGGGTTATTTTCCCAACATGCGGTTGGTATCTTGAGACGTTTTCGCAACTTTTTTTCATGTTCAAAATATTCATAACTACCAAAAATGTAAATTCCACTATTTAGCATATAAAAACTTTTTTCCCGAAAAGTGGCAACACTGACATTTTACTCGAAGATGCGTCTACACCGTTATTTTTCCAACATGCGTTTGGCATTTGTGGACATTTTCTAAATTCTGTTCAAGCTCAAAATATTAAAAACTAACTGAAAAAGTATTTTCCCGAAAAGTGGCGACATTGAGATTTTTTAAGTATGCATATTTTTTAATGATTTTTTGTTCTAAATCTTAAAACTACCAAGTGTTTTCAAGAACAAAACCAAAGACATGTAACCAAGTCGTGCATTTATTTTAATTTTTTGACATTGAAACTCCATCGAAACCAGAAAAAACCGATAGCGTTTCCGATGCCAAGATGAGAGCTTATTATTTATACGAGACCTTTACCGAGGCGGTACAGAAACTTTTCGATTTTAACGACACCGTGACGATACTTTCAAAAGTATCGTTTGGTTTGTTTTCGTGGCCAGCCCTAAGCTGTATTTACTGAGGCAATTTTATTGAAGTTTTGGTTTTTTGTAAGAGCTGAAATTGATTTTTTTGTTAAGCAACAAGAATAACAGTACAAAAGCTAAGAAAAGCTTGTTATTTCAAAAGCTCATCATATTGTGATTAAACTTAAAAATTAATAGTAAGGCTAGGACCGCACTTGCGATTTCAATCGCGCGACTGTTTAGTCGCCAGAAATAGAACACGTGAATTTTAATAAGAATGAACGCACATGCGACCTGGAAATCGCGACGATTAAAAGTCGAAAAATTGTTCCATTTTTCTGGCGATGCGATTGTCGAAAGTTAAAATGAAACAAACGGACTTAGATGGTTGTGCTCGCACTTGCGATTTAAAATAGCGCGACTAAAAAATCGTAGTCGCAACTAGAAAAAATTATACACGCACTTGCGATTTTCAAACGTACGATTATTTAGCCGCAAGAAATGAGACACATGGTTTTAAATGTGAATGCACACATATGCGACTTTAAAATCGCAGCGATTAAAAAAATGAAACCAGATCTATTTTTTGAGCGTTTTTTCTATCGCGAAATTAAATAAACGCATGTGCGTGCATTCATATTAAAAGCCTTATGTTCTATTTCTTGCGACTAAAAATCGTGCGATAGATAGCCGCAAGTGCGTGCATGGCAATTATTTGTTGCGACACCGATTTTTTAATCGCACCGACTGAAAATCGCAAGTGCGGTCCTAGCCTTAAACAGCATTTTTGGTTTTGGCAGGAATAGTTTCTCTGAAAACATTTTCTTTTTTTTGGTTATTGCACACTTCATACAAGTAATATCTTGTAAAAGGTTTGACTATATATAGTACATATTTATTTTTGTCGAATGCATAAAATCATTAAATTAAATAGCCGATGACAAATACTATCGTTAAATACCATATTCATCCCCGTTAAATAATTTAAAAATTTTATTTATTTATCGTGCACACTTTTCAAAGTTCATCAATCAACAATCAAAGTATGCCATTGCCATCAAGTGTTGTCTGGACATTGATGGAGGCACATCCTTTATCTGTTTTTTGTATGTATTTGGCCGAATAAAAATTCGCATCTTTTCTTCTCTTTTGTTTTAAAAGGCAATACGGATAAATACATAATTCATTGATTCGAATGAATTTTGAATCAAATTTCGTACCGATAAAGCTTCCTTAACACGGTAGAGGTACGGCATTTTAAAATTCTTACATTCTGGCAATCTTAAGTCCTTAAAAACCTTTTCTGGGCTAATAATATGTTAAAATGCAACCTTTGAATAACTTAAGTGAACCAATTGCTTTGAAATAATAATACCCAATATTTTGAGTATGGCATATACATCACCCTTTATGTATTCTATTCTACATATGATGGAATTTTCGACGGCTTCGCTGATATTTTAAAAACTGTTTAAGATTTTAAGTAAAGAGCGGCTGGACGTCGACATAAGAAAGCGTAAATGGCGTTGGATTGGTCACACACTGAGGAAACAAAACGATGAAATTGCAAAGCAGTCATTTGAATGGAATCCTCAGGGTGCACGGCGGGTTGGAAGACCAAGAACAACATGGAAATCAACTGTCTTAGCGGAAGCAGAATCCCAGAGAAAGACGTGGCCACAGCTAAAGTACCTTGCAGCAGACCGTGAAGAATGGAGACGTTTTGTTGACGCCCTATGCCCCAGCCGGGGTTACAGGACACGATGATGATGATGATGAATGGATGCCACGCCCCCAAAATGGAAAACCTCAATATTTTTTATTTTTCCCTTTGCATGCTCTTTAAACTCTATCGTTCTACTAATTTTCATCGCTCAACAAAAATTGGAAGTGCATTTTATAATTGATAACAAGTTTTAAAAAGTGGGCGGATAACACGCCCCTTTAGCAGAAAAACCCCAATCGTTTGATTTTTCTTTCCGTATCTCCACTTCTGCCCTCTAAAAGTACTTGAGAGTGCTAGGAAGCCATATGGCCCTAGGCTCAATGATAGGAAAATCCCTATGCACACCTCTGCGTGGGTAGAGGGTGGGTAACGCTAACGTGCAGGGGGACCGAATGGATGCCAGGATAAGCAGACAACCCAGCTATGCTGGTCAGGGCACAAACTTGTCCTTGGGATGGTTAAAAGTCCCCTTAAGACGGATGAACTGCAGGTGGCGGTCAACGGCATGATAGTCTGGTGGCGGAGGACCTTTTTTTTTTTTTTTGTTAAAAGGCCAACGGTAGCAGTAGGTAGCGTCTGTAACCCAAATTGGGTGGCTACAAAAGGCGTCTGTTTTCCCATAATGGGCGGCCTCGAGCAGTGATGTGTTTGACCATACAAAAGGCGGGTGTGCCTGTCAAATCTGAGCTTATGTATGTTATTAATCGTATCTCGGAAAACACCATGGTGGAAGGATATTTATGCTAATACATGAAATATGACAACAAATGGAAATGAGTCCCGAAGAGGTAACCATTTTATGGAGAATCCTTCTGCAGCTTCGGCTGCTGTAAACCGCACATCGGATTTGGGGGTGCGGCATCTTTCGTGTACCAGCGTCAATCAAGACGCCATAACAATAAATGAATCGTTAACAAATAGAAGAAGTCTTTTAAGAAGAGCAAATGATACTTTTGGCTACCGCATACGTACGAAAATCGGAGCATGTAACTTTCGATCCTTGTACGGCGAAGGTAGATACGAGCAGGTTGAGGTTGATCAGTATCCTGGGCATCAGCGAAACTAGGTGGAGAGGAAGAGCCGAATACAGAGCTGACTCTGGGCAAACGAGAATGCTGTATTCCGGGGAGGATGAAAGAGAGGGTGGCCAAAGGCTGCATGGTGTTGGAATTATGTTGAACGAAGAAGCGAGGCGTAGTCTTATATCCTGGGCGCCCATTTCTGCAAGAATAATGACAGCAAGGTTCCGTTCAAAAATTCGCAACGTCAGAATAATTCAGTGCTACGCCCCCACAAATGAGGCGACCGAGGAAGACAAAACCGCTTTCTACACTCATCTTAACTCAGTTTACAGTGGTGTTCCAAGAGCCGACATCATAATTGTCATGGGAGATCTCAATGCCCAAGTCGGATCAGACAACTACGGTCTGGAACGCGTCATGGGGAAAAATGGCTTGGGGTCACGAAATGAAAATGGCGATTTGCTGGTCGATTTTTGTAACGCTAATCGTCTTGTACTGGGTGGGACTGTGTTTAAACATAAGACTTGCAACAAAATCACCTGGGTACATCTGGATGGTCAAACTGAAAACCAAATTGACCACATCATGATTCAGCAGCGATGGAGGAAGTCAATGTGCGATGTTCGAAGCATTAGAAATGCCGACATGGGAAGCGACCACCATTTGGTTCTCATGTGTCTCAAGCTACGAACTGCAGCTGTACAACGTCAAACACAGGGTGCAGCAAGAAATTCGAAGTTCAATACAAATGCTTTAAGTGATCCCAACATATGTCGTAACTATGTCACCAACCTTAACGACAGAGCTTCGTCATTAAACGGAATACAGCATTCAACAATGGATGAGATGTGGGGTGATATAAAAAGTGTTTTTATGGATGCTGGATCCGAAACTGTACCCAAGCAGTCGAGAGTTAGAGACTCTTGGATATCCCAAGACACCTGGGATAAAATCGAGCTTTGCAAATCGTTGAAGATGCAAACAAATGCCGAAGCGGATGCTCAACGAAAGGCTGAATTGCGAAGAGAGTATCGCTTAGCACATAAGATGGTCTATCGCTGTGTGAGACGTGACAAGAGGGTGAGGTTAGACGGTCTCGCAGAAAATGCGGAAAACGCTGCAAGAAGAGGAGATATGAGAGAATTGTACCAAATATCCAAGGAAGTTGTCGGGAAGAAAAGCAACACCAATCATCCTGTAATGGATGTGGATGGTACACTTTTGGTATGAATCGAGGATCAGCTGCGCAGGTGGAAGAATCACTTTTGCCTTGGTCAATGAGGATTCTGTCGAGCAGAGTGCTGAAGTGCCCCAGCTTAACGAGATGCGTAGATCATATAGGGGTATTGACATCGAACCCCCTACAGTACTGGAAATTCAATCTTCAATAAATCTTCTAAAAAACAACAAAGCAGCTGGACTTGACGGTATACCAGCCGAGTTCCTGAAAGCTGACCCTGTCAGAACGGCTAGTATTCTACAACCGTTGATACGAGCTGTGTCGGAAAAGGAAATCTATCCCAGTGACTGGAAGGATGGTGTAATTGTCAAGTTGCCAAAGAAAGGTGATCTTAAGAATTGCAACAATTGGCGAGGTATTACAGTTTTGTCCGTTTTTCCAAAATTAATGGCAACCATCATTCTGGAGCGGATAAAGGTTAGAATCGAGTCTACACTCAAGAGGCATCAAGCTGGTTTCCGGAGTGGGCGGTCTTGTGTCGACCATATCAACACTCTGCGTATCGTTCTTGAGCAGTCTGCGGAGTTTCAATCACCGCTTTACCTCATGTTCGTGGATTTTGAGAAGGCCTTTGACCGAGTCAACCGTGAATGTATATGGATATCACTTCTTGGTAGAGGAATTCCCCCAAAAATTGTTGCCATTGTAAGAGAGTCCTATAACAACGCAGGATGCTTTGTTTTACACAATGGACAGCTATCCGACTCTTTCTAAGTGCGGCAGGGTATGAGACAGGGAGATGTTCTATCGCCAATTCTCTTTCTACTGGCGATTGACGATGTTTTGACGGCCAGCGTTGGAACAGCAGAGAGGCAGGGAATCCAATGGAGACCCTTTGAAAGGCTTAGCCACTTAGACTATGCCGATGATATATGTCTCTTGGCAAATAACATCAGCGGGCTGAACGGCATGTGTCAAGCTCTGAAGGTAAAAGGAGAGGCGAGTGGTCTTAAAATAAATAGCAAAAAGACAAAAATAATGCTCACAGGCCGCTCCACACATCAGCGTATTTTAATACAGGAGACGCCAGTTGAAGAGGTTGAACAATTTAACTACCTTGGAAGTATTGTTTCAGCAAATGGTGGTACTGATCTGGACGTTCAAAGTAGAATAAATAAAGCTCACGCAGCCTTCGGTTCTCTCTCCCAAATTTAAAAATCATGTCAAATCTCCTTGCGCACAAAGTTGAGATTCTTCGAATTCAATGTCAAATCCGTGCTGTTATATGCTTGCGAAACCTGGAAAGTCACGACTACCATCTCAAAGAAATTGCAGGCTTTTGTGAGCCGTTGTCTACGCCATATTCTAAAAATTCGCTGGCCACAAATTATATCAAACGAGGAATTGTGGGGCAGGACAAGTCAAGAGCGGCTGGACGTTGACATAAGAAAGCGTAAATGGGAATGGATTGGTCACACACTGAGGAAACCAAACGATGAAATTGAAAGCAGTCATTTGAATGGAATCCTCAGGGTGCATGGCGGGTTGGAAGACCAAGAACAACATGGAAATCAACTGTCTTAGCAGAAGCAGACTCCTAGAGAAAGACGTGGCCACAGTTAAAATATCTATCTGCAGACCGTGAAGGATGAAGAAACGATTTGTTGGCACCCTATGCCCCAACCGGGGTTACAGGACTTGATGATGATGATCCACTTCAAGCCCTACCTCTATACCAATTCTCACCATTCTAAGACAACCGCAACTGAACCATATAATTGATAATATTGATACCCTACTGATCTAAAAAATTTCATCGTTCTACAGCAGTCGGAAGTGACCCATACAATTTATAAAGATTTTCGGGAAAGTGGGTGGATGCCACGCCCTCTGAATGAAAAGTTTTGAATTTTCAATTTTCTCTACCAATTTTCATTGCTCTACAACAATTGGAAGTGCTCCATATAATTTATATAAATTTTCGAGAAAGTGGGTTGATGCCGCGTGAAGTTTCATGGCCGGGAAGTGATCCATAGTCAGTGAATCAGTGAGTCAGTTACAGTTTTAGCGATTTTTCAAGTCCAATAACTACTGAATCTAAATCTAACCGTGCTCTTAGATGTAACGGTATTTCTTTAATGAAAATAAACAATTAAATCAATAAATGACTCAAATAAAAAAATAAAAAGAAGTTAAAATCGAAGAATTTTATTGCATAAAAATAATGGTACACTCAGGCGTATACACACTATTTTTTTATCTTTAACCAATTTTACTACATTAAGGAATCTTGTACTAAAATTTTAATCTGTGCAGGTTAAGTTGCAGTTAGTGATGTCATTTCCAATATTGTGCTTGACAAAATCTTGCGGCTGCCTTATTCAGATGTTATTTTTTCTTTTACTATAATTTCTGAAATAAAAATAAATATGAGATAAATCAATTTTTCAGGAATTTTTCAATTAGCCATACATCAGTACAGCACACATGGCTTCCTCGTATTTTTCTTCTTTCTATTGAAAAAAGGTGAGTGCGGTGCGGAGTTTACAGGCAAACGCTATCGTACAGTAAAAAGATTTTTTTTTTAAATAACTTTAGAGAAAAACTTGAAAATTAAAGATTTATTCAGTATATTTTATTTTAAAATATGTTTAATGTTAAATGGTAATAATCCCATACTTGACCTTCTTATCCAAAAAACTTCCTTTGACCACATATATTTTCAGGGAATCCTTTGATTCTTGGCTCTATTGACGATTTTCTTCAAACATGGTACATGGCGTTTTTTGGTCATTCCCCCGCACGTTTTTTTTTCATTTTTTTAGAACCAAAAATAACGGTGCCTGCCACACAATTTTGTTTAGTAATTTTACATATTCGTATTTTTCTAAGAAACGGTTCCACGACTTTTCTTAAAAAAAAATCAATAGATTTTTCAAAAAAACATTTTTTTTTTAAACTGCTGATTTTCTTCAAAATGGTATGACTGATTTGAGTAATTTTTTTTACGCAGAAGCTTCCAAAAAATATAAATAGTTTTGTGTACCAAAATTTAAAAAAAATATTTGTTAGATTTTTAAAAAATGCTTTAAAATTGTACATATTTGGAAATTCAAATATTTTGAAAAAGAGGTGATCGATATTTTTGAAACTCGATACTAAAGAGCTTTTTAGTACTCTAAGAAAAAATAATGGTTCCTTCCATACTAAATTTAGGAAACCTCAAAGGAAAATATTTCTTTTCTCAAAAACGACTCCTACGGTTTTGATTAAACTTTTTCTGTATACTTAAACTAGTACGATCTACTACCAAAAGTTATAAAATATTACACTGAGCAACTATTAATAGTACCAGTCATAGAACATTTTTTTTCCTTATCGGCCGAACGGGGTTAAATAATTTTTTTAAATACAAATTTCAGATAGATAAGATTAAATAATATTGCATATAAAAATTTTCAAAAGAAAAAGGTTTGAATTTAAAAAAAATTTCAATTTCTTTTTGAAAATTTGATATCTCAAAAGCGGGTTGATTTGTTTTTTAATTTTGTTTTATATGCTCATAAATGTATGCTTAAGATTTGCAAACAAAAATTTTTCCTTAAGAATGTTTTAAGAATTTTATAAATACAAAATTTATTTAAAGAAAAAACTACTCCAACGATTTTAAACTTTTTTTCCATACAATTATATTCAATTTCAATCAACATTTAAGATGGCATTCTTTTTTCACTTCAAACTGTCAAAGGAGCTGTTTTAGCTTACTTAAATATCGTATTTTACGGTACTACTACATCGAAACTTAATTTTCCTTAATTCTAAACCAATAGCGGAAAATTGAAAAAAAAAAATCGATTGTTCCTTATGTCTATTATGTCTATAAGTCTATGTGGGCGCGTACCAACATATTGTGACTTTAAAAAATTATAAAAATTTCAAAAATACGGGAACTTTACGATGCGTACCACACAATTTAATGTGAAATAAGGTAAAGGATACTTTTTAAATATAATGATACTAAATTAAAATAAAACTTATAAAATAGTTTACTTTATTTATATTTAAAGTTTGAACAAAAAAATATAGTTTTGCAAATTTTAAATTATAAATCAGGTCCGTTCCTTTAGTTTGAATTTCTATTTTTTGTTCGTTTTTGTGAATTTTAATCCAAAGTTCTAAAGATCAAGTAAAAAAATAGTCGAAAGTCAAATCAAAAAGTAAGATCTAGTAATTTATATGCTACCATCATACTATGGATAGAGTTATATGAAGCTATTGCACGAAAACCAACCCAATTATCGGGCATCTTTATGTGATGCTAAGCCGTTTTTAATTGAAACACTTTTGACCGCCACGGGATTCCAACCTTCAGCCGATTAGCTACTCATATCAACATTCCACTACCGAAGACATGTGATCAGTATTAATCCAAATCAGGTGCATTGCATTGGACATAACTAGTTGTATGTTGTTTATATTCATTTCTTTTTCTTTCTGTTTTTCTTTACTTAATTTATAAGCCATTTCGGATATTATGAATGAGGGAGGAGATGAGCTGAAAAATCTGAAAATGATCAGGAATGAGTCATTTAATTGAAATGGTTTTTTTTTTATTATAACCATACATGGAATACAAGCTGCAAAACGTACTATCAACAAATGAATTGTCCAGTTTATATTTCTGAGGCTCAGATAATATCCCCAGTTTTGCTGTCAAATACTAAGTAAAAAAACTTTTGGATTCGTCTACTCACTGATATATAATCTGCACAAATAAATAATTTTATTCAATAAGCTCATTTTTGTTAATTTCAAACAATTTAAATTTAATTGGCAGTAATTTTGTTAACTAAAAAGGTAATACTTAAATCTAAGTTTTCAAGTCTTTTATTATTAAAATAAAAACCTTTGAAAGTGAAAATATATTTGTTTGAATGTTTATCACTCAATCGTGCTAGAACACCTGGGGGGTCATTCCGTATTTCGATTATCACCAGACGATATCGTTTAGACCAGCGATTCCCAAAGTGTGTTCCGCGGAACCCCTGGGGTTCCGCGGGAGAGTTCTCAGGGTTCCACAAATTTCTTGAAGTATAAACAGTAACAAACAATTAAAGAAAAAAAATGAAAATTTTCAAAAAAAAAAATTTGAACAATATTTTTTTTGAAGTTTATATATTTTAATCGAAGTGTGAACTTCAAGGTCTAAACTGTTTCATAAGTAAACACATCATTAATTGGGGAAAATGTATTGATATATCTATACAGCGGCGGAGCCGCAGCAATGGTGGGAAAGGTTAAAGAGGTTGTTTCCAATATTAAAAACTTTGCTCTTAGAAGTACCAACAGTCATTATATTTTCCATCGTTAAGCACTTGTTATGAAAAGAATCCCAACCAACTGATTTAAAAAAGTTCTCGGTGAAGCTGTGAAAATAGTAAATTTTGTAAAGAGTCATCTTCTCCAATCGAGATTGTTTAAATTAGTGTGTAAGCAGTAGCGGATCCAGGATTTGGCTGTGGGGGGGGCTTGGAGTTCGCTTAGACACATCTTTTGAAAAATTCTTAATCATATACGAATGTCCTACCAACACAAATTCTCAGAAAGTAGGCTAGTCGGCAGCTGAATCAAAAAAGATTTTGTATAATGCAAAAATATATGTAGGTACTTAAAAGGAAAATTCTGCAAAATTTTATGATTGGAAATGTAGCATTTGGTAGTTAGTAAGCTTCAGCTGCTATTTTGAAAAGACGCTTTAACCAGTTTCTCCACAAAGACACATCGTATTAAAAAGGTGTTAGGATATGTGTATAGGAACTTTAAATAAGTAGATAGGGACTTTTCTTTAATTTGAATATTTGTTGTAGGATTTATAAAACCTCATTGATTTAACTTTAGAATTTATTGATAAACCTTTGTAGGATTCACAGTGCAAAATTTTTTTTCTGTTTTTGACACTAACGTAAGATCCGTATGAAAGTTAAATGCAAACATTGAAACAAAAGAGCGTACGCAAGGGGGGCAGCTAGATGTGCTTTCCCCCCTCTAATCAGAATATATTTCATATATTATTCAATTTTTCTTCTTTTGATGAAAACATTTTAAATCAAGATTTCTGTAATAAGACTTTTTTTTAATGAGTTTGCTCCCACCTAATCAAAATCCGGCGTACGCCCTTGTATCTCACCTATCTATGTAATTGTTAAAATTTAACTCCTATAGAAGAAAATGCTATAAATGACAAAAAAGAAAGGTAATTAAGCTCCCTATAAAAAAAGACAATTGCAAATTTTTTTTACAAGGAGCTCTTCCAAGAAATTAGCTAAATTATGTTTTTCAATTCACTTTTTGTAAATTTGAGGAAGAAAAATTTATTTGGATGTACTGTATCTATTCCTCTTTAGTCCATGTGGATTGCGTTATACGAGAATTGGGTCCATATTCAAACAAAAGTGTATATTACACTTTTTAAAGAAAAGCTGATTTTTACATTTCGAAAACGAAGTAAATTGAAATGTTTTCTAATTTCATATAATGAATATTGCTCGCGAAAAGAGCTCTCTAATCTTTCGTTAGAGCACAAAGAAAGTCAAAAGAGAAACTAAGATCAAAAATCGTTGCGTCTAAAAGCAGTCTTTGAAATCATCAAAATATCCTTCGGCACACGAAAACAATCTGAAATAAAAACATAAGATTCAATTTCTAAAACAATATTTTGATGTTATCATGCAAGCTATCCGTATCAAAGTTATTCAGCCCGATTACATATAGCATCCGTCGAATGAACTGCGGAGCGAATTAGACTGAATTTTGACATTTTTACTATGATTCAAATGTCATAATTGGGCCTGACTCATTCGTCTGATTCTGTAATCAGGGTGATTTTTTACACCAGAAACTTAAGCCCCAAGAGTTATCTGGGCTAAGCTAAGTCCGAAAAATATCAAGAGGAGTTTAAGAAAAAACCTTATGTTCATTCGTTTTGTCAAACATAATTTGATTTTTTAGATATATCAATACCCAATAAAATACCTAGTCAAAAATAATAGTATGAAAGTCAACCTCACTAGTTTCAATATAAGGGCTTGAAAAAAAACACAGCATTTAGAAATGCATACTTACTAGCCCCAAAGTTGTTATTTGTTTAGTTCGATTCCTTAGGGGCTTAGAAGAAACAAAGGCTTACACACAAATTATTAAGCCCCAACGTTCATTTTTTCCCTGAACTTCGGAAAACAACAGCTTCCATGCAAATTTTTTAGCGCTTGCCTCTTACTTTCGTCGGATTTCTTTACTGCCTGCAAAAAAAAAACACAGCTATTCTGCAAATTTGTTAGCCCCAACAGTGTTATATTTTTCATCAGATTCCCTTGCACGCTTAGGAGAACGCTTCGTAAAGGCTTAGCCCCAAAACTCAACTTTTTGTCTTATACCTTTAAGGTTTGAAATAAATAGAGCTTACGTACGTATATTTTATTTTTTATATAATCGTCTTTTTTCATCCAATTTTCTTGGGGCTTCGAAAAAAAAAACACAGTTTGCATATAATATGGTTCAGCCCAACAACTCATTCAATTTTCCTAGGGCTTGGAAAAACACAGCTCACATGTACACTTTGTAGCCAAAATCTTAGTTTTGTTTGTCTAAATCTCTTTTGAATCAGCTGTGGGGGGGCTTCAGCCCCTATAGCCCCCCCTCTGGATCCGCCACTGTGTGTAAGGATATGGGCAGTCAGAACGAATCACTTCTTCTTCATACTAAAATCCGATGGCTTTCCAGAGGGAAAGCTATATCCAGGTTATTTCAAATTCGTGATGAGTTGAATGTGTTCAAACTGTAAAAAAATATGTCTTCAACTGCAAACCGCTTTGACATATTGCATGATGAGCAATGGATTACGAAATTAGCTTATCTTACAGACATTTTCGAGAAGATCAAAAAAACTGCTACAGCTCTGCAGGAAAAATCAGTTACAGTATTTTTTGCGAGAGACAAACTGGCAGCTTTGAAAAGAAAAATTAATTTCTGGCTCTTAGTCCAGTTAATTTGTGGTCAAAAAGGCTCTTTGCGAGCAAATTGTGGGGTAGTTTTGATTTTTTCCTTCCTTCATGTTTTCGGGGGTGCTTAATCCAAATCTGAGGTTTGCCAACAAAATTTCGTGATGCAACATGGAAAAAAACGCAAAAAATGATGCAAAAATGCATTTCTTGTGAGTTTTTCACGAATGGCTCGAAAACTACCAACTATACGAAAATTACATTAAAGTACCATTGAAAGTGGGAATGGTGCAGTGGATGTAGTGCTTGACTGCTAACTTAGAGGTGTGGGTTCGAGCCCCATTCTAGGCAGCATTCTTTTCTATATTCTCCCAGCTTAACTGGACGCCACCCGTGAGATTTAATGAGATAATAAACACCTTGATCTCTATCCACTGTGCCAAACCTTTTCTATCCTCCTACTCTTTCTAACTAGTGCCGTGCTATTCAGGTTGCATTTAATAGACCTTAGGTCTTACAGGCATATAGTTAAAAAAAAAACAAAAAATAAGATTGCAATAAATCTCTATTCAAGGTTTTTTCTGCAACAACCCATTTGGACTCAGGCACTAGTCGAAAATTGACGTATTTCGAAAAAAAAAATTTTGAAAAAAATTACATCGAGAAAAAAATATTACTTCAAATTCGCATAAAAAATTCATTTTTTTTAAATCTTTAGATTCGAATATCTGAAAAACGTGACATGATAGAGCAATTTCAAGGCCAGATTCAAACTCAGCGCGTCAAAAGTTACATCAGAAAAGTATCTTGGTTTATGTTACAGACTAAAATTCAAAATGTTGTCACACAAAGTAATGAGCTTCCGAGCGGATTTTCAAAAACAGTAAAAATACATCAATTTTCGACTAGCGCTTGAGTCCAAATGGGATGTCGCAGGAAAAAACCTTAAATAAGGATTTATTGGAAATTGTGTATGGTTTTAATGGTAGCTGGACCCATTAGTGAAAAACTCCCAAAAAATTCATTTTTGCATCATTTTTTGCGTTTTTTTCCAATTTGAGTCACGAAAGCAGATATTAACAATGTTATTGCTCTCCGTTTGGTTAGTCTCGAAAGATCCATGCTGGATAACTTTCCAGATACAAATACTGACATCGAGTGGGTACAAAATCCATTTCTAATGAAAACCATCAAGCCTATGACCCTGAGTATACAGAAATACGAGTCACTGATAGATCTGCAGAGGAGCTCCTCTTCATCAAAATTTGTATTTGATTCTGTATCATTAAACGAATTTTGGATTGGTATTAAGAATGAATTCCCTGAGCTTGCCAAGAAAGCTATACTAAATTTGCTACCTTTTGTTACAACGTACCGCTGTGAAGTAGGGTTTTCAGCGTAGACTTACACAAACACAAAATACAGATCGAGGCTGGACGCTGCGAATACAACTTTCGGACACAGAAGTTAATTTAAAAACAATTATAAATCAAACAATGAAACAGATTCATTCTTCACACTAAATAAAAAATTGATTTTGAAAAGTGCTGTTATTTATTTTTTGCTATTGTCAGGATGGGGTTCCGAAATATATCTAGGCATTGTTTAGGGTTCCACAGCTTAAAAAGTTTGGGAACCGCTGGTTTAGACGATAGTCTTGCTTTCCGTGACATTGAAAATGACTTTCGTCTTGGCGATGAATTATTTGCTTTACGTAAGTCAATAATCTTCAAAACGCTATCGTCAAAACGATAGAGCTTAGATGATAGCTAAAGAGGTATCGTCTTGTAATTATTTGAGTTTTTTAAAAGCGATAAATGCTTTTTCGTTGATTTTTAACCGAATTGTTTTTAAATACTATGAAAAAATAATTATTGAATAATTACGGCATAAATATCAGTTCATGGTTTGAGTTTTCAGAAAAAAATTTTTTATCAACAAATTATACTTGCCCAATAATCTAATTATCAAAAAGAATCTGTCCAGTGATCGAAATTCGACCATTTAGACCAAAATAATCGTTTATCCATACGGGCGCCTATGTCATCAGGGCTCTCATCGCGTAAGACTATGATCGTCTGACGGCGTCTTTTTCACGTATAGTTAAACGCGATAGCTAAGGGGTGCCTACTCTTTTTGGTTTTGAGAAAATAAAGTTAAGAAGCAAAAAAGCATATCTTTGCTAGATATATTTTATTCAATATTAAATAATTTTGATGCACAACAGTAATTTTTTGGCAATTTTGCACTTTTTAAATAACCAAAGAATTGGAAATTGTAGAGGATGAGAGGAGAGGCTATGTTAGAAGCCCGCACCATGATTAAAGGCATTGTCTTGCTGCAAAATCATGCTTCAAACATATTCGATCGGATTTTTGTTTGTATTTTTATAATCGCTTTCAACACTGGGTGGCTTGTAGGCTAAAATCGTATTTTTAAAGGGACATTCTGATGACCAGCTGCTTTCAGGCCTAATTTCTTCATTGTTGCGTAACGTAAAGAATCAATTTATCCACAAATACATTTTACCGGATGATATTGCAATTAAATTTTTAAAATAACGTGACATTTCAAATAAAATGACAAGGACTTTTTGTTTTGACAGCAAAATTTAATTTTCAAATTCACTTCATTCATTCAAAAAAATAAACGATAGAGGAGACGATAGTGCATGAGTAACGTGAAGCAAAATTATAGACGATATCGTTAGATAATCGTTTTGACGATTATCATTTTAAAAATAATGGAATGACCCCCCTGGATAGTTTCGAATGAAAGGAATTAAAATCGATAATGTCATGGAATAGGTTATAGGATTGTTTTTCAAACGCAAAAGGGTTCTAGTTGACCCAAGGAAGTAGGTAGGAAAAAATCTTGTAAATAGAAAATTCCAATATATTATTCAAAATGTCTGTATTGTTGATGGTTCAAAGACAACAGTTTTAAAATGTTCGAAGTTAAGAATTTCGTATAGCACTTAGAATCAAATATTTGATCAAAAGCCAATTTTTACTTGCGATTATAGGTACTATAAGGCAAGTTTTGGATTCGTGCAAAAAAAAATTTTGAGATAACAATCAAACATGATATTACGATGATAGAGAACACCAAAAAAGTGGGTGGCACAATTCTGTCTGTCTGTCTGTCTGTCTGTCTGTTCATCTACAGCCTAAACGGCTCGATCGATTTTCTTCAAACTTGGTACATAGTGGTTTTTGGTGATTCTGGCGACACGTTTTTTTCATTTTTTTTTAGGACCAAAAATAACGGTACCTGCCATAAATTTTTTTTTTGGAAAATTTACATAATCGTATTTTTCTCAAAAACGACTCGACAACTTTTCTTAAAAAAAATTCAATAAATTTATTTTAGTAAAGACTTTCTTTGGGTGAAAAACCATTTTTCAAAAATGGTTATTAATAGTACCTCCCAAGGAACCATTTTTTTAATTTTTGATTTTCTTCAAAATGGTATGACCAATTTCAATTATTTTTTGAATGCAGAAGCTTCCAAAAAATATTAATAGTTTTGTGTACCAATATTTTTGAAAAAATATTTTTTGGATTTTTAAAAAATATTTCAAATTTTTTTTTGGAAAATCAAATATTTCGAAAACCGCATCATAGATTTTTTTGAAACTCGATATTTAAGACTTTTTTAGTACTCTCTAAAATATTTTTAGAAAAAAATTTAAATTTATGAAAAAATAACGGTACCTTCCATACAAAAGTGAAAAAACCGCAAAGGAAAATATTTTTTTGCTTGAAAACGACTCCTACGATTTTGATTAAACTTTTTCTATATACTAAAATTAGTACGATCTACCATCAAAAATTATAAAATTTTACACATAGCAACTATTAGTAGTACCTGTCATAGAACGTATTTTTTTATTTTGAGTTTTCTCGTTATGAGCTTAACGGATTTAAATGATTTTTTTATATACAAATTTCAGATAAGATTAAATAATATTGCATATCAAAATTTTCAAAAAAAACGTTTTTGAATTTTTAAAAAAAGTTTCAAACTTTTTTTTTGAAAATTCGATATCTCAAAAACGGGTTGACAATTTTTTTTCAAATTTTGTTTTTATATACACATAAATATATAGTTTAAATCTGCATACCAAAATTTGTTCTTAAAAATGTTTTAAAAATTAATTTAAAAAAAACCGCTCCAACGATTTTAAAATTTTTGTTCCCATACAATCATATTCCATCATGAATTAAGATGGCATACTTTTTTTTCACCTCAAACTATCAAAAGAGTTGCTTTAGCTAATTTAAATGTCGTATTTTATGCTTCTCTCCATTTTTCTCTCATAATTTCCATGTTTGTATATACAATTTTCTTAAACTCGCAGTGTCTTGAACATAAGAGCAAGTACGTGCGACCCAATCGTGCATTTTATTTAATAGTCAGTTAAACATCAGATAGTACCTACTAATAAATTCTATAGAATAGAGTTCAAATTTGTTCCCACATATTTAATCCTCTAACAACTAAGAACTAACTGAATAGTCTAAGAACCAACGACATAAAAAGTCAAGTCATTTGCGTAACATTGTAATTAATATCAATAATAACCTTTGAGGGGTGGAAGCTTTGAAAATGATAGGTGATAGAAACATAACGGAAACATTCAATTCTCTCGAGCACCGGCGTAATGTTTCACGTCTTTCCCTCCTTTATCACTACTTTCATAAACAATGTTCCAGTGAAATAGCTAACTGCATTCCTCCCTTAAAACAAATTAACCCTAAAACTGGAGCTTCCAGGAATGCCCCTCAGTTAACCCTTGAGGACAATTTCAGGCATACTGTCAGAGATTCTTTCTTCAGCTGCACAACACGAATATGGAACGCCTTACCCTACTCTCTTTTTCCTTCCTATTGTGATATTCAGAAATTCAAAACCAATGTGCATCGGTATCTCCTTTTAAACCCTATCCTACTTCTCTTACACTCGCACTGTGTTCTACATCTTAAGGATTTTAATATGCTTTGTGTGCGCGTTAATTATTAAGAAAAATACAGGTTGGGTGCCACCCACACAAGTAACATCCTATTGATGCCCCGCAAGCTAGAGGCCCAACGTTTTTTTTTTTATTAAAAAATCGCCAATTCTCGATCTTGGAAACTTTTTTTGAGCTCTTCAATATGTAATCAATAGAAGACCAAAGATTTGTTTGCCTTCGAGACATAAGAGGCAAAAACATTATTGAATAACAATTTTCAAGAAATACTGTCAAAGTTGCTTTCAGTTTTTTTTCGTTTTAAAAAAAAACTGTGGATTCAATATTTTTATATATTTTATCAATTTTTATCATAAATTAATGCATAAAATAATAAATATTACCCCGAAGTCAATATCATTATTTTTTCTCAAGATATCCGAGCCAAACAACTTTTTTCAACTATATTTTCAGCAGCTGTTTTTTTTTATAACAAAAAAATATAAGATATGTTTTTGTATTTTAACCAATTCTTTTTTACGTCAATATGTGTAGAATAAAACTAAAAAATACATTAATGATAAAAAAGGCAGGGCCTGGATTTAAATATTTTGCAGAAGGTAGAATATATCTCGAAAAATATGATTGCATTGCAACAAATAAATTTTTGTTATCAAAATCTCGCAAATTAAAATCGCGAGATTTAAATTTGCGAGATAATGCAATCAAATTTTACGAGATTTTAGTTTGTGAAATTTTAGTTAGCGGGATTTCAATACTGCGAGGTTATGATAAGCGGGATGAAAAGCGAAGTTTTATAGTTGCGAGATTTCAAACACGAGATTTTAATTTGCGCCTTATACACTACTCTGAACAGGTTTTTTTAAAATCTGTTTTTCTAAATTATTTAAAATTGCCGCTCCAATATTTTTGATATCCATCCTTAGAATTTAATAATATTGTTACCTTATTCGTTTAAGATATTAAGGTTACTACAATACATAAGTAACTACTAATCCTTAGAGAAAAGAAAAAAATAAATGTTCACCAAAACTTCATCTCATAATTCATAATTGCACGACAAATCAAAACTTTAAAGTACACTGCTTAAAATGAACATTGGTAACAAAAAGTGCAGTTCAATGTACATATTTCACATTCATAAGCAAAGCAATGTAAGATAAATTTCCAATGAGAAAGTCGTGTGGTATCCCATTACACCATTAGTGAAGATAGCTTTTGAGGTTAAAATACCATTAAGCCAAGTTTTAAATCACGAAGTGATGGATATACATGTGATCAGAAAAAAACTTGAAGTATGTAGACAAAATAAAAATAAAAGAGTTTTTTTTTTGTCGTATTTTGTCACCGTACTTTTAATTGCAAAAAAAAAATCTTAAACGTAATATTTTCTAAACTAACACAATCTTGTCACTGCATCCCTTAAAAACTATATAAACATTTACACACAGACAAATAGGAAAGATTTTATATACAAAAAAATTTGTTCAGCATAGAAGGATTTGAGAAGCGGGAACAGATATAGATAAAGAGCTATAGGACTAGCTATGGTTGTAGCCAAGCACCATTTTCGTTTAGTATGGTCCAGATTTTCCAGGTGGGCCATATGATGTCGATGGTCCTGAAATATCACCTCCTCCGAATCCGGTTGATCCACCACCTCCGGATCCTCCACCAATGCCGATTCCTGATCCTCCTCCAATGCCGATTCCTGAACCTCCACCAATGCCGATTCCAGAACCACCATCACCTCCTCCAGATGAGTAACCACCACCTCCGGATCCACCACCGGATGAGTCCTTTTGTGTCTTGTACTTGATGAAGTAAACTTCTGGTTTTGAGGGCTGAGTTGGGGCAGCTGTTGGGATAACAATATCCTGTTGTTCTTCGGGCTTTTTGACCAAAACGTACACAAGGGTCTTCTCTTCGTTTTGAGCTTGGACCGGAATGACTGGGGCCTGGTAGGATGGAGGAGATGGGGCCTTGATGAAGATAATCTTGTAGTGCTTCTGAGATTGTTGAACGGGAATGTTTGGACGTTGACGAGATTCCTCTTGCTCTGGTGGTGGAACATGAACATAAATGTGCTTCTGAACGATGGTTGAACCACCTCCGCCGAAGCCTCCAATGCTTCCACCTTAAAAAGAAGATTTTTATAATTTTCGAGTAGATGTAAATTGCATATATGTATATGTTTGCATTTATGTGTACATACATATATATATGCAGAATTTAGAACTTACCTCCAAATCCACCACCACCACCGCCTCCTGCACCTCCTCCGAATCCACCTCCGAATCCACCGCCACCTCCAGAACCACCACCGAATCCTCCACCGGAACCACCGCCACCGAATCCTCCACCGGAACCACCACCTCCGAATCCACCACCACCGAATCCTCCACCACCACTGGATCCTCCACCGAAACCACCACCGCCAAAACCACCACCACCGGAACCACCCCCAAATCCACCACTTCCGCCACCACCACCGCCACCGCCAGGACGATTGTAAGCGTAGCCAGCTTCCGGTCTAGCTGAGGCAAACGCCAAACAGGAAATCAAAATAAAGGCTCTCATTGTGAACGAAACGAAAAATTAAAGTTCAAAGGTTTGGAAACTGCTGAAGGAACAAAATTTATAATCCTTTTCTGGAAATGCGTCTGGATGGCCGATCCTTTGGTCGTAGGAGTGATGAATACAAAGATTATGTGTTGATAACACTAAGCCGAGTTGTTTACTGACGATCTGCTTCAATGGATTCTCCCATTTATACCAATCAAAAGCCTCTAGAAATCGCATGCATATACACAACAATGAAAGATGAACAATTATGGAATTCGAATGGCACATGGAGCTGCAGAGTCTCCAATGTGCGGTGGTAGACACATAGGTAGGTACATCGCATAGCGACGTCGATCTCAACGGACGACGACGTCAGAGGTTATTATCGGTTCAAGACGTTCAGCAAGGCAGCTGCTCCCTGAGAAGGGAGAATAACTCAAATAGTGTGGGATAAGCTTAAACCACACACACTTAAACAAATCAACAAAAAATCCTATATCAACAGTCGGTTCGGTTGATCCAAACGATGAGAAATGTCACTTTCATTTTCGTACTCAACTCCAAAATGCACCAAAAATCGTATTACACCTGCAGTGGTGGGGTTTGATTTTGCTAAATCCCACGAATCTTCAGAGAAACTCTGTAAGGCCCAAGCTGAAGAAGATACAAAAGATGGACGCACACCGACCAAGACCAGCAGCAGCAGCACCACCACCACAGATGGCACTTTTATTTTTATTTCACCCGCTCTCTGCGATCTAAAAGATATTGCAGAAAAGACAACTCTGAGAAACCAACAATGAACAAAAGTTACCGTTACACCATGCTGATGATTATGCTAGGTACCGGAGTATATCTGCAAAACTGGCCTAACTCATGAGTAGTTAGCGCAGTGATGATCATGTCTCGTCTCTCCTACCCTACATGTACATACATCTAATCAAAAAAAAAAATACACATTAAACAGAGAAAGATACGAATACTTGTAACTTTTTTTTTTAAAGAGGGTCCTCGTCACCTTGAGAAGAGCCAAACAAACGCATGAAGAATAACCACCTAGCAAAGCGTAGGTTTTGGAATATGCAAACCATATAACTACTCTTTCAATTGCGAGGCTTTTAGCCGTTGTGGTGTAGTTAGTGTGGTACAACAGAGAATAGATCATTTGAACGACAGGGTTACCTACATGGGGATACTAGTTTTCAATTTTTATCAATTGATGTACATTCCATCAACTATCGATTTTCGGAAACAAGAGTAAGTACTCGCATAGACTAACTAGCATAGACTAACTAATAATTATTATAAATTATTAGTAAGTCTATGGTAGGTACTAGGTACAGATAAATAAGTAAATTTACTGAATTATCGATTGCCGTGTTCAACATTAAAAATTAAAATAAAGTAAAATTAAACAAAAAACATAAAGCCTCAGTTAGATGACCCTTCTAAGACGGAAATTTGTATTGATGCTCATTTCAACTTTTAACTTGAACTTTTTTTCAGTAGCTCCACCTAAACAGAAGAATTTTCTTCTTATCTTCATACTCAATTTTTGTTTAGTATTTATTAAGCAATGAATGGCTGTACATTGAGAATAAAATTTTATTATTAAAAGACTTAGGGCCAGTTTCAAATGTTCCGGTTAAAGTCTCGGATAGCCTACCCGGAACTTATCTGCAAGATAAACTTAAATTTTTGGTTTCATATGTCTCGGATAGTGATATCCGACACATAAAGATTCGGATAGCCTATCCGCCGGTTCAAGTAGCTGTTAAAGCTTTTATCCAGAAGATAAGAAAAATATTAAATTGAAGCGTTTGTAAAAAATATACATAGTTTCAGACCATTTTATCGTTGAAGAGCGTAAAATGCAGTCAAAAGAAGTCCTGGATTTATGGATTTATGTGAATTTTGGAAGACGAAATTGTATAAATCTGCATCATTGGTTCTAGAAGGGCCATTGTCCATTTTTTACAAAACTTACATAAGTACACTTTTTGACTCAGCCGAAGATGTTCCACCACTTTAATAAGGGCCCATGGTCTCCAATTGCTTCTTAATGAGCATTTTAAAACATTAAAAAGTAACATTTTCGACTTCCCAAAAACTAACATATTGGACATTGGCCTTTTTAGAATCAAGGTACAAAAATATCCTATACAAAAACTGAAGCCACTCAAGCAAATTAGAACGCTGCTATAGTTCCGTCTACCCTGTTTTTTTCTAAACAATGCATACACGGATGAATGAGATGTAAAGAATTTTGTAAATTATATTTTTATTGCATTTTATTATTTATTTACATATGTACATCTTAATCATTTTCCAAAATTTTAGACTCCAGTGCATTTTCGGGCATGTATTGTGAGGGGTGGCCGGTGGCATCATTTGCTGCATAATCACACCGCTTGTGGTGTCTTCTTCTCTTCTTTTTGTGGAATCTATTTTCAGCACTTATTGTTCCCAGGCAAAAATCCTAGGTCCAACGTTGAGGATTGGATGTCTCTATGCCTATAACTGCTAAGAGTTTCATCCTAATAGTTTGAATTTTCTCTGTAATTCGATCCATCGCGGCTCCTACTGAATTTAAATTATAGACATTTTAAATAAAAACGACAAATATTTTTTGTTTTGACAGCAAAAATTTAATTTTCAGTATGTTTTTGATGTTTTATGTTGTTCTCAAACTGTATGTGGCTAGTAAATTTATCCAACGGTTAGTATATCCGAGACTTTGACGATGAAACAGAAAATAACTTATAGCAACTTTTATCTGCTGGATAGGGTTATGTGTCGGATATCTATCCGAAACTTTAACCGGAACATTTGAAACTGGCCCTTAATTTATATGTAAATATATGAATTTAAAAAAACTTACAAAACAAAGGAATGATTTCTTTTTTAAATAATTTGTATTAATTCAATTAAACTTTTAATCAAAAAACTTAAGCCTACATTCTCTTTAATTGTTATTTTTATTTTGATTAACAGCTTGAAGAGATTGGAGACTGACCTGCAGCTGCAGCTGTAATAGCTGTCAAAATGTTAAATACACACACATTCAACTATACGAACACAACACAGCACGACGCGACGCAACTGCAGACGGAGCTGGACAAGTTGACCTGATTACAACTTTTGCTTTTGACTTTTTTGAAGTTTTAAAATTGGATCCGAGTGTTTACATGGAGGTTGAAATGAGTTTTAAACTTTTTTCAATAACTCATGAGGACGTAAAGTAATTTTAGCTTCCATAAGCATTTAAAATCGAAAATGTTATTAAATTTACCCATGCGTTTCTGATAGAATGGTCACGTCGGACACTTTTCAATATTTTTGGTATAACTCGGAAACTTAAGCTGAATTTGACAGTTACAATTTTTCGTTCAAAATTATATTTTCTATTGAAATGGATAGTTAAAAAAAAACTAAGCAGGAAAAGTTAACAAAAACCAACATACAAAATAAAAAAAAATCATAGATTTCTAAACATTTTATAAAATTGCGCATAATTTTTTTTGATGCAAAGGTAGGGTCAAGATATGCGAAGCAAAAATAAAGTTGAGACTAAAGGCTTTAATATGACATACTTAGAAAGTAATTTCTGTTCAAATTTGACAGAGATAAGCCCATGCAAACTTTACAACTTCTTATAATTTTTCACCGTTTTTGCCCGAAAGCCCCTTTTTCGGTAAAATATGGTAAATTTCACATTCGTAAAAAGGGAGAGATCTCCAAAAAAATGAAATCCTACTAGACAAAATCCCCTTGGGGAAGTGGGCCCCATGGACAAAATCCCCAGTAAATATTTTTTTTTGCCAAAATCCCCAAATCTCCGAAAATCCCCACCTAGCTTTGCAAATAGCATATATTATACACACTGTGTCTTGAGTGTGCTGTAGAGCTGTTAGGCTTAAGGTATTTATTTTTTGGAGAATAATTAATTTTTATGTTTTGGATGAAATACCTGCATTTTTTGTTTTCTTGATGGTATAAATATAAAATGAAAGAAGCCAAACAACCTAAAACGGACCACTCAAGGTTCTGTTTTCCAGGAAAATTGTTGACTGCCTGGTGACTTTACATAACATCAGCAGAGCAACGAAGTTGCGTGAGCGGGGTATAGGACCCGTGAGCAAGTAAAATCTGTTCAACTTGCGAAGTGGACTATCCAAAGGAACTGTTGTTCAAGAAAAGTGTTAACATTGGTGAATGATAGACTTTTTCTATTTAGGGTTGTAGTCATTTTAAGAAGAGCCAGAACATCTATTTTTTTTTTTTCAGTATCTGTTTCCGGGACTTGCCTAACACACTATATGTTTTCATTTTTTTTAAGTAAAGGTAAAACGCTTAAAAACTGTTTTTTTTCATTAAGGCGCCAGTGATAGCTATCATTGAAACTCATCATTGAAAATTTTAATGATTGATTTTGAGACGCTTAGGAAGTAAAATCGTTTATTATTTTGATGGACAAATAAACCTTAAGATTTAATTAATATTTCTATCCAAAAATATAGTTCAAACAGGCCCAACTTTCCACATAAAAAGACTTTTCTTATTTCAATGACTGAACTACCTTACCAATGATCATTGAAAAATTCAAAGTCAATTTTTGTGGAAGGTTAGGCTGATTTGAAATTTTTGTTTGCCTAGATATATCAATAAAGTCTTGAGCTTTAATCGTCCAGCAAAATAATAAATGATTTTGCTTTCTAAGCATCTCAAAATCACTCATTAAAGTTTTCAATGATGAGTTTGAATGATAGCTATAACTGGTGCCTAAACAAGATAATCCTAGAATCTCCAAAAATGCTTATATAGTTGAACTCTCCAAGAGAAAATCCCAAAAATAAGATGTGCAAGTAGTGAATCAAACAATAAAATTGCGCCATTCTATTGCTTGATTCACTACTTGCACATCTTATTTTTGGGGTTTTCTCTTGGGGATATTTTTCTTAAGAAATTTTGTCTTGGGGATTTTGTCTTTACAAGATTTTAAATTGAGGATTTTGTCTTTGGGATTTTTATTTGGGGATTATGGGCTTTGGGCAAATATCACTAACCCTCGTAAGAATATTTGAAATCAAGATTTTGTTAAAATATGACATTACTACTATTTCTTCACCACTATGCTGGAACAACAAGTTGAACTCGGGTTAGTTCAATTTGCGTTTTGGTTAAAAAGATTAGTTAATAGTTTAAATGATTTGCGTAGTTTAACTATATTTGCAATTTGTTTAAAAACGAATTGCGATTGGGTTAGTTCCATTTGCGTTTGGGTTAAATCTATTTGCGCTTGTGTGAAACTTTTTTGCGTTTAGGTTAAACCAATTTGAAATTTGGTTTATTTAATTTGCAAATGCATAATTAAAAAAAAAAAATGTCATTTTAGTTCAATAATTTTAGTTCAGATTTAGATAACCAATTACACTATCGAAATTGGACAGCTTTTAGAAAACACTGAAAAAAAGTTTACTAATAACTATTCGGAGTGTTTTAAGTTATGTAAATAACGTTTATAATAATACGACTGTGTACGTATGTTTACACAATCATGGATGTAATGTATGAAATTCACGATAAAAATTTTGTAACTAACAAAAATCCGCAAATGAGCAAATGAGAATTATTTAAAAAAAATCTTTCTATGGTAACCCTATACAGATACCTGCATAAACATATGTATATATGCTAAATTCAAGCCCATATAGACACAAAAGTAGTCATGAAGTTTAATAAAACAAAACAAATACAACAAAAAAAAAATACAAAATATAAAAACTAAAATAAACAGTACAAGAAGAAGTACTTTCAATTTCAATATACCTACCTACCTACGCCAAGACCAAGAGATGTCGAGAAAGTTCCCCACGAACCACGACCGACGCTACCGCGATCACCGCTGCTGATGATGATGATGGTATTTACCCATGGGAAGCAAAAGAAAGATAAAAAAGAATAACAATGGACATGCAACCTTAAATAATACAAAAAAAAAAGAATTTCAAAGCATTGAGGATTGAGGAAGACCGAAGATATAAAACTCAACGGAAAAGTATCTGCGAGTATCCACTTTGACTGTTGGCACTATCCACCATAAGCTATCTCTCTGAATGCATCATCGTTTCGTGTCGGCGAGTGCACACAAAATGTGTTAATTTGAAATTTAGTGTTTGCACGAATAGTCACAGGAATAAATGCTTGAATTTGAAAACAAGTTGACAGTGGTCCATTGTGAACTATGTTCCTATATATAGTACCGTATTATAGTATAAAATCGTTTTGTTCAATACTTACTTTTTTGATTTCGAATTCGTGAACAAATTTTATTTCAAGGATTAAGAGCTTATGAAGCTAAGAAAATAACCTTTACTATCGATATCTAACCTCCTTCGCCCGTGCATCGCAATCGGTGGCAAAACATGCATTACTGGTTATTAGCTTGAATCTTCCTGCATCAGTATTCATTATTTAACCTAGACGTCAGTTACCAGGCCTCTTCATTTTCATCTCCTAGGATCACATAACATTCACGGCAGCGGATGAACAAGGAGTGCTTTGGAGGCTGGCTTGTGGTAGGAACACATCCAAAAAAGACGGTATAAATTTTCAGTCTTTGTACATTGGTGATGGCGTTCGATCTCAACGTTCAAACAAGCAACTGCTCACGCTCATCAATGTGAGATATATACAAGGTGTGTGTAGAGGTGTGTGTACCTTCAAACGTTTATCAAAAATTTCAAATACAATATTCAGTTGCGGATTTTTTTTTTTTTTGAAAAATTAGTTTGCACCTTGTATTTGGCTAGGGGCTTGGAATTTGAGTTCTAAAATCATTATATTCAAACCAAAATCCCCAAATATTAGATCCTTAAAACCAAAATCCTCAATTCCAAAATCTCCCAGCACAAAATCCTCAAGAACAAATATATATTTATAATATATTAAATAATTATAGTTATGCAACTGTTTATTCACAATTATCAATAAGTTAAGTGTACGCATTTACATTTGATTAACAGGCACACTTGTTACTTAAAATGTTTTTTTGTACTACTCGTACTTGCAGTACTTGTTTTTAATAAACATAAACATAATAGTAATGTTACGACCAGTCAAATGGGATTACTGTGTTAAGGCTCTGGTTGGGCTTAAGAATAAACTTTATTTATTTGGTAGGTATTATATTTTGTTAGTAAGGAAATTAGTTTTTTTTTTTAGAAAATATTCGACCATAAATTAGTTTTAATAGAATAAACTGAAAAAAAATTAGCTGACCCCTAAACTAATTAAAAGGGAATAACCCTTAATTGTAGTACCTCGTGGCATAATGGTTAGTGCATTGAACTGTCATGCCGAAGGTCTGGGCTCGTTTCCCAGTCGCTTCCACCTAAAAACAGAGGTACTGCCTCTTGCGAGGAACTAACAAATCCTCCAACAGTAAACTCGTAATGAATAAATGCTTCTCAATTAGCCGTTTGGACTTGGCTAACAATTGTAAGTCCCCTCCATTCCTGCCAATAACACGTACACAGGAATGGTTGAGAGTTGTTAGTCATTAGGCCCTGGTTCTCCACGAGCTGTTGCGCCCCAAATTTATAAGTTATAGCCCTTAATTGTTATACATTCCTCAAGAAACTAACAAATCAAATTGCAAAAACGCAGTTTCGTTTTCAATCACTTTTGAACTCAGAGGTACAAAGTTTAATAGAAATCGATTGACCCATTTTTGAGAAAGTTAAAAAAACACAAAGTGTTTGTATCACCAGCTATCCGTTAAAGTGCCTCTACGTCTACACTATCACACAAAGTATTAACAAATGTCAGAATAAGCTGGAAAGGCAAGGAATAGCATAAGACTGTCAATAATTTGTGTGAAGAAAATAATTCTCTTATTTTGCTTCCACACTTGCATCCAAACAAATAAGTTTCACCATCATCCATAACCTCAAACACCCAAGTCCAAGTGGGATAAAATGTGTGATGATTTTAGAACCGATCATAATTATTTTCATGTATAAACATTATGTCAAATCGCGTCGGATGCGCTGTCACTATTATGAATGTTTTTTTCTTCACTTTTTTTTGACATGTATTGATACATAATGGGATAATGTGAAATTGTTGTGTACTTAATTTTACCCACAGACAACGATGCGATGGTATGACAAAACCCCATTTCGCGGACTTTTTCTTAAACATTGTAGTTTAAATTTAATTTCTATTTTGACATCTTTACTAACACGAACCCAATTCTTGCCCTAGAGCAAGTTAGAACGTTTTAAAAGATACCTCCCATCATGGAGCCTTTTTATTTTAGTTTTGTCTTTCTCAATACATACCTCTTGTTTTAATAAACCTGCCTCAGTTATTTATTCTGTCTTTCTAGCTGGCTCTTGTTTTAATTGGTTTTATTTTAAACATTATATAGAAGCGATACTATTATTGCATCTTTTAGTATAGTATCCCTCTGGCATAATGGTTATTGTCACGGAGGCCTGGGATCACCCAGTATTTTCAACAAGGTAAATGATTTTAAAGGTGTTTTCCCTCTTTCTGATAAATCCTCCAAGAATATCTCTTGTCATGATAAAGTGTATGACGCATCTCATCTAAGAAGTTTGAATTTGTTAGAAAATTTTTGGTCCCCTCTATCTCTGGCAACAAACATGCACATTACAGGAATGGTGAGTATAAGAACTGTTTCATGCAGCGATGTTACCTACCTGAAACTTTTTCATGCCATTAAGCCATTATTTGAGTCCTTTTATTATCCAAATAGGCATTATTTTTTCATTTCACTAATGCATACATATACATATTTCCAATTTAAATCCCAGAGGCCGTTAATATTGTGACTACAAGTAGAACAAATTTTAGATACAGAAGAAATATTATGCCGAATGCAATTTGCGTATGTATTAACTGACAGAGAGCTAACTTTTATCACTTTGAATACAAAAAAAAAATTACGTTGTTTGATTGATAAACATCTCCATTAACAATTTGACTCGCAGCTTTTTTTCGTGATTCTTATATTAGAGATCGAAATTGTTCTTAAATTATTATCAAACAATGCTTTCAGCCATTGCACACAAAGGAAGTGTCATATATTTAATGAAAACCCATTTTACAGGAGGAAAGACTAATGATAACACTTTTTTGAGCAATAGCTTGACAAATAACGAAATGAGTATCTGCTGCATTCAAAATGACGTGTGTGGCTGGTGTACCTTCTTCATTTTCTTAATACACACACAGGATATCTTTCCATTACTTTTAATCTCTGTAATCTAAATGTAGCTGATGGCATTTCCACTTTATAGGTATTTGAGGATTTCTAAATTTTCTACATCGGCGATTTTGGTCGTAATGGTGTGCTAATGAACCAACATTTTTTTCCTTTCCCGACACCAATGTTTATTATTATCAAAATTTTTTTATTAATCAAAAATAAATTGAGTATTTTTAGCACTATAAGGACTTTTAAGGTGGAGCATAATATCAAACTTACCTAGATATTTGTGAGTGTTTTTACTTTATATTATCAACATACCTACATACATTTATATTTTGTATATAAAAGATGGCAACCATCGTCGAACGTCAGCATCGGGGAAGGAAATGAAATTGTTGTTTCATCTATAGCTATTCTACCGTTAAAGTGCGAAAACCAGTTATGCACATTAACTAGTTAATTCGCGAATTAACTGGTCCGACCCGTTAAAGTGCGAAATTTTACTTCAATGGCCAAGTTTTCGCACTTTAACTTGTTAGTCTGCGAATTATCGTTTACGGCTCCGTTAAAGTGCGGAATTTAGATATCATGGTACTTTTGTCTATGTTCCTTGGCTTAATTTAATACACTTTATTTAATAAAGTTTTATTTAATTTAATAAAAACATAATAGCTTAAATTTTCTTGGACAAAAATTTCTTTTGTATAACAGCTTATGTCTTCTTTGACAAAAATCTTTCAAATCTTATAAAGAATGCATTTATTTAAAGTAGCTTGAGTCGTGACATAAGCTATTATGACACCTTAATCTGATAGATATTCATCGCTTAGGTCGACATAAGCTGTTAAATCTTGTGTGCCGTTTATTTTGAAAAAGACTAAATTGAATTTTGTCTCAAAAATGCTTTCAAAGAAATTGTTAAAACATCTTATGTCCCGTAAGCTACTATATGTTCATTTGAAGAGCATTTTTTTTTTAAATAGCTTTAGTCCCTTAAAAAGATTTTTAGCAGTTCAGTTAAAAGGCTTTAACAAAAACAAAGACAGGATTAACTGATGGGTATTGCCACTATCTATTCTGAAAAAAAATTTCATTAGTCTGGCCTCAGTACTTTTTTTTTAATAAAATGCAAAACTTGTTTTGCTCGTATTGAAAAATTAATCTAAGCTTTTTATCTTAATATCACAGATTTGATATTTTGGCTACAAACACCGTATACCAACCAACGAGAACCATCAAACACGGTGGTACATCGCTCGTGGTATGAGGATATATTTGAATATTAAGGTGTAAGCCCAATTCAGAAAATTGACAGGATTATGAACCTACATGCTTAGAATGGCATTGGATTGGAAAATTTAATCCTACCATACAAAAATAACTGCCTCTAAAATGGGTCTTCCAATTTGATAATGACCTGAAACACACTAGTCAAAACTCAAAAAAAAAAATGGTTTCAGGTCAAGGATGTTTATGATATGAACTATGGCCAGCTCAGTCCCCGGACTTCTATTCCATTTAAAACCTTTGGGGAGACTTTAAAAAAAGGGCGGTTCATGACAACCAGCCAACAATATCCAGCTTTGGAAAGCAGTCTTTAAATACGGTATGCTATAGGTACCAGTACCAGAAGAGCGTTGCAGACGTTTGGTATATATTTTAAGCCTTTGCATTGTCAAACTGTTATTAATAAGTGAGGCAGTAAAATAAATTACGAGTACTAACACACAGAATCTTTTTTGTATAATTTCATTGTTCCATATCACATAAAAGAGGTATCAAAAACTAATTGAAACTAAAATTGCTCTTTCAGTGTAATCTTTGAAAATTTATTTTAAATTTTAAGTATTCTATATTAAGAAAAGGCACTCCAGTCTCCAGTAGATGAAGATGCATTGACTTTTTTTTGAAAAAAGCTAATGGTGTTAAAATGCAAGATCAAGGCGGTAAATTGAGGTCCCCGTTTGTCACGAAATAAATGCTGTAACAGTGTGGCTATAGTTGAACCGAGTGTTGCCGGATGAAAACAAAAAATTTCCCGCCAGATTCCGCCAGACATTCCCCCCGAACTCCCCCAACGATGAAAAAACCCCTAAATCTGGGGGGAAAACCCCAAACTGGCAACCCTGGTTCCATCCGACCTTGCCGAACGAATACAAACTGGAGTGTTCCCATCGGTGCAGGGAACTTACTCCCCGGGTACCAAGTCCACCGAGCGACTTAGTTCTTATTTAATGGCAAATAAGTCTACTTCATCGAAGTGGACCTAGTTCTCATAGAAGATGGGAACTTAATTCTTCAAAAACTGAGTGGTTTTACTTCCCTTTAAATGTGGATTTAATTCCCACTTCCCAACAAAAAAAAATCAATCGTATTAATAAAATAGAAATACTTTTCACAATTTTTGAAAATATAGGATAAATTCAAAGTTTCTTTAAATCCAGATTCCTTAAATGCAAAATAAATTTAGCATAAACCCCGCCTCACAGCTACCCCAAATCCTTTAGTGGGCCCAAGAAGGGGGTTTCAGGGGGGTAGCACGCCACCCCGATACATAAATCACTGTTTATTCGCCGTAATGCTTTGTCTTACATAAATACAGTGCTAGCACCCAGCATTACGGCGAATAAACAGTGCAACCCCCCTGCTTGGGCTCACTATAGGATTTGGGGTAGATGCGCAGGCTGGGTGTATGCAAAGTTTTCGCGCAATTTTAGTTTTTGTAATTTTTATCGTTGAAAATTAGTTCCCTCTTCATATTTCAAAATGTGTTCTTAGTTCTCATAAAGAAGTGGACTACTTTCTCACCTTGCCATTAAATGAGAACTAAGTGCCTCGGTGGACTCGGTTCCCGGGGACTTAGTTCCCTGCACCGTTCCCATCATAAGCCTGATCAAAACGATAAAATGATGTAAGAAGTCCCGCGTAAATTGTTTGTGTGCAGTTGAATCATATCCCACCTTTATAGTCATTCTCATTGCTAAATAAAACCAATAAATGTAACTTATGAGAAATCAATTTATTATTTTTAATCTGGATCAAAATTTTAGCCGCAGTTTCTCATCATGGACCGCTCCAATTTCCTATAACGTAACCAACCGAATTTATTGGGCCCAAAGCATTATACATATTTTGGTGTATAGTGTATGAGTGCCTCCCTAGTCTACCTAGCAGTAATGTATCCATAAGTATAGCCAAACTTATACAAAACCCTCCAGGGATTATTTCCAATTATTTTTTTTGTGGCAACTAAAATTTTTATTGCTTTTTCGTGTTGAAGGATTTTACTTATTTAATAATACCTACAACCTACACCTACTACAGTCTTGTAATTTCCTATTGTAAATCTCTTCCTAAGAAAATAAAACAAAAAATATAAATAATCTCTTTCTCCACCTCCTCTCCTTTAACAGGTTACATAATTTGCATACTTTTTTCTCGTTGTGGCCGCTGGCTGGCTGGTTGGGTTTGCTTATATTGGAAGCCTCAAGCATTTCTCATCTTTCTTTTCCCCTTATCTTTTAAGTCGTTTGATCACAAAAGTTGTTTTTGAAATTAAAAAAAATTTAGCTTGGTCTTAGTAAAGTACAGTACATACGTACGTAGTTGATACCTTCTTCCTCATTTTTAATGAATCAAGTACCCACTTACAAACCAAATGGAACTATTTTTTTTTTTTTGGCAACATGTCTTAGCTTTATACCATCCCATAAATAAACATTTTTGCCTATGTTGGTAGATTTGGTGGATTTAATTATTTAATTTCAAGGTTCCCATGTTTTCTTGAAGAATGGCCTAAAGTCCTAAGCGGTACGAGAAAGTTAAACATCAGAGTTAGCATGATGCAGTCTGGAATTTAATTACTCTTTGTAATAATCAACAATATAAGAGGTTCAGTCACCACTCCGGTATGTGTATCCCGATTAATATATAGAAGAGTAGGTGTGTCTCTTTGGCAAAGGTGATAAAGAAAACAATATTAAAAATTTAAAAAATTAAATAAGAACAAACAAGATTAAGTAAACGATGTTTTGAAACACTATGGTGTTTATTGTCAAAAAATGTGAACATTTTGAAACTTGCATGAGCTTTTAATATGGAAATTCTTAGAAATGTTCCTATTATGGTGCAGGAGAATGTATGGTTATGACTAAAATTCATAATAGTTAGTAGATGAAAAAAAACATTTGTGGTAACCGTCAAACTGTTAATCGGTACGTTCAGCAAAATTGGCACTTGGCATAATATGGATGAATGATAGGGCTGGCCACATCGATTTGGATGAAATTTTCACAGTTTTTGTTTTTTTTAAGCAATGATTTGAATGAAATTTTCAGACTTCGTTCTTTTTAGCTGGACAAAGTGATTTTTGTGAAATCAACCCACTGCCACGCCTATTATGTGTAATATGGCTGATTCTACAAATGATATAATTTTCTATGTCCGTTTGTTATTCCATTTTTGAAGAAGGCATTTTTGCGAGCGATATTGGCTTGTCCGTTTAGTTTTTCAGTGTCCTGATAAGTATTTACAGAAAAAATTTCTGTGTAAGTAGGCATATTTCTTAACATTATACGTAGGGCTCAGAGCTGTGCCGAACCAAGTCATGTTTTGTTTTTTTATTTTGCTAGTTTTTGTGGATATTTTTCAACTCAAGAATTATAACAATAATTTAAATTAGAGAATAAACTTTAGACTTCTTCTTTTTACGAGTAAAATATTCATTAATTAATAGCAGTTTACTTAATAAACCTCTAATTATCATTGAATTTTCTTTTTCTGACTTGGTTTAGTACAGCTGTGAGCCCTCCATATTATAGGCTAAGTAAAACCCTAATTATATTTTTTTTCAACAATGCGTTACATGTGTTTTTGCCGCAAAAACTATGCAAACACTAAGTCCTCTGGCTTCAGTCCCCTTGCACTTTAAAGACTGAATTTCAACCTGGTGGCCTCAGAAATATTCGTTAAATGCTCCTTTTCTTTCAAAATAATGGTAAAATAAAAATCGCAACAACTTGCTCTAATTTTCAAGTTGCTTGGAAACTTAATGATATAAGCTAGGTTGTTTTGCATAAAATGCATAAAACGCTACAGGGTACAGGTTGGACCAAAACAACAAAAAAATTGTGTGGAAGGAGGTGTAGTCTCTACATTTAAACGAGGGGTACGATTTTCTAAAAAAAATTACCTGAAATAGGAAAATATTTATAAAAACTTTCAGTTCCCTAGAACTTCTTCTTTTTCCTCTTCGTTCTCAAGTACATACATTTAATACCTGTTAAAATAAATTTTTCTGGGAGGGCTCGAACAGAACAGGAGTGAAAAGCAAAGTGTCTTCCAACCATAAGAACAAGAAGATAGAGGTTTCATTTTTAATTCTCGCCGTTTAAGTTGAAATTGTAAAAAATCACAATAAAAAATGGTGCAAGTATCGCAAAATGTCCCACAATTTTCAAACTGCTTCTGGTCGCCTTGAATCACCGTCTCGCTTAGCTATAGTGAATATAATCGTGAAAATCCAGGTGCTTCCATTTCAAGACGATCTCAGGAGTTGGAGCTATTCAACACAGTTAAGCACTGCTTTTTTGCCTCAAATTAGTGCTAAAGACGCCAGCAATGTTCACTTCCTGCAGAATATTCCCTCACAGCTAGTAAAACAATGTCTCTGTTATATGAAAAATTTCCTGGACAAGTGATTTCTCGAAGTGAAGACTAAAATTATTGGCCACCTAGATCGAGCGATTTGACGCAATTCGAAACCGTGACACAAACTTTTATCAAAAAAATCATTCGTCAGATTTCTTAGTTCATTATTAACAGCAGAGTTCTTGCTTAAAATAAATATAAAAATAGGTATTATCACTTTTAAAAACATGTGTTTTTCGAATGATTTAAAATGAAACCTGTTGTTGGAACACCTTATATTTATATAAACATCATACATACGTGCAAACATAGCTATGTTATAAAAAATAATCAAATCCTTTAGTGTGGTTAACTTTTTTATTTGGCCAAAAGGTACAAGTTTCGATTAACTTCCTCTCAAGTTGTTGCACATTTAAATCAAAAATCCTTCACTTCAAGGAGCATGGCCTTACACGAGCGAAAATTTAATAAAAAGGACGAAAAAGTGTTTTTTAAAAGACAGGTGCAAAGTGCAAAGGCACAGAATAATTCAGAAACTTTTCCGAATGAATAAAAAGAGCTTCGATGAAACTGGACTATGAAGGTGTTCTTGCAGTGAAGATAAAACCTTTGGGTTATATTTCAACCAATTAAAAGGAAAAAAAAAGAAACGAACCAGCCGACCACCGAAACTGAGTTTTTTATGAAGGGAAACAGGGCATCACAGAAGAAAAAGTAACTAATTGGAAGTAATGCTTCCTTTGAAAGAGCTTATTTTGTTGCTTTTTTTGTTCGAAAACTCCAAAGATACAGATTGAAAAAAAGCTGCTCATGGGCCGTCGAGCACAGTCTTTAATTTTTCATTTTTTGTTTTTAAAGTAAAGGACAACATAAAAACAGCTTCCTCAACAAAATATTCTTTGAAAAACAGTATATAGCTAGAACCTTTGATTTACAAATACATACACAGTTCAAGAAGGTAGATAATGACAACTTATGGACAAAAAACGTATGTATATATTGAAATTGTTTTTCTTTTTTTTGTGAATGAGAACCTGCAGTGGCACGGTGGCACAGTGGCTTTGGGTTTTGAAAATAACTTTCAAAACTGGTCATAACAATAAATATAGTCAAGGCCTTCTTGTTAGAAGAAGTTGATCGACTCCACAGGGCCAGGCCCTTCTTCATGAAGCAAAGTACGTCACATGTCGTACTAAAGGTATGTGTACCGAAAAGAAAAAAAATTCAATGTATCTATTATTAACCAAAAATAAGTGTCTGCTGTGCGAAGGGCCTTGGTCATGTGCATGAAAGGTTAAATCTTATTAGTTTTCCGATATGAAGATTTTGACTAGTCATACAAGCTTTAACGTGATTTTTTTGGCAATGGAGAACTCAAGTTATGTTTTGAAAGAGTATATGTAAGTGAAGTACAAACTATTTAATGAAATATGTGAGTGAACATAATTTTTACATTTTTTCAATAAAAATTAATTAACACACAACGTTTTTTAGTTTGGGACTTACTATTTGAAAATAAAGTGTAATTTGCTCAGAGACCAATATATTTTTACTTATTGTATAAATTTCAACGAATATGTAGTACCTATCATTTTTGTTTTGTAAAACTAAACTCATATTTCTAAAATAAAAGGGTCGACTTTGTTGAAACTTGAGTCCTACCAGGTCGAATACTAACAAAAAAAATATTTACTTTCATTCAAATATAACTTACTTCTTTCCTTACTTTAGTTGGCACTTAAGTCCGGGTTGGACCAGAGCCTCAACCAACAAGCTTCTTTCAGCAGGCTGGGTTTCTAGCTAGTTGTCTCCAATTTCGCATGCCGAGTCCTCTTCTACTTGTGTGCGCCACCTTTTACGCTGTCCACCTTGAATAATGATGTCCATTGATGTTCATTCGCTCTAGGTGGCCCAACCATCTCAGTCGTTGACTTTTCACTTTTGTGGCTAGGTTGGTGTCACTGCACAGCCCGTACAGTTCGTTGTTGTATCTTCTTCTCCATTCCTCATCTATGCAGGTGGGACCAAAAATCACCCGCAGAATTTTCCTCTCAAAACAGCCTAACGCGTTCTCATCCACCGTTACCCGTGTCCATGCCTCTGCACCATACATCAGGACCGGGATGATAAGCGTCTTATACAGGGACAGTTTAGTTGCTCGAGAGAGGGCTTTGCTTCTCGGTTGCTTTCTCAGCCCAAAGAAACAGCGATTGGCAAGAGTAATTCTTCGTTTGATCTCAGCACTGGTATCGTTCGCTGAGTTTATAGCGGATCCTGGGTACACAAAGTCTCTGACCACCTCAAAATTACAGCTGTCTATAGTGACGTTCTGTCCGTTTCGGACGATGTTGAGTGTCCTTTCTTGTTGACAGCATATATTTCGTTTTGCTTTATTCACCGCTAACCCCGTCGTCAGAGTAAGCGAGTAATTAATTGGACCGACTTTTGAAAGATTGTGCCTCTAGTGTTGACGTGAGAGTTTTGCACTATTCTTTCAAAAACGATGATGAAGAAGTTGCATGACAGTGCGTCGCCTTGCCTAAAGCCATTTTTGATATCAAAGGTGTCGGTGAGGTCTTTGCCGACCTTGATGGAGCAGCGTGCATTCTCCATCGTCATCCTGCACAAACGGACGAGCTTGGCAGGGATGCCAAAACTAGGAAATTTTGAGGTTTTTGAAATAATTGTTATTTTTTAATAAAAATTGAACAAGTTATTTAAAACTAAGGCCGTGCGTCAATTGCGTTAAAATTTTGGCTTTCAGTTTTGGGATGGCGTGATCAGTGCCACTTAGGATTAATCCGAATCAGTGCTACCGCAGGCAAAATTATTTATGTGTCCCTCTGAATGAAAAAATGTGTCCTTTTGAAAATAAATCTGTCCTTTAGAATAAATGCATAAAATTAAAAAAAAAAATACGACACTAAGTGATATCAAACGTTTTTATTTTATTTTATAAAAGAGAAACTTAGCAGAAAATAAAGAATAAATTCTATCTACCTACCTAAAAACTTTTAAACGAGGGGTTATAGGATTCAGGACAGAGTTCCTTGGCACGCATAGTAATGACCTGCACCTTGTGTTTAAATAAATTTCAAGTTTCTTGAGGTTAAATGATCATGAAAAAAAAGTGTCCTTTTCAAAAAAATGTGTCCCCGAGTCCCCTCCAGTAAAAAGTGTACCCGGGGACACTATAGTGTCCCAGTGGTAACTCTGATCCGAATGAATACAGAATGATGAAATGACCAATGCTATTGTTGATTCATTATAAGCGAGCTTTTGTGTGAATGGCTGTCATTTGTTTGCTGAAAATATTTGGATGACAGATGCAGCAGAACGTCTAGAGCGGCGGAAAGTCTTCTACCAGTTCGACGCTCAGGTAGAAGTCTGGACCTCATTAATTATGTATAACCTATTTTATTTTATTTTATTTTATTTTATTTTATTTTATTTTATTTTATTTTATTTTATTTTATTTTATTTTATTTCCGATCCGGTCCGATTTTTCAAATCAAAAATTTTGACATATCCACGTTTCCAGCTCCCTAGAATACATCATTTACATATTTATTTTATTTTACTTTAGTTTATTCTTTCGTGCATTCCGTCGTGGTAGGGATAAGGGTAATTATGTTGGTAATTCCTTATTTTTTTTTTGTATGAACCTACCTACTGTGACTAATTGTTTGGCGTTTATACATACATACATATACGGATTACTACATTATTGTTTTGTTACTAATTAATTTGATTTCGTCAAATAAAATGTTTTTTTTACTATTTCTCAGATATAAGATTAGTTAATTGGTGTGTCGATGACATGTACCACAAACGTTTTCTGCAAATGAATTTTACAAATTTAACCAGTCAAATCCATATGAATAGATACCTAGTATAATGCATGTATAAAATATCAAGATAATGAACGAACAAGAAAAAAGAAATTGATGAGATAGAGGTCTCACAACAAGATAATAGATTGTAGCAAATGTTTGTCTATAAAAGCAGAATTAATCTCGGTTAAAAGAAAATACCTAAAAAGGGAGGAAAAATCTAGTGATATATTAAAGCAATGTTTGTACCAAATTCATGTCTTGAAAATAAATCTTCAATTTGAAATACGATTCAGTTTCAGATATATAAATGAGCATACATATATTATAAAATATTTGTTATACATATGTATAAGAAAGGCTATGCAAGTTCAAGTCTGCATAGGAAAAACAAAATATTCAGTTTAAAATAAGAGCAAAAACAAAAACGAAAAGAGTAATTCATGAAGGGAAAGTACATAGGTACATAAATATGTAAATTTATTGTTTTCCGAAGTAAATTGAAAACATTGTTGTTTCCATAAATCACACACGTGTTTTGTGAATGTTGCTTATAAAATTTTAAAAAAATTTGTACTTTAAAGGTTCTGTTTGACATTTAATACAACTCAAAATTGACGACTGATTGATTAAGGCTTGGTTTGAATAAGGCTTGGTTTGAATAAGCAAATAAAAGTCAGTTCAAGAGTCAAGATTTTGTAATGGGCCATTATTTTTAAAAAGCCGAAATTTAGTTCTGTGTTCCTTATAGTGGACAATTCTTAACGAAACTTTTTTTTTAAACAAAAAAAGAATTTTCAAAAAGAGGAACCATTTTATTTTGTTTCTCATTCTTAAATGCACTCTATGTAAGGCTTGATTTTAGCAAATATTTAACCTTAAGGCCAAAAGCCTTTCTCTAAGTACATCTTCTCGGGACAATACGAAAGAGTACCTGAAATTTTGAGTTCAATAGGCTTGGAATTTTCAAGTTCATAACATACATACATATGTACAAACATTTTTATGCTATGACAGCATTGGGAATTGATAGTTATTGATAAAATTAATATTATTTGGAAAAGTAAGATTTTTTTTCATGGGTATAATACTAATAATTCTATAATAACCTCTCCCACTCAAAAAAAAAAAAAAATAATTTTTACCACATACTACATATGTATTTTAAAATTAGCTACTTTGATTCTTGATTTTATTGAAAAATTAAACACTTATTTCATTGCCATGCTGTTATTCTCAAAGGGTCTTTGGTAATATTCTACTTGTCGTAAGTACTTACTTAAAAAACGAGTCATCATTACAAAAAAGGACTTAAACTTTGTATATACATAAAGCAGTCATATGAACTTGGTTCTGGTTTCATAAGATTCAATGTTGAAAAGCACCTTAAAGCTATATGTCACATGTTCTTATTATACTAAAAACAAATATTTTTCCCCTCCCAACCTCCTTATCAGCGTCTATACAACGTCAGGCAATGCAGGTATTTTGGGGGACTTTTGATATGCTGTGAAATGTGAAGTTCTGTAGCTATACGAAAACAAAAATTTTATAAACAAATTTTTCCTTGGCTAGCCTCAAGAATTTTTCAAATTTTCTTAGCCTATTAATGGATTTTCAATTATTTGAAAGTATGTATTAAACGAGAAACGCTTTCTCAATCTTATTCAAAATAAGAAAAAGATTAATAAATTTAAAACTTAAACCGAGGGGCATCCTCGGTTTGACTAAAATTTGTCTTCATGGCTACTGCTGCAATTAAAATGTTCTCTTTGAATTTGCAATGAACCTCATTCGTCTGGGAGTTTCTCCTTTTTCTTTTTTCTTTCAAGTACGTACATTAATTGATAAGTAGGTTAGGTACTTATACAAGGAAAAATATTTAAATAACTGAGTTTTCATAATGTATGCAGCTTATGTCACAAAGTAATAACTTTATAGACAATAATAAATAAACCAGCAAACGATACAAAATTATAACATGGCGGATCTGTGAACCGTTCGTTGATGGGCATATGAAAAAGGAAAGTATTATGAAATTGAGGAGACGGGTATCACAGATTAAAATTATATTTAGAAAATGTTTCCTTATGACCTTATTAATTAAAATTTTTGTGATGTACATATGTACATACACGAAAATATGTACTCTTTGAACTGAGCTATAGGAAGACAAATAGTTCACATTGAATAAATTTTGTTTGGAAATTTCAAATTCAATTAATGAGATGACATATCGGATCTAAGTGTGTGTGTTTTTTTTCTACATTACAATATTTTCAAAAGTAAATGCATTTTTTACAAACAGAATATCAATTGAAATTGTTCGAAATGTAAAAATCTTGATTCGAATTCATTAATGAGACTTCAGCTTTTTGTATCGATGCTCAGCTGCTCATCTGGGTGGATGTGGATTGTGGATACCATTGTCCCCAAAATGGAAAATTGGAAGTTTCCCTTTGTATGCACTTCAATTCTACACACCCTTTTTACAGGAGCAAACTCAGGCAATTTTCAACCCCCCTTTAACATCAGTACCAACAAGGTCAGAATAGATATATATGTAGGACTTCAAAAATCGCTAGAACCGTAACTAACTGACTCACTCACTCACTCAGTGACTCATTGACAGATCATCAAAATTATGGAGCACATCCCCACATCGTACAAACTTGAAGCTTTCCACAACGTAAAGCCTTGTGGTGCATACCAAGGAAAACATCGAAAATCTGCACTTTTCTACCATATCTCAGAATTGCTATTAATTCTATGGAGTACTTTCGATTATCGTAGAATTATTAAACTTTGTAGAGCAAAAAAGGAGTGAAATCACAACAAAACCATAACTGTTAAAAAAAGAGCCAAGTTCATATATGTACAAGAAACCTGTGCTTTAAAAAGTCAGCCAAAATATAATGAGATCTAAAATATATGCCAAGTTTTAAGTTCATGAAGTTTAATATCAAATATCTTAGGTAGAGTAATATCGAAACAGCTCCAAATTATGACAGAAATTTGCCATTTAATGATTACTGATTAAAATTTGGTGGGTTTACCTGGCAAGTTTTCTCTTAATAACATACTTAATCACAAATTTAAAATGTATAAAACTTGACCAGTGGACCCACTTAATTTTAATCAGAAATCATTAAATACCAAATTTCTGTCATAATTTGGAGTTGTTTCGATATTACTCTACTTAAGATATTTGATATTAAGCTTCACGAACTTAAAACTTGGCATTTATTTTATATTTCATCACTTTTTTTGGTTGACTTTTAACGAAGATGTTTCTGTTCATATAAGAACTTGGCTCTTTTTTTAACATTTATGTTTTGTTGTGATATCTCTTTGTCGAATGATAAGATACATAATGATGTTGAATACATAAAATCGATAATGTGGGATTTATTGTCAAAAACTAGCCCATTCTAAAAAAAGCAACACGCATTGGGATAGAAGAAAGAAGATAGAAGATAGAAGATATAAGATAGAAGATAGAAGATAGAAGATAGAAGATAGAAGATAGAAGATAGAAGATAGAAGATAGAAGATAGAAGATAGAAGATAGAAGATAGAAGATAGAAGATAGAAGATAGAAGATAGAATATAGAAGATAGAAGATAGAAGATAGAAGATAGAAGATAGAAGATAGAAGATAGAAGATAGAAGATAGAAGATAGAAGATAGAAGATAGAAGATAGAAGATAGAAGATAGAAGATAAAAGATAGAAGATAGAAGATAGAAGGTAGAAGATAGAAGATAGAAGATAGAAGATAGAAGATAGAAGATAGAAGATAGAAGATAGAAGATAGAAGATAGAAGATAGAAGATAGAAGATAGAAGATAGAAGATAGAAGATAGAAGATAGAAGATAGAAGATAGAAGATAGAAGATAGAAGATAGAAGATAGAAGATAGAAGATAGAAGATAGAAGATAGAAGATAGAAGATAGAAGATAGAAGATAGAAGATAGAAGATAGAAGATAGAAGATAGAAGATAGAAGATAGAAGATAGAAGATAGAAGATAGAAGATAGAAGATAGAAGATAGAAGATAGAAGATAGAAGATAGAAGATAGAAGATAGAAGATAGAAGATAGAAGATAGAAGATAGAAGATAGAAGATAGAAGATAGAAGATAGAAGATAGAAGATAGAAGATAGAAGATAGAAGATAGAAGATAGAAGATAGAAGATAGAAGATAGAAGATAGAAGATAGAAGATAGAAGATAGAAGATAGAAGATAGAAGATAGAAGATAGAAGATAGAAGATAGAAGATAGAAGATAGAAGATAGAAGATAGAAGATAGAAGATAGAAGATAGAAGATAGAAGATAGAAGATAGAAGATAGAAGATAGAAGATAGAAGATAGAAGATAGAAGATAGAAGATAGAAGATAGAAGATAGAAGATAGAAGATAGAAGATAGAAGATAGAAGATAGAAGATAGAAGATAGAAGATAGAAGATAGAAGATAGAAGATAGAAGATAGAAGATAGAAGATAGAAGATAGAAGATAGAAGATAGAAGATAGAAGATAGAAGATAGAAGATAGAAGATAGAAGATAGAAGATAGAAGATAGAAGATAGAAGATAGAAGATAGAAGATAGAAGATAGAAGATAGAAGATAGAAGATAGAAGATAGAAGATAGAAGATAGAAGATAGAAGATAGAAGATAGAAGATAGAAGATAGAAGATAGAAGATAGAAGATAGAAGATAGAAGATAGAAGATAGAAGATAGAAGATAGAAGATAGAAGATAGAAGATAGAAGATAGAAGATAGAAGATAGAAGATAGAAGATAGAAGATAGAAGATAGAAGATAGAAGATAGAAGATAGAAGATAGAAGATAGAAGATAGAAGATAGAAGATAGAAGATAGAAGATAGAAGATAGAAGATAGAAGATAGAAGATAGAAGATAGAAGATAGAAGATAGAAGATAGAAGATAGAAGATAGAAGATAGAAGATAGAAGATAGAAGATAGAAGATAGAAGATAGAAGATAGAAGATAGAAGATAGAAGATAGAAGATAGAAGATAGAAGATAGAAGATAGAAGATAGAAGATAGAAGATAGAAGATAGAAGATAGAAGATAGAAGATAGAAGATCAGAAGATACCAATCGGATACATTTTTAAATCAACCTCTGTACATGTTCTTTCACTGAATTCAATAAAAACGTACTCGTATTATTCATTAATAGGATTTTTTGAACCAAAACTGTGAGATTTAAGAATTTGTGGCTATTTCTAGTAAAGTGAAATTGAAATTTCAGTAAGAATGAAATGCACGACTAGGTCGCGCGTACTATTGCTCTTATATGTAAGAGGTTTAGTGTTTTGAAAGTTGTATTTTATATGCAATAGACTTACGAATTATGAAAAAAAAAATTTAAAAACAACTCCTTTGCCTGTTTAAAAAAAGAATGGCATCTGAATTCTTTATCAAATATGAATATATGGAAATATGTACATAATAGTAAAAATCGATGAAGCTGTTTTTAAAATATGTTTTAAATTCATAAAATATTTTAAAGGCAGAATGCTGGCAGGCAAATCCTAAGTATTCATTAATGTACATTCAAAAGTAAAACTTAAAAAAAAAATTGTTGCCTGTTTTTGAAATATAAATTTTAAATCAATTTTATCATACCAACAAGTTTTATCAAAATCCTATTCGGGAAAATAAATTTGTCTTGATATTTTCTTAACATTTTTATGGGGGTATCATTACTTTTCATAAAAGTAAAATGTTATTCTAAAATATTCTTAAGAGTGTTGAAAAATCCTGAAGTACCGGGTGTCATAAAATTGACCTTGTCTTCATCGAAATAAAGTTTTAATGTTTTTTGAAAAATCAAAAAAAAAAAATTATATTTGAATATTTGTGTACACAATACTAATTAAAATACATATTTGGAAACTTCTGCTCAAAAAAAATACTTAAATCAGCCATACCGTCTTCAAGAGAATACAAACAAATTATTAATAATTAAAAAATATATAGATAATGTTAAGAAACCATTAAGGAAAATATTTATTTTTTTCAAAAACGTCTCCAATAATGTTGATAAAACTTTTTCGGTATGCTTAAATAAGTGCGATGTAGTAGCAAAAATAGTAAAATTTTCACTTAGGTATACCTACAATACAATGTTTTTTTACTATGAATTTTCTCGCTATCGGCTGAACGGATTTAGATTTAATTTTTGTGTATTCAAGTTATAAATAAATTAAAAAACATTGCATCAAAATTTTCAAAAAAGGAAATTTTTGAATTTTCAAGAAAAGTTTCGAACTATTTTTTTGAAAATTCGGCATCACAAAAACGGGTTTACAACTATTTTTTTGAATTTTATTTTCATACGCACATACATAGATACATTACATCCTTTTTCATGACCTTTCCACATGTGTAATATTATAGATAAATCGGCTCTAAGTCGAACTTCCTCTAAGTTGAATTCCCTCTAACTCCAACTTTTTCACGATATTTTTGTACTCCCCTCAAATTTCCATAGTAGCTATGTTTACTTATCTCAAGGGATAGAATTTTGCTAACTTTGCCTTTTTAGTGCATTATCGTTTGAAAGTATTGAATTTATACAAACGCGTTTCATGTCCTCCTGATTCCAAAAATATATAGTTTATTTCACCGTTAGTGCCTTTTTTGCCTTTTTTCTTATTTTGCCTAGGTATTTGTCCTTTTTTCGCCTTTTTTGCTTCAAAGTTTGCTGTTTTTCAACAATCTTAAAGTACAAAAAACAGTTACAGCCCTATTATTGTTCAAAACTAGTTTTAATATAAAACTAGTTCTAAAGGGGTTTCGAGTTTCAGGTTTTGAACATATTGGTATTATTCAAACAAAAATTGACATCTAAAACTTTGGTTTCGAGTTTTAGATGTCAATTTTTATTTGCATAATACCAAAACTTGAAACTCGAAACCCCTATAGAACTAGTTTTATATTAAAACTAGTTTTGAATCGTGTCAATAATAGGGCTGTTAGTGTTGAGTATCTGCGTACGTACTTTTTTTAGTCACCAATTTTATTCTTATTCCGCCAATGTAACTTATTTGTTCAATTTTTGTTCAACACTTCCATCAAAACTTGTTTGTTTTGGGCAAAAGAGAGTGCCTCCCAGAGAGTACCTAAAACTTTTCACCCTCCTTATAAATTCTGTCCAAGAAATTTCTTTGAGCAGATATTCTTTGGTCAGGTGTCAATGACAAAAAAAAAAGTCAAAAGTTCATCTTTGCCACACTGACAATTTTTGTTCAAAAATCTCTGGAACAAGGCTACTATTTTCATAAAGGAATATCAATTCCAATTGGGAAAGTGTTCTCAATTTTAAGAATATCAACAACACTTTGGTAAAAGGGAAGGGCCGATTGCAAATTAGGTTTTGAAGAAATTCACTGCTGTTTTGAAAGCAAATACGGGACTTAAATCTGTTCAGCAAAAAATGCTGTAATGAATGGTGACGTCAATTCCAAACATCCCAAAAATGTTGAAGTGAATGGATGTATGGAGTTTAAAATGGGTTCCACTCGTTTCTGCTCAAGGAGAGAAGCCCATTAGGTACATACTTCAAAACGTTTTCAAGAGACGATTTATTGTAGAAAGCTGTAAACTTAGAATTTTACAAAGCTGTTGGTAGTTTAATGCTTCGATATGAACGTTAAAATATGTTTATTTTACCTTTATTAAATAAATGCCTTTGTTTTGTCTTAAATTATAATTTTTATTTGCCTTTTTTAAGTTTTGAAGGTCAACAAAATCCTTTCCCTGCTTATCTCTAACTCGAATCTTCCCAATCTTCGCAAAACTCTGTCTAACTCGATCTCACTTTGATATCCCGTGGAGTCAACTGGTATCTACGATTACGATTTTCTATTAAATAAAAACAAAAACTGACCTAGTGTTCAAGTAGGTGTTTATAAGATAAATAAATACCTAAGATTTGCATACCAAAATTGGTCCTTAAAAATGTTTTACATCACATAAAAAATTGGTTAATCATATTTAATCAAGAATTAAGATTGCATTCTTTTTTTTTCACCTCAAACTATCAAAGGAGTTGGTTTAACTAATTTAAATATCGTATTTCACGCTATTAGATATTTTTCGCTCAAAATTTCTATGTCTTTATATACAATTTTCTTAAGCCCTCAGCCTCTTGAACATAAGAGGAGGAACGTGCGACTCACTCGTACATTTTATTTTTTGTTTTGGTAACCAAATTTTTTTTATAAATCTTTATTTCTATTTATAAGAAGTATTGGTGCATGATGGGAAAACTCCCAGAAACAATATTAATGCCAAACATTAGTTATTTTATGATCTAGTTTTGGCTCAGATCTTTCTTTTATTTTTCAATTATTTCTTTCGATGTGTGATGAATGATTGAATAATACAGAAATCCCATGTGTGCTTGCTAAGTTCTACTTTTTCCAGGGAGTTCAGCAAATCCGAGATTGACAAACTTTGAAGTTTTTCTTCGGTTGAGCCAGTCAACTTCGAGTGAATAAAAACAATTTTTCAAGTTGACAATAAAAATCGAAAAGTTATATTCAACTTCAGCCGAATAAAATTAATCTACACACATCATATATACAAACAAAATGACCTAAACTTTTGTTTAGCAGTCATGTGTAAGTACTCTTTTCTTTTTCCTTAGTCCGTATATATTTCAATATTATTTAATCGAAAACTTATTCAAAGGTTTATAAATTGATATGTTATAAGGTATAAGCCTAGTAATCACTAGCGGGGTTTTTTCACTATATATTTTCAACTGTAGTCTGTAGGCCGTTCAATTTGCTGGACTCTTGCCATCCTATAGCGTCATATAAAAGTTTTCTAGAACTTATTTCATAACATAATCGACCATTATGTCGAATTTCATAAGAATCCTTGAGCCATTCGAACGTGGTTGAAGAAAAACATCCAAACAAGGATTATAGTAGGATCAACAATGTTATATACAATATGAATAGGCCAGGTAGCCTGTGTGTTTAAATTTTTTTTTTTTTTATATCAAATACTGCAGAGAATTCTTCCTCAGTATAGAAAAATAGGAAAAAGCAAAAAATGAACCAGATTAGGAACACTCTTTGTCAACTAGTCATCATTGAGAGTTCAATGAGTGTGAACAATCGATTGCAGTGTTCGGGATCCTTTAAAAATACCATTGAAAGGATTTTTCTTTCTGAAAGGTATATCGGCAGTATTCACATGCCACTGGCCTACTTGAAAATCGCTGAAGCATAGATTGGAAAATAAATAAATTGAATTAAGAACCATTTAATCTGAACCAGTTTAATCTTTTTGGGATTATGAAATCATAAACTTATAATAAGGCTTAAAATTAAGAGAAACGAATCAATAAAGAAAGCATTATTTTCATACACATAGGTTTGTATTTCACGGAAATATAAGGACATTTCAAATGTGTTATAATCCCGTTTAAGGTTTTTAGAAATTGAATATCCAATCCATATAGGTACAAGAAATATAGATAGAAAATGTATTTTCCCTTCCAATTCATAGAATAGGGATGTGAAATCTTAAATTAAACCAAAAATTAAGTTAAATGAAGAATAAAATTCAACAGAAATAAATGCAAGAAAGGGTCACTGGTACTTGCTCTAAATGGCTCGATTTTAAAATGCATATACATACATATCGAAAGTATATATATTTGAGAAACGAAAGAATAAAAAATAGTCTTTTTTAAATTACTAAACCACATTGCTAGTAGACACTAGACTAGTAGTCACTAGATGATAAGTGAGTTGAATTCTCACGCTAAAAGTATGGCGATCAATTCAAAAACTAGAATAATTTTCAACCATCTGGTTTATGGCATTCAACTTAAAAATTGTGGAAGCAATGAATAGGTACTAAAACACAGTCCCGTAGGTAGTAACCTACTTAAGAACAACTTACTTTGTGTATTTTGTTGTTGTTTTGCGCCATTGTTTTTTAGTTTTTTGTTTTATATAAATAAAACATATGTATACAACTTTTTTCTTTTGGAGGGAAAAAGTTTTTCTTTCTGAACGTTTTTTCCGGTGTTGACTTACACGCTTTTGCTTTTTTCCGCGTTTAATGCGAAATATCCTGAAAAATTTATTTAGAGCCGTTGCGTTGGCTGAAGCGAAACTTAAATATTTATATTCAACAAAAACTCGGCTTATGTTCTACTTTTTCCTCATTGTAAAATGTCATATAATAGGCTATTCATTATACCGGGAAATAAGGAGACAAAAGAAACAATTACGTTCAAGTCTTTAACCACATCCGCTAATTGTGGGGGAAAAGTGAAAGCCTTTGAGCAAATAAGTAGTGTGAAAATGAGAGTAAAATTGGTCGAGTTTTTAATATTGAATATGTTTGTTAGGGGCATAGCTATGTATGCTTAAAACTAAAAATGCTTTTAAATTCACCCTCAAGTTAATGAGAGAATAATCACACTAACCACTTTTCAATATTTTTGATATAATTGGGAAAATGAGCCGAATTTTACAATTTAACTTATAAAACTTATATTTGTTTTTAAATATATGTATGTATGTACGGTTTAAAAAAAATTAAAAAAAAAAAAACTAAAAAATTCAAAGATATCTCAAGTTTTTATTAAATTCAAACTTTATCTACCATTATTTGTATCAATTTTTGCAGCTTTTGCCTGAAAGTCTCTATTTTCTCTATTTCGGAACAGCATACATACATATATGGTAGATGTCTCATTCGTAAATATAGTTATTCGAACTCAAGAATTTTTTCTATGTCATGTTAAACAGAAGTTAATCGTGTACATGTGATGTGAAATTGTAGTACCTAAAAAACTGGCTTTCGGGTAGGGCTGGCACGATACTAAAATGTCTCAGTATCGTTTGGTATTGGTATCGGAAACCGAAACCATACCGAGTCCGAGACGATACCAAATCGGTACCATAAGTTTTGGACCGAAATTTACCGAAACTATCGTTGTTTCGTTCGGTATCGGCAGACAAAATGGATTTTGAATATTATTATTAACTAGCTGGTCCGCCCCGGGTGTACACAAATGTGGACAACGAATTAAACAAACCAAAATTTGAATTATGTGGGAATTGTGTGTTGAATTCCGGATAATAGAGATTCGACAGTATTTTTTTTTATTTTATTCTGTTACTTCAATTGATTCAAACTCAATTGATTTACTTTTTTTTACATAAAACAGGCACCCAGAGTGCACTTTTGCACCTTTTTGGCAAACCGCAATCAAACCAAACTTCACAAAAACACTCCGAATACCAATGATTATCTGAAAAGAATCATCCAAATAGATCAAGCAGTTGTAGAGTTATGGCGTGACAAAGGGGAATATGGATTCATTTTTATATATAGAATCAGGTTTAGGTCTCAAAATTTCAAAGGTCGGGTTGAACTCCGTTTTGGACGAAAGCTATTTTTTACCCCAAAATCATTATAATAGCCAGATTTCTTCTGAGAAATACTGAGAGAAAAGTACATCACAATACCAAATCTCGGCCTACTGTGCGCGCGCCGCCGCGCCGCCGCCGCGGTTATGCTGTTGTGTGCTATGAAATGCAAAGAAATTTATTTTAATAAAATGAAGACCAGCTTTGGATCCATTTAATTAAGGTCGTGTTGATAGAAGTAAGGGAATAATATTGGTAAAACGAACAGACTTTTTTCACTTTTTGCTGACGAAGCTGCGAGTCCCTTCCAGAATTTCACTGAGCTTATTGTGCTCAAACGCAGACATTTTTTTTTTAATGATGTAATTACATATCGCTCATTTTTTGGATTCGCTTGCTCAGATATTTTTTGTGGCAGTAAATTACTTAGGAAGAAAAGAAAAAGAGAGTTGTTTTGACTTCTATGTGAAGAATTGTGTTTATATTTTATCCTCCTGCTCTGTCAAAAAGCGGAGAAAAATTACTGAGCGCTCAAGAAATATAAACTGGCTAATTATAGCTATAATTTAATTATCTGACACTTTTGAAATCGATTATTTCTACTTGTTTATATGTTTCGACATAATATTCCCTAAATTTCTTTCTTTTTCTATTATTTTAAAGATACCGTAAACATTTTTACAATTGAAAGTAGCCTAGATTACTCCAAGAGTTGTACACTTGTAAGTCCCATTATAACCTGTTCTGAAGGTTTCCGCGGGCAATCTTCAACAGACAGAAAACATTTTTTTAAATGATGCATTATGTTTCTTAGCAAGTTAACAACCACCTTAGCTCAAAAAATTGAAATTATTTCAATATTAACGACAGACACTCCAATTTTATTTATATGTATACATGCATTGGCGTAGGAAGGAATTTTTTCTAAGGTGGGCAACCAGTCCAAACCAAACCTAATCATTAAACAATTTTTCGGTGCAAAAGATTCCTCAATAACTATGTATTTATTTGGGCTTGAGCATTTAATTAATTCCTGAATTTGTTCAAAAGAGATCTTATGAATGAAGCCCACAACGACGTCAACAGTAAAACAAATTAACAGTTGTCATTAGAAGTGCTACCAAACTCAACTTGGCAACAATGTCTTACGATGCATCTATATTAAAATTGAATGGTTTTGAGTAAAATAAGTTCTCAACCAAGTTTTTATCCGTCGCACTGCCGATAAACTAGTTTCACAATTGGTGCAACTAACCGGAAGTGGTAATACGGCCTTTTGCAGTTTGTGCATACATTCGAAAATTTCCATTATTTTTTTAATTATCAAGGTTTATTTCATAGCTCTTTAATTCGAACATATTTTTCATAATCTAGAATTTTTCCACTAAAACTTTGATCGCATTTTGAAAAGAAACTTCAAAATATGAATTTAAATACTAGACCATTAAAAACAAATCAAAGCCGCATTAAAAAGAATACAAAAAAGACTTGATTAAAAAATCTACTTGGGTACAAATTATAATATTTATTCTCCAACAATCTTCGGTTTCGATATGGGATGCCAAATCAAGTCTATTGCTTTCGCCACAACTGTTGCTGGAAAGTAAATTTGTTTTTCCTGACGTCTCCTTTTCGATACTCGTATCGATTTTAAAGGAATAATTTTTCTATTTCAAACCAAATTTTAAAATCATTCTTTAATGTTTCAAAGGTATGGACTGTACTGTCTGTAAGTGTAGGTACTGGCACAGAAAAAGTGTATTTTGATCCAAATGTCACCCAATTACCCTAAAATAATCGTTTCCCGAAACAGTAAAAAAACTAAAAATTTCTGATTTTGTTGAGGTTTTTTAATTCATTCACATTTTACTGTTCCGCAGGTAATAAGTAGAAGCAACTCGGTTTAGATTTTTTTTCTAAAACTCCAATTATTCGGTTTGATTTGTCTGTTACAGAGCAAAATAATACCACGATAAGTCTGAGTCGATGACAAACGAGTTGATACATACCGAAACAGAACCGTAAGCTTTAATTTTAAACAAACCAAATTGAATTAAGTTTCGGCAGGCAATATTGTTAGCTTTTGGAGATTTTAATTTTTTGAATTCAAATCTTTATATTTTTTCCAAGTTTTACTTTACATTCGTTTTATCTATTATTATTTATTATTTTTTATTTTATATAAATAAAATTGGAGTGTCTGTCGTTAATATAGAAATAATTTTAAGTTTTTGATCTAAGTTGATTGTTCATTTGCTAAGAAACATAACTGCATCATTTAAAAAATTTTTGTCTGTCTGTTTGTCCGCGCCCCGCGGTAACCTTAAAAACGGCAGAACAGGTTATGACGGGACTTTTCATACATGTAGTGGACAACTCAGGGAGTAATCTAGGCTACTTTTAATTGCAAAAATGTTAACGGTTTCTTGGAAATATTAGAAAAACAATGAAATTAAAAGGAAATTGTGTCGAAACAAAAAATTAATATAGGAAATGATTATAAACAAGTAGAAATAATCGATTTTAAAACTGTCAGACAATTAAATTAGAACAATAATTATATAGTCTTTGTTGACGTATACTGTTTGGATCTGTGCAAACTAAATGCCACCAACAAGGCGTCGATGAAACGGCTCTTTGACCACCACAATGTATTTTCAAGAATTACTTGACCTATTTGGATGATTCTTTTGAGGAAATCTTTGGTATTGGGAGTGTTTTTGATGTCAAGTTGGGGTAAATTCGGTATTGCGTTTTGCCAAAAAGGTGCAGAAGCACACTCTGGGTACCTGTTTTATGTAAAAAAAATCAATTGAGTTGGAAAAGAAATCAATCAATCATGAAATTTGTTTCTGAAAAAATAAAAAAAATACAGTCGAGTCTCGATTTTCCGGAATTCGATTAATGGAAGACACATAATTCAAATTTTGTTTTGTTCATTTGTTCCCGAAATGTTCTTCTAGGGCCAGCTAGTAATTTAATATGTTGCTAGATGGAGCCATCGTAGTACTAAATCTGAACGCACTCCAAATATCTTACATTTGGCGATTCCGCTTTTTAAACCTTAAAACCTACTCATCTTCATGGTTCAAGCTAACTCGGTTTGAGACTAATTAAAACCGGTTCAACTAGGTTTGTGCGTGTTGAGGCTTCCCGCAATGATGCAATGTGTAAACACAAAGAAAACTAAGGTGGGCGAAAATTGCTTTTATGTGACGACCAACTGTAACTGTAGGCAAAATTTTAATTTTCGTGTCTGAAGTTTCATTCACAGTTGTTCAATCTTCCTTCTTGGGTGGGTTGTAGAACCAGAGAAGTTTAAATGTCGATTTTTCTAAGGTGGGCAGTTCATTTTTTAAGGTGGGCACTGCCCACCTCCGCTCCCCCCTTCCTACGCCTATGTATACATGTATAGATGTATAGATGTATAGATGTATAGATGTATAGATGTATAGATGTATAGATGTATAGATGTATAGATGTATAGATGTATATATGTATAGATGCATTGACCTATTATGTCAATGTATAGATGTATAGATGTATAGATTTATTACAAACAAACAATTCTTTTGTAGCTCGTTACTGGTAAATCCCTTTCGATGATTATTCCAAAGTATTCTCTTTTTAGCAGGAAGAAGGTTTATGCAATATTGCAATAATTTCGATTATAACCGCCTTATGCTTGATTTCTCTGAAACGAACGGTTAGGATGAAATTTTCAGACTCCGTTCCTTTTTACCTGGAGGAAGTGACTTAAGTGAAATCCACCCACTATCTCGACAGTTTTTTTTATGTGTATCTTGGTTTCTCGGAAACGGCTCCACCGATTTTTGTAACAATTTTTATCAAATGCAATCTTTTAATAACCAGTTCTATAGAACCGTGTTTTTGTTCATTACTTGCTTAACTCATATGGTTCGAACATTTTATACGGCTTACGATATACAACGTGTGAGTAAAGTTCTCATTACTAATAAACACATACATTTTTAGACAGATTCATATTCCAAAGGTAAAAAAAAATTATTTTTGGATCTACAACTCATTCAAATGAACCATCAAATATATTCGCATTGTTTTCCTTTGAGCTGGTAACCCTGCGTCAAAATGTATGTACCGGAAACCTAATCCGAACTTTACTTAGACATTGTGAAACAAGTCCTTGAAATTATAAAGTCAACAAGAAAAAAAAACTTTATTTAAAAGAATGTCTCTCACAATGTTTTTTATTTATTAAACTTTTAAAATACCAACTGATCGATTAGATAGTTAAGTTTGAACAGCTATATCTCAGTCAATTTTGAATAAAAACAACTTTTGAAGATGTCATAAAAGACTTTTTACTTGCGATATAGGTATTATAGGGCAAGTTTTGGATTCGTACAAAAAAAAAATTCGAGATAACAATCAAACATGACATTACAATGATAGTGTACAAACTCATAAATGTTTGCACACGATATAAATCATTGTTATTTTATTGTTATTTTGCGTAACTTGCATTATTGTTAAGTTTTCTATTTCTTAGTTCTATTCTTCTTTTTTGTAACGAGAGCTCCTGTGTGAACGATTAATTCTAATGGTTCACCAGACGAAATACGAACTTTCGTCATTTTTATTAGTTTGCATATTCCCACGGGAATACGAAAATATATCACACAGTAGCTCATCGAATAATATGCTTTGTAGATAATTTAATGTGTAAAATAAATCATTACAATTTCACCTCTCAACCACAGCAGTTGTCTTTTTGATTTAATTGGTATACTCCGTTTCATCTTTTCTAAGAGAAAGAATTTATATTGAACATTTGGCGACCGTGACAGGACTCTACTAAAAGAATTTAGTGTGCCTGAATTTTACTTACATTAATTGTGTTTTATTATCAAGAATATTGTGTGTGTTCAGTTTGCATTTGAACCAATACTAAGTGTCGGTTAGTATTGAAACCAAGTACGAGTGTCGTCTGTTAAATCGAAACTGTGATTGTAATCAAAAATAAACCAACTTTATTTCAACAAATAAATTAAAATAAAAAAAAATCATGTCCCAGTCTCTAAAGGAACTAACTGACCTTCAAGAACAAATCGGAACCGAGATCTGCGTCCTTTACCGCAACTATGGGAAGGATAGTGACGATCGGAAAACGGTTACGAAACTGCAGCAAAGGAAGGAAAAGTTAGAGAATCTTTGGGATTATTTCGATACCAATGACAGTGAGATTCGGGATAAATACTCAGGCCATCTTCAACATGAGTACTTCACCAAGGAGTACTATGAAGAGATTCGAAAGGTTTATGAAGCCATGAAAATGGACATTATAAGTCGTTTGACAAAACTGCAAGGACGGGACGTTAATCAGATCCAGGAAGAGCCACCAGCAGCACTGCCATCAGGATTTGGATTATCGATGACACCGCCAGCAGCAATACCAACCAGGATGAATCCACCTGAGCATAAACAAAGGCTTGAGCTTAAAGTTTCTAAGCCAAGCACGCTTTCACCAAGAGAAAGATTCATGGTGCTCTCAAAGCATCTCCAAGCATCATTGGACAAATGCTCAATAGATTTAAAGGGCACCGAACCCCAAATGTTTCAAGTTAAAGTTGCAAACATAAAAGAAAACTTTGAGCAAATCAAAGTTTTATATCAGCGACTGGATGGTGACTTAGACGAAGAAAATATCGAACAATATTTTCATCTACAGCAGCAGTTGGAGTTAAGGCTGATTGGGCTTCAAACAAAAGCAATTGATACATCTGGTATACAGGATCCACCTATTTCAAGTACATCATTGAAACTGCCAAAAATTGAGTTGCCAAAATTTGACGGAAACTATCTAAAGTGGCGTCAATTTTATGATCTTTTCAAGCCAATGATCCTGGAACAACCAATATCACTTGCTCAAAAGCTCTATTTTTTGCGATCTAATTTGACCGGAGAAGCGCTCGGTTTAATCCAAGGATTTCCAGCAACAGACAACAACTTTGAAGCAGCCTGGCAGACGCTTATGGATAGATACGACAATAAACGGCTCCTCTTGTCGGCTCAATTAGAAAAACTTTTGAGTCAACCAGCCGCATCAGGAACTGCCTCCAGTTTAAGGAAACTGCACGATAACACCAAGGAAGGAATCCAGGCACTCATAAATCTGGGATTCCGCGCTCATGACTGGGATCCAATAGTTGTTCATCTGATGCTCAAGAAAGTGGACAAGGAAAGCAGGACACTTTTTGAGCAATCGTTAGCTGATCCAAGAAGCAGTCCTTCCCTGAAAGAGCTACTAAAGTTTATGGAATCCCGGTTTCAAACCCTTGAAACAATAAACAACACAGACGAGAGAAGAAAGCCAACAACCGTAGTAGCAGCCAAAGTTGATGGCTGCCCAATGTGCAGTTCAGGTAGCCATAAGATATTTAATTGCAAAGCATTTCTTTCTCTTTCAGGTGGTGATCGTGAGAGAACTGTTCAAAGGCTTGGAATTTGCCGTAACTGCCTTAAGCCAGGGCATGCCCCCAACACATGCCACGCCAGAGGATGCTTTAGTTGTAATGGCAAACATAATACCCTCCTACACCATAAGAAGGATTCAAGGCAATCTTTTAAAACAAAACAAATAAATAATCAAATGCATTCCATAGGTAGCCAGCAGCAGCAACCAGCTCAAAGGGGGGAAGTCCAATCAAATAACTGTTTTACACATTCCACAGGTAGCCAGCAGCAGCAACCAACTCAAAGGGGGGAAGGTCAATCAACATCAACCAACCACTATACGCATTCCAATGCAGCTACTTGTTGTAAATCAAAACCACGGCAAGTTTATCTAGCAACAGCATTGGTAAACGTCAGGTCGGCATGTGGAACATGGCTTCCTTGTCGGGTCTTGTTAGATTCAGGATCACAAATTCATTTTGTGACTGTTGCTTTTGCACAAGCACTGGGTCTTCAGAAGCACCGATCGGAATCCTCAATAAGTGGCATAGGAGGACATGGCACACAAACACAATTTGCTGTATCACTCACACTTGAATCAAATAATTCAAGTTTCAAGGCAAGTATTGAAGCAACCATACTAGCTAGGATTACAGATTACCAGCCACGATGTGAAGTTCAGTCACAACATTGGGAAATTCCGTCTCATATTCAGTTAGCTGATCCAGGATTTATGACTAATCAAAAAATCGATATGCTTATCGGTGCCGAATTATTTTTCGATCTTCTCCTTCCAGGGGAAATAACAGTTGGACTTCAACTTCCTACACTCCGTAACACAAAACTAGGATGGATAGTCGCAGGTGGCGTTCAAACTTCAAACCACATTGCTGTTTGCACCATTGCCACAAGGCCATCTCTATCGTCATTAGAGAAACTTGTGAGTAGGTTCTGGGAGTACGAGACTCATGATACTCAAATCAAACGCATGAGTAATGAAGAGCATAACTGTGAGGAATTTTTCAACTCCAGCACAAAGGTTGTATCAAATGGAAGATTCATGGTAAGTCTTCCTTTCAAAAAAAATCCATCTTGTTTGGGTGCATCTCTCGAAAGGGCACGCAAAAGATTTCTTTCATTAGAACGAAGATTTGAAAAAGATTATGCATTGCGTGAGCTTTATTCTCAGTTCCTATTAGAGTACGAAGAACTGGGCCATATGAGTCCCATTGAGAACTTTGAGATCCCACAAAATCATTATTTCATCCCGCATCATTGTGTGTTAAAGCCAGAAAGCTCCTCAACAGCATTGCGTGTGGTCTTTGATTGTTCAGCAAAAACAACATCTGGATTTTCTCTCAATGATGTTCTAGGCGTTGGACCAACAGTTCAACCTGACCTATTTTCAATAATTATTAATTTCAGACTAGAAAGGTATGCATTTACAGCAGATATAAGCAAAATGTACCGACAGGTACTGGTACGGCCAGAAGACAGAGCTTTTCAACTAATTCTTTGGAGACCTCAAAGCAATCAACCTCTGAAGACATACAAACTTAACACATTAACCTACGGATCAGCTTGTGCTCCTTATTTAGCAACCAAATGTCTTGCCCAGCTTGCAGACAATTATCAACAGCTGCACAAAAGAGCATCCCAAACTATACGTGAAAATATTTACGTTGATGATCTACTTGCTGGAGCAGACACAGTTTCAGAGGCCAGAGAACTGCTAGAAGACATAACGCTCCTTCTACAAAAGGGTAAATTTGAATTAAGAAAATTCTGTTCTAATGATAACAACATTCTTAAGAATATTCCTGATGCACACAAGGAAAGGTTAGTAAGATTCCATCAGTCTGACGTAATCAAAACCTTAGGATTGATTTGGAATCCAACTCTCGATCAATTTGAATTTGGATTTAACTCAGACAAATTCACAGCACCTAAAACTCCTGTAACACGCAGAACTGTTTTGTCAGACCTCGCACGATTGTTTGATCCTCTAGGTCTATTAAGTCCAGTCATAATGCTTGGCAAACTCTTTTTACAAGATTTGTGGAAGACGGAGCTCTCATGGGATGACCAGCTTCCTATGGATCTGACCGAAAAGTGGAATAGGTATGTAAATCAATTCTTTGATTTAGAAAATATAAGCATACCTCGATTTGTAATGTGCCCATTGCCAAAAAGAACCGAACTACATGGGTTTTCGGATAGTAGTATGTCCGCCCTTGGAGCGTGTGTTTACATCAGATGCATAGACGAATCAGGCAACATCTATAGTAAGTTACTTTGCTCAAAATCTCGCATCGCTCCAATGAAGGCCATTACAATCGCTCGTCTTGAACTTCAAGCTGCAGAGCTCTTGGTTGAGCTGGTAAGGAGAATACTCCTGACATTTAACAAGTATGTTCATAAGATAGCATACTACACAGATTCAACAACTGTGCTGGCTTGGATTAACTCTCCCTCTTATGTCTGGGATACATTTGTAGCAAATAGGGTAGCCAAGATCCAAGCAGAAACTCAGATATCACAATGGAATCATATTAAAGGGGAAATAAATCCAGCTGATTTAATAACGAGAGGATGCACTCTCGTCGACCTTTCATCATCATTGACATGGTTTGAAGGTCCATCTTTTCTTAAACTAGATGAATCACTTTGGGAGCCCACTAAGTACACCATTCCACAGGTCGTTCCAGAATTGCGAAAAACCAAAACGGCATTGATAACTGCAACTCACGATGAAGATATATTAAATAGAATTAATCATAGAAACTCTTTCTATACATTACAGAAAATATTCTCATACTGTAGCAGATTCTTAAGGAACGCCAGACGGCCTGACCTCCTAAGAAGGAGTGGCATGCTTTCTGCTGATGAGCTGCGTGAAGGAACCCGCCTTCTCTTGGTATACACTCAACGGATGGCCTTTCCAGAAGAATACAAAGCTTTAAAAGGCAATGTAAGTACAATTGCTCAATCAAGCTTAGCAACATTAACGCCCTATTTTGATAAAAAATACAACTTAATTCGAGTGGGTGGGAGATTAGCAAATTCTGTGCTTCTGCCGGATGCCAAAAATCAAATACTTTTGCCTAAGAACAACACTGTCACAAGGTTGCTTTTAGAGCATTTACTTAGAACAAACTTACACATATCCCACAGGGCTCTAATAGCAATTTCGCGACAACAATATTGGATATTAAGCATTGGAAGAGAAGCAAGATCAGTGATAAGAAAGTGTATCATATGTGCGAAGTCCAGGCCAACATCTATAACACAGCTGATGGGCGACCTACCAATGGAAAGAGTAACACCATCTCGCCCATTTTACTACACTGGGGTTGACTTTGCTGGTCCTATAAAATCACACTACAAAATCAGAGGTAAGACTCCTTCAAAATCGTATTTAGCAATTTTCGTATGCTTTTCCACAAAAGCAATTCATATCGAAGTTGTTGGAGACCTCTCCGAGTCGTTCATCAATTGCCTTAAAAGGTTCATAGGCAGACGTGGATTGTGTCACACTATTTTCTGCGATAATGCGACCAATTTCGTCGGTGCTAGTAACAAACTCAAGGAGCTTAAAGGAGTTATGCAATCAAAGAGAATGGAATCAGCCATTCAATCAACATGTATTCAGACGGGAATTAATTGGCAATTTATTCCCCCTCGTTCTCCGCACTTTGGGGGACTCTGGGAGTCAGCTGTAAAATCAGCTAAAGGGTTGTTGGTTCGACACCTGGGCGAGGCTTCGTTAACATACGAGGAGCTAACCACAATCGCAATTCAGATAGAAGCAATACTTAATTCGAGGCCGTTGATGCCAATTTCATCGGACCCAAATGATCTAGAAGCTCTTACCCCCGGCCATTTTTTGATAGGAGCACCACTTCTTTCCATAGCTGAGCCCGATGTCACTGACAAAAAAGTAAGTTCTCTTAATAAATATCGACAAATCCAGCATGTACAGCAATCATTTTGGAAGAGATGGTCTGGTGAGTACTTACATCTCTTACAACAACGAGCTAAGTGGAAAACTGAATCCCAAAACTTAAAGCCAAATACTCTTGTTTTATTAAAGGAACCCAATATGCCACCAACAAAATGGAAGTTGGGGCGTGTAGTAGAAGTAATCAAAGGAAATGATGGATTGGTTCGTGTTGCCAACATAAAGACCCATGGAGGAATTCTCCAGCGAGCTATTCATAATTTGTGTCCCTTACCGGTAGAAGAAGCAGACAAAACAGATCATCCACCAGATCATACAAAGAAGCCACCTCTTAAAAACGATGGAGAACCAAATATATGTTCAACATCACGGAAACTGAGAAGCGGCAGAGTTACAACGGGATCTTTATTTGTATCCCTTTTCATCGCATTGTTGATTGCGCCAGTTACCACCGCGAACACAGACAACCACGTCATTATCAACCAGCTCGATAACGCAGTCGGAATCTACTTTGAAGACATAGGAACACTGCGGGTAGTTAACAATTTCTGGAGCGTTTATGTCTATTACAATCTAACCAATTATTGGTTAGAATTAACCGAAATCAAAACCTACTTAAATGAATTGGAAAGCGCTTGCGCGGCAGATAAATTGGGCAAGATTTACTACTGTCATCAGACTATCGATATTTTTCGACAAAGAGTCGCTGTCATTGACCAAAACAACGAGTTCATTAATGGGTTTAACACCTCAAGTCGGACAGCCATTCGGCATCGCAGATCTCCATTCGATTTCGTTGGTAGTGTGGCGCATAGTTTGTTCGGTGTCCTCGATCAAGAAGAGGCTCAGCATATTCAAAATCAGATTGACCTAGCAAATAAACATGAAATTCACTTATCGGCTCTTATTAAAAAACAAAGTTCTATTTCAGATTCAACCACAAATATTCTGAGACGCAATACAATGGAAGTCAAAGAACAATTCCAGACATTGAACACATACCTGGCTAGAACGTTTAATGCAATTGAAAAACAACAAGATGGCATTAGCACGAATCAACACTTTGTTTCCCTAACTTCATATTTAATTATGATTTTAATAAATTTTCAGAGCACTCAAGACACTCTACTTGATGTCATACTGGATTTGAATCATGCCAAAATTAATCCTCAGCTCATCACACCAAAGCAACTTAACGACCAGCTGCAGCTTGTTCAAGGAAATCTCCCATCGTCTTTGAGATTACCAAATGTTTCAATATTGGATATGTTCAAAATCATTACAGTCAAGGGACGAACACTTAAGGATTCAATCGTTTTTGAAATGCTGATACCACTAGCTCAAGATCAAGAATTCCAGGTGTTCAATCTAATCCCATTGCCCATCACTCACAACAATATGAGCCTTCTAGTGGATATATCTAAGCCATACCTAGCAGTTACATTAGCAAGAGACAAATTTTTTGGACTAACGGAATATGAGTTTTCATCCTGCAAACCTATAGCCACGAGAAACCATCTCTGTACTCAGGTTGTCCCGACAAATATCCATCAACACAATTTGCAAGCTTGTGAAATGGCCCTACTGAATCATGAAGATAATGCATTGAGCGATTGCATCTTGAATGAAATACCACCTCAAAATCGGTGGCTCGCACTCAAGCAGACTAATAGTTGGTTATTTTCATTGATTACTAATTCAACAGGTCTTCTCATTTGCAATGGAGTAACAAGCAGCATAGCCCTAGCAGCCAATGGAGTGATTGAGTTCAAAGATATGTGCACTCTCAAAATAGGAAATATCATCATAAACGGACGCTCAAGCTTCAAAACTACTATAGCCAAGTCGTTCATACCGAGTGTAAGAATCCACAACTGGATTGGAACCCATAACCTTACGAAAGACCTTGTCCCCCCATTGAAGGTAAGCACTATTGATTATGACCAATTTAAGAATCTTACGCAGGAAATAGAAGACATGAAGAAAGACATAGCGTCACCCGAAGAACCCCAATTGAACATCCATGATTATCATCATTATGGTTTGAGCTCCTTGCTGCTGATGACTACTATTGGAATGATTATCTTTTATTGCCTACGGCAGAGAAGGCCAATTCCAACACCAAGAAGAACAGTTCCTCGCTTTGAAGCCACCTTATAAATTGAAGGTTAGGAACCTCCAAGGAGGGGTGTATGTACAAACTCATAAATGTTTGCACACGATATAAATCATTGTTATTTTATTGTTATTTTGCGTAACTTGCATTATTGTTAAGTTTTCTATTTCTTAGTTCTATTCTTCTTTTTTGTAACGAGAGCTCCTGTGTGAACGATTAATTCTAATGGTTCACCAGACGAAATACGAACTTTCGTCATTTTTATTAGTTTGCATATTCCCACGGGAATACGAAAATATATCACACAGTAGCTCATCGAATAATATGCTTTGTAGATAATTTAATGTGTAAAATAAATCATTACAATTTCACCTCTCAACCACAGCAGTTGTCTTTTTGATTTAATTGGTATACTCCGTTTCATCTTTTCTAAGAGAAAGAATTTATATTGAACAGATAGAGAACACGAAAAAAGTGGGTGGCACAATTCTGTCTGTCTGTCTGTCCGTACCTCAACCTACAGCCTAAGCCACTGAAGCGATTTTCTTCAAATTTTGAACTTAAGGTTTTTTTTGTAAGTCTCCAGAGGGGAAATTGAAATTTTTTTTTTAGCTAAAAAAATAACGGTACTTGCCATACAACCGTTAAGGAAAAGCTTATTTATCTCAAAAACGGCTCCAACGATTTTGATACAAAAAAATCAGTGTATTATTGTAGTTATGATATACCTTTTAGTAAGAAAAAAATTTAGCAAAAACATTTATTAACGGTACCTGCCATATAACGGTTTTTTTGATTTTTGGTTTTCTCATTAACCGCTCATTCGATTTCAATAAATTTTTTTGCACAAAAGCTTTGTTAAAATATAAATAATACTGCATATTAAAATTTTTGAAAAATAAATTTTGGATTTTTAAAAAAAGATTCAAAATTTTTTTTTGAAAATTCAATATTGCAAAAACGGGTTGGGGAATTGTTTTGAAATTTCAGTTTTAAATGTATTTTAATATATACTCAAAATTGGCATACCAAATTTTTTTTGAAAAATGTTACAAACATTTTATATATAAAAAATTAATTTTTAAGAAAACGGCTCCAACGATTTTAATTTTTTTTGCATATATTCATATTTTTTCAAGTAACCAAATGGCATACTTTTTTTTAAGCTCTTAGTTATTTATCAGACCGTTTATACAATTAAAAGAACGATTTAAATGCTTTTTTTACTTTTTCTATAATTACTTGAATATTTTTTAAAGTTCTTAAGCCCCACACAACTTGAACATGAGAGCAAGTACGTGCGATCCAGTCGTGCATTTTATTTACCATGGTTTTAGTTTAAGCCTGTCTTTGCTCCAAAAATTATATACAATTTAGTAATTAAATCAGAAATCCTTTGTAAAAATTTTCTTCTATATTTTTATGAAAATTTTTAAACCATCTTTTTCGATAGGACATTAAATTTTCAAATGTTAAATTGTCAAATTTGGCTCACTTTCCGAGTTATACCAAAAATATTGAAAATTCATGCTTACCCGCAACAAACATAATCAAGAATATAACCCTTGAACTAAATTTGTTCCTTACTAAAAGGTATACCTATATCAAAGGGCACGGTAGTGCCCAGCCAAGTTCGCGGCACAACACCCTCTTTACAGGAACAAACTCAGGCGATTTTCAACCCCCCTCTAACTTCAGTACCAATAAAGTCAGAAACTTCAAATTGGGAGTATTTGCTGAACTGATCAAACACAGGTGGCTCACCAAATTTCAACTCTTTAGCATTAGTAGTTCCCAAGATATAGGACTTCAAAAATCGCAAAAACCGTAACTGACTGACTCACTGACTCACTGACTGACTGACTCACTGACAGATCATCAAAATTATGGAGCACTTCCCGACATCGTAGAAACTTGAAATTTCGCACAACGGTAGGCCTTGTGGTACATACAAAGGAAAAAATCGAAAATCTGCAATTTTCTATTCAGGGGGCGTGGCATCCACCCACTTTCTAAAATATTCTATAAATTATATGGAGCCTTTCCGATTGTTGTAGAACAATGAAAATTGGTAAGTTGGTAGGGTTTGAGATACTTAGAAAAAAAAATTTAAAATTTGGAATTTTCCATACAGGGGGCGTGGCATCCACCCACATTCTTAAAAATTCTTATAAATTGTATGGAGCACTTTCGATTGCTGTAGAACGATGAAAATTGGTAGGTCGGTAGGGCTTAAGGTAATTAGAAAGAAAAAAAATAGAAAAATTGGAATTTTGCATTCAGGGGGCGTGGTATCCACCCACATTCTTAAAAATTCTTATAAATTATTTGGAGCACTTCCGATTGTTGTAGAACGATGAAAATTGGTAGGTCGGTAGGCCTTGAAGTACTTAGAAGAAAAAAAATCGAAAAATTGGAAGTTTCAGTTCAGGGGGCGTGGCATCCACCAACATTCTCAAAAATTCTTATAAATTATATGAAGCACTTCCGATTGTTGTAGAACGATGAAAATTGGTAGGTCGGTATGCCTTGAAGTACTTAGAAGAAAAAAATCGAAAAATTTGGAGTTTTAGTTCAGGGGGCGTGGCATCGACCCACATTCTTAAAAATTCTTATAAACTATATGAAGCACTTCCGATTGTTGTAGAACGATGAAAATTGGTAGGTCGGTAGGACTTAAAGTACTTAGAAAGAAAAAAATTGAAAATTGGAATTTTGAATTCAGGGGGCGTGGCATCCACCCACATTCTTAAAAATTCTTATAATTATATGGAGCACTTCCGATTGTTGTAGAACGATGAAAATTGGTAGGTCGGTAGGACTTGAAGTACTTAGAAAGAAAAAAATCGAAAATTTGGAATTGTCCATTCAGGGGGGGGGGGTTGCCATCCACCCACTTTATCAGAATTGCTATTATTTGTTTGGAGCACTTTCGGTTGTCGTAGAATTATGAAAGTTTGTAGAGCAGTTGCAAAAAGGAGTGAAATCACAACAAAAACATAAATGTTAAAAAAGGAGCCAAGTTCTTATGTGTACAAGAAAACTGTGCGTAAAAAGCCAGCCAAAAAAAGTATGAGATCTAAAATATATGCTAAGTTTTAAGTTCATGAAGCTTAATATCAAATATCTTAAGTAGAGTAATATCGAAACAATTCCAAATCATGACAGAAATTTGGTAATTAATGATTACTGATTAAAATTTGGTGGATTTACTTGGCAAGTTTTCTCTTAAATACTTACTTAATCACAAATTTAAAATGTATGAAAACTTGACCAGTGAACCCACCAAATTTTAATCAGTAATCATTAATTAAAAAATTTCTGTCATGATTTGGAATTGTTTCGAAATTACTCTACTTAAGATATTTGATATTAAACTTCATGAACTCAAAACTTGGCATATATTTTAGATCTCATACTTTTTTTGGCTGACTTTTTACGCACAGTTTTCTTGTACACATAAGAATTTGGCTCCTTTTTTAACATTTATGTTTTTGTTGTGATTGACTTTGCTAAAAACAGAACTTATTGTTTCAACAAATGGGCTTTATTTAATAACCTAGAACATAAGTATAAACAAGACAAAAGAAATATGCTTCTTTTTTCTGTGGTAGTATTTGAAAATATTGATGCAAATCCGCTAAAACCGTTTTAGAAGTTTAATGAAACCAATCATTTTTAATCAAAGGGCACGGTATAGTGCCCAGCCAAGTTCGCGGCACTACACCCTTTTTACAGGAACAAACTCAGGCGATTTTAAACCCCCCTCTAACTTCAGTACCAATAAAGTCAGAAACTTCAAATTCGGAGTATTTTCTGAGCTGATTAAACACAGGTGGCTCACCAAATTTCAACTCTTTAGCATTAGTGGTTCCCAAGATATAGGACTTCAAAAATCACAAAAAACCGTGACTCACTGACTCACTGACAGATCATCAAAATTATGGATTACTTCCCGACATCGTAGAAACTTGAAATTTCGCACAACGGTAGGCCTTGTGGTACATACAAAGGAAAAAATCGAAAATCTGCAATTTTCTATTCAGGGGGCGTGGAATCCATAAATAATAAATAAATTGGGTGGCGCAACAGCTCATGAAGAACCAGGGCCTAGTGACTTACAACTCACAACCATTCCTGTGTGCGTGTTTGTTGGCAGGAATGGAGGGGACCTACAGTTTTTTGCCGAGTCCGAACGGCTTAATGAGAAGCACTTTTTCATGACAAGTATACTCTTGGAGGATTTGTCAGTTCCTCGCAAGAGGCAGTACCTCGAATAAAACATTTCTGTTTTTAGGTGGCACGGCTGGGAATCGAACCCACACCTTGGCGTGGAATCCACCTACTTTCTTAAATTGTCTATAAATTATATGGAGCCTTAAGAACAATTTACATTACATTGGTAAGTCGGTAGGGTTTGAGGTACTTAGGAAGAAAAAAATTGAAAATTGGAATTTTCCATACAGGGGGCGTGGCATACACCCACATTCTTAAAAATTCTTATAAATTATATGGAGCACTTCCGATTGTTGTAGAACGATGAAAATTTGTAGGTCGGTAGGGCTTAAGGTACTTAGAAGAAAAAAAATCGAAAAGTTGGAAGTTTCAGTTCAGGGGGCGTGGCATCCACCCACACTCTCAAAAATTCTTATAAATTATATGAAGCACTTCCTATTGTTTTAGAACGATGAAAATTGGTAGGTCGGTAGGACTTGAAGTACTTAGAAGGGAAAAAAATAGAAAATTTGGAATTGTCCATTCAGGGGGGGTGCCATCCACCCACTTTATCAGAATTGCTATTATTTGCTTGGAGCACTTTCGGTTGTCGTAGAATTATGAAACTTTGTAGAGCGGTAGGACTTGACTTTCACCTGGCAAAATAAATCTTTGCAAAAAGGAGTGAAATCACAACAAAAACATAAATGTTAAAAAAGGAGCCAAGTTCTTATGTGTACAAGAAACCTGTGCGTAAAAAGTCAGCCAAAAAAAGTAATGAGATCTTAAATATATGCCAAGTTTTAAGTTCATGAAGTTTAATATCAAATATCTTAAGTAGAGTAATATCGAAACAATTCCAAATCATGACAGAAATTTGGTAATTAATGATTACTAATTCAAATTAGGTGGATTTACTTGGCAAGTTTTCTCTTAAATACTTACTTAATCACAAATTTAAAATGTATGAAAACTTGACCAGTGAACCCACCAAATTTTAATCAGTAATCATTAATTACCAAATTTCTGTCATGATTTGGAATTGTTTCGATATTACTCTACTTAAGATATTTGATATTAAACTTCATGAAGTTAAAACTTGGCATATATTTTAGATCTTTTTTTGGCTGACTTTTTACGCACAGGTGTCTTGTACACATAAGAACTTGGCTCCTTTTTTAACATTTATGTTTTTGTTGTGATTGTGTCTTCTCGACACAATACATTCAAAATTTGCATAATCATAACTAGCTTCGCTTAGATTTAAACACGTTGTGAATGTGCATTTGTATTAATCGGAAACCTATCCCTCATCTTGAGGATGTGCACACACTTATTCTCGGCAAATCCGTGTATAGTGAACGACTATATCATTTGTATTACCCTATGAAATTAGAGGTACTCGCTTGTCTATAGAAAGCTATTCTTCATCTCCACGTATTTAATGCTATGTTTCCACCAACAAAGGTTTATCCCAGTTCAGTTTTAATAAATCTGTTTGGTGTTTTAACCGAAAAATTTTTTTTTTTAAAGATTTACTTTGACAGCACCTTTAAAAATGCAAATAGTGTTTCATTTTGCCGTATGAAGAGGAAGTGGGATAGAACGTTTCCTTTGTGAAGAACTGAATTAAGCCATAAATGAATCCTTCAGCGCCATACAAGAATTTGCTAGTTCGATGTGTAAAAGTATTTGTCCTAGGAAGATTTAACAAGATTAATTTCTAATCTCCAAGTTTTACGAAATATATTTGTATAGTTAATCATCAAGATTTGAAGAAGATTCGAGGTAAATCTAATGAAATCTCAGATTAGCGTTAGGTGGAAATGTAGCTTAAGTAGATCTTTTGCTTCCAGAGATACTATCAATAATTTCTGTGAATATTTTCTCTTATAATAAATTTTGTTTTCTGATTAAGCCCATGTATGGCTGGCCACGATGCCAGATAAGTCTCGGTGTCGTTTGGTATCGTTATCGGAAACAGAAACGATACCGAGACTACACCCAGCTCCAAAGTATCTGAAACGAAACCGAGACGATACTCTGTTACTGAAATCCACCCACTGCCACCCCTATTTTGTTTTGTATTTATCTTAGTTGCTTGGAACGGCTCCAACAATTTTTGTATTTGTAACCATATTATCAAACTCATTCTTTTAATAACCAGTAACACCGATAGAACCGTGTTACTTTTATACAACTGACAACAAATAAATAACACATAGATTTAGAGACAAAGTCCTCAAGTCAAAAAAATATTTTTTTGGATGAACAACTCATTCAAATGTGCCATAAAAAGGCTGTGCATTGTGTTGAATTTTAGTCAGGTTTAAAATGAAAGACTTGTTCTATCGTTCTATGCAGTGGCGTATTTACACTAGGGCCATAAGGGCCATGGCCCGGGGCTGCACTCTAGCATGGGGCGGCACTCAGCTTTGGGTGCAAAATGTAAAATTCCTATAAAAAATTTGTATGGTAAAAGCTAAGCTTTTAGAATTTAGAGGCGCCAGGCGAAATATTATCAAAACGATGTGAAGTAGGGTCTTACGTAAATTTAATTCAAATATCTTTTTGTAGAAACTTTATTGCCTATACTAAGTATATTTCTTGCTACTTTTAATTGGACTAATTAGTTTAAGAGGTATTGAAGTTTACAGTAGGAACGCAACACAGAAAATACTTAAAATTGCGATGAGTATGAGTCACCTTTAAATATCAATGGTCCCATACCATCGGCTATCCGATTCAGATAAGTTATCCAAGATAACTGAGTAGCCAATACGTTTGTGAACGCCCAAAACGGATTGGTTAGCTCAAAACAGCAGACAAAAATTTAATAAAATATTTTATTTATATATGCAAAAAATTGTTACATCTTCAACGAAGTTTTATTCTATTTATTTGTTCATATTGAGTGGAGTCCAAGGTGATGGAAATAACCATTTTGTAGTTGCATCTAAGTTCTTAATTTCCCTTTCAATATGAAAAGCTCAAAAGCCTTAAGGAGGATATATATTTTGGAAACCATTAAGAATTATTTCAAAGAAAACATAAATTATAAATAGTTAAAAACTGTCAATAATAATTCCAAAATATATTCTTTTTGTGGGGTTTTATGAATAAAATTCAATAATAAAGGTTATTGTGGCCTTTACTCCAATGAATGCGTTTCGCCCAAGCGACAAAAACATTGCGTTTTAAATTGGGTATGGTGGCATCTAACTGAAGAGCCCACCACCATGTTTGGAAATCATTATAGAAATTTTGAGACCAATCATGAAAAACAAACATTTCGAATTTCCGGCACAGCGCAGTAAATATACATATGTTTTAAAATACTATTACAGATTCCTTACTGGTATTCCGAGAAGTTCTAATTTAAATAAATAAATAAATAAATTGGGTGGCGCAACAGCTCGTGGAGAACCAGGGCCTAGTGACATACAACTCTCAACCATTCCTGTGTACGTGTTGTTGGCTGGAATGGAGGGGACTTACAGGTTTTTGCCTGAACGGCTAAATGAGAAGCACTTTTTCATGACAAGTATACATACTCTTGGAGGATTTGTCAGTTCCTCGCAAGAGGCAGTACCTCGGATAAAACATTTCTTTTTTTATGTTCTAATTTAAAACAAAAAAAATCAAGTATCTCACTGTTCTCAGACCATACACTGCGTGCGTTTCTGAGGATAACTGTGACAAACTGCAATGAAGAACGTTCATGTTCCGAACTCAAAAAACACACAAATTATGTACACTCCTGAATAAGCGAAAAACGTTCCTTATTTTGGCAGGGTCAAATAATTTAGATATATAAATTTGCAAGTGCACTTTCTTTAATGTGAATTTCATTTTCAAAATTGAAAAAAACCATCGATTGAAGCAACAAATTAATTTTTGCGTACGAAATTATTATCTAAAAAGCTTAAGCTAGAAGAATCATGATTTTCGTATTTTCGTTGGCTAGCTTCACACTTCAGTCTTGTTTAGTGAAAGCTTTTATATTCGTATAGTTTTAGATTTTTACTGCTTACTTCGGTTTTATTTTAGAGAAAACTTTAATAACAATTGATTACTAGAGAAGAGATAAAAATGTATGGTCTTTGCAACAAAAAACCATTCAATTAGCTACATATTCAGACATCAAAATTACTTTATTCCGACAATTTTTCGCCTTAAAATCTTTAATTCTGACTGAACACAATCGGTCAATTATAACAGTGCTATTCATGAATGTGTCAACCAATTTGTGCGTCGGCAAAAATGTAAATATTAAAATTGTATGTATAATTTATGATTTTTTTTCATTATGAAGTGTTTAAGTTTTCTTTCGTTCATTATGGGAACGGCCAAAACTTATTGGCCCGGGGCGCCAAATCTTTAAATACGCCTCTGGTTCTATGTGATATGTAATTTAACTTAAATAATATAATTTTAATAAAGTAGGTATAAAGAATTGACCTCGCTGGCGGAAGTCAAAATTCAAAGTGAGGTTATACAAAAACGTGACAAAAAATAACAAGAAGATAAATATAATTTCATAGAGCTAAGAAATATCTTAAACGAGAATTGCCATTGTGCAATTGCGTTGCTTATGCAACGCATTGTTTTCCTATGAACTTATGATTCTGCGTCAAAATTAAGGTGCCGGATAACTAATTGGAACGTTACTCATGTTATAACATGTTTTTGGTTGATTATCAGAATTTTGTATTCATTTGAAAGACATATGTTAAAATTGTCCTGGAAATTATTTTTCTCGTTGGAATAGAGAAGGTAGGTCACTTAAACTGTCTTAATATCAGTGGATGTCAGTACTGTGGCACCGCGAACTTTAATTAAATTATTTCTTGCAATAATATTTACTTTCTACCAATTTTCTTTATTAAAACAGTAGCAATACCTCGAAAGAACCAAACAAAAATTATTCCGTGCAATAAAAACTAAGTAATAACCTAGCACAATGAAAAGGGTTGCCATTCAGAAGAATAGACTACGAAAACGTAAAAGTTATACATATTTAAAGAAAATAAGTGAAGTAACGGGTGATTTTTTAGCTGGTTTGGTTTTGGCAACACTGGTTTTGACAGCTGACGTGTGTTTAGTACCTTGTGTCACTGTCAAACAGCTTCAGTTTGGTTTGCAATTTAACCATGGATCGCCAGCCGACCTACCACAACGCCGAATTTTTGGTGAATGGGCTCTTGGAAAGCTGGCCGAGGATCCGCTTTTTTATCGAAAAATTGTGTTCAGCGATGAGGCTCATTTTTGGTTGAATGGGTACGTAAATAAGCATAATTGCCGCATTTGGAGTGAAGATCAGCCAGAAGCATTGCAACAGCTACCAATGCATCCCGAAAAAGCCACTGTTTGGTGCGGTTTATGGGCCGGCGGCATTATTGGGCCATATTTCTTCAAAGATGATGCGAATCGCAGCGTTACTGTCAATGGTGAACGCTACCGAGCGATGATAACAAACTTTTTTCTGCCCGAAATGGAAGTTCTTGACTTGCATGATATGTGGTTTCAACAAGACGGTGCCACATGCCACACAGCACGCGAAACAATGGCGCAATTGCGAGGCGAGTTTGGTGAACAGTTAATTTCACGTTTCGGGCCGGTCAATTGGCCGCCTAGATCGTGCGATTTGACACCATTAGATTATTTTTTGTGGGGGTATGTCAAGGCTAATGTCTATAGGGACAAGCCCGCTTCGATTGACGCACTGGAAGCCAACATCCATGCATTCATTCGTGAGATACCGGCCGATATGTGTGAAAGAGTATGCCAAAATTGGACTCAGCGGATGGGCAACCTGAGACGCAGCCGCGGTCAACATTTGCATGAAATTATCTTTAAACATTAAATTGCAAGGTTCAAACTATCGATTCAAATAAATATTTCATTCATTTTTTCGAATTTTTTGTGTTTTTTTTTTTTTTAAGTTCTAAACCTCTTAAAAAATCACCCGTTATAAATGTCAAGAGGTCTAAACATAACAGTTAATCTAGAATCTGAACAAAAATATGGTCAAAAAGAAAAAAAAACAAAATACAAATAAGAAAAAGTAATAGTAAAAGAGCTTTATTGTCGTCTATTCCAGTTTTAGTACATTTACCATATTTTTTGTTCTTTAAGAGTTGTAGCAAAATGCTTTTACAGATTTGATACTCTGACTAAATGAAGCCACAAAAACGAAACAAAAATTATTTCCAATAAGTTTAGTTTTTGAATTTTTTTAAGAAAAGAATCACAGTTGACAGAGAATCACCCATATACAAAATGTTATCTTAATCCATTCAGTCGATAATGAGAAAGTCCGTAAAAAAATAAAAAACATTCTATGAGAGGAAGGTACCTACTACTAATAATTTCTAAGTGAGAAATTTTATATATTTTTTGTAGTAGATCACACTAATTTTGAACTACGAAAAAAAGTTAAATCAAAGTCGTATGATCCGTTTTTGAGAACAAAATATTTTCCTAAACGGTTTTTTAGCTTTTGTATGGAAAAGTAAATTTTTTTCTTAAAATGTGTTAGAGAGTAAAAACAACTCGTAGTATTGAGTTTCAAAAAGAATTGATCCTGTCGTTTGCGAAATATTTGATTTTCAAAAAAAAATATTGAAACCTTTTTACCGTTAGTTTCGCATAAATGTAAATTTTTGACTTAAAATATTTACAGTGTATTAAAAAACTCTTTGATATTGAGTTTCGAAAAATTCAATATTATATTGTTTTCGAAATATTTGATTTTAAAAATAAAAATTTTGAAACATTTTTTAAAAATCCAAAAAATATTTTTTTGAACATTTTGGTAATAAAAACAATAAAAAACAAAAGGAGCTTCTGTATAAAAAAATTATTGAAGTCATAAGTAGGTACCGTTCTGAAGAAAATCGAAAATAAAAAAATTGGTTCTTTGGGAGGTACCATTAATGAACATTTTTTGAAAAATGGTTTCCTATGTGAATGTAGCCTTTACTATATGAAATTTTGTAAAATTATTTAAACAAAATTGTATGGCAAATACCATTATTTTTTGTTTTAAAAACAAAATGAAAAGAATGTATGGGAACTATCACCAAATACCACCATGCACCAATGTTTTAAGAAAATCGATCAAGCCGCTTAGGCTGTAGCCGAACAGACAGACAGACTCACAGTCAGACAGATAGAATTGTAAGAACCACTTTTTTCGTCTTATTCCCATTCATCGTAATGACAGCGTATTATGAATTGCTCCTATGAAGCAACGCACACGTTGCGCTGTCGTCGAGGAGGGTTTTAGTAGTGCTTTTTTGATTGTTCAACCCTAAACCCTCCTTCAGCACAACGCAAAAACCAAGTAGGATTTTCGTGGCTTTTATCTTATGTGTCTAATGTGTAAATGAATCCAAACTATCCTGCAGATACACACCTGCGTTGCAGCGGAGTAGGGTTTAAGTAGTGTTTTTATGATTTATAATTCAGAGTCCCTCCTCGATGTCAGCGCAAATCGCAAAATATATCCGTGGTTGTGTGTGGCTTTTTACATATTTTTGTGTATCCATTGATGAGGGTTGATTTAATTCCGTCCCTGATTGTCGCTGCTGCTGGTAACCATCAATTTTCAATTTTGCATTTTGTTTTCTTTTTTGCATCTTGTTGTTTCGTTTTTTTTATTTAGCATTGTTTTGTGAGTTTTTGACTTCCATTAAATTACATGCCTTAAAATTCGCACGAAATTATAAGGCATGTAATGTAATGGAAGTCAAAAACAATAAAATGCCAAATGAAAAAAAAGCTTAACAATTAAATTCCAAATACCGACATACATATGAAGGGCTCACAGCTGTACCGAACCTCGTCATATTTTTTTTTTTTTTTTTTCAATTTGTTGTGAATATTTTTCAACTCAAGTTTTTCATTTTTAAATAAAAAAAAAATAATAATAATGTAATTTAAGGACTAAACTTTAGGTTTGTCCTATTTACGAGTTTATTTACTAATCCCTTTATTATATTTGAATTTTCTTTCTCTGACTTGGTCGGCTTAGAGTGAAAAACGGCTAACTCCACTTTTTTTGTCATTATAGACCACTTCAAAAATTATTAAAAAATACACAAATCTATCAATTTTTTTTTCATTTTCACTGAATTAAGCAATAGCGAATGTAGAAAAATACTTAATGTAATTTAAGTTTTCTTCAAATAATGTAAAAACTGCTTAATAGAAGTTAGCTGCTTTTCACTCTAAGTCGACGATAGGTATATCGCAAGTAAAAATACCAAAAACAAAAATGTCACCTTTTATTCTTAAACTCCTCATTTATGATCAACTTTTGATTTATTCTTAATTTTTATTTCCTAAAATCAAAATGAAAATAGCCCTGTTTTAAGTACATTTTTATCTAAGCTTAAAAAAAGTAACATGTTAATTTGGTATAACTCCGCATTATTGTTGCATTTAACATTTTATTAAACAAAGATAAAAATGGGCTATTTTTATTTTAAAGTAGGTAAATATATTTCTAAGAAGGCGTTCGGAGTGGATTATAGGTCTAAGATTTTGGATATGGCTGCGCGTACATAGCGTGGCAATGTGTACAGGGTGTCCCACAGTCACTCCTGCTGACAAAAACCTATAGGGTTTATGAGGTAATTTCTTGTCGAAAATCTTAAGAGATAATTTTCTTGTTTTGTCTCCATTTTAAAATTAAAAGGGTTTTTATGATTTTGGATCCCGATTCATATAACTGCCTCTATCTTTGCCAACTCACGAATTTACAAAAAAAAAACTTTTTTAATAGTCCAAACCTGAACTCCAATTTTTTGATGAGCGAATAACAGTTTCCTGCAATTTATTATATAAGAAGTTTTTTAGTTTATGAGTTGTTTCTTACCATTATATCATTTTATTCAAAATAATAGCTACTGATTATTTGTAGTTGCTTTCTTTCTTATTTTGTGAAGCCTATAATTTATTTTCTTAAAACATTTTAAATTAAATTTAACATATACACATATTTAAGGTTATTGGTAACAAAATATAGCAACGGAGAGCCTTGTGTCTTTTTGTTAATAACGCCCATGTATTTATTTGATATTATACCTAATATTATTATATATTTTTGAATCTTTCAGACTAATCATAATTGAGTTTAATTGCTTCTCAGATCTGCACAGGCTATACAACGTTGGTCACTAGTATCAACTTAAATTGAAAAAAAAAAATAATGCCTTGTAAGACATTTCTTCCTGATAGTATGAGACAAACTTAGCTTGATCACGAACGAAAACCACTTAAGTTAAGTAAAATTCACAATGGTCAAGTCATTTACCATTTCTTCATGAGTTTAATGGAATCTTACCTAACGTTGAGCTGAGGAGACCAACATCAGGTTGGCATACAAAGATGAGAATGGGCCTTGCTTAATTTCTTGTTGCACTAAAGTTGTTTCTAATATTTTTTTTTTTTCTTTCACTATCTACTGGCGCTATTTTCATTCGTTTCTTGTATTACCCATCAAAGTAATTATTCAGCATGAACTAGCAAGTTTATCTGCATTTTAATCAATCTTCCTCCAAGTCTGTACTCTGTACCCAGTGCAGAATAAGATTTACATCAGCTCTGCAATTTCGTGGTAGGCTACTCTTTCTCTTTTTTACACCACAAATAATGAATTACAAAAAAAGTGTATTAATGTGTAATCTAGAAATCTTCAAGGCCCAGTGTGTCTTAGAAACTCATTGTAACCTTGATGTAAAATGTACATATACTGCGTCATTGCGCGAAGTTTAAAGACAGTATAACAATCACAAATGGTTAATGCCACTGTGCCGCAGCTGTTATAGATGTTGTTTGTCATTATAAATGCTAGTGTTAAGTGATGTGATATAACATTTATTATTATCCTCATTTTTAATATCTGCAAGAGTTCCACAAAGCATACAAAAAAAATTAATTTGAAAGTACTTTGAGATAATTATCTCAAAAAAAAAAAAAAAATAAAACAACGTCACCCTCACCGTACAATCATAGTCTGCCAAAAAATGTAGGTACTTAAAAGCATCAACCACATATAGTAGAATGTGTTAAGGAAACAAATTGATAATAATCTGTTCAATTACGAGACTTCAAAAATAAACACGTCCGTTTCTCAAAGACATTTCTCAGGGTATTACGTGATAAAATTATCGCGCACATTACGCCTTGAGGCTCAAAAGGAACTTTATATACATACACTCAACAACTTCAAGAAGAAGAAAAAAACAACTAACAGATAAATAAATAAAAATAACGCATATTGGCCACAAGTTAATTTGCATTATAGTCGCTAAACCAGTTTAGTTTTTTTTTTAAAGAAAATACACTCCCAGCCCAGTTAGTAAGTGAAAAAACCGTTGCGGCTGCGATGCGCGGATCTTCACTGGTGTGCCAGTGCCGGACTTAAGCCTAATAAACCAAGAGCCCGCAGTTTATGTTACGGTCTATCTAATCAAAAAAAAAGCTTGGGCCCCCACTTCAAAAAGGGCGGAAACAGACTCCCTATCAATTTTTTTCTTGTTTGGGCCTCAAACTCATACCGCATTTTGTTTTTGTGAAAAATTTAAATAATATTTTTATTAATACAACAATTTTGAATTCCTATTTAAAAAAATGAAAATTCTGCGAGCCAGAAGGCTTCTGAGTTCAGCTTAAATCTAAAAAATAAAAACATTTAGCAAGAAAATCATCAAAATCAGGGCTAATGTATGCACTCAAAAAAATCTAAGTAAGAACCTCCATTGACTCCACTAAAATATAACGGGTGATTTTTTAAGAGGTTTAGAACTTAAAAAAAAAAAAAAACATAAAAAATTCGAAAAAATGAATGAAATATTTATTTGAATCGATAGTTTGAACCTTGCAATTTAATGTTTAAAGATAATTTCATGCAAATGTTGACCGCGGCTGCGTCTCAGGTAGCCCATCCGCTGAGTCCAATTTTTGCATACTTTTTCACACATATCGGCCGGTATCTCACGAATGAATGCATGGATGTTGGCTTCCAGTGCGTCAATCGAAGCGGGCTGTGTGGCATGTGGCACCGTCTTGTTGAAACCACATATCATGCAAGTCAAGAACATTTCGGGCAAAAAAAAGTTTGTTATCATCGCTCGGTAGCGTTCACCATTGACAGTAACGCTGCGATTCGCATCATCTTTGAAGAAATATGGCCCAATAATGCCGCCGGCCCATAAACCGCACCAAACAGTGGCTTTTTCGGGATGCATTGGTAGCTGTTGCAATGCTTCTGGCTGATCTTCACTCCAAATGCGGCAATTATGCTTATTTACGTACCCATTCAACCAAAAATGAGCCGACCATAAAATGGAAGCAGCGCGCGATGAACATTTCGAACCGAACACGAATTTTGATAGTAAAATTCAATAATTTGCAAGCGTTGTTCATTTGTAAGACGATCCATGGTTAAATTGCAAACCAAACTGAAGCTGTTTGACAGTGACACAAGGTACTTAACACACGTCAGCTGTCAAAACCAGTGTTGCCAAAACCAAACCAGCTAAAAAATCACCCTTTAGAAATGTACTTTACTTCTTTATAATATTACCATTGTTTGCTGCATTGGGTTTTTATTACAAACTTACTTGAGGTGGGGTTACAGTCCGGGGTGGACCTGGGCCTACACCGTCAAACGCCTCCAACCAGACCGATTTTTAGATGGTTCTCTCCCAGTTTCAGGTTTGCAGCGCCAGGTTAGTACCTATGTGTGTACCAACATAAACATATGTTCGTACTACACGTGATTCACAGGGTGGATTGAACGGTTTTTAAGGTCAGAGCAAAGTCGTTCGTCCGCTCTAATCGCTAAGCCACCTTAAGGTAGTATTTATGATCCATTAATATAGGTGACAAAATGCTATTTTTACTGTATTTGTATCTGTAAGTTAGTGTCAAAAATATGGTAGAAATTGATTTCACTCGTATTTCGTGTAAGTTCAGTATTACTCTTTTGGATGTGTTGGTGTCCCTATTACAGCACTTCCTCCACTCCAGTTTATACATATAAAACAAAATCCATAGGTGCACCATGCAACAGGACTGGGATTGGGGATTATGTTTTATGAAAAGACACTTAATTTTCTCCAGATAAGGACTCAATTGCCTTCTTGACCAAATTGGCCAAATAGTGTTTTTCTTATTACTCATTACCTGAGATTAACTGAATTGGATGAATTTTAGAACAATGATTCAAAGTTTTTAAAAAAGGCTTCAACTTTTTTTCACGTATCTTATCTACATTTCGTCATGTCTTAGCTAAGTATTATGGACATCTTTCTCCATTAAAGTTATATAAAAATGCCCATATAGAAGTGGTTCCCTCAGTTACTGTAAGTACGACACTGTGTGTGTAGGTACCATGCGCCGCCGTAAACTTTTCCTGACCAGAAACGAGAAAAAGACATTGCGCAATTGGTAATGATGGCCATACTATTATCTTCATTTCTTACTGCCTAATGCTTAGATATTCAACTCGGTTGCTAGGTGAGAGTTTTTAAGTCACATTGCTCTTGTGATGATATTAATTTAATATTCTTCTCATGCATATTTGAGTTAGGTATATCTTTTGGGTGACTAGGCTGATACACTACCTAAGATGGCAATGCATAATATGTTAGATTTTATATAATATTTGCTAACCGTGAATGGAGGTTTTTAGTTCAACAATCCAAGCATGGAATCTCGGTTGTAAAATTTAAAATTACCTACTCCAGTTTTTGCCTCATTTTATCACAATTTTCTATTTATTCGGCAGTCAATTATTTTTTTTGACAACTTATGGTTTGCAAATCCAATGATAGTTATTAATTTTTTTCATAAGTTTAGATATTTGTATTATTTCATTAGGTCTTTTTTTTTTTTTTTTTGTTCCTGATGATTGTCTCGAGATTTCAAGTGTCATTCTTAATTTTAGTCGTATTTTGACGAGGTTTTATCCCTAGGATATTAATAAGAAGGCTTTTTTCTTTGGCATCAATTTCAACATACGATACAATTTGCCCCAACATGTCACAAAAGGAAACTTCATATTTTGATATTGGACAATCTGATGACGTAGCTTTAAGGGCTCTGGAGACGCTCGAACGTGGTGCGAGTGAACATGGTTCCAGGACTATGTTCGAGTTGATTTTATTTGTCTGCGGGCTGGTTCGAGTATAAATTATTAGTGTCACTATGGTGAGACCAAATTTTTGTTTAGTGACACCAAATAAATGGTCCTCGAACCAGCCCGCAGACAAGTAAAATCAGCTCGAACATAGTACTCGAACCATGTTCACTCGCACCATGTTCGAGCGTCTCTAGGGCCCTTAAACAAAAATTTGGTCTCACCAAAATCAAAACGAGTTTGATATTTTTCGATGTTCGAGGGCGGGGCTAATCGTTTGTCGTACCAAATTCGACTGTTTGCGGACCGGTTTCATATGTTTACTCGAACATTTGGGTTTAATTTTGATTTCAATATTAAAAATAAAAAGAAAAATGTCAAATAACTGAATAAAAATAAAATCAATGAGACAGTGAATATTGTGAATGACATATAAGTCGTAAGAATAATGAAGTTCGAGTAGTTTGGTTTCTGCTTGGTTTCAGTGTCTGCGGAGTTTAGTCGAACTATGTTCACTCGCACCATGTTCGAGCGTCTCCAGGGCCCTTTACAAAATAAGAATAATATCTCAAGTCCACCTATGAATGCTTTTTATAAAGAAGGCTACGGATTTTGGGTCTGGGTGTAAAAATCACATACGTTCCAAAGCTGGGACAAATATGGGAAGGGTACAAAATCCCGAATGCCAAAATCCCGAAAAGCAAAAATGAGAGTACCGAATACCATAAACCCGAATACCCAAAATCCCGAACGCCAAAATCCCGAATGGACAAACTCCCGAAATCCAAAATCCCGAATGTTAAAAATCACGAAAACATTCGGAATTGAATCCCGAATTTCAATACTATTATAGTACCTGCTACTTCAGTACTTTCAAAAAAATCCAACGGTTTTGTATGGCTTTTGACTTCTGCTTGCTTTGACATCATGACATTGTCTATAAGAGAAATTTTGAAATAAATAATCACTCATAGTAAATCATACGATTAAATATGTATGTATGTATATTAATTGCATTCTTCCTTGATAACACTGGTCTGCAAAAATCAAATTTTTTTTCGCCTTCAAGTAATTTTTTCAAATTATGACGGATTTGACATTTCTAAATCTAAATCTGGTTTCAGAAAAATTCTATCACGTCCAGTTTTTCTTATAAATTCATTTTTGAAAAATATGATTGATTTGTAAAAAAGAGCCCTCTTAGATTGACCTGGTAAAAAAAAACAATTGTGCCTGCCTATTCTGCTCAAATTTGGAGGACTTACTCCACATAATATTAGCTTTCACATGAGACCAGATCATCGATCAATGTTCACCCATATTTTAAACCGTTATTTAAAAAAAAAAAACACTTTTTTCCCATTAGTAAATTTCACTGAGTGCTCTGTATAAAAAAACTGGTAAAATATTTTACAATATAAAACACACCGATTCTACCAAACTACACCTAAAAAAAGTAGTTTTCAAAAATAAAATAAACTCAAAAAACTAAATTTTTTATAACTTTTTTTCTTTTCATATTTTCCATTGGTGCCTGACGAAAAATTGACCAGCTAAAATCTGCCAGCATTGCTTCTTACCATTTCCCGTTATATCTTCGTTCTATGTGCATCATGTCTTGATTTAACCTTTCAATATGTTCATCTGAAACTGCACCAAGGTTAACCGGGAAAAAATCTAAGTGGGAGTCCAAAAAATGAATTTTCAGCGACATTTTGCAATTAAGAACTTTATAAGAGCTAATTTGGATGATTTCCTTGAATTAACAATATCTTTGGGAGGAAAACGAATTTTAAAAAGATTTAAAATAATTTAGAAAGATGAAATATAGATCTTTCAGGTCCTGTTATTAGTTTAAAAAAAAAAGCTTCTATCAGTGAAGAAATTCAACGTCAAATTTACCCAAAAACAGGTTTTTGACATGTTTGAATTGAAATATCTCAAAAATTTGACGTGCTAGATGACTTTGGATTCGGATTCAACATGCCAAAATCCTTAAGAAAATATATTTTGGTTTAAAGGCGATTTTCGTTGCAGACCAGTGTAATTAAAAAAAAAAACAATAGTTTCCAATCGTAACTTTTATTTAGTTTAAGTTTTATTGAAACGAATCTATGTCTACTCTTAACAAATAATGAGAAGATAATGTTCTTGTTCCGTTTCTGTGTAATATCTCCTGTTCTTAAAAGTGCATCGCCTACTTGGACTTATATATTTTGGGATTGTGAGTGACATATATTGTTCTCAGCAACATTGAAATATGTAATTCAAAAGTCATCAACTGCTAAAAAATTTACCGACTATTCATTGAAAGTAAATCCCTAATATTCTTTCAAAACATTACAAAATACCATTTTGAAGGCCATTGGAGATTTTAGCATTTGGGATTTTAGGATTCGGGATTATGGCATTCGGGATTCTGGCATTCAGGATTTTAGCCATTCGGGATTCTGTCCATTCGGGATTTTGTCCATTCGGGATTTTGTCTTTCGGGATTTTGGCATTCGGAATTTTTTGCCATTTCAGGATTTCGTACCTAACCCGACAAATATACCTGAATGCTGATAAAACCTGATATTTTGATACATCTTTAAGTAGGGTTAGGATGAATAAGTTTCTTTTTTCAATTCGATAATTTTTACACATATCCAAATTTTCTTTTCTCGGTAGAGTCAAACAAATTGTTCATATTGCTGTATACATTTTGTAGAATTGTATAGATACATCAGACTGTTTCAAATTTTTTTTTTTTTTTTTAGATTTTCTTGCAAGCCGTTTCAATGTTTCGGCTAAGCGAAAAAAGACGTTTATGAAAATTTTAGCTCTTAAAATTCCGAATCGAAGATATCGGTTTTCTATACGAATTGTTTGGGAGAAAACATCTATGTATTTGTATTTTGTTATTTTATAATAACAAGTATTTAAACAACTACTTCCTTTTTTTATACGAAATTGAACGCTCTACAAAAATTCCTCTAAAGTGTTTTATCGTAAGTCCATCCGTTTAAAGCCAGTCAAACTCATTCGAAAACATTATCATACATTTATTTAACATAAAATAAGAATTTTTTAGTAATTGCAAATATTATGTTAACTAACATCCCTCTTATCGAAAAATGTCTTAATACCTTTTTAGTAGAGGATCAATTTTCCTTTCAAGTGGTGGCTAACAATACTACTTCACCTCAATTAATACAGTTATATCACAATAATTACATTGTTGCTTCGAAATGGATTTTCTAGTGGGAAATTACATAGAAATTCCCTAAATAAACTGGTCAGAAAAGTTTGTGAAACAGAAACTATAACATAAAGGTTTTTGGTGTGCTAAACTCGAATCGGAAGTCAGAAATATTCTCTTACGTAACATTTGTGAGACATTACCGCATGGAAAATTGAAAAAAGTTTTTTTGTTGTTTCCCATGTAATGTTAAACCGTGAGCTGATTTGTTTCTCTTACTTTCGTGCAAATTTTACACTCCCAACCTTGTATTAATAGATAGTACAATCTCCTAAGGGCTTGGAAACAACCCACAACTAGCATACATAATGTGCATATTCATGAACCCCAAGTTTTGGTTGCCCCATTCTCTTCCAACTTGTACAAATATTATATATTATATCTAGAATTAATGAAAAAATCTTTAAAATATCTTGCTCTAGTCCAGTAACTATATACAACCATCAGACCTTGCATCAGATCCGGTAGATCTGGTCTTTTGCTGAATTGTTTATGATGTTGGCCTGATAAATAATCCAAGTTTTTTACCTCGAGCACCGAACGCAACATGGTAAAACATTTTAAAAACCGCGAAATTTTCGCATTTTTTTCAGTATATTATCAAATTTATTACTGAAGGAAAAGTTTTGGATGAAAACGTTGTTCTACGATTTGAAATTAAATAAATTAGCATCAATTAGAGCCCCGAATCATCTCTGTTGACCCAACAGTTTCTCAAACACAACGTTTCAAAATGTATCAATAATACATTTGATGTGATGAGAACCAAAACTCGCCATATCCATTTCAGAAAAACTCTCCATAAGCAAATTTAATTGTTTAATAACCAATCCAATCATAGATTTTGAAATCTATTTATTGTGGTTTAAGGGAAAATTATATTGAAACTTTCGTTAAAAAGGTATTTAACAATTACCATTGGCTTTGAAAAGTTTTTCTTGCATAGATATGGCGAGTTTTTGTTCTCATCGCCTCATTTATAACCACAACAAGAAGTATAATTAACAGTATAATGACAAATACAGTGTGCTTGGCATAGATGCTTCAAAAGTTTTAAAATACCATGTACCGTTTCACGCAAAAAAAATCAATATTTATGACATTTAACCTTGAATAACTTTTAACGCAAGTCAGATTCGTTTGTAGACTTTCATATATTTCTTATGCACAAATAAAAAAATTGCATTTAAAAATCTTCACTTGGAATTTTGCCGCAGATTGGCATTTTATTTGCACATTTTCCTTGACTATGCTTCATTCATTCACTGTTTTGTTTTTAGCTAACATAAAATTATAAATACAAATTTTTTAAATTGTTTTATTAACAAATGTATAAATTATAATTATATATCCGAAGCCACAGGGGGTGGTTTGACCTGTACATGCAAACTTTTATTAAACTATAGTCAAACGATCCTTCCTCGTGTGCTTTTTAACTTGTTCAACTAACGCAGAAGTAAAGCACATGATTCATTATACGAAACTAAATATATCTTGGGGCATATTCATAAATGATGTTTAAGCTGTTTCTAGGCCAAACGGGAGATTATCATATTGAAACTTCAATAGTTACCTGTGGGATGCAAAAGGAACTAGTTCAATCTCATGAGACTTAGATATGAGACAGAGCTATAGGTAATAAGAAACAGCGGTTATAGAGCACTATTTCATAGCATTATTACGTTTAAGAGATTTTCGCATGCAAAACTAAAAACGAAATCCCTTTCAACTGATGATTTTTGACGATCCGTCGGAGATTCTGTATAAATCAAAGTATGTAGGTATAGTTGTACCCAGAATTACGCATGAAGTTCCTTACAGAATTGTATTAAAAATATATACTTACGGTATTTCAATACTCTTTCCGAATTTTTTTTTGTGTTCTTCTTAAAGTTTTAAAAAGACATTCCGTTTCTTTTGACGTCAGTTTGGCTTAAAGCCTATTACGCAGTTGATGCGAAACAAAAAGTCCCATACAAAAATGACACAACGAAATCATAAACGAAACATTTAATTCTATTCGACGAGCGAAATTGATAATTGTAGCAGATTATTTAGAGAGGTCTACACTCCTTTTTCGCACACTATATTAAATGCCCAGACCATTTATTGTGAGCGGAAGAGTGCCATTTGTGATTTTTCATATTTATTTTTGTTGTATCTTTTATTTCCGCATGGCTGCCGATAATTTTCTTACATTTTTTATTTGTTTAATTTTTTTGAATTTGTGCAACTGTCAGTGAATATTTTTTCGCTTCGTTTTCATAAGCATTTCGTTGCCTTGTGGGAGACGAAATAAAAATTTCGTTTCGCATCAGCACGTGAAATTTTAAAAGCCGCTGCTCTCACTTGAATTAATTTTGTCAAGTAACAAATTCATTTTAAACTGAAATTATTAAGTGAGACAGACTTCATGCATACCAATTTGAGATAAATCTCATCGCAAACGCTCAGTCTCATACACTAAGCTGCTTAAAGCTCAAATATCTTTCGACTGAGTTAAGTTTTAGTACATAGACACCATTTCAATGATATTCTGTCTCATAGCTATTTTTCATAACAAACCTAGCCTCAGCTCACAAAAAAGAGATTCGAGACTGTGATAAAATATTTTGCATACCACTCAATGGCGCATATGCATAAAAATGAAGTACTTACTACCAGTAAAAGGTTAAAGTAAATACTAGTACTACTAGTAGAAGCTGAAACTTATAGTATTTACTGTGTTTGGTATGCAAAAAATAAAGTTTATACTAGTAACCACATACTAGTAGTAAATACTGAATTCATCCAAGTAAATACTACTTATTCACCCGAAATTAGAAGTATATACTGACTAAATGTGTTTACGTGGAAATGGAAGCTCGTGTTTTGAATTTCTTTTATAATTTTACCGTTCTATCAATTCTTCTTTTGTGAACACTTTTAATTTATACTTATGGGCTTAATGTTGGCGTTTTTCTTTTTTAACTCAGAGCAGATTACGGAACTGTCAAACAAAAATTCTATGTTTCTTTTTTAGCTCAGACATATCAGAGCATATAAGGTGTGTTTCTTTTTTCCATCGGAGCTAGCTCAGAGCTTACTCAATTACCTCAGGATTAAATGACCGAGCAAATCGAGCGAAACGCTGAGCGAAGCCAACTTCACTTATTTTTCTAGTGCTACGTAATTTAAAATGGATTCTCTGGACACTCCCTGGACAGTCGCCCGTCATTTGTACAAAATTGCAAGAAGTTTCACGGAATTTACCAAAAACACCTATGAAATGACAGTTCAGTGCTCAAGTGTATTTCATAATTAAATCTGAGGAATCTGATCATAATCTGCTCGGAGCTCTGCTCTGATCGCTCAGCCTCTGCTCAGAGCTTTACTCAGAGCCAAAAAAGAAAAACGCCATGTGTTTCTGTTTGGGATAATTTCATTAAGAAACTCTTGAGAGGTTTTCTCGCGAAACTGTCTACCATTTTGCTGGCTATTCTCATAACTGTGTTCACATGTGATTTTCGATCTCGAGAGCAGCTTGCAGAATTATGCAATTGCAGAATTGAAGCGTTGAGAATGAGAAGGGGTCAAGTGACATTTTTCGATTTTTCGTTTTTTTCTAACCAATAATGATGTTAAGCGACAACTTAAATTTTGGTCTAATTTTTGTGTCCCTATTGATATTACTTACAAAGTTACACGTTTGTTTTGAAGTTTTTTTAGGCAAGAAGAGGTTAAAATCACTTAACCCCTTAATTCAATAGTAGCCGAAAGATAAAATACCAAGTAATATATTTTTTTTTTGCATAAAGGTGGTAAGTGCACATTTGTTATATCTGTTCGTATACTTCCCAAAACTACGAATTTCTTCGAATTTTATTTTTTTTATATGAGTTTTGACAGAACTTTGGGCTGAATTCGTAGTTTTGGGAGCTACGCAAACAGACATGTTCACTTTATGGAATACAAGAATAATACCCACCTTTCACTTGACCCCTTTTTCATAAAAAAATAAATTAAATTCATTTTCGCTTAAAGGGGTCAAGTGCTGAATTGTTTGTAAAACACCAACTTCTAATGAATTTAAATAAAATTGGGTGACTTACTAAAATTGTACATTTTTTGTTCTTTTTTTATGGCTTTTTTATAAGCTTCTCTCGATTTCAGAAAAAAAGTTATAAACGTAAAACTTTAAACGCTTATAACTCAAAACATCAAAAATGTCACTTAACCCCTTCTCATTCTCAACGCTTCAATTATTACTTTTTAAAGAACGAACTCCTTTAAGCCATTCGTTTGGTATGTCTCCTTTTCTTTTTTTCTGAGCCACTTTTTCTGAGAAATAAAGTGATCCGATTGCTTTGACTTGACTCACGACTGTGAATTTTTGCATTCAGCATACAGAAGTATTTACCATAAAATGTTCAAGTTGGTTTTTACAAACTTGAAAAATTTGCAGTAAGTACTGGAAATAAAAAGTACTTACTTGTTTTTATGCATACCATTAAAAGTATTTACTGGTTAAATTCATAGGAAACTAGTAAATACTTTTACCTCCAGTAAATACTTGTTGTTCAGTATTTACTTCGGTTTTATGCATATAACAATTAGTAAATACTATCAAAATTTACCAGTAAAAGCACTTACTACCGTTTATGCATATGGCCCAATGTCTGAAAATTCCCCATTATATCAAATAAACAATTTATTCTAAAATTGATTCTCTTTCTATTTCTTCTTATTCTGTGTTAAACATCAGCATCAAATCAGCAGCATAACAATGAGGAATAAAAATACTAAGCCAATATTTCTGCGAAGGTATCAAAAATATTATGATAGTTCATTACATATAATTTATTTTCATTTGTGCGGTAAACTGAATTTTAAAGCATGTTTTATAAATATTTATAGTAGATTCAAGGAAATTCAAGGAAAGGGGACCTTGGTATCCAAAGGGTTAAATTGTTTATTGGTAAGATTATTTTTAAAGTCTGCACTTTATTTTAACCATGCAGATAACTGATAGCGTGAGTAATGTTCTTTTCCTTATTCTGCCTTTTTATTAGTTTTTTTTTTCATTTTCCCTCTTTTCCCGTTATCACGGTACTTTTTTTTAAGCCTCCATATCCGTCACCGAATAATAAAAAAAAGGGCACATGATTCATCAATATCAGTTCCTTTCGGCCTTGCCATTTCATTATTCCCTTTTTTCTGTTTCCCTTGTAAAGCAAAACTTTAGATTTGATTCTAATTTTTTACTCGCAGAAACAACTAAGCTAAGAACATTGGTAGGGGAGACCGAGGCTAGAATAAATAGGAGTATAAAGTTAAGGTAAGCAATTTCCCCTTGAAATTAAGGGTTTCGTGCAGGGTTGTCAGGTTTAAGAAAGCGGAATCGCCAAAGGTAAAATATAAATCGCCAAAAAATCGCCAATTTTAAAATATTCCACTTAAATGACCAAATCCAAAAATCGCAAAAATGTTATAAAATTATTTGAGTGGTGGGAAAAAAAGCAATGTTCAGTTTTGAGGCAATTAGATTTAGTCGATATTTTGATGCCTAAATTTTAGCAAACACCAATAAAAAGATACAAGGCTTAAGTGAAGATCAGATAAAAAGAAACAATATCGTCGGTTACTAGGTAAAACTACTCACAATTTATCAAAATATACTTTTGAAATTAGGTTGAAAAGAATTTTTTGAAGCTGAAGTCACGTTCCGCAAATTTTGAAATACAGTTCCTGGGCATATATTTCAATGTGTTAGTAAATACCTAGCAAAATGAGATTTCTTGGCTCTTGGATTAGAAAATGAATTTCATTCTCACTTTCTTTAGTATATTTTTGTGTAGGTACTTCCTGAGTTTTACCTTTTGACCGAAGATATTAGGACTTTAATTCAAAAAGTATATTTCCCATTGAGTGGACTCATATACATAAATGTTACTCAGATTCAATTTTATAAAAATTACTGAAATCGGTTAAAAAGAAAACAATAAAAATATTAATTGTGTAGCCTGGCCAATTCAAAGTCGGCAATTCATAATATTAAGTGGTCAATGTAGTTATAAGAAGTTTAATGTAATATCAAAAGAAACCTTAATAAAAAATTACTACTTCTAGTACTACTTTGATTCAAAAAATTTAAATCGCCAAAACCTAAAAATATCGCCTTTTTTAAGGTACATCGCCAAACCGATTTTCGTGTCGCCAAATCAAAATTCATATCGCCTGTTTGGCGACAAATCGCCACATCTGACAACCCTGGTTTCGTGAAGGAAACAAATATTCATCTCATTTAAAGTTAACGTGGCAATTCTACACCCCTACATCCATTTGCTTCAACACGTTATGGAGGTTAGTCCCAAAAATGTATAAGTAAGTAATTTTTTGTTTGTTTTTGTTTGGTTTTCCTCTTTACATGGAAGAGATACAGCAGTGCTGATGGTTTATTATATGCATTTTTGTTTAGTTAATTTTATGTTTACTTTAATAATTGTACTATGTATTTGTATTTGACTAACTGAAACATTTTTGCCTGGTTAGTTGAAACAAACATTTTTAAGTGAACTCTGTTCATTTTTTCCGAACAAATATTTGGGAGCCACATTGATGCTGAATAGTTATTCTTGTTTATATTGCGTTTGATTTTTTTTTTTTGTTTATATAAATAGAAAAAAATGATGGTAAGGTTGCCATCATCACAACTCTTTTGATGAACAAAGCGGTTGCACATGTTCTGTAGCTGTGCTAATAGTAGCTGCACACTGCACTTCTCTGCTTATATATTAGGGTGTCCGTTATTTCTAGAAATGGTTTTTAATGGCAGACACCGATATTTGGACAAACTAATTTTGTCCGAGGTCATTTACCTGTATTGGCTTTTAGCCAATACTTTTCCCATACAAAATTTGTTAATGATTTTCGACAAATTTTGTTTGGCCAAATAACTTTTTTAAGGCTATTGATTTGGGAAATAACGGATACCCTTATATGCATACATACATATGAAATAAAATAACTTTTTTGTAAGTATCTTATCTGAATTTAACTTTATCTACTCAATAGACTGAAATGTGATTTAGTTTTTATCTATGAACTTTATTTTAGTAAAACGAATTTATAGATGGATACTGTTTATCACTGGAGACTTTCTTAATAACACGGAATTGATACTTACTTACTTACTTAAGGTGGCGCTACAGTCCGGGGTGGACCAGGGCCTCAACCAACAAACTTCTTCCAGCCTGCTCGGTTTCTAGCTAGCTGTCTCCAGTTTCACACGCCAAGTTGGTTGAGGTCCTCTTCCACTTGCGTGCGCCACCTTTTACGCTGTCCACCTCTACTGCGTTGTCCCACGGGGTTGGATTCAAAGACTTTCCGGGCCGGAGCATTGGTGTCCATTCGCTCTAGATGACCCAGCCATCTCAGTCGTTGGCTTTTCACTTTTGTGGCTAGGTCGGTGTCGCTGTACAGCCCATACAGTTCGTTGTTGTATCTTCTTCTCCATTCCCCATCTATGCAGACGGGACCAAAAATCACCCGGAGAATTTTCCTCTCAAAACAGCCTAACGCATTCTCATCCACTGTTAGCAGTGTCCATGCCTCTGCACCATACATCAGGACCGGGATGATAAGCGTCTTATACAGGGACAGTTTAGTTGCTCGAGAGAGGGCTTTGCTTCTCAATTGCCTTCTTAGCCCAAAGAAACAGCGATTGGCAAGAGTAATTCTTCGTTTGATCTCAGCGCTGGTGTCGTTCGCTGAGTTTATAGCGGATCCTAGGTAGACAAAGTCTCTGACTACCTCAAAATTATAGCTGTCTATAGTGACGTTCTGTCCGAGACGTCGGCGTTGGGTGTCCTTTCTTGTGGACAGCATATATTTTGTTTTGCTTTCATTCACCGTTAAACCCATCTTCTTGGCTTCCTTCTCAATGCTCACAAAAGCACCACTGACATCACGCTTTGTTCGTCCGATTATGTCAATGTCGTCAGCGTAAGCGAGTAATTGGACGGACTTTTGAAAGATTGTGCCTCTGGTGTTGATGTGAGAGTTTTGCACTATTCTTTCAAGAACGATGTTGAAGAAGTCGCATGACAGCGCGTCGCCTTGCCTAAAACCTTTTTTGACATCAAAGGTGTCGGTGAGGTCTTTGCCGACCTTGATGGAGCAGCGTGCATTCTCCATCGTCATCCTGCACAAACGGACGAGTTTGGCAGGGATGCCAAAACTAGACATTGCTCTATATAGCTCGTCTCTATAGATGCTGTCATACGCGGCCTTGAAATCGATAAAAAGGTGGTAGGTATCGATTTGGAACTCCTGGGTTTTCTCCAAGATCTGCCGTAGTGCGAATATTTGGTCGATGGTGGACTTCCCTGGCCTAAAGCCACACTGATATGGACCTATCAGGTTGTTGACGAATGGCTTCAGGCGTTCACAAAGTACGGCAGAGAAGATCTTGTAGGCGATATTAAGAAGACTGATGCCTCTGTAGTTGGTGCAGTCCAGAGGATCGCCTTTCTTGAGGATCGGGCAAACAATACTGAGGTTCCATTCATCGGGCATGCTTTCTTCCGACCATATTTTACAGATGAGCTGGTGCATTCTCCTAACCAATTCATCGCCAGCCGCTTTGAATAGCTCAGCCGCAAGGCCATCAGCTCCAGCAGCTTTATTGGACTTAAGTTTAGATATGGCTATCCTCACTTCGTCAAGATCGGGTGGACGGAATTGTTGGCCTACGTCGTCCAGGTTGAATGGTGCAATTTGCATGGTAGCGGAATTCGGTTCGTCATCGCCGTTATACAATTTGCAGAAATGATTTTTCCATATCCTCAGCACCGACTGCGTTTCCACCACGATGTTCCCCTGATCGTCCTTGCAGGCTTCGGTTCGGGGTTTGTAACCTTGGGAGGTTCTTTTTACTTTTTGGTAAAACTTGCGAACTTCATTCCTGCAGTGGCATCCCTCTAATTCCTCGATCGCGCGCTTCTCATGCTCTTTCTTTTTCTTTCTGAGAAGCTTGTGTTCCTCTTTCCTCTTCTGCTCGTAGAGCTCGCGAGCAGCTCTGGTCCTTATATGCAGCGCCGCTTTGTATGCCTGTTGTTTGGCTGCATGTACTTGCCGGCATTCCTCGTCGAACCAGGGGTTTCGCTGTGGTGGTCGTGCGAAGCCCAGCACGTCAGAGGCGGCATCTCTGATGGCTTCCTGGCAGTTTTTCCACTGGTTCTCGATGTTTGCAGTTGGCGGCAAAGGACTAGTTAAGAGGGCGCGAGAGACTCGATCGGAAAAGGACCTGGCGATTTCTTGCGACTGTAGCCGTCCGACGTTGAACTTCCTGACAGTATTTCCCTGTTTTGGCTTTGGTCTGGATATCCGTAGCATTACCTTTGCTACAACGAGGTAGTGGTCCGAGTCAACGTTGGCTCCTCGGAACGTTCGGACATCCTTGATACTGGAGGAGTGCCTTGCGTCGATCGCAATGTGGTCAATTTGGTTGGCGGTTGATTGACCAGGAATTCGCCATGTCCCCTTATGAATATCGAGATGCGGGAACTGCGTACTAGCTACCACAACGTTTCGCCCCGCAGCAAAGTCGATTAGCCTGAGTCCGTTATCGGAGGTGGTGTCGTGCAGGCTGTATCTTCCGATTGTGCCACCAAAGACGTCTTCTCTTCCTAGTTTGGCATTAAAATCACCCAAGACAATTTTAATGTCATAGCTAGGGCATTGCTCATATGTCTTGTCCAGGAGCTCGTAGAACTCGTCCTTGGTGTCGTCATCTTTCTCCTCTGTGGGGGCATGCGCGCATATCAGGCTGATGTTGGCGAATTTAGCCTTGATGCGAATTGTCGTGAGGCGCTCGTTCACATAATTGAAACTCAAGACCTCTTGCCTCAGTCTGCCTCTAACAACAAATCCACATCCAAAAAGACGCTGCCCTTGTGGTCGGTAACAGTCACCGTAGTATACATCGCAGTCTTTCAGTTTTCTTTTGCCCGGCCCATCCCATCGCACTTCTTGGATGGCGTTGATGTCTGCTTTGTAGCAGTCTAGGGCCTCCGCTAAATGTTCGGCTGCACGTGGTCTATAGAGAGACAGAACATTCCACGTGCAGATCCGAAGTTCGTTGTCCTTATTTCGTTTGCTAGGTTCGTCAACAGTAAATCCGTCCGTATCCGAGGCTTGTTGATGCTTCGCAACTAAAAAATAGCTTTACGTGGCCGGGAAGTCACCCCGACGGCACGACCCCCAACCTGGAGGACCAGACCCTATATATATAACTCCAAGGGCGGGGAGCCGGATTAACCGCTCCTTATAGGCCTGAGCTCCGAATATGTCGTAATAGCCCGTATAAGGTGTTCACTAAGTAGTTCAGCCTAACTGGAACTGTAGACGCCACCGTTGATTCCATCTTGAGAATTCTTCCGCTGCCGCCTGGATGAAGGAGAAGTGCCTTAGTGGGAACACTCCTCCCCCCCTCTCTCGTTTGCTGCCCCCTAAAACCGTCCACAGGGATTGGAACCCCATCTTCAGTTAAAGGTACTAGGCACCCGATGTTCACCGCGGGGAGGTGAGAGTAGGAGTTGATAGACAGAGGTTCGCTTTGAAACAAAGCTTGTGGACGCTTGTGTCCTCTTGAATGCACATGTCTACCCTTTGAACATCACACGGAATTGATATTAATACTGTAAAATGTTATCTTTTTTTCCATAATTTATGTTAAACTTACAACGAACCCCTAGTGGAAGAATAAACCACCTTCTATGTTTTCTCCGGGTTACTGCCTATTAGCCCAGGAAAATTAGACTTTCACTTTGAAAACATTCCGACAAGAATTACAGGAGCTACAATTTGTACCTTAACATTTTTTCAAAATTGTAGAGAAATTAAGAAATAACTGATCCCTTTTCACCCCTAAAACCGAAATCTCCAAATTTAAGATCCAGAAAATCAAACTCCTCAAATCCAACATTAAAACCAATTTCCCCAATTCCAAAATCTCCAAGCACAGAACCCACATGTTTCGAGCACATATATCTAAAAGAAATCATATTGGCACACACCAAAAATCTCCACTGTTATCATTGAATTTTGGTTTAAGGAGATTTAGATTATAAAAATGTTTGGCCAGGAAGTTTGTATTTCAGGAACTCGTGCTTGTATATTTTGTGGGTCTCCCAGTAAAAGAAATCTGAATAAAAATATTTTTTGAAATGGGAAGAAAAACTGTAAGAGAAGATGGTGTATGCTTTGAAATGCACGCACTGTGGATATACATAACTAAAATAAAGAAAACAAAAATAGCTCAAAAGCTCTGTCAATTTATTTTCTCATTTGAGTTTTAAACTTTGTATTTAAGTTAACACAAATGCACGAAAAATCACAGAAATTCAAAGCAATGGAATATAGCTTTTATTTTTCTGAATTCAATTATTTTTGTTTAATTCAAACAACCTTTTCTTTTAAATTAATCCTGAATATTATAAGCACAACATGAAGTTAAGTAATATTATTATACATACTTTAATGAAATGTAACATTTTTTTCCGAAATTGGTATACAACTAACCAAAGACATTTTTGTCTACACAATTCGATTGCAAGCACCGTGCCCGGCAACTCAAAAATTCAGTTTAATTTAAAACAAATATACATATTTCATTTGTTTTAAAAAGGCGTAGTAAATTGTCAAATCAATCAAAGAGAAAGTAGTAGTTGAATAAATAAAATGCAATCGAAGCATACCATCTAAAATTAACCAACTTCTGTCGTTAAAAACAAATCTGTTTTTTTTTTTGTCTGTTGAAAGCGATAACCAACATTGATTTGTGAGTTCGGAAGTTCATGCTACGTAAAGGTAGCTTCAATACAATGTTCAACAGTTAACACTTACTGCTGAATACATTGCTGCATACCTATGGATGTAAACTGATGCCAGCGGCGTCAATAGTGGTAAGTGATGTTTTCATAAGAGCGGGAAGATAATTGCTTTTTTTACAACTTAAGTTTTTTTCTAGGGAAACAAAGTTGTTTCATGTTGTGTACTTAAGCTGATCGTTATTACAAGTAATAAAGATTGTTAACAAAAAAAACCATCGCATAGTGTCAAAGACTCTTTAATTGCAATACAAATACATTAAACCAATATTTTATTCACAACAACAAATTAAACTGAAAACGAATAGATTATGACGTGAACCACATACAGATTATTACAACATAATGAATATTAATGAGTGCCTGCATGAACGAGTCATGCATTTTATTGTATGCAAATTTATCTGATAAAACGGTGATTTTTCTTGTTTATTTACTTATAGGTACTCATATATTATATACATATTCATTTATATTTATGTGCATTTATTATCATGTCAATGAACTTCAAACATTATGCAAAATACGCAAGTGTGTTGCTTCATTAAATAAAATGCTACAAAACAAAACGTTAAAAATATTAATAACATTGGAAATTTTATAAAAATATTATGCATGTTAATTTCAGAAGTGTGTAGCTAGGTTTAGCTTATCTCTGCATGCAGAAAATACATATGGTATTTATTTATATTTACTTATTTTTTAGTTTACATTAGTCCTGTTTCCTAGGGTTAGTGGGACTTAAATGGGTAGTGTCTTCCACTCATCCGGTACACTGTGAAACTGTCCCCTATCCTCACTAACAGGTCAAATTTTAATATATTTTTTTAATTTGTTTCACATAAATTGTTTGAAATCAGTAGCATTGGGTCGAAAAATGGGATAACAACAGGGATTATGTCAAGAAAAAGGTCGAATTCAATTTTTGAATAGAGAATAGTACAGAGTAGATATTTTTGCACATCATTTGCATACCCTGTTCAATTAAGAAGTTGTATATAAAGCTGCGGAAAACGCAGAGACTTAGAGATCGGCTAAAGTATGGCTGAGTTCCAAAATGCAGTACTGCAGTGCATCATACTTTTAATATTCATATTCTGAGATAAATGTACGTTAAAAAAAATGTGCTATAATTTAGTGTTGTGGTTTTTTAATGCATATTGCAACAGTTAATGTTGAATTGTATTAAGAAAGTAAAAATATACAAAATTTAAGAAATCATGATGCGCTGCAGTACTGCATTTTGGAAAACAGCCTATGTTTTTAATTTTTACCAAGTTCGATATTTTTAAGTTTAAGGTTCATTTTAAATTGTTTGGATAGTATAACATATCATATCGTAGTATATAATATCAAAAACCTCTCAAAACCTGATGTGCATGAAATTAACGCCGCCATTTTGAACTTAAAAAAAAGGTTGTGCTGCCATATGTGCCGTATCTAAAAAAAAAGCGTACGAAAGGTTTGGTTTTTAGAGGGTACCCATTTTTTTAGCGTGAATTTAGCACCGCCATTTTTGATTTTCAAAAAAAAATTTGTGCTGTATTGTGCTCTACTTTTGCCGTAAATATTTTTAAAAAAATTGCAAAACTTTTTTTTCGAAAATCGAAAATGGCGGTGCTAACTACACGCTTACAAAAATGGGTGGGTAGCCTCTAAAAACCAAGCCCTTGGTAAGATTTTTATTTTTTAAATACGGCACATGGCAACACAAGTTGGGCACACAGCACAACCTTTTTTTTGAAAATCCAATGGCGGTGCTAACTTCACTTAACAATGATGATTAGAATTGAATGTAAGATTAACAGGATTACTATCTAATTTAAGGCAGTGTAAAATTAACAAGGTGTCATGCACAGTTTATATTATTGATTATAAAATACTTTAATAAAAATGCATTACAAATTACTCAACTAAATTATTTTTCACTTATACGTTCATTTATTTTTTCGGCCGCCAGTTTTACGGAAGGAAACTTGTTCAACAACAGTTGATCCAGCGTTATGAAATTTCTGAGAAATTTTATTCAAGAAAAAGAGTCCAACAATCGAAAAGAGAATACAAGTTGTTGCACAAACTCGATGCACCACACCACATGCTAACACAGATGTGATCAAACAAAACGATATCTCTGGAATGAATTTTGCTTGGAAGTTGCTACCAAAAGTTATCATTTCAATGTTAGAAACTGATGTAAGGGTGAAAATAAAGAGCCATGATCCAAGAAAACCACCTACAACAGTATTTTGTGGAGATGCATTGAACCATGAATTATAAAAGCGTAATGTGGCGAGCAGGACGACAACAAGTATAGACGATACAACAAATGAAACAAATGAATTTTGTGAAGCCATTTATTATTTATATTTTTGTTTAATATATTTGTTTAATGGTTATTTATCTCGGAGCGAAGAATAAACGACAACTCTGCGTAAAAAATTCTTGTCAACTGCTACCTACGCAGATTTAACATGACATTCAAATCAGGTATCTTGTTGAATTGTTTACCTTACCAACCGTGTTGATAACTATTCTTCGTTACATATTTCTTCAATAACCTACCTTGATTGTTTTTAAAAATTCTAAGTTTTAAGCAACTTGAACTATAGGAGCAAGTATGCACGTATAATTTTAGTACAAAGTTACTAATATATATTAGTAACTTTGGACTTCATGGCCTTGAACGAAGAGGAGTAAGTGCGTGCGATCCAATCGTGCATATATTTTTTTTTTGAAGCATTATTTATATGAAAAAAAAAAATCATCTCAAATTGACAGTTGAATAAAATTGAAAAATACGAAACATCAACCCAGTTTATACAAATTTCATCAACTTTTTTCTGTATAGGGGCATTCAGTAAGAGATATCATTGTAAATTAAACTCTATTGTCAAAATGTCAACATTCAACTGTCATTATACGACTGACTTTTGATAGGTAAAAACAAGGAAGTTATCAATTAAATATGTATCGATACACACTCACATCAACCTGTATTTTTTCCTGTTATAAATGCAATTTACTATTCCGAGTGATGAGGCTTATTCTCATTATCCTGGGTGGTAAGTAATAAAACGGAATTACTGCATCGAAAATAAATAATATGATGGCGTGACAACTCATCGATGACCAGGGCCTACTAGCTTAGTTAATAACTTCCTGCCTCTGCATGTGTTCATGTTTTTATTCGACAGGAATGGAGGAGACCTACAGCTACAATTTCAAAGTGTGAGCGGTTAATATGAAAGAAACTTTTCATGACAGGAAATACTCCTGGAGTATTTGTCAGCTCAAGATGCAATACCCCAAAAAGAAACCGTTTGTGTTTTTAAGGAGAAGGAGCCCTTACTTATACATATAATTCTTTTTTCTCTTCATTTTCATTTATTTGGACCTAAAAATAAAATATTAACCTACAATAAGAAACAATTATTATGAATAATGGAATGACTTCAAGTAAAATTTAATTAAGGTATTATATTGAACTCTATGGCATATTTCAAAATCAAAATCAAAAAGAGGATGATAGGAAGAAGGAATATGATGAAGAAAAGATTTGAGAGGCAATACTATCATTAGTATAACTTTGAGCTTCTTCCCATCCACCAGTGATACATACTGAATCCATTTGGTTGGCTTTTCCACGTGCATTGGAATTGCAAGTAATTGAAAGTTTTAAGAGCTAGTGAATGATAGGAATTGAGTATTTTTGGACAGCTATTAAGGTGATTTGAACCAAACGAGGTTGAATAAACATACAAATTTGAATTTAGAAATATGTGTCGAGGGACCAACCTAAGATGTGTGAGTACTGGACTACTGTTATATCAATGAGCCCTATGCTCTACACATATCTGAAGGCTGCATTGAAAGCAGCATTAAATTTTCTATCAGAAGACACGTAGGTATATACAATATCACCATTTGTTTTAAGAAGAACAATAAGTACTTTCACAAGAAGTATAGGGGTGGGTTGCAGAGTATACGGTGATGAGTTATACAGTTGTATTAGAGTTCCATAGACACAGTCAATGATACACTTTATGTGGTTACCCTAGATAAGAAAATTGTTGCACGTCACTCTTAAGCTCAAGACTGATTTGACAAATTCTATGGCTTCATTTCCATATATTTTAATGTGAATAAAGACTTTTCTTAAGAGTTCGTATGCAAAGTTAAAAATTTAAACTTCGATGGAATTAGTTATAGCTAATTTTCCAAACACCAATTGTAAATATTTTCAAGGTCTATATTCAAATGATATACTCCATTCTAAGGAACGGTAAATGTAGGACTGTAAGAATACCTGAATATCATCGACATTGTAAATGGAAGCAGCAATATTTGATCTTTTTGTCAGGTCGCTTACAAGTAGATAGAGGAATGAATAAATGTATATGTACCTTTGTATATTATACATTATATTTGAGCTAAGGCTAGCATTTATATTGTATATAAAATTGTACATTCTTACGTACATTTTGTATATATTCACAAAATAAATAATTTTGGTGGCGCAACAGCTTGAAGAGAATGAGGGCCAAGTGGCTTACAACCCCCAACCATTCCTGTGTGCGTGTTTATGGCAGGAATGGAGGAGACCTACAATTGTTTGCCGAGTCCGACTGGCTAGATGAGAAGTACTTTTCATGACAACAAAGATCCTTGGAGGATTTGTCAGTTTCTCGCAGGAGGCAGTACCTCGGAAATTGTTTTGTTTTTGTTTTTAGGTGTTAGCGGCTGGGAATCGAAACCAGACCTATTGGAAAACTTAAGAATACAAATTCAAGCACAATTTACCACCCATATAAGGATATACAAAAAAATGTATGCTATCTTATAAAATAAGATCTTAACCCAATAGTAAGGAAATGGCAGACCTAATCGAAATAGAGCGTATACGCCCTGGTGCACCATCAGCCAATAAGATATCGTTATTAATAAATTACTTACAAAGTTAATCAGAAATATTTAATAGTTCTCTGGAACTTATACGTACATTTTCCCATTGAAATGTAATAGAAAAAATGTATCAGCGAAGGCCAAAATAGGCTAGCAAAATTCATTTATTCCAAATATTCTTAGACCTGAGTCATAAAAGAATTTTCTATAAAATGATAGCTTAAATAATCAATTTCATTTTAAAAATAATTGTAAAATTATGAATTTTCAGATTCTTTTTTAAGTTGGAGTTCTAACTGACTTTGATTGAGAGTGTTCCGGAATGAAATGGTAATTTTATAAATAAGATTGTGAAGAATGTATACTTGTCCGATCAAAACGATTAAGGTGTAGACAGAAAAGCTTGTTCTCTAAAACAACATTGGGAACAAATTTTATTTTGTGCTCTATTATTTGGCAAAATGCCTTTAAGAAAAATAGACCATGGTAAAAATGGCTATTTTACAAAGCTAAAGTTGCTAAAACTGTAGCATTTTTTTGCAAAAAAAAAAATGTGATTACATAAATATACATAAAGATAAAACACTATTGAAGAAAATTTTTAATTTGTACCTATAGATAATAAAAATTTTAATAATACAAAATAAAAATGCTTGTAAATTTTCAAAAAACTCATTTTTGACAATCTATTTTTTATACCTAATAGTATTTTTTTGACATTTTTTTTGTGGATATAAATTCAATTTATTAAACACGATTTGCATTAATTATATAATCATTTATGTATCATTTGATACTAAAATTTTTAATTCTTAAAAGGCACTTTTTGACAGAAAATTCATGCTAATTTGGAAGTTAAAATCAGTTACTTTAACAAAGTGTTTTTTTGAAAAGGTAAAATGTTTTTTTTAGTACAATAATATACCTACAAGTGACAAATTAGTAAAAATACAAAGTTTTGTAAATAAACTATCCAATGCAAAAAAAGTTAGCAATGACTGGTTTTAGTTCACCTCGGAACATTCACGAATGCAACAAACTGAATGAAAGTATCCGCTTGTAGCTGGAACTTAGCAAACAATTTAACCATAACCACATAATCTTTATATCGATGTCGAAAATTAAAAAAAGCAGTTTTGTTGGATTTTTAACCGCGCTTTACCGAGTAAATTTAAGAGTCACCGAATCCACAATGTTAGAAATGCGTGTATTGCAAATCGCTAACACGTGAGAGTAAAAATCGCTGCCACCGAAACCATAGCCTTATAGAATCTAATTTTTTCATTCTAAAAATACAAACTATTCATTTAATTTTATTCGTTGGTTTTTTGAATTCAATAAAAATAAAAATTTGACTAAAAATATTTTCCCAATCTCAAAAAAAAATGTATAGAATTTTATATTTCGTCCTTTTCGTTAAAAAAAGAAAGAAAAATACGAAGCATCATTCTTCTTTAAATTTGATTCAATGGTTTTGTGAAGCAGAAAAATTCAAGTTGTTCGATTGCATTTATGTATAGCTACATCTTGGCAAGAATTTTCTACTCTAGTCCATTACACTTGCTATCCGGAAGTTTTACAAAGTTACACAAATGAAGAGGTCCGATAAGAAAGTAGCTGTATTTGTATGTACTATTTTCATCTGAAAATATGCGTCCTTTGTTGGAAAAGGTAAATCTTAAGAAAGGAACACACATCTTTAACCGATTTATTCCCTTTATGAACCTATATATCGGTACAGTATGATACGGAGAACAGATGTGTTACGAGTACATTATTATATTTGCAATATACCGCAGATGATTGACTTGATATGGTAAGTGAAAGCCAAAGTAGAGTAAGTTAGGGTAATGTGGTATATGCGGGTAATGTGGTATAGGCAGTTATTTCAAAAACGAAGCATGCTTCTACAACGGTTCTTGATTCAGCAGACGGTGATTATAATAAAAGAAGTTTTGCGTATTTACACAAATCAAAAATCGTTCATTAATTCGCCCAAATTATCTAAATCCGTAATTGTGTGCAGCTGAGTTTTTTTTTGGGTTGAGCAAAAAGTGTTTGTGCGCTTTGAAAAATTGCGTTCCAAACCAATTTGTCAATGCATCGGAAGAATATATTAATCATTCACGTTACTTAATTGTTTGTTTTGCTTAAAAGTCTTTATTTTAAATTTTATTTTATTTTTTGTAAAAATATAGAGTTTCGGCTAATGTGGTATACTGGCAGTGGGCTAATGTGGTATAGTATTCCTAATGGGGAATAGTATACCACATTACCCAACCCTAAAGTTTATACCTGCGTCAACTGACTTTTGTGCTTTTGCTATGAAGTTTTTTTTTAAATGCCCAAAAAGGTGAAATTGGAAAATGGGACCCAAAATATATGCAGAGACCCACTTGTACTATGATGAGTGATGAAATTTGCCTTCATGACATTCGGAGGACCACTTGGTATGATATACCACATTACACAGCAAGGTGTACCACATTACCCACTACTTTTCAAAAGTGACGATTTCGAGGTCTTATTATTATTGTGTCAAAATCTTTGTAAGTTACTATTAGAATCCGACAAAAACCGTAAACGTTGTAGCCTATATGTTCGTGCTAAAATTTACCAAATTTGGGAGCATTCGTGTCACTACTTTGTATGTTAAGTCAAAAATACAAACATGTATACCACATTACCCTAACTTCCTCTACATGACAAATTTTAATAAGGACTGACCAATATATAGATATATTTCGTGAACAAGGAATAAAATATCACTATGCTGTGAGGCACAATTATCCTTCTGTGGTCTTCATTTTCCACTTCATTAAAATCGATTTAGCAATATGTGCAGGCTTTAATTTTTTGGAATCGGCTTAGAAGTAAGGGTATTAACTTTAAGCTGATGAGGATCACTGCGAGTGGTGATCAGCATTAAAGACACTTTCTATAACATAAACATTGTTTGTTTACCGATACAATTGAAGCTGAAGAATGCATTGAGAGGGAATTTTAAGACCTCCCAAAGGCGTCCGAAGAAAAGACGTTCGACAAATAATTTGTATGGCGTAATCCATGATTTGCAACTCCCTTGGCAGATTTGCCCCATCCTAAATAAAATCCTGCGAGCACCGTAATATAATGTGACCTCCTAAACGCAGCTTTCAATGTCAGAAGTATGTTCGATTTAAGTGGCACAATGCGGGGAGAAAGACATCTTCCACTGATTAGTCGGTAGACACAGTCCCGAAAACAAAAACAGTAATCGGCTTCTGACTTTCGACTTTGCAGCAACTCGTATTAAATGAATAAGGCTTAAGATCCGCAAACATCTTGGCAATCACTACACCACACTGAAACGCCAGCCAAAATATCCATGAGCTAATCAACGCAGGGTACACATCACACATATGAGACGTAAGACGTACATTTCGAGTGGCATACGCCAACTCTGACCATTTCTTTGCTGAAGATAAATTTAGAGCTTGAATTTCAAACGAAAAAACACACTGAAGAAGTTCAACATTGGACGCCTTAACATACCTGAAGTTAACCAGAATCTTAAGAAGAAAATAACCTAGCAACCCAGTGTTTGTCAATGTTCAGTTCCACCACTCAGTATAGAAGAGGTTGAATTAGCTTAATGTACCAGCAGACCTATTCAGATATGGAGGTGGTATCTGGATAAGTCGAATGCATCAAAGCATCAACCATGTATGGGTGAAAGGCTCAATGCATAAACTATTAGCATGCACTACGTGTGTTTTTTTTTTTCTTTTCAAATACTACAGAGGGTACATATGAGGACGAAATGAACACTATCGGCCATTCTTAACGTTTCGTATTAAAACCTTTCATGGCAATTGAACAAACTAAACTATTTTTTTTCAAGTATCGACAAACAAACCAATATTTGTCTACCAGCTAGGACAAATTATCAATATTTTGAGCAAGGAACCTACATGTATAGGGAGTTCATATCTCTCAAAGAAATATGCAACACGAAGTGCCTCTTGGACAAAACCTGTGTATCCTTTGTGTGAGGAGAACAAATGGAGGAGAAGATGCAAGCAAACTCTTAGCAATGTGCCAAGATGTGGTGGTAATCCAAAGAGACAAAACGTCAACAACTTTGGTTCGGCGACTTTGAGCAAATGGACAACATGCTCCAATTAGAGTCTTCTTATCCCAGCCCCTAAGTTTGAGCGAACAAGGAAAACTAAACCTCTGGTTTAGAGACGAAGCAATTTTGGATGCTATAAGAGCGCTTGGTCTGTATAACTGAAAATAGCGTCCTAGTATCGTAGAGGCAAGGATGGCGAGCCTAGACATCTCAGACAAAGGCTCTTGATGAGTTGGGAGCACTTAAAGTAAGTAATTTTTCAATTTATATTCATGTTGATAAAAAGAATTGATACTAAAGCAGCTTCAGGTTACTTTACGTGAAGTTGTGGTTATTCGTGTGTAGCAATGAAACATCTTTTCTGTTGTAAATTAAGCAGGCTTTATTGTATCTGATTTGTACTTTTTTTTTCCTTGATTCACTCCTTCAAAGTCAATAATATGTGCTGAGTCAACTCTAATGGTACGTTTCCACAGTTAATTCTGAACAAAATTCTCGATAGTGACTCTCTGCTATAGATGTCCCTATCGACCACTCTCTGTGAGCTATTTGTATGATTGTTTTCTGAAGGTATGGGTTCGATTCCCAGCCGTGCCACCTAAATACAGAAATGTTTTATCCGAGGTACTGCCTCTTGCAAGGAACTGACAAATCCTCCAAGTGTTTACTTGAAAAAGTGCTTCTCACTTAGCCGTTCGGACTCGGCAAAAAACTGTAGGTCCCCTCCATTTCTGCCAACAACACGCACACAGGAATGGTTGAGAGTTTGTTAGTCACTAGGCCCTGGTTCTCCACGAGCTGTTGCGCCACCCAATTTATTTATTTATTTATTTTGTTCTGTGTCCACTAGCAAGTTTTATTTTCAAGAGCCGTTTAAGAGTTGCTCAGTCTTTTTACTATTAAATGGATACGCCCCTTAATAGAGCTACTAATAAAACAGCTTCGAATTAATATACAGGGTGTCCTGTAAATAATGGATAACCTTGCAACTGGTTGTAGCAGGCCTCATGACCTTTCCAGAAAAAAATATAAAACAAATATTTTCCCAGTGGTTACTATGTTATGATGTTTTTTCCAAAAGTTGTTAACAAGTACTACTTTCCTCAAATACGTGAACGCTACGACCATGGATGAACAATTTTTATTATTTTTCTATTTTTGTAATATTCTAAAATAACTGTTGTAATAGATGGGTGGTAAAAAATAATAGATATTGTTTTTTCCTTCTTATATTTTTTTTTAATATTTTTTTTTCAGTACAAAAATTTATTTTCACAAAAGTTTGATAGCCTCTAATAAATTAAAATTGTATGGGAATGTGAATGGCCGATTGCTTAAAAAAGTTGTCTATTTAATGCACTTTCCAAAATGGTAAAACACATGTTTGTGTAATAACGAAATAACCAAGAAAATTTGTCAATCATCTAATAAAACAGCTTTTAACATTTTCGCAAAATGTCTATCGAAATGTTACAATATCCTCCAAATTTAGGTTGGACAAAGATTTTCTCTTTTGATGTGTAAAGGGGTTCAGTGCAAGTATAAAACTCGATTTTAGGTGTTGAAAGCCCCACCATTTGGCCATCATATTGAAAAACGAGTTCTAAAAAGTTTTCCATGGCAACTTAAATTTTATTAGTCTTAGAAAAAAAAACTTTGGTAAAAATTAGTAGCAAATTCAATTCTCTTCAATTAATGTTAACATACTTTTTACCCTAAAGTTATAAATAAAATGTTATTATCAAAATGCCTTTTCCGAGAAATCAAGAAATAATAAAAGTGGGCGTGGCAGTGGGCGGATTTTACTGAATTTCGATTTACTTTCATTCTCATAAGAAAAAATTCTGAAAATGTTATCTTCATAAATGTATCCCTCTCTCAGATATCAAAAAAATTAGAAAAGTGGGCGTGTCAGGGAGCGGATTTTACTAAAGTTGCATTTAGTTTTTTTTCTTGCTCAAACAAACAAATTTGGAAAATTTCATCGAAATCGTTGGCGCCAATTGTCAGAAACCAATAAATAATAAAAATGGGCGTGGCAGTTGGCGAAGTTTCTTGGAAATATTTTTAAATGTTTGTCTCTTTTATTAGAATAAACACTTAAAATATCATCCAAGTCATTTTATTCGATTCCATGAAACATAGCGTTTTCGAGAAAACAAAAAATAAGAAAATTGGGCGTGGCAGTGGGCGGATTTTACAAAATTTAATTTTTATATTTTTTTCTCAGTCATAGGAACAAACTCTGAAAATTTCATCCAAATCGTAGGAGCCGTTTCCGAGAACCCAAATATATATATACAAGATTAACTCGTTTAAAGTAATAAGATTTAATTATGAATTTTAAGAGCATAAGACTCCAGCGGTTCATCGTTTGTAGCAACTTTGATAAGCTCAGGTTTACTTGGTGCATCCGTGTATCACTTAACAACCTTTTTCACTTCCACCGTTAAAATTAAGTTGTTTTCCTTTAGATAAGCCCTCGACAGGAATCAGATTACTACCGTTTTCTCCCGCCTCTCTCCTTCAGAGTAGGTTCAGAGCCAATCGAAAATGATCTCCCTCGGATAAGCATCTAAGTGAATTTTGGGGGCCGAGCCTACTCCTATAGATCTTTTATACCAAGAGCTTGCCTCAGCTTCGATAAAAAAGCATCACAGGGTAAATTCCTCCTCAACCCAAGTTGTACTTTCTTTCTTGGGAACTAACATAAACATCGACGAACTTACCACACGAAAAAAGCAGCACAAAATATGTACCTACATTTTAAACTTATTACATTTAAAATTTTAACTTGAGGGGTTGAAGTCATAATCTACATCGTATTCCCCGTAAATACACAAAGTCCTTCCGCTCATTACATTGAAAACTTTCTATTGATTGTAATTGTTCCTACGTATGTTTATATAGTATATTTTAGTAAAGCTTAAAAAACTTTTGTTACCTTACTACCAATTTTTTTAAACTGAATGCCAACTGAACCAATACGTTTTAAAAAGCAATTTAATATCTGACATGCGATCTGGAACATAGTTGAACAGTGACATTTTCAACACACATACATATCTTACTATGACTGTCACGTAAAAAAAAAACATGTTTATGGCTCTTCAGCTGCTCCTTCAAATACGTTAGGGAATTGTAATAATACATGAAATAATGTCTTCATTGAATAAGTGAACGGGTCATCATCAACAATATTGCTTGCTGACACTTCAAACCAAACAATTTCAAACAAGAAAAACCTACAAAAACAATTACTTAAAAATCTGAACCTTTCAACTCAAGCACTCTAGTATTAGTTAGCTAAGAAGAACACAATGTCACGACTTGTTTATTTTTTCAAACCGTAAATAGTAACGGATTCTCTTTTGTTTAAGACTGTGTCTGAACCAACTACATAAGTAAACTCCTTAAAATCCAATTATCGTAAAAACAGAATGGACACATTTGATGAAGAGTTGTCTGCAAAAGACGAAGACTATACCATCACTATTCCTCCGATATGATATAAACTCTGCATAAATAGCTAAGTCGATTGGTGGTGAATGCATCAGGGATGCATTTGGTTCTTAAAACATTTAGGGCGTCGCACTTAAAAACATTTTTATTTTATAAGTTAAATAGCATAGGATCAGTTGAACAAATATTTAATACGTGGTTCAGCAATTTTAGCTCACTGACTTCAGCGATGGTTCAGGCGTTAAACTGGCTTATAACGTAACCATCGTTAAGCCTAAGTTATTCCGCCTTAATCAGCCAGATAAAATTGTTGAACCGTGCGTGGATGAAAGTTTGAACCACGTTTGTACAACTGGTCCTTAAATTTTATTGTTGGCATGAATCGATTGTGTATGGGTTTATATGACTTGAACATATTATATGCACAGATGGGTCAATCTCAATTACAAAATTGCTGCGTGAACCGTATCTCCAAAGATTAAGTTCATACGAGACTGAGTCAGGACTCAGCAATCAGGATGCAAATGAAGTTTCAAGATCAGTTAGGCAAAACAGTTTTCTTAAAAACTAATTTATTTTGAAGTAGGTCTAGGTTTATAATACCCATATAAAGTGCTTTAAACATTTTTCAAAAAAATCAAAAAATATTAAAATCTTAGCTGTGTAAATATTAACCAAGGCTAGACAGCATCAGGTGTAATGCTGTTCACATAGGCCAAACCTCTCGCTCACTCAAGAAAAGATTTACTATCAGTTGGATATTCAAAGCTAAACGGAGAAAACAGCATAATTGCAAAGCATGCACATCACGAAAATAGTGCAACGGGAAGAGGGAGGAGAAATCAAAAACAGCACGGAGTGATGAACGACAACATTTCCCTATTAAAAGAGGTTCAGGGTTTTAGGCAGTTGAATGTATGGGAGTCGATCTACATCAACAAATTACATAAAGTAGCGCTTAACGATAATTACTGTGTCAGCAAATGACTCTCTGCTGATGAAAATATGCAGAAGAAAATAGCCCAGCTGATTTTTGTTTATTTGTTGTTAAAGATTTCAAAGTATTTTTGTTCAATTTTGTTCCTTTTTGGTTTATTAATTATGATAAGCGTTTTGTTCTTAATTAAGAATGTTAATGTAAAGAAAGTTTCCAGTCGATTTTGATCCGATGTGGCTAATGGCCGAAACGCGTCAAGATTAAAGGTATTTAATTTAATTGACTTTTTGTCTAATGAATTTTATTAACATTTTAAGGAATCTTTTAAATAATATTTATTTATTTATTTATTCATATAACAAGTACAATAACTTTCGTAGACAAAGATATCCTACATAAACTTAAATCTAAAATATTTACATAGCATTTAAAACAATTGTTTTGAATTAATTTCTACTTATATGGAGATCCAGCAACTCTTCAAATCGATTATAACATACTTCGGCATTATCTATAGGATTATTCGAACCGTAATTAGTAGAGTGTCTAGCTATATAAAAGAAAGCGTTTTGTCTTGGCCTAAGGTACCGCATTGGTGCATTAATATTAAATAATGACAGTAAATACGAACTGTGACCTCAGAAAACATCTCTAGCAAAAATTGTGAAATAGTGAACTCTCCTTTTATGGAGAGGTTTTAAGCCAATCATAAGACATCTAGTATCATAAGTACGCATGTTTGATCGCGGGTAAATTTTATGTAGAGGGTACTTTGTAAACCTCTTCTGAATTCTTTCAATGCGCAACGAATTTATGTTATAGTAAGGAGACCATATTATACAACAGTATTCAAGGTTCGAGCGAACCAAGGAAATGAACAACGACTTTAAGGTGTATGGATCACAAAAGTCCGTAGCATTTCGAAAAAGAAACCCAAGTATAGCATTTGCCCTAGAGATTACAAAATTTCTATGCAAAGCAAAAGTTAATTGGCTATCAAAAACAACTCCCAGGTGTTTTTGAACCGAAACACGTGGAAGAAGACTGCAAAGGATTTTATACTCAAATACAATTCGATTTTTGGAATTTGTTAATGACATAATTGAACATTTACGAATACTCCACCCTGTGGTCGAAACTCGACAATTTAGCTTAGAGTTTCAGAGGTTTCAAACTCTCTCTGGAGTTCTCTCTCTCCATTGTGCAAGTGTGAAGTGTGTCGCTTGGGCACAGTGCAAACATCTAAGGTAATATACTGCGCATTTTGTCAAAATTGTATTTGTCAGAAATAAGAAATGGCTATTCGTGAGACACGTAAACCCAACACCAAATTTTAACACATATTTTGATAGATGCGCAGAACTGAACAAAAATTGAAACGCTAATGGTATTACCTTTAACATAATGTACTTTGGTTACACAGGATCCTACAACAACAGTAGGTAGTTACTTCTTATCTACCTTGGGTGGCCCTCTTCAGGTTGTTGCCTTATCAGTTCTTCTGGCTTTGGTCATTCATACCACAGTCAAAAGTTTCATACAATAATCAAAAGAATAAAAGCAAAACATTTTTTTTTAATACTTAAACAAAAAATATTGGTTTACAGCTTTTAAAGCGAAGTATGCTGTACAAGAAACATGTATTTCTTTTATATGAGTTATATTTGAACAAAAATTAGAATTTGCATTTTTTCACTAAAAATCCCAATCAATAATCTTCATCATCTCCCAAAATTTAATACTTCTGAACACAACCCTTAAAAAGATACAATTCAATAACCTCAAAAAAATTCAAATAACCACTACCAAGCTTAACGGCTACATAGACAAATAATTTTTAGATTCTGCACATCTGTGGGATAAAAACTTTCCAACAGTACTTAATTCATGCTTTTGGGTTGAGTATTACAGGAGAAAAGTGTACTGAAAGAATTTTTATACATTTTGCTAAGCGTATTAATATATAGATTTAGATGTAAGCAATTGATTTTACACCACTCTGTTAATCTATTAATATCTTGTTGTAGTTGTATACAATCAGATAGCGATTTTACTAATCGAAAAAGTTTGAAATCATCTGCAAATAACATGCCAATAGAATCTACAATACAATTTGGAAAGTCATTAATAAATAAAAGAAAAAGGAGTGGTCCTAAATGGCTACCTTGTCGCACTCCTAAGTGATTATTGAAATCGTGTAGTGGTGTTTTTTTTATTTTTCAAGTTTAATTGAGGACATTTTTTCAGCTTAGCATTTTTTAATTTAAGTAGGAACCGTTAGGAATTTTAGTTGCAGAAATAGGAAAAATAATATTTCTCAGCTTCTTAAGTCGTTAAATATGAATCAGAAAAGGAAATTTTATGATACATTCTTGAAGGTAATTAAATTTTCCATCAAAAAGTTATATATACATGTATATCTTTAAGGAAGCCGTTCTGTTAAATGACGGTTGATGCACGCAACATACATAACTAAAAACTGCAATAAAGAATCATACATAACTAAAAACTGCAATAAAGAATCATAATTATTGGTGCAGAGTTGAAGAAAGATATACATACATATGTAGGTATAGAAGTTAGGACTTGTAATACATAGAAGCCTTACCTTTAAGAAAACCCTACTTATGTATATTAAACCGCTATAACAGCTGTTATGCGTGTGAGGTGGGACCCGTCCTGCATTTTATATGATACGAATAGCAGTGAGTTTTTGTTTCCGCTCATCCATAAAAGGAAGCTCCCTCTTCAATACAAGGTTTATTGTTTTTTTTTTCAAAGCTATTGCAATGCAGGTTTTATGGCAAAGAATAAAAAGGGTGTGATATTTTTTGAGAAAAATTATTTTATTTTTAGAATATTGTCTCGGAACTCGTAGTTTTTTTTATTTGTTTTTTCCAAAAATGGCTCCAACGGTTTTTAGTTAGCTCCGTACATTTTATGTTGAAAGTCATATGGTGTTCTTCTTTTTGGAGGCTGCGCGATCAGAGCAGAGCTCCGAGCAGATTATGATCAGATTCCTCAGATTTAATTATGAAACACACTTGAGCACTGAACTGTCATTTCATAGGTGTTTTTGGTAATTTTCGTGAAATTTCTTGCAATTTTCTTACAATTGACGGGTGACTGTCCAGAAACTGTCCAGAGAATCCATTTTAAATTATGTTTCACTAAAAATATAAGTGAGGTTGGCTTCACCCAGCGTTTCGCTCGATTTTCTCGGTCATTTAATCCTGAGCTAATTGAGCAAGCTCTGAGCCAGCTCCGATGGAAAAAAGAAAAACAATTTTTATGCTCTGATATGTCAGAGCTTAAAAAGAAACATATAGAATTTTTGTTTGACAGTTCCGTGATCTGCTCTGAGTTAAAAAAGAAAAACTCCAATAGTTAGTCATGTTTCATGTTTTAGTTTAAATATAAGGATCAGAACCTCAAAAATTATAAAAAATAATTAAACTATAGATTAACTGAAACTAATTGAAACCCAAAACACAGAAGATCTGACAGTGAAAAACGCAGCCTCAGAGTTTTTAAAGAATGTTATTAAATACTAATTAGGTATGATATATTGAGCCTAATTTAAATTGTTTTCTTCAATGGGATTAAACCCTTTTGTTATAGCTTAGCGCCTTTGACAACGTGAAACAATCCAGACCTGTGCAACTATGCGCAAAAAACCTTGGTGTATCCACAATATTCTTGCAAAATGTAATAAACCGTTGCGGCTATCCGAATACCTAAGGAAAAAAAACGAAATAAAATTAAAAACAAAAAACGAGTCCCAATCGCAACCAGTTACATTCTTCTTTTTTTATGCGGATGTTGCAGAAGTCATGCACAACTGCAACTGGTATCGTCTCTAAAATAAAAAATGCAAAAAGAAAAAAATGCACTTAACTTTCGCTTTCATTGGACGTTTGCTGTTGCAGATGAGTTTAACGCAAGGGGCATCTTCCACAATTATTATTTTACAAGACATTAATGCCACAAAGATGTAATAATTTTGTTTTATGCTTTGTATCGATGAAATTCCAAGAACGCGGACATTGGCAACTTATGCGAGTGATGAGACATTATTTATTGTGTCATATACACTACATGGTCCAAATAAGTGGCAGAGACCATAAAATCGAGATACCTATGGCATGGGTTCAGAAGACGAAGTCCCTTCGAAACTTATAAGCTATAATATTAGCATACCTTCTATGTCCAGTCTCAGTATCAGTTTTCTTTTTGAAGACATTTATTTTGATTTGTCTTACACGGGATTTTATGTGGGCATTTTTGAATAAATTATTTCGATTGGAATTCGTTATTATTGCCGGACGATTTTAACGCTTTTAGAATTTTCAATTTTGTCATAAGCAAACAAGTCCATAACTATGCACGGATTCGATAGTTTTCAAATATTGTGCTGTGTAAGCATCAATATGGGAAGCATTTTCGACTTGAAATATTTTACAATTAACTGATTGATTACAATTCATGCATTGATTTTGTTTTTCTTTTGTACCTATTCCTTCATCGTTATTTACATCAAGTGGGATACAAGATACAATACTTGAGCGTTTATACCCAGGTAAGTTCAAGAACAGAAAATAATTCTTCCAAATTTTGGCCTTTGCTGTAGTACCTAACCCAAATAGATAATAGTAAGTACAAATTGTAAAAAATTTTGCATCACAAAATTGAAAATGTCCCAACTATTTAATAGAAAATATCAAACTATGTAGATTCTCTTTCTACTGGAGATAGACGATGATTTGACGCCCAGCGTTGGAACAGCGGAGTGACAGGGCATTCAATGGAGACTGTTTGAAAGGTTATAATACAAATTTGAAAATCCAGTCAAATCTCCTTACGCACTAAGTTGAGATTCTTCGAAGCCAATGTCAAATCCGTGCTGTTACATGCTTGCGAAATCTGGAAAGTCACGACTACCATCTCGAGGAAATTGCCAGGCTTTTGTCAATCGCTGTCTACTACACCATATACTAAAAATTCGCTGGCCACAAAACACATGAAACGAAGAAATGTGGTGCAGGACAAGTCAAGATCTGCTGGACGTTGACAAAAGAAAGCGTTAATGGCAATGGATTGGTCACACACCGAGGAAACAAACCGATGCAAATTGCAAAGCAGTCCTTTGAATGGAATTCTCAGGGTAAACGGGCGGGTTGGAAAACTTGGAAGACCAGGAACAACATAGAAATCCACGGTTCTAGCTGAAGCAGACCCCCAAGACGTAGCCACAGTGAAAATATCTAGCTGCAGACCGTGAAGGATGGAAATGATTTGTTGGTGCCCTATGCCCCAATCGATGGTTCAGGACTTTTGTATTTACTTTTTAGGAATCTAATCTAAAAAGTGTGAAGTCAGAATATAAAAACTCGACTTTACCTTATTTTTGATTTTCTGTAAATTTTTAATGAGATCAAAGGTTTTTTTTTACCTATTCAACAAAAAATCAGTACTTATTCTGCTGATTGGTTGTAAATGGCTATGTTGGTGTTGATCCATGTCCTTGAAGAAATATTTCAAGGTCCTTATGTGGTTTCTAACCCTCCAAGTGAATATACTCTTTTGAAAGAAGGTATACACAAATCGTTTCACCGGTTAATTTGATTGTGAATGGATACCAATGCAAAGAGAAACAATTAAGTATACTAGTATGTCCAGTCCTCGAAACTCGAGTGCTAATAATGGAATAACTATTAACCATGTTATAAATTAATTAAAAATTGCGATTATTCGCGCCTGGGGATAGCCTCTAAACGCGGAGAAAAACTGTGCTACCACAGTCTTCGCGCTAAGGCAACGAAGAGGATTCTCGGCATTAAACTCAAACTCTGGGAAAAAGTGTGACAACTAATAGCAAAAATTGAGGTTTGCATAAAATATTTCGATACCAAAATAAGACAAGGTATTTGCAGACGATTATTGGATGTACTCGAACATTAAGTAAAAATAGCAAGAATAATTCCATCATCGTTTAAAAGCAGTCTTGAGCGTTGAGAATAACTGAGCTATTTAATATTATATGAGCTACTTATTATTATTTTCTGCAGCACTGAACACTGCCATCGGACATTCTAATAATCTTTCCAGTCAGTGCTGGAAAATTGGTTGGTTGGTGGGTAGAAAAAAATCGAAACGTCACATTTGGGTTACGACAAATATAAAAAAAAATACAAAGAATAAAAACAAATAAAATAGTTGAAGAAAAGGAATAAAACAAACAAAAATGTAAGATATGAGTCAAGGCAAGGCCGTAGCCAGGGGTAGTCCATAGGGGTTTGATTACCCCCTAAAATTTTGAGAAAGATATTTGTAAATCATACTTTTCCATTTAAGCATGAAATTTAAACTCAAATTTTTATGTTTTTATTTTATGTTCAAAACTTTCTAATTTAGTATTGAGCTCACAAAGTACCTACTTATGTCTACATATGTAATTTTTAATGAACATAGTAAGGTACCTATCTACTTTGATGATTTCTTAAGATAGCTAAAAAAAAAAGATTCGAGAACCATAAGTCCACCCACTGAGTTATAAATTGACCTTCATTAATAAATAATAGATCTAAAAATAGAAAACAATTATTTTTGGATGCAAAAACCATTTGCATGCAAATAATTCTGTGAGGAGTATATTTTTTTTTTGAGAAGTGTAAACCAACCATCCTAACAAATAGCAAAAAAGTAATTTTGTATTTTACCTCAATAATTTAAGTATTCGAAAATATTTGCACGGTAACTGTAAACCTAACTTTAACGAAGAGTTTTTTCTCGCTGACATAGTTTTGCGCTTGGCATTTGTATTTGCTTTTGCATAGAACAATTTTACTGCAAATTGTAGACTAAACTATTTTTTTTTTTTTAATAGCACAGACATTTTTTCTTTGAGGGCATTTTTTTCACCACCACACCAAGCATCTTTTACTCAAAAAAACTGTATGTATACTTAGCTTAAATGGTGAAATTTGCTTTCGAAAAACTAAATAAATAATCGCATTAAGCGAAGTTGTCAAGGATACATAAGTAAATATTACGCATCTTTGAAATTCTTTTATTCTGTTCACCTTATATCTCATATGGCGCTTTGACATGTACAGTGATAACTTCTATTTGAATTAAGATTTTTTTTTTTTCAAGCTATCAAGCCTCCAAAGAAACTTAGTTTGGATTAATAAAATCTTTACACAACACAAGAAGAAACTGTATGGATATTTTCGAAAACTGAAATAATTTTTTTTTTTTAATAATATGAACTCCCATAAAAAGGCCCATCCAATTGATATACTCTAATCTAAAGGTACCTATTCTTCTTTTCCTTCCTCCACATAATGCTCTCGTCATTTTAATTTTACTCCATTAATGGTTGGTGCTTTATTGGTATAGTTGGACCAATAAAGGGCTTTTAATAAAGCAATTTCAGTTTAATAAAACACTATACAAAATAATAATAACACTTTCGGATCGGTGTAGTTGAAGTGTTGAATTCCATTAGACATCCTTAATTTATTTATATTTTAGAGATAATATAAGTGCTTTCGTAATTCCATTTTGTCAGTTCTAATGATTTTTATAATTTTTGAATCGTTTTTCGTAACGTACCTACATAAAATATAAAATATGGAATAGTAGTTGTCTGTGTACCTATAAACGTTAAGAGCAGCAGGTAGATACTGAAATACTAAAATGGAAATAAGTAATAATACAAATATTTTATTAAATAGAATCGCTGAAAAAAGTAACGTGATAACATTGAGAAATGTGTTTATTTTTTTATTTTATTTTCAAGAAACGGGTAGATAAATAATTTTGAAATTTAAGCCTCTTGCATTCAACAACATAAGTTTATTGAAATGTTATTATACATTTATGGGCATTTATAATTGTTCAATCCTGTTAAGTTACAAATTTTAAACCGCAAAGGAAATGTATTCAATAATTTCGGAGGTTTAAAACGATACTAGGAATTTCACGTCACTTCACGTCGCTGAACAAAATTTTAAAACTACCTGCCTTTTAGTTCACCATTTTAGTTAAAGAAGATAAATAGGTATACTTTGTTCTATTGAAAAGAGTTGCACAATCATGTTCAAAGTTGCACGATATCCCATTCATTGATTATCAAATTCAACTGAAATCACCTAAATATAAATTTAAGAAGAGTTTTATGAAAAAAAAAAAACAGCTCCAAATTCCAGAGAAATTTGTTTTTTAATGACTACTGACTATAAAGGGTATTATTACATCGCACAATGAGGGTAATTGAGGAACAATGACGTTCAAGGGTTTTAATTATTGAAAATATTTGTTTGGAGAATAAGCATTCTTTAAACTGAAAATGATATTAAATTCACCCTTGCGTTTCGGAGAAAACTCGGAAACTAAGCTGATTTTGGCAATTTTAAGTTCAAAACTTTTTGTTCATTGTTAAATTTCCTATCGAAATGATTGATTTAAAAAATTTATTACGAAAATTTGCTGGAAAAGTTGACAAAAACCAACCACTTTTTCATGTCTTATAAATTTTTGCCGTTTTTGCCCGGAAGTCCTTCTCTTTAAGTGCTACTCAATCATCTCAACATTCTAACCAAGCCTTATATTAATCAACCCAGCCGTTCAGTCTGTGGGTCTGGAAGCATTTAAAAACAGCTTCAAAACTAAATTGCGATTCTTCAATCTTGCCTAATTTTTACTTGGGATATACGTAGGTACTATAAAGCAAGTTTTGGATTCGTGCAAAAAAAAATTTGTGATAAGAATCAAACATAACATTACGATGATAGAGAACACGAAAAAAGTGGGTGGCACAATTCTGTCTATCTGTCTGTTTGTATCTGGATTTACAGCCTAAACCAATGATGCGATTTTCGTCAAATTTTGAACTTAAGGTTTTTTTTCTCCAGAGGGGAAATTGAATTCTTTTTTTTTAAGCTCTAAAAATAACGGTACTTGCCATACAACCGTTCAGGAAAAGCTTATTTATCTCAAAAACGGCTCCAACGATTTTTATAAAAAAAATTGTGTATTACTGTTGATATGGTGTACTTTTTGGAAAGGAAAAAAATTACCAAAAACATTTATTAACTGTACCTGCCATATATCAAAATTTCAAAAACGGTTTAGTAAATTAAAAATATAATACTAAAAATTGGCATACCAAACATTTTTTTGAAAAATGTTTCAAACATTTTATATATAAAAAAATAATTTTTGAGAAAACGTCTCCAACGATTTTAAATTTAATTTTTGCATATATTCATACTTTTTCAATTAACCAAATGGCATTCTGTTTTTTGAACTATAAGTTATTTATCAGACTGTTTGTACAACTAAAAGAACGATTTAAATGCTTTTTTATACATTTTTATAATTACTTGAATATTTTTTAAAGTTCTTAAGTCCCACACAACTTGAACATAAGAGCAAGTACGTGCGATCCAGCCGTGTATTTTTTTTAAATATCCTCTTAGTTTAGTCAAATTGTTAAGGAACCTAGAGCTAATTGCAAAGGAACATCCGTTTACCAGGTCTTATTGGAAATTTTGCGTAGAACACGATGGCGAAAACTCTACCACTCTACCATGACGCGTTTAGCCAATATGGTCGATTATTCAAAATTGCCTCTCATTATTTGACATTTTCGTGTAAAACTGTTCATATGCCTATGTGGGGTATCATTTTATGAGTTTAATGAGTCAGAAAACTCAAAAATGTTATCAAAAAATATGTTGTTTATGAGAATTTACTAAAATAATTAGAATGTTCCAGGGGTGGTTCCTCTTTCTTCTGTTCAAAACGGAGAACTTCTGAATAGGACCTTCAGAATCCACAAACAATTCTACACTAAAATGTCAAATTATGGGTGGTAATTTTGAATAATCGGCAATATTGACTAAACACGTCATATGGTATAGTGGTAGACTTTTCACCATCGTGTTCTACGCAAAATTTCCAATAAGACCTCATTTACAGATGTTCCTTTGCAATTAGTTCTAGGTAAGCCTATTGTTTGAGCTTATTTGATTAGACTATCTATGTATATGTATATAATCAATCGTAACGTCGCACATAGGAGTATTTGCCTACAAAACTCGGCCAAAAGTCGATTTTTCAAGTGTCAAAATTGAGAGGGGAACTGTTTCCAGACAATGGCTAAGATCCCATGGAACAATAGGCTAAAATATTTTTTTTATTGCTCAACATATTTTGGCTATGATATTAGTTCAAAGTCTTCGATTAAGAATTTGTCACTTCTTTTTGTAATCAACCTTCAAAAAATTTGAAACATTTTATTAAATTATTTCTTAAAAATTTTGTGTAGTCTGATGAAATTTTTGGTACATAAAAATCAACTACAGATAATCACTATTATACTGAGCCATTTTTACGAAAAATATTTTAATATTTATATATTTTTCGAATTTTGTTCTAAAAATGCAAAAAAAAAACACTATTTTTGTTGGTTCTTTTTCATTGGGAAGTAATTTTTTTTATAGATGTAGGTGGAATTGGGTTCTCATTTGTATATGGGTGGATAAAATAAACCATCAAGCTTCATTTTCAAAAAGAATCGGCTGCGGATTTTTGCGGATGTATTTGTTTTTTGTAATATCGTATTCCCACTTTTATGCCCATTCAAACTGACTATTTGTGCTGTTATTTTTCTTTGGGATTTCATTTTTTTTATTTTTTGGAGCTATTCGGTAATTATTTGTATAAAATATGGTTTAGCAAAGCTCCCAGTATTGATAAAAAAAATATTGGCTGCAACTTTGATCCTTTTTATCTTTTTTGGTCATATCGTATATCCGATTGTATGCATTTTTTCTTGTTTCCAGTTGAAAAATTAAAAAAAAAACTTAATTTTTTTTTTGTTTTAAGAGAGAAATTTATTAAAAACGGTATTTATTACATGGTTTAAGATGAAAATATTGCAATCAAGACAAAAAATAATTTTGTCCAGTTTTTGCATACAAATACTCCTATGTGCGTCGTTAATGATCAAAATCTTGAGTTCGAATATTTTTACGAATGTTAATTTTCCATGTAGTACCGTAGTACTTATCCCATGTAGTTCGGGATAAGACTACGAAGAATAAAATGAAATGGTAAATTTTGATTTGATTGGAAAATCCTATTCATTTTTATATATGTACGAACATACATACAAACGACTTTTTGAACATGACATACTGAAGCCTTGAGCTTCTTCTTTATTTTGTTTGAGTATGTCTTGAGCCTATCTTAGCTCCACAAAAAGCGCAATTTATTGAAAATTACGAAATCTTTAATTTTTCGATTCGCTTCTTGGCTATAGCCAAAAAAGGTATACCTTTTGTTAACTTTTCTAGTTTAATTTTGAACAAAATGTTTTAAGTGTTAAATTTTCAAATCTGGCTTGGTTTCCGCGAGCTACACCAACCTTAGTAACCAGTGTGACCATTCTGTCAGAAATGCAGCATGCTTATGTCCCAAACAAACATTTTTCAATAATAAAACCCTTGAACGTAATTGTATCTGTATATTAATTATATATTAAAAATTTGGTAAGTTTACTTGGCAAGTTCTTTATTAAGTACACCCAACTTGAAATGTTTTGGAAAATTGTACGAAATAGTGTGTGGTCATTAAATAAAATAGTTTTTCTCATAATTTGGAGTTGTTTCAATGTTGCGCTTCTTAAAATATTATATGATATTTTACCTTCATATACATACTCAGAACATTGTGTACTTAATGATCTCATTGCTTTTCGTGGCTCACATTTACTGACAGATTTTTTTGTTTATTTATTTTTATTTATTTATTGAATCACATAAGCAGCTCTTCTCAAGTAATGATATTAAATTTTTCAATATCATTATCGCCTCCATACAATTGGCAATGGGATCCTAGCTTCCTTGAACATGACTTCAACTATCCCGATGACGAGTTCGTAATCATCTAGTTGCGCATCACAAATCCTTATACGTCTTGGTCTACGCCATCCTTCTGCCTTAAACAAGGACTGCCCGGAGCCAGGCTGTCATTTACCACAAATAGAGGCACATATTTACATAGTGTATGTGTTCATACTCACATAATGATATTTTGTCTTTATTGAATTATGTAATTTTAGTCATAAATATTCAAATGTTTTGTATGTATGTATTTCCATTTAAAATAATATTATCATAGAATTCTCATTTTCATTTTAATAAATATACTGTTTTCAAATATAAGGCTAACAAAGTATATAAATGTTTATCTCTAATTTGAATCATTTATGAGAAAATTATTGCTTAATGACACCATATTAAGGCATAATGTACTCCATCAACGCTAACAACATCAATAACGAAACTTTTTAAGAAAATCTTGAGACACATTAGATGCTGGTTGTTGTTGTTATTTAAATACATATATGTATAAACATCGTTTATCTTTAGGAAGTATTTATGAAAGAATTAAGGAATATTTTTTCAATTTTTAATTGCAACATAAATAAAATCCAAACACCATGCGAATCATCACTTTAGATATTAGAAGAAATTTTATTACGATTTACACACCTACCAACTGCCGTATTAAGAAGAAAAAACGTATCTGTATTTTTGTTTTTATTTCTTCCATTTTTGATTTGTTGGTGAATGTTTCTCCGTCGTATCTAGAATATTGCGAAGACAGTGATTCGCTGGCCACAAATTAAATCAAACGAAGAATTGTGGCACAGGTCAAGTCAAGAGCAGCTGGACGTTGACATAAGAAAGCGTAAATGACAATGGATTGGTTACACACTGAGGAAACCAAACGATGAAATTGCAAAGCAGTCCTTTGAATGGAATCCTCAGGGTGCACAGCGGGTAAGAAGACCAAGAACAACATGGAAATCAACAGTTCTAGCTGAAGCAGACTCCCAGAGAAAGCCGTGGCCACAGTAAAAATATCTAGCTGCAGACCGTGAAGGATAACGATTGGCGCCCTATGTCCCAATCGGGATTACAGGACTTGATGATGATGATGATTATTATTGGGATTATTCTTAGAAAAAAATCGAAAACCAAATACAAAAATATTTTTTACTTTTTGAGAAATTAAGAAAAAACAAAATATGTAGCCCGAAAAAAGGGTTTAATTATGGATAATTAATTTTTTCGGGCTTTTGTGGTAAAAGTACCTTTTGTTTTTTCTCAATTTCTCAAAAACAAAGAAAGATTTTTAAATTTGATTTTCGGTAATGGACTAAAAAATAATGAGGGCATTGAATATTGAGCACAAAAAAAGCAATTAATTACTTAAAATTTTGAAAAATATCGACTTAAAAAAAATCACATTTTTTTTTTTTTAATTTGACTTTGAAATTTACTTTCTCAAAAACCATACGCTTAAACAACTTTATTTAAAAACCAAATTCAAGAATTAGTAAAATAGGTAAAATAGGATAAATAAAACAAAAAAATTAGTACCATCATGACACTTGGTGAAATCGTTTCATGTACTATGAGAATGAAAAATCAAAAGAGTTTATAAAAATATTTCACATGGAAGGCTGTTTTTGAGGGGAAGAGGGGGGGAAGTTTTAGTGTATCAAACAGAAAAATTAACTTTGGTACAACATAAGCATATGACACATATTTTTAAGGTAGTTTTTAACGCTGAATCAAATGACACCAAAACCAAGTCGATACGGCCTCCGTGAAAAAAGTTATTGTCATTTTTATGTTAGGATGACTATATTTTCAGTATAAAAGTAAAATATTACTGGAAACCAGTTGAATATAATGGTCCGTCGATGAAACTTGGCATCAATGGTTCATTTGTCATGAAAAGCAATAATAAGAAGAGTCTATTAAAATATCTGTGGTTAAAGGGTTTTTTTTTGAGGGTTGGGGTGAGGGTTGGGGTTATGGTGGGATTATTACCATAAAACCTGTGACAAAAATGGTACCCTCATGAAACTTAGTAAAAATGTAGTATGAACTACCGGAATGAAGAATTAAAAGAGTCCATAAAAATATCTATAAGGTAGAAGGATGTATTAATGGCTGAAGGAATGTATAAAACTTTTCCAAAAACTAAAATTGTTGCCAAAAAAAACACCCTTTACCCAAGCCCACAAAAACACCCTTTCTTCTTTGATATTTTTGTAAACTCTAGTAAATGAAACACTTTTACAAAGTTTCTTGAGGGTAACCATCCTTTTCCATTTTTTGAAAAATAACCACACACTTCCCCCTATCTTCAAAAAAGAGAGTCTTCCATGCAAAATATTTCTTTAGACTCTTTTGATTCTTCATTCTGTAAGTTAATAGGACATTTTTACAAAATCTCATGGAGGTACCTTTTCTTCACAGGTTTTATGGTAATACTCTCACCACTTCCCCAACTCTCACCACTTCCCCAACTCCCCCGAAAACACACCATTTAACCCCAGATATTTTTATAGACTCTTCTTATTATTGCTTTTCATGGCAAATGAACCATTGATGCCAAGTTTCATCGACGGGCCATTATTTTCAACTGGTTTCCGGTAATATTTTACTATTATACTGAAAATATAGTCAACCTAACATAAAAATAACAATAACTTTTTTCACAGAGGCCGTATCGACTTGGTTTTGGTTTCATTTGATTCGGAATTTAAAACTACCTTAAAAACATGTGTCATATGCTTATGTTGCACCAAAGCTAATTTTTCTGTTTGATACACTAAAACTTCCCCCCTCTTCCCCTCAAAAAAACACCCTTCCATGTGAAATATTTTTATAGACTCTTTTGATTTTTCATTCTCATAGTACATGATGTACAAGATGTGTTATCGTTAACTCTTAATGTTTTTTTTTTGCATCTAAAGTGTTTCAGAAACTGCCCCCCCCTGCCTGAGTGAGGGGAGACACAACTTTCCCCCCACACAATTTTTTTCTTAGAAAAACCCCAAGAACCGCATCCCTTAATACTTCCACTCAGGTCCGGGATACCCTGTATAATTTGTTTTCATGGATTTTTTGTCAAATGTGCAAATTGTATGTACGGTAGTCATATTGTTTTTCTTAAAATAAGTGCTAAAACGTCATTTTTTCTTAAAAATAGCATGAATTTTTGACCGAACATCACTTTTCTTAAGCGTTTGTTAACCGTTACAAAAGCAAGCTAGGCCTTTTATTAAAAAAAAAAAAAACATATCAAAGATGGCAAAATTGGCCCTAACTCAAAACAGCCAAAAAGTCATATACGTCCAATATGTTTGTTATCGAATTTTCCAAAACTACTAATTTTTAAGAATTCAGTCCAAAAAATTAGATTGTAGGCACTAACATTCGTAGAAATTCGTAGTTTTGGGAAGTACACAAAAATACATACATATTAAGTTTCTCAAAAAGTACAAGACATTTTATCATCCGGTTTTTCGTTTTTGACTTCAAATTAATAAGAGCATTCAATTTTAAAAGCAAAACAAGTATTTAATTAAGAAAAACTTCTGGATTAACAAAAAGGCATAGCATGGCATTTCAAGTGCTATACACACCCAACAAATTTTCGCTGTAAATTTTACAAACTGTGGCAGTCAAATTTCCAATTAAGTGCAAATTGGTGTATTTAACAGCAAATTCGTTCACATTGACAATTAGTTGCAAGTTTAACAGCGTTTGCTTTAATTTTTGCAATAATTTTGTCAAAATGATCACCATTCCTTATTGTAGAATTAACAGTGTGTTGTCAATTTACTTTGTTAGATGTACAGATCTAAAATTATAGAATCAACTTCCAAAAATTGTGAAATCTACATCCATTTCTTGTATTTGTTGCAACAGGTTGTTAAAACTACAATAAGATCAATAACCCTAGAAAGATAAGTTGAATGTACGGCTTTTTGAGACATTTAGAGCGATAAAATATGGAATTAAGAACATATTTTTGTTTATATTAAAAAATGTCTAAACAATTTCTCTAGTAAATAAAACTTGTTTGTAAGGACAAGGTGTTGATAAATGTTTGATTGTTTGCGGATTGTTTCGTATATTAACTCGAACATTTCGGTTTAATTTTGAATTTCAATTTTAAAATTTTATAAATAAAAAGAAAAATATCAAACATCCTGAATAAAAAATAAATTAAAATGTGACAGTGAACTATAGGAGTGACATATGTAAGTCGAAAAATCATGAAGTTCGAGTAGATTGGTCTCAGCTTGGTTTCACTGTCTGCGGAGTTTGGTCGAACTATGTTCACTCGCACCATGTTCGAGCGTCTCCAGAGCCATTAAGAGTACATTATTTTTTTTTTTTTGAAATATGTTCATTTGATTTTTTTGTACAAAAAAAAGTAAATAAAACAAAAAAAAATTTAAATCTCGGACTTTTATTTTGAATAGCGTGGAGATGTCCAACATCGCATGATTGTAGTTTCTACCAATTGAGATGCAAACAAATAGAGCAAAAATATTTTTTTCTTCAGTGGTCAAAAATACCAATCTAGGTGGACAAAATTATTTTTGACCTTAAATCATTTTTGTGTTTGTATTCATCAATATTTTACATTTTTTAAAAGAAATTAAATGATTTTTAAGATAAAAGGAACAAATCACGAAAAACCACTATCCGTTTTTCTTTGAATAAAGCAGTTTAGTCGCAGTGCAAAACAGCCATTTCTTATTTGTTAAAGTCAAGCTAAAATTCTATTTAATAGGTTGCTTTGGAATGGAGTATATTCAGGTAGACAATCTCCATACCAATATTTTTGGAAAAGAAGCTCTAACATCTCATTTTTCCTTCCACTTTCTTCCACATTTCAAATTGGTCTGAAACAACTAATTATAACTTTGCAATAGGCAAACAAAGGCAGTCAAATTTTGGCAGATGATAAGATCAAAAGTTATACTAATAGAATAGATTTATTTCATCTGGCCGCCAGTTTTGTAAACTTAGCCAAAAAACCTATAATTTGGTAAGTTTTGTTATTGTTAGAATGTAACTTCAAAATTTAAAAAAATATAAATATATTTTATTTATTATAGTTTAAACACATAATTGCATAATGTTAATTACGAGAGCAAAATTACATACAGAGGTTTAAATATTAAACACAGTTTACTAAGCTTAGCCCGTGCCCTCAGTTGGGCAATAAAACTTGATCCACATTTTTTCCTATCCAATTGCATTCACAATGCTTACTTTGAGCTTACATATAATTGCTATTTTTGCAGAAAAGTGGTTAATATTTTGTAATTTTGCGCTTAAATATTATTACAAAGTATAATTTATCAAAAAAATTAATTTGGAATATGAAAAAAAAATAAAATGCACGACTGGATCGCACGTACTTGCTCTTATGTTCAAGTTGTGTGGGACTTAAGAACTTTAAAAAATATTCAAGTTATTATAGAAAAAGTATAAAAAAGCATTTAAATCGTTCGTTTAATAATTGTATAAACAGCCTGATAGATAACTTAGAGCTCGAAAAAAAGTATGCCATTTGATTACTTGAAAAAATATGAATATATGCAAAAAAAAAATTTAAAATCGTTGGAGCCGTTTTCTTAAAAATTAATTTTTTATATATAAAATTTTTGTAACATTTTTCAAAAAAAAATTTGGTATGTCAATTTTGAGTATATATTAATATACATTTAAAACTGAAATTTCAAAACAATTCATCAACCCGTTTTTGAAATATTGAATTTTCAAAAAAAAAATCATATCTACAATAATACACTGATTTTTTTTTATCAAAATCGTTGGAGCCGTTTTTGAGATAAATAAGCTTTTCCGTAACGGTTGTATGGCAAGTACCGTTATTTTTTGAGCTAAAAAAAAAATTTCAATTTCCCCTCTGGAGAGTTATAAAAAAATCTTAAGTTTAAAATTTGGAGAAAATCGCTTCAGTAATTTAGGCTGTAGGTCGAGGTACGGACAGACAGACAGACAGACCGACAGACAGACAGAATTGTGCCACCCACTTTTTTCGTGTTCTCTATCATCGTAATGTTATGTTTGATTGTTATCTCAAAATTTTTTTTTTGCACGAATCCAAAACTTGCCCTATAGTACCTATATCGCAAGTAAAAAAAAATATAACTCTGGAGAGTTATAAAAAAATCTTAAGTTTAAAATTTGGAGAAAATCGCTTCAGTAATTTAGGCTGTAGGTCGAGGTACGGACAGACAGACAGACAGACCGACAGACCGACAGACCGACAGACAGACAGAATTGTGCCACCCACTTTTTTCGTGTTCTCTATCATCGTAATGTTATGTTTGATTGTTATCTCAAAATTTTTTTTTTGCACGAATCCAAAACTTGCCCAATAGTACCTATATCGCAAGTAAAAAAAAATTGTCCAGCTAGAATCGTATTTTTGACCACTGTGCTATTGTTTCTACAAATCAAGCTGTTGGAACGACGCACAATGGGACCTCATGTATGGAGAGCGTGCTCAAAATGCAAAATTGAAACTAACGGTTTCGTATAAAATTACAATGTGGATTCAAAGTTGACATTATTGCTTATCAATATGTCAAGTTTTGAAGTTTTGGGAGACAGAAGGGTTATAGAAAATAAGCGATAAAAGCTGCAATTCATGTAAATTCTAAAATCCATTGTGCAGTTGTAGGTCATTTGAAAATTTGGAAAAAATAAATTCGTGGTGAATACAAAAATATAAAAAATATATTGACATCAAATGAAGGTCAGTGGAAAATAAAAAAATATTTTTATCAAATTAGAACAACATTATTTCCCTTACATTTAAACAAAACTGAAAAGTTACGTAGAAAATATTCATTATCAAATCTTATTTCCGAGAGCATGGTGCACAACATGCTCTCACTTTTGGCTTCTGTTTCATATAGAGGAATATTGATACTACTAGACCACGTATTCAGTTTTAAAAGCATTGTGCGCAAAATCAAACCTAAAATTTTTTAACATTTTCTACATAACTGTTCAATTTTCTTAAAATCCAGGTAAAATATAATGATCAAATTTGATAAAAACATTTTTTTCATTTAACTGACCTTCATTTGATGCCAATATATTTTGTATATTTTTGTATTCACCACTAATTTATTTTTTTCGAATTTTCAAATGACCAACAACTGCGCAATGGATCTTAGAATTTACATGAATTGCAGCTTTTATCGCATATTTTCTATTACCCTTCTGTCTCCCAAAACTTCAAAACTTGACATATCGATAAGCAATCATGTCAACTTTGAATCCACGTTACAGTTTTATTCGAAACCGTTAGTTTCAATTTTGCATTTTGAGCACGCTCTCCATACAAGAGGTCCTAGTGTGCGACGATAAAAATTGTACAAGGACATATTGTGAATAGCACAAAAAAAAAACTTGTAGTTTCTACAAATTGGAGCTGTAGGTTTGACGGTACAAATTTTATTTTGACAACAAAATGTTGTGAATTAAACAATAAAAGTTTGTAGTTTCAACTATGAATGCATTTGTATCCACAACTTTTCTTGTTGTAAGATCTAAAACAGATGTTGTATTTACGCCCAATTTTTGTATGTGTACCATTGGTTTTAAATGTAGTTTTTTTTTCTCTAGCTCTAGCTTTACTTAAAATGTTATTTCAATCAGCCTGTAACTGTTTCAAGGAACAAGAGAATAACTTCTTATTTGTAAATATATGTATTTTTCGGTAGTAACAATTTGGACTTACAAAAACACTTTCTTCCGATAAAATGCGTAATAAAATCCTCTAATAAATTGGAGTTGAAAGTATTTATAAGTACCTGAAAGTACTTATAAACACTAAAAGTACTTCAAAGTACTTGTAATTGAAGGGACTGCTTAAGTACTTTGGACCTAAAGTACTTGATTCTGTTACTTGTACCAAAATACTTTAAAAATACTGGTACATGCTTGCATTTTTCCCAAGTACCATTACCAAGGTTCTGAAGTACAAGTACCGGTACTGGTACTGGTACTAGTACTAGTACTCTCACTGGTACTTGTACTTGAAATTTTACAGCTATGCTTTCCTCAATAAAACTGGAATTAATAGCAAACAAATAAAATAATTTTTTTTTTGTAAAATTAAACTAAGAAAAACACATTTTGTAGACGTTTCGAGAAAAACTACATATGAGGTGATGAGAAACAAAGCCCGCCATATTCATTTCAGAAAAACTCTCCATAACCAAATTTAATTGTCTAATAACTTTTAAATGAGACTAGTTAGAAAATAAATTTGTATATGCAATCATAGATTTTGAAATCTATTTATTGTGGTTTAAAGAAAATTATATTAAAAGTTTTGTTAAAAAGATATTTTAAAATTACCATTGGCTGTGACAAGCTTTTCTGGCATGGATATGGCGAGTTTTGGTTTTCATCGCCTCATATGTGTGTAGTAGTTTGATCGGATTTTTTGAAACCGTTTTCGAGTAGGTCAACATCAAAAACCTTTTTGAAAGGAAGTAGCATCTTAAGAAGTTTTAATATATTCATAGAGTTTTGTATCCAAATAATAAAATTATTCTTAAAAAAATATTTATTTCGTAACACTCTGTCAAAATAAAAACAACAATTAATATAATGTAAATAGCTATGTATGTTAGCTTCTGCTAATTTGAGATGGGTTCTTGCCTCTCACTCACTCACTAAACATGATGCCTAATGCCCATTGCTCAGTTTACATTGCACGCACTAATCATGTCACCGCGGTCTTTCGTTTCTCAGGGAAGGTTGGTAGTCACTGTAGTTTTGGCTACTTCTTTTGATGATGCCATGCTACTGGGACTGATTGCTGACGCTGTTTTAGATAAATGCACAGCAAAGTGCTTCTTGTTCAGTTGTTCTGTTAAAATTCGTTGAATTTCGTTTAGATTGGTAAGCCTAGTTCTGAATTTGTGGCAACAAGGACGTACACAAACGCATATTAGTCTTTGATTAAGAAAGTTAGTTTGATGCGGATTGTGGCCAGGCAACTACTCATCAACTCTAAAGTCAAATAACTTTAGTTCTTAGCCAGTTCTTATAAATGTTGCAATTTTTTCTTCTTTTCATCATACTCATATACCTGATCCAATTCATCGTTTCTCCTACATCATGATAATAACTGCCTTATATAATGTGAAGACAGATTCAAACATTTAATGCCTGCAGTGTAAAGTGTTCTCACAATCTAGGTACATTCTTAAGTCGTTAGTCATTGATGTTCCGGGTCTTTTTGCCGTTTGAGGGTAATCAATTTCTCATCCATTTTCATGCTTTTCTCATAACCAGTAAGTTTTATGTGAAAGGGAAGCTATAATTCAACATCAAAACCCCACATTACTATAGTAGTATCCATGCATAGATTGAATTTTATTCCCACTCGTGCTATATTAGGGAAATAAATTGTATATTAACGCACATCGCATCGCTGACTTACTGTCTGATTCACTAATATAGTGATAGGAGTTTTATATCCTAGGTAGGATACTCGAAAATCCCGGTTAATATATTTTGTTTTAATAAAAACAAATCAACCACACATAATCTAAAACAGAACCCAAAAGATAAATAAAATAACCACTGATTTTACTTTCTAAGTACATCAAAATCCTCAGACATTAAAATTTCAATGAGTTCCAATTCCAATGATAGCTCTAACTGGCACCCAGCCCCGGATCTACGATTTTTTCGAACCGGGGCAAAAACTTGATTTTGGCGCCCCGTCGTTTTTTATAAAAATGAAAAATAAAATATAACTACTTGGTATTGGATTTTTCAATGGATGTGCAGCCCAAACCTATTCAGCAACTTTTTACTATAAATAAGAAAATTGACAATGCCTAAACAAACACGATCCAAAACCAAGATTCATAGAACGATAAAATATGATTCGTTCTCTCCTGAACAATTCAAAAGAATTTCATTTTTGATTCGATCACGAATCTTATTTTTTGGTTCTTAATTAAATAAGTTTCCTCTATTTCACGAGAGCGTGTGATAACACAGGCAAGTTGTTGTTGTTCATTCAAAATTATTCAATATAAATAATTGATGTATAACATGCAGCATGCACTGCACAGAAAACCCAACTTAAATTAGTTTTCATTCGAATCAAATCTGCAAGGATCTTCAAAATATTGTTCGTTCCCGAATTTATAATGGGCGAACTATTGAAGATCCATTCACGAACCGTTGAAATAATAAAGGAAAATGAAATTTTACGACACAATTTCGAAAGGCCAAAGTTACGCAAGATAAAGTATCGAAGCGCAAAGCTCCGAAAAAAATTTTTAAATCCTCGGGACTTCGTTGTTCCTTGAGCGATTTCAATGAAATGGACAGAGGGGATAGCTGAGACAGAGTTATAGCTGAAAATATATTTTCAAAATAGAATGCTTCAAAAATATGTAAACATTTTGCAACTTCGTTCTTCCTTGAGATTGCAGTGAAATTTACATAGGTGATAGCTGATACAGAATTGTAACAGAAAAAAATATTTCACAACAGGATTTTTAAAAAAATGTCAACATATAAGCAACGTCAAAATTCAAATCATTTTAGATTGGTTGGTTCTTTGATACGCGTGAGGGCAGTCTCTGGCTGGTCGGAAATTTTGTAATATCCGTCATTTTGAAAAAGGGTGTTGAAAATGGTAAAACCAATTTTCTCGGAGAACAGAGTAAAATTTTTGATTTGATCTTGTAGGTTAAAATATCTTATAGATTTTTTGTTTCCAAATATTTTCGAGATCTTGAAAAATTGTTTGTCAAAAACTGTAAAAATAGTGTTTAGCGTTTATCTAACTTTTTGTTCATCTGAACGAAAAAATTTTTACTAAAAAGTTTTTTGTAGATCCCCTGATTTCCTACATTTGTTTGTATTTAATTTTTTTGTGAACAAAAAAATATCTAAAATACAGTGTAATACAGTTGCCAGTATTCAGTAAATAATTTTTTAGGAAACACTAGTATTTGTACGGCGTGGTGCGACAATAATTGTAGAGGGACAAAGTTCAAGTGTTTTATTATTAAAGAAGGGGGATATATATCCTACAGTTAAGGGAAGAGGGGAAGTTTTGTAAAAATACACTTACACTTAATGCAAGAAACAACTGTTAAAAAACATCAGAAAAACTTTCAACAATGTATAATAGCTCGTTTCTTTTATTTTTTTATTTGTCAATAGTTTTTTTTTTCAAATTATTTTAAATGGAGAAATAATGATAGAAAAAACTGCTAAAGGTTGACGGAGAAATATAATTTTATATTCCATTGCCGCATCTCAATTCATTTAATTTCAATAAGCATCGCAATTCTTAATTATTTCAGTCAAATGAATTTGGCGCCCCTGTAAGCTGCCGCCCGGGGCACAGGCCCCGGTTTGCCCCCCCATAGATCCGGGGCTGCTGGCACCTTATAGTCTGGGAGCCAACCGTAAGATTAAAAATTGGATGCCAACCGATAGTTTTAGTAAATAAAATATATTATTTTGAATAACTTAAAAACACTTATTATATTTATTTATTTACTTAAATGCATTTCGGAAGCAATGCTTCCATCGTCAGTAAGTTTTATATAAATAATAATAATTCAAAATAATATCTTTTATTTATTTCATGAAAAAACACGTTGAAAATCTCCAATATCAAATCAATTTAGATAGTTTTAGTCCAAACATTTACAAAACTGCTGGTCGGACAAGCAGGTCAGAATTTCGAAGTCCTTTTTTTTAAAATAACTTCCCTGTGAAGTTAGCAGGTCAGTATGAAATTTTTTCAAAAGATATTGAGATTGAGATACACCATGTGACCTGCTAACTTCACTGTGAAGTTAGCAGGTCAGTATGAATTTTTTTTTAAAAAAAGGACTTCGAAATTCTGACCTAGCCTATTCTTGAAATGCAAAAAAACTGCAAATTTGAAGCCTTACTGCAAGTTCCTAGCATGCTTGGTTCATGAGATACACGATGTGACCTACTTGCTTCATATTGAAGTCAAATTTGGGAAATTTTTAAATTGAGGACTTCAAATTTTGAACATAGCCTATCGTTGAAATGCAAAAAAACTGCAAATTTGGAGCCTTATTGCAAGTTCCTAGCATGCTTTGTTTCTGAGATACACCATGTGACCTGCTAACTTCACTGTGAAGTTAGCAGGTCAGTATGAAATTTTTTTCAAAAAAAGGACTTCAAAATTCTGACCTAGCCTATCGTTGAAATGCAAAAAAACTGCAAATTTGGAGCCTTACTACAAGTTCCTAGCACGCTTGGTTCCTGAGATACGCCATGTGACCTGCTAACTTCACTGTGAAGTTAGCAGGTCACTTAATTACACCGTTATTTGGTGAACTGCAAAATCGGGAATAGAAATGCAAAAAAAATGCAAAAAGAACTGCAAATTCCTGTCAAGGTCCCAATTGCGTGGGTGAAAGTTGACCTGCTAACTTCACAGACGTGTGTTTGTTACGTGTCAGAAAAATTCTATTTTTCTTATTCCCTTTGTAGTTTTTTTTTTAATTTTGGGGCTTATTACGAGTCTTTTCGAAAAAAATCGATCAAAATTTCTATCAAATAGGAAAATATTTAGGTACTAAAAAAAATTAGCAATAACGATAGATCGACTTTTAGTCTAATCAACCAGTCTATTTTGAAGAGACTCTCGCAATACGGTCCATTATTTCAAAAAGAGGCTGGGTGTGACCCACACTAGTAATTTCCAATTGGTGGTGCTCCGGAAGCTAGAAGCCTAATGTTATTTTTGTTTTATTCAACAATTTTTGGTAAAGTTTTTGTATTTTTTTCGCGTTAAAAAAAAACAGTTTGTTGAATTATTATACAAAACCTATCAATTATAAATTATGATCTAGTTCATACCTATACAGGGTGTCCCGTAATGAGTGGATAATACTGCAACTGGTGATAGCAGGCCTTATGACTGCTCAGAAAAAAAATATAAAAAAATATTTTTCTTGTGGTCTCCATGGTATAATTTACTTTCGAAAAATGGTAAAAAATTCGGGGTCTCCTAAAATACCTAATTACAACGGCCACCCATATAGGATTCTTATTATTTTTGTATTTTTATAATATTCTTGAATAACCGTTCTAAATGATGGGTAGTAAATTTTAACACCAGCTGATGCATTTTTTGTGTTATAATTTTTTAAAATTATTTTTTTATTCAAAAATAATTCAATATTTTTTTTCACCAAAGTTTGAAAAATCATAAAGGGAAAAAATGTATGAGATCATAGGTGGCCAATTTGATAAAAATTGGCCTGTTTAATGTACTTTCCAAAATGGTATAACACATGTTTGTGTCTACAACCATAACCAATAAAATTGGCATTTTGTAAATTGGAAATTAAGTTACTAAATTAAGTAAACACTACGACGACGAATGAATGACTGATATTGTTTTTTTAATTTTTATTGCATTTAAAAATAACCGTTCTTAAATAAAGGCAGTAACAATTAACACTAGTTGCTGGATTTTTTTTTTTTAATAATTTTTTGAATTAATTTTTAATAAAAAAATGATTAAATATTTATTTTCATCAAAGTTTGATGACTACAAAAATTGAGTTGTAAGGAAAAATCAATAGATATACCAGTGTCACTATTATGTCTGCTAAATTCAATACCTAAAATAATAGTATGCACTTTCAAAAAGGTTTTGATTTAGGTATGGGAAATGCGATAAATAAAAACAACAGTATTAAAATTATGATTTATTTGTATTTTAAAATAAATGTATATCAAGTGTTCAAACTGTCCCCCATTCACTGTGATACAGGCTCTGCATCTTCTAATGAAGGACCTCTCAATAAAACGAGCATATTGGCGCTCATTTATTTTCATCACAGCGTCTTGAACACGACGACGCAGTTCCGTAATGGATGTAATTGGTTTAGTATAAACCATTTCTTTCAGGCAGCCCCAGTAGAAAATGTCCAAAGGATTTAGGTCTGGCGAACGTGGTGGCCACAAAATTGGGCCCAGACGGCCTATCCACCTGTTGGGATACGTTCGATTCAAGTACCTCCTTACATTTACAGCATAATGAGCAGGACATCCATCGTTTTGAAGCCACATTGAATTCCTTAGCTCCTCGGGCACTTCTTGCAATAGAGTTGGCAAATTAGTTTGCAAGAAATTAAGATAGGCTTCACCATCTAAGTTGCCTGGTAATTCAAAAGGGCCTATAATTTGTCTATTCAGGATACCTGCCCAGTAATTGATTTTGAATTGGTACTGCGATCTGTCCTCGCGCATTAAATTTGGATTTTCCAGTTGCCAGCTATGTAAGTTATGGATATTGAAATATCCATCCCTTTTAAGAGACGACTCATCACTCCACAATATTTTTTTGAAGAACTCCGGATCTTCGTGAATTTTTTCCAACATTTTTTGACAAAAAATAACTCTTGCGGGGAAATCTCTTGGTAGCAGAGTCTGGACACGCGTGAAATGAAAAGGATGAAATTTATATTTTTGCAATACCTTATGAACTGATGATTTTGCGATCCCTGTTCGTCTTGCAATCTATATAACGGGTGATTTTTTAAGAGGTTTAGAACTTAAAAAAAAAAAAAAAAAAAAAAAAAAAAAAATGAATGAAATATTTATTTGAATCGATAGTTTGAACCTTGCAATTTAATGTTTAAAGATAATTTCATGCAAATGTTGACCGCGGCTGCGTCTCAGGTAGCCCATCCGCTGAGTCCAATTTTGGCATACTCTTTCACACATATCGGCCGGTATCTCACGAATGAATGCATGGATGTTGGCTTCCAGTGCGTCAATCGAAGCGAGCTTGTCCCTATAGACATTAGCCTTGACATACCCCCACAAAAAATAATCTAATGGTGTCAAATCGCACGATCTAGGCGGCCAATTGACCGGCCCGAAACGTGAAATTTACTGTTCACCAAACTCCCCTTCGCAATTGCGCCATTGTTTCGCGTGCTGTGTGGCATGTGGCACCGTCTTGTTGAAACCAAATATCATGCAAGTCAAGAACTTCCATTTCGGGCAAAAAAAAGTTTGTTATCATCGCTCGGTAGCGTTCACCATTGATAGTAACGCTGCGATTCGCATCATCTTTGAAGAAATATGGCCCAATAATGCCGCCGGCCCATAAACCGCACCAAACAGTGGCTTTTTCGGGATGCATTGGTAGCTGTTGCAATGCTTCTGGCTGATCTTCACTCCAAATGCGGCAATTATGCTTATTTACGTACCCATTCAACCAAAAATGAGCCTCATCGCTGAACACAATTTTTCGATAAAAAAGCGGATCCTCGGCCAGCTTTCCAAGAGCCCATTCACCAAAAATTCGGCGTTGTGGTAGGTCGGCTGGCTTTAGTTCTTGCACCAGCTGTATCTTAAAAGGCTATACGCCCAAATCCTTCCGCAAAATTTTCCACGTAGTGCTGTAACAAAGGCCTAACTGCTGGGAACGGCGCCGAATCGACATTTCGCGGTCTTCTGTCACACTAGCTGATACGGCCGCAATATTTTCTTCACTACGCACAGTACGTAAACGTGTTGGTGGTTTAATGTCCAACAAAGTAAATTTGGTGCGAAATTTGGTCACAATCTTCCGAATAGACTGCTCAGAAGGTCGAGAATGCCGACCATAAAATGGAAGCAGCGCGCGATGAACATTTCGAACCGAGCACGAATTTTGATAGTAAAATTCAATAATTTGCAAGCGTTGTTCATTTGTAAGACGATCCATGGTTAAATTGCAAACCAAACTGAAGCTGTTTGACAGTGACACAAGGTACTAAACACACGTCAGTTGTCAAAACCAGTGTTGCCAAAACCAAACCAGCTAAAAAATCACCCGTTAGAAGCCCGAAGCCAATGATTATTTGTTCCTAACATATTCGAGACTAAAAACAATTCAATATTTTTTGGTAGGGTTTTATTAGAGACTAATCTTATTTGTTTCCGATATTTATTTACAATACCTACCATCACTGATATAAAAATGATCATTTAATTGTTCTTGTTCACTATGGATAGTTTCAATGCTATATCATCTCCGATTTCAAATAGACTTTTCAAATCTAGGTTTTCTTCATTGTTGTACATATCTGCTTTCATCAAGATTTTCAGTATTTTTAATTCGACTCAAAAACTCAGCTATCTTATTGTCTTTTCCTTTAAGGTACTCGACATCGAATTCAAATTCTCCTAACATTATCTTCCAACGAATTATTCTTGTATTTGGCTCTTTAAGTGAGTAAAGCCACTTAAGAGGTTGGTGGTCTGTTTGTGCCAGAAATTTTCTGCCATATAAATACGGCCTAAGATATTTGAGGGACCATACGATGGCCAATAACTCCTTTTCTAACGTCTGGTAATTTTGTTTGTGATTAGCTATTCAGTGTTCGACTAGCGTAACATATAGGTTTTCCATCCTGACGAATTTTCGTTGAAAAATGGGTTATGTCAAAATCGGGTATGTTGTAATTAATTTTTTCAACTTAATAAACGCATTTATGTAGTTTTCATCATTTAGATTAATTTTATTACCTTTCTTGAGGTATTTTACAATAGGGTTTGCAATTAAAGAATAATTTATAATAAATTTTCTATAGAATCCGGTAAATCCGAGAAAAGACTTAATTTCTTTTACTGTTGTAGGTAAACTGACATTATTTACAGCGCTGATTTTCAACGGATTTGGCTTAATGTCATCGGGCGTAACGATATGCCCTAGAAATTCAGTTTCTCTACTCTAGCTAGAAACGTACATTTGTTCAGTTGTAACTCAAAATTATGCTCGTTGAGTCTGCGGTATATCTTATTTAAGCTTTCAAAATGTTCTTTAAGTGATGTGGAAAAGACTAAAACATCATCCATATATATAACGCAAATTTTATTTATAAAATCACCTAGGACATGATTCATCATCCGCTGAAAGGTAGAGGGAGCGTTTTTAAGTCCAAAGGGCATTCGAGTATATTCGAAATGACCCATTGGAGTTGAAAAAGCTGTCTTATGGATATCATTTTCATCCATCATAATTTGATGGAATCTTTAAGCTAGATCCAAGGTTGAAAAATATTGGGAACGACCCAATTTATCGAACAATGATTCCATATTTGGAATCGGAAATTTGTCTTCTATAGTGATATCGTTAAGCTTACGAAAGTCAATAACGACTCTCCATTTTTTTCTCTAGAATTATCAATCTTTTTTGGAACTATCCATAGGGGTGAATTATAAAGCGATTTACTCGGTCTTATAATTCCTTGGGATAGCATATCCTTAATTTGACGTTCTATTTCACTTTCGTGAATCTGTTGGTAACGATACATTTTAGAATATATGGGTCTAGAAGAAGTAGTGATAATCCTGTGTCTAACACTATTGGTAGCTGTTAGATTTTGACCTTCCTTATAAAAAATATTTAATTCTTCAGCATTTAGATCTTCGGGCATTAATTCTTTAATACTCTTTTCAGAATTTTCTAAATAGTGTACATCATCATATTTGTAAGGAAAACTTCTTTCACTATCCATAATTATTTCTGTTTCATTTATTTCAAGCGTATTATTTAAAAAATCTATTTTGGCACCTATAGGAATTAATATATTTCTACCGATTATGCAATCAAAAGGTTTATTTCTAAAATCTGTTAATTTAACAGACATAGTTTTATCAGAACACTTCAATTTTTTCGGTAAATTAACAATCACGTCTTCAATAATCGTAGCTGAACCTGTTAATGTCTTTAATATAAGGGGTTTATCTAAATTTTGTCGGCTTTTTAAACTACCAAAAACTTTATAATCTCCTAATGTTATAACTGCTCCAGTGTCAATTAAACATTTAATAGGAGTTTCATTAATTGTTAATGTAGTACCTCGTGGCTTGATGGTTAGTGCGTAGGACTGTCATGCCGAAGGTGTGGGTTCGATTCCCAGCCGTGCCACCTAAAAACAGAAATGTTTTATTCGAGGTACTGCCTCTTGGGAGGAACTGACAAATCCTCCAAGAGTATACTTGTCATGAAAAAGTGCTTCTCATTTAGCCGTTCGGACTCGGCAAAAAACTGTAGGTCCCCTCCATTCCTGCCCAACAAACACGCACACAGGAATGGTTGTGAGTAGTAAGTCACTAGGCCCTGGTTCTCCTCGAGCTGTTGCGCCACCCAATTTATTTATTTTTTTTATTTATTATTAATTGTTAATATAACTATGGGAAGTCGACCACCTGAGGCCGTTGTTGAAAATTTTCAACTTCAACAGTATCTACATACTTCCATTGGAATCGGATTTTGCTGATATCTATTAAAATTGTTATTTTGTCTATTATGAAAATTATTACCTTGATTATTATTCCTATTAAAGTTATTGTGGCTATTATCATTGTATATAAATCTAATAGTAGTATTACTTGAGGAAAAAGATACTAGCGCTACAGACGACTGAAGCAAGAAGTGTATTATTCCCTCATCATTGCTTTACACCCAACTCACAGCAGACGAAAGATCAAAAACATGAGAGAAGGCAATTATCTTCCTTCTCCTCACGTCACAGCAGTGCCAATATACGAGAGTGAGAAGGGAACAAAAACAAACTGCCGAAAAAAATAAAGAATGAATTGGTATGTATGTATGTACATACATACATACATACGTAGGTACAGACATTGAGGAGAAGAGGAAACAAAAAAAAGAGGCGACCAAAACAAGTTTTTATCGTTACATAAAGGTTCAATACACATCGCATATTTTCTAAACAGAAACAAATTCTTTTGTTCTCGATGACTGTTCTTTGCCAAGATAAGGCACCCAAAATGCTTTTCGTGTCGGGAGCCTTTAAAATAGATTGGAATGAAAATTAGAAACTGATGTCTATTTGCTAGGTAGGTATTCGTTCTTATTTTCTTGCATGTAGGTGGAAACAGGTTTTTTATTTTTTTTCGCTTTCTAAGTGGTTTTTTGATGTGGAGCATCGAGTTTCTCAGATTTAATTCATAGCAATATGAGGCCGTGAGTGCAAAAGTGATGTAACCCATTTTTTGGCATTGTTGATATATTTGTCTCGTATTTTTACATTTATGCATCAAAAGTCATCAAAGGTAAAATTTTAATTTCTAAAAGCTTTCCAAAAATGTGACGTATACTATTTGAATCTCAATAAAAATATTATTAAAAATCGATTCAAAACGAAAAACATGATCAAAAAAAAAAGTGGGTTAAACCGCTTTTGCACTCACAGCCTCATATATGATTGTATGAAAAAAAAACTTAAAATCGTTGGAGCGGTTTTTAAAAAAATTAATTTTTAAATATCAAATTCGTACAACATTTTAAAGGAAAAATGTTGACATTTATTTATTTATGTACAAATAAAAATTAAATTTCAAAAAAAAAATTTTGAACCCGTTTTCCAGATATCAAATTTTCAAAACAATAAGGGTATTCATGCAACGTCGTAAGTTTACAAATTGTGTAAAATGATAAGTTTACGCAAAAGTTTGCATGAACGACCTTTTTATTAATTTGGTTAAATGCTGTGTAAATTAATCAGCTGTTCGTTAAACGTCAAATATTTGGGCGCATTCGGCTTGGGTCGAGGAGTTGGTTTTACAGATAATGCATTATGGTCTGTTTATTTGCATGTGTGTGTACCTGTACAAATATATATTTGTTTTAATAGATATGTACGTGTAGTATGTAGTCCTGTTAATTCAATTATATTTATTTTGCATTGGAATAAATACATCAATGCCATTCATTTTGCTGGAATTTCAATACCATTACAACTCAACTCAAGTGACAAAAAACCTGGAGCTCCCGACCCTGCTTGTTAACGTTGTAATTTTTAAATAGAGAACCTCTCCCGAACCAACGTGAAGTCGGAAACTCGGAAGGATAAAACAAAATGTAAAGCTAGAACTAATAAGGCTTTCTCAAACCAATGCGAAATATTCGGAACGACGACGAAACTTTTGCCTGTCAAAATCAATGGGTTAAAAACCCTAGAAAAGATGCTTTCCAAACAGTCAAAATAAAAAGTCAGGAGTATTGCACTAAAGTAAAATGAATCATCCCTCTATTTTTTTCGTTCCAACTTCACCAAATGTCAGTTTCACTCCCGTGAGAGGAGTATGGTTTTCATGTATTCGCTCATTTTCATCCGACCACTTCAGTAAACTATCAACAATAATTATAGTTCTACCTTAATATACATGACAATAGTCACGTTGTAAGGTAGAAATATATTAGTCACAAGCTCACGGCAGTGGTCGGATGAAAATCAGCGAATACAAAAAAATCATATGTCACGCCCATAATATACTTTTCTTCATTTTTGTTAACTTTTGCTTTCGGAAGTGAATAGAGCACCCCGAGTACACTTTACGAAAGTGAAACTGAAATTTGTTGAGGTAGAAACGAAAAAAAGATGAAAAGTGAATTATGACTTAGTTCTGATTTTGACAGTTCAGAAAGATACTTTGCATCGGCTAATGACATCTGTTTCTAACAGCTTCCGACTATTTAGAATCTTCCTAACCAGTGCGAATCATTTGTTGACCACAACAAAAACATTAATAACAACACGTTGTTGTAAATGAAAACAACACGTTCTTCGTCGTCAACGAAAGATAAGCATTGGTTTGGGTGAGAATTTATAGTTCTACCTTAATAATTTACGAAAAGTAGCTTTCCTAAAGGCTCTCCCAAGCCAACACGAAATTAAAGTGAATGATCTCAATACTAAAAAACAACAAAAAAACTGTCTTTGTGAATGCTTCGCTATAATTTCACGTTGGTTGGGCAGAGCCTTTAATCGTTGAGTAAATGTAGACCTTCTAATTATTTTTGTTTGTGTAAACTACGTTTTAATTCACAACTTTTATCACCAACTAATTGCAATGCAATAATTACAGAACACATTCAGAACTTTTTTAGTTCTCCGAGATATTATCATTTATATCATGTTTCTAAACAAGCCTGATTCTTAAAGTCACAAACACGCCTAATTCAATTTCTAAAAGTCACAATGACGTTTGGATAAGTTTAACCAAATATTTGGTTAATCTTCCGCAGCTAAATCCTTGGATAAAATTAACCAAACTGTGTAAACCATTTCCCATACAAAATTTGACAGTTCATTAACCAAAAGATAAAATTAACCAAATCGTAAACTTATCTAGTGTTTTACGCAGTTGCATGAATACCCCTAATAATTTGAAACTTTTTTAGAAGTCCAGAAATTAGTTTTTTGAAAATTTTGATGTGCAATATTATTTGAACTTATTAGAAATATGTGTATGGGTGATTCTATGCCAGCTGTGATTCTTTTTTTAGAATATTTTCAAAAATTAAAACTTCTTGGAAACAATTTTTGTTTTGTGTTTGTGGCTTCATTTAGTTAGAGTATCATATCAGTAAAAGCATTTTGCTACAACTTTTAAAGAAATACAAAATATAGTGAAATGTACTAAAACTAGTATTGACGATAAATGAAACTCTTTTTGTTTTTTTTTTTGTTCTCCCTCTTTTTGACCATATTTTTGTTGAGATTCTTGATTGTCTAATAAACGTTTTGACCTCTTGACATTTCTACTTCCCTTTTTTTTCTTTAAAAAATTATCTTTTTTTCGTTTCTGAAGTCTGTTTTTCTGAATCGCAACCCTCCTTGTGCTGGGTTATTACTTAGTTTTTATTGCACGGAATGATTTTTGTTTGGCTCGTCCGCTACCGTTCTTACAAAGAAAATTGGTAGAAAAAAGTATTATTGCAAGAAATAAGTTAATTATATTTTATTAAAGTTCAAAAAGTATTGAAATGCCACGGTACTGACATCCACAGTACTGACATTTAGACAGTTTATGTGACTTAACTTCTCTATGCTAACGAGAAAAATAATTTCCAGGAAAATTTTAACTTAAGCCGTTAAAAGGAACACAAAATTATGATAACCAGCCAAAAACATATTATAACATGCTTTAAAAATACTACCACGGTACTGACAAATAAATTTGTGACATACTTTCATCCCATGAAAACATATCACTCTTAAAGTACAACAACGTTCAAAAATTAAAATGAATGTTGTTAACTATACATAACTAGTTTATCTTTTAGAAAACCACAATACATACGTGTTAAAGCTAAATCAAAATGGCGGTTGAGCGGGAAATCTTTTTAATTCAAAAATAGAACCAAAACTTCGGACAACATTCATTCGTGATTATTTTATTCAGCAATAAGTATTTTGACTTAATTTTTGCATTATTTTGTCAAGCAAGTATTGCACTCAAACTTTTCTTTGGACAACATTTCAATTCAATGAAGTATTTCATTAGAAAGTAGCAAATTAGGTCATGATATCGAATAAAGATTGTAGTAAATAGCCATTTACACAATTTAAACCAAAAATATATACGAACATTTTACATTAAATAACAAAAAAAGCACTGGACACAAAGAATCACAGTTGAGACGGAAACACCCATATATAAAAATGAATCTAAATCCGTTCTGCTGATAATAAGAAAATTCAAAATATAAAAAACCATTGTTTGAGAGGTACTACTAATAGTTGCTAAGATTAAAATTTTATAATTTTTGATAGTTTAAGCATACGGAAAAAGTTTAATTAAAATCGTAGGAGTCATTTTTGAGGAAAAAAAATATTTTCGTTAACCGTTTTTTAACTTTTGTGTGTAGGGTACCGTTGTTTTTTCATAAAAGTAAAATGTTTTCTTAAAATATTTTGGAAAGTATTAAAAAACTCTTGAGTATCAAGTTTCACAAATATCAATATCAATATTTGATTTAAAAAACAAAATGGAAACATTTTTTTTAAATCAAAAAAAAAATTGTTTTGAAAATTTTGGTATACAATACTGTTTTATTTTTTGGAAGCTTCTGTATTAAAAAAATATTGCAATCATAGTTATACAGTTTTGACAAAAATGTTCAATTAGAATGAAGTTCAACTTTGGATGCTCTGCCAGTCAATTTTAGTAGTGTTGATAGAAGCTTAAGAGACTAGAAATTGTATAATTCTTTACGAAGCCTATAAATTATATAAATAAAATAAAATAAAATAAAATAAAATAAAATAAAATAAAATAAAATAAAATTAAATTAAATTAAATTAAATTAAATTAAATTAAATTAAATTAAATTAAATAAAACACTTTGAACATTAGTTCGAAAGTTCTATCGATAATCTTTGAACCGTTGTAAATAAAATTGGAATAAAGTGTGGGAAGTTCAAAATTTTCAAGAAAAATAGTTTTTTGTCTTAGATTTGTGTCTACAAAAATAGATATACATAGGTATACTTAATTTTTTTTTTTGTTAACTTTCATAATGCAACGTTTGTATTGATATTTTGGAGCTCCCTCTTATTTTAACTTGATCGTTTAAGACGAGAAACACAGGAGTAGGTACCTACCTAATTAACTATGAAAAAAACTATAACAACCTTGCAAGAAAAAATAAAATGCACGACTGGATCCCACGAACTTGCTCTTATGTTCAAGTTGTGTGGGACTTAAGAACTTTAAAAAATATTCAAGTAATTATAGAAAAAGTATACAAAGCATTTAAATCGTCCTCTTAATTGTGTAAACAGTCTGATAAATAACTAAGAGCTAAAAAAAAAAGTATGCCATTTGATTACTTGAAAAAATATGAATATATGCAAAAAAAAAATTTAAAATCGTTGGAGCCGTTTTCTTAAAAATTAATTTTTTATATATAAAATTTTTGTAACATTTTTCAAAAAAAAATTTAGTATGTCAATTTTGAGTATATATTAATATACATTTAAAACTGAAATTTTAAAACAATTCATCAACCCGTTTTTGAAATATTGAATTTTCAAAAAAAATTTTGAATATTTTTTTAAAAATCCAAAGTTTATTTTTTCAAAAATTTTGGTATGCAGTATTATTTAAATTTTAACAAAGCTTTTGTGCAAAAAATTTTATTGAAATTGGATAAGCGGTTAATGGGAAAACCAAAAATCAAAAAAACCGTTATATGGCAGGTACCGTTAATAAATGTTTTTGGTGATTTTTTTTTCTTACGAAAAGGTACATCATATCTACAATAATACACTGATTTTTCTTATCAAAATCGTTGGAGCCGTTTTTGAGATAATTAAGCTTTTCCTTAACGTTTGTATGGCAAGTACCGTTATTTTTTGAGCTAAAAAAAAAAATTCAATTTTCCCTCTGGAGAGTTACAAAAAAACCTTAAGTTCAAAATTTGAAGAAAATCGCTTCAATGGTTTAGGCTGTAGGTTGAGGTACGGACAAACAGACAGACAGACTGACAGACGACAGAATTGTGCCACCCACTTTTTCGAGTTCTCTATCATCGTAATGTCATGTTTGATTGTTATCTCGAAATTTTTTTTGCACGAATCCAAAACTTGCCCTATAGTACCTATATCGCAAGTAAAAATAGTGGCCACGAAGATTTAAATTAGTAAATATTAAATTACTCTAAACCCCGACAATTTTAAGATGAAATAAATTCTAAGTTCATGTTTTCAACGAAAAATATTTGTCCACCCACTTCAATAGCTAAAAATTATAGATCTTAATTGACATCACATTTCTGCAAAGAAATTACTCAGAACTCTAATTAGGCAGGCAGATACCTAACTCCTTTTAGAGTACATGAAAAATAGCTTGAAATATTGAAAATAAATTAATTGAAAAACTTCTGGTACAAGAAAACCAAACTCAAACTACCTTCGAATGAGTTTCTCTGTCTCAATTTTTTTTAAGTATACTTTTTCTTACTTCAAAAAAAACTACCAGAGTTCAGACAAGAGAGACCAAACAAATCGAACCCGAAACCACAAACAAGTTTTTTTCTCTGTCATTTTTTGTGTACTCTGCTCATACCTTCAGTTTTTTTACATTGGCTTCTTAAAAAAAAACTTTACGTAGCCGCAAGTAGATATACCCACATGCTACATGCTGCAATGTTCCTATCCTATATTCCTCTCCCTTATTCCTAAACACAAGAAAATCGAAAAAGTAACCAGTTTTTCTTGTTTTTGTCTGTCGTTTGTTGTTGTTTGGAACCAGTTTTTCTTGTTTTTATCTGCCATTTGTTATGGGCTCTTGTGCTGTTTGCTCAGTTGTTTTTTTTTCCCCTCAGTAAGGGAATTTTTAATTTCCCTTTCTCTGAGAAGCGATCATACGCCATCTGGTTTGTGAAGGAGTCAAGAAAAAATTTTGTCTGATGATAATACAATTAGATTCATATACAATGCTATTATGAATATATTTACTCTGATTACTGATCCAGTTTGGGTTGTTATTTTGTCTATTTGGCAAATAATTACCTCGATTATTTTTTGAAAAATTGTTTTTTCGATTTTTATTGAAATAGTTATCCTGGTTATTATTCCTATAATTTTGTGAACTATGACCATTATTATTAGGATTATAAAAGTTTCTTTTATTTCTATTATCAAAACTATTTTTAACATAAATATCTTTCATAAGATTGTGTTCTACATAGTAATTTTTTGCACTTGATATACTTTGAATATTATTTTGTAATAAAATGGTTTTTATATGTATTGGAATTAAATTCATATATATATCAAAAATTAATTTTGAATTCTGTATTGGTGAGAAATTTTCATTCTTTATTAATTCAATGTTATATTTCGAATTCATACTACTTAATATCTTTTCTAATTTGTAATGTACTTCTTCAATATTACTTGCCTTTATATTCATAGCATCCTCTCTTAAATTAAAGTACGACCTCTTCTCAACAAATTCCTGACGAAGTTTTATCAAGATGTTTCCCCAGGATGGGTCCGCAAGGCTTTCAATTGCTTTCAAAGCCATTCCTTGAAGCTTGTTGGCTAATATGGTTTGGATTATCCCTCGGTTTCCTTCTTCGCACAGGGATAACACCGATTCTATGTCCCTTAGGTAGTTAGCAAGGGTGTAATTATTCTCACCGTTAAACACAGGTAGGCTTCTTGCTTCCCTTAAACAGTCCGAAAATGAGAGGGCCATTTTATTTACGAAAATTAACAACAAAATATTTTGTCTTAGAAATTTAGCACTTTCTTGGCTGGATTTATTTTTTTTTTAATGAACACTTGCACTTCGTTATTGTGATAAGAATATTTTGTTTTTATAATTTTATTTTAAAATGATTAACATTTCTCTAGATTCTTTCACTATAATACTGTTTTTTACTCAGTATCCCATCCTCGTCGCCAGTTATATTTTTATTTAATATCATTTATTGACTTCTTCAAATAAAAACTCCAGTTTTATTTGTATTTAATATCTTTTATTGAATCTTTAAATAAAAACTACGTTCCGTTCAATGCTCAAATTAAGACAAATTTATTTTAAATGCATCTTTCTTAATCTACACCCAAGCTGTGAGTATCACATCATGGGTGGGCAATTGCAACAAAAGATTGAAATTTAATATTGAAAGTCTGCATTAATGCAATGTTGCAAAAGGCAACATAAAAGGCGCGTCCACATTATGTCGAATTGTGTAGATCAACATCGTTGATCAACAGTGTTGAGTAAGTGTAGACGTGTTGATCGAAGAAAGCCAATCGACATTTGTTGACCCGAACGTAACCCGATTCAAATGGATAGCAATCGACAAAGCCGTTCAACAAATTTCATTTTATTGAACACATTTGTAGGGTTTTAAATTCATGAACATAATTTATTGGTTTTGTGCGTTATTAATCACATTTTTACTAGATGAAAAATGCAATATTTATTGTGAATAAGTATTTAATGTTAATAATATCGTTTTAACTTTATTGTTCACAAGAAAAAATAAAAAAAAGTTGGGTACCACCAGGATTCGAACCCTGAACCCTTCGGTTGGATCCTGACGCATCAACCAGAAAATTCCAAACCACACAAGTGTTTGCTACGAAAGTTTTTCACGTACACACTAGCATGTTGATTGACAATGTTAACCAACAATGTTGATCGGCATAGTGTGGACCGCCCTTAAGATGATTCAATATTGCAGCATTGCATTACTCAATGCGCAAAAGTATTGTGTTTAGTCTTCTCCGATGATATTGCATTATCAGTTTCAGTCATATCGACCAAGGAACAACAAAGTTTCAATATATGGACACATTTTTAAAAAACCCTGCTTTGAAAATATTTTTTTCTTTTTAAAATCTATATCCGCTATCCGTTAATTTTATTAAAATCGCTTAAAAATCAACGAAATTGCAATATCTTGGTCCCCAGGAGCATTTTCGTACCCCTCTACACCGGCCCTATCAACCATGTATTTTTACCAATTTACCATCCTAAACAATGCTTTTGTCTTACCAATAGCAATCATCACCCGGCATTTTAAATTTCCTGGTATACCTCCTTATGTCTAGCTCCGACCCCGTGTTCGTATAAATTTATCCCTACCTGCAACTCCCATCATTAATATTTATTCATACGCCTCCTTTTTTATTGCATCTATGCTTGACCAATAGAAATCATACAACTCTCATACAACTCCATTTTTATATAAATGGGTCAATATTTCAAAACATTAATATTTTTCAATCCAAATTGGACCCTCGCTCAAAACAACCTATTTTGCTAGAATAACAATTATATCTCTAAATAACTGTTTAATAACCACTTTAAAACAAGGAGTCATAGTATTTGATTAATTCTAACGGTTGTTTGAGTCAGGGAAATTAACATATTGTATCAGGGGAATGACAACAATTTATATTAACTCCGGTGATTAGATCGATAATTAATTTTGCGAATGGTTTCAGGAGGTTAAAGAAAAAAGAGAACAAATACTATCATTAAAACGACTATGTCGCCCGAACTTGCTCTTGTGGTTCAAGGTTTTGGCGAGACTAGACATTTTTTAGTATTAATTACATTATTTTTGGATATTTTGAACGAGAAAATGTAAAAAAATTGAAAACAACTAAAAATATTGAAAATATGTTTAAATAAAATTTGATCCTTCTAGAAGTTCCAAAACTCAATCAATCATTATAATGAAAACATGAAAGTCAGGGGAATGACACAGAAAATGATGTTAGGGGATTGACTCCGAAGGGTGTTTTATGAGAAATAAATCGAAGTTATAAGAAAACTATCTGTTTTGTACTATGTATTTATCATGTAGGTCCTCGTAAAAGACACAGACGAGTAAACTTGTTTAATTTGTATACCACATGGTTTAGTAAAAAACGCTCGTTAGAGGAATGACAAATTCGCTGGACAAAAAAAGTCATTGGGCCTTACTAATAATCAAATTTAGTGTTAAGCTTAAAAGAAAATCTCCAGATTTAAGAAAATCCACATACCAATAACGAATTTAATCTCCAGTTTAGTCGTTAGCAATATGTCAAAATTTAATACATAGAAATCCATGATTAAAGTCGAACACTAAATAAAAAGTGATGCCTTAGTACTGTTTTATGGTATTTAAATTTGTATTAATTCTTAAATCTGTTCCCAAGATATCAGGTTGATTTCAATAGGTATAGGTATTGATAAATAATAAATAAATAAATTGGGTGGCACAACAGCTCGTGGAGAACCAGAGCCTAGTGACTTACAACTCTCAACCATTCCTGTGTGCGTGTTTTTGGCAGGAATGGAGGGGACCTACAGTTTTATGCCGATTCCGAACGGCTACATGAGTAGCACTTTTGAATGACAAACATACTCTTGGAGGATTTGTCAGTTCTTCGCAACAGGCAGTACCTCGGATAAAACATTTCTGTGCTTAGGTGAAATGGCTGGGATTTCGGCATGACAGTCCTACGCACCAACCATCATGCCACGAGGCATTGAATTGATGGGTTGGTTTATATCTTCAGATTTTAGTTTTACAGTGAAAAAGAAGAACTTGAGTTAGACGTATATACTTTATTTATTGTTTGTATGTTTATGTATTGCAACAGGAATAGATTATTTAATTTTTTCGAAAGTATTTGGTACGTCTGGATCTTACGTTAAATACGCGGTTGATTTGTTTATTCCGTTTTATTTATTTACATACCCAGTTACGTATATCTAAAAAGTAATTTTTTGTGTTGAACGGCAGTCGATTTAAGATTTTTTCAGGTGTATAGAGCACACCTTTACACGTAAACATACCTAAAGTCATTCTTCGAATTACTTGTCAGAGAAATAAATGTTTGAAAAGCGTTTCTCATAAAATGGCGTGGTTTTGTAAAATATTTATGAATTCAGAAAGGCGTTCGCTTCATATTTTACTATAATTGAAAAGAATAAAACGCGAGAAAAAAACAGTGGAAACAACAGAACTCTGACCCCTAAAAAAATATTAAACAGATTGGCAGGAAGAGAAATATCACTTAAAATCCCGAAAGAAAATAATTTGTTGCAATTTCGTAGGTACTGATATGCGCATATGTCAAAAACCATTAAGTTAACTCAAAATATGCATGTTCTTGTATAATGTTAATCAACTATGTTCATAAAATAAAATTAAAACCGTCCAAACCCTTTGAACTTATTGAATACTTTAGTACTGAAAAAGGTGCTGTTAAAAAATAATACGGCAATACTTATCTTCTCTCTTTGAACAAAAAAAAAAAACAAATCGAAATTCATCTGTCATTTTGCCGAGCAAGAGGAAATTGTATTAAGATTTCAAATCGTTAAACTAGTGAAAAAAGCTTATTAAACTAAATAAAAAGTGTTATATAATTAGTGTAATGAACACTAGAAATACTTTATTAAACAAAATATAAAAGAAAACACGTGGTGCTACGAAAAATCCTGTAAAAATGCCTATATTAAAGAGTGTACAAATATTTCATTTCACAAGCTAGTTTTTTTCTGATATTTCTACATAAAGTAATGTGAAGTGATGTTTTTAAAGTTATTATATGATCGTAGAATACTTTTAAATTGAGATATTTCATGAAATTTTGCTTAAAAGAATCTAATTTGTTGCAAATTAAAATATACTTCATTCGAGTGATTTAGTTGAGATTCATCTGTCAAATGAGAAATTCTCGTCCAGCAGGGACGGATTAAATTTTGTTGGTGGTGGCAAGGCACTCAAATCCTATTAGCGCTTCATGTGCAGAGTTATTTTTAACGTTTTGAATGAAATATTCTCAAAGGGATTTCTACTGTTGGCCTGGCCTTATCTATCATACCAGTTTTGTATTTTAATCAAGAAGTCAGTTTGAAAGTATTCTATGATAGTGTATTAACCTAAAAACACCACTTCACATAATTTGAATTGATATCAAAAATTTGTTCACTCCGCGTTATAGGTGTTTTTACATTGTTTAATGCCGCATGTTGTCTTTTATATTTTTTAAAAATAAGAATGGCAAATATTCATTGTATTTTTGTTTTACTTTTTATTTAGTTTAAAAAGCTTTTTTTTTTACTATTCTTACTATATAAAACGTCTGAACACTTTTTATAGCTCGGCAAAATGATAGAAGCACCTCAATGATTTTTTTCTTTTTTTTGAAATGTTGCTTTCCTTGAGCGCCCCATAATTTAGCCATGTAACTGCACGCCGACCCTGTGTCATTGCATTTGTGTTTGTTTATTTCTTCTTCTTTGTTTTTACTTGAGTTATTGTAGTGTATGTTTTTTTTAGAGCATGTTTGATGGAGTTTGATGGAAATTGTAGTAGATTAAAGGAAAGTCGGAGGATTTTGTTAGCAAAAGGGTAAAATTGATTATTGGTAGCATTTTGTTAAAGCTCCACACTTAACTTTGATCTTAAAGTTAACTAATAGTCGACATTAGTGTTTGATTATTAGTAAGGCCCATTGCCTTTACTTCAAATATAAAAGACAACAAAGTTTTTTTTTTTCAAACTCCTGCTTCAATATTTACAAAGAACAATGTTGTTCCGTTTAACAAAAAAAAATAGTTTTCTATTTTGATCATTAGCTATATGGGGGACACTTGCTTAATAGCTCCTATTTGACAAAGTAAAGCAAGTAAAAGTAATCTAATTATTTTTTATTGAGGGTGCATATATTATTAAAAAAAACTGCATCAATAGATTTTTTTATCGTTTTTAGTTTCGTTGCTAAAAAATGTTTGCCTTGGAAGCCTCAATCACTTTTAACAGGCGAAAATATTTGCATAGATTTTTTAGTTGCACATGGGAACTACTAACTAGGCAACTAGGCTAAAAGTGCTACAATGAAAAATTACCAATGTATGCTAGCGACACATTCCTGCGGAAAGGCGTAAGAAATTTGAGTTGAGCTGAATGCATTTAAACATGTAAAAGGCTACCTTAGGAACTATTATCGAGGTTAGTGACATCTTTGAATCAGCTTCTAAACAGTTTATTTAGATGTGCTTGTGTTTCACTTTCCTAAAAAGTAAAAGACTGTGATACAGAAATTTTAAATCGCGAGTTTAATGAGGGTCAACGATGGTTCAAGTATGTTGTTAAGCCAATTCCTAGCTGGAACCATCGTTGAACCTCATTTAACTCACCGTAATCGGTGATTTAAAATTGTTGAGCCATGGATCAAAATTTTAAACACGTTGGTACAAATGGCCCCACTTATTTTATCTACATTCCATTGTCTTGACAGATACTATGTTCCCACTGGAGTGAAATCTCAGATTTCAGTCCAAATCTTCACATTTTCCCATACAGTTTTGAGATTGCGAAATGCGAGATTTCGTTGAAATCTCAATGAAATCTCGTATCGATGCGAACACTCCTTTATGAGCAGACCCATTTTCAGCTTTCAACAAAGAGAGGTGTTAATCTTTTTGATTCAAAAAACAATCTTTCACTCCAACCCCAGGCAGGCAAAAAGAGAGAGAATGATATTGTATCTGACATCTGAGCGGAAAGAAACAGAAACACATAAGCACACAATGCTAGTTGTTTGTGTTTATATGAGACGAAAATATTGGTTTTGGCAGTGTGAACATGAGTTTGAAATCTCGAAAGTTTTTAGCTGAAATCTCAGATTTCGCTTTGGTGGGAACATAGTTCTCTTTCACACGAATAAACAAGTTACTGGAGATTTTTTTGACGTTTTTTTTGATTTGTTGTTGCATGTTGCATGTTGCAACATGCAACATGTTTGACGGATATTTGATGGATGTTTGATGGATGTTTGACGGATGTTTGACGGATGTTTGATGGATGTTTGATGGATGTTTGACGGATGTTTGACGGATGTTTGACGGATGTTTGACGGATTTTTGACAGATGTTTGACGGATGTTTGACGGATGTTTGACAGATGTTTAACGGATGTTTGACGGATGTTTGACGGATGTTTGAAGGATATTTGACGGATGTTTGACGGATGTTTGATGGAATTTTACCCGTCAAACATCCATCAAACATTCATCAAACAACCGTCAAACATCCGTCAAACATCCGCAAAACATCCGTCCGTTTGACAGATGTTTGACAGATGTTTGACGAATATTTGATGGATGTTTGACGGATGTTTGACGGATGTTTGACGGATGTTTGATGGATGTTTGATGGATGTTTGACGGATGTTTGACGGATGTTTGATGGATGTTTGACGGATGTTTGAAGGAAGTTTGACGGATGTTTGACGTATGTTTGATGGATTTTTGACGGATGTTTGAAGGATGTTTGATAGATGTTTGACGGGTAAAATTCCATCAAACATCCGTCAAACACATTTGATGGATGTTTGACGGATGTTTGAAGGATATTTGACAGATGTTTGACGGATGTTTGACGGATGTTTGACGGATATTTGCGGATGTTTGACAGATGTTTGATGGATGTTTGATGGATGTTTGATGGATGTTTGATGGACGTTTGATGGATGTTTGACGGATGTTTGACGGATGTTTGACGGATAATTGACGAATGTATGATGAATGTTTGATGGATGTTTGACTAATGTTTGATGGATGTTTGACGGATGTTTGACGGCTGTTTGACGGATGTTTGACGGATGTTTGACGGATGTTTGACGGATGTTTGATGGATGTTTGACGGATGTTTGACGGATGTTTGACGGATGTTTGACGGATGTTTGACGGATGTTTGACGGATGTTTGACGGATGTTTGACGGATGTTTGATGGATGTTTGACGGGTAAAATTCCATCAAAATCCGTCAAACATCCGTCAAACATCCGTCAAACATCCATCAAACATCCGTCAAACATCCATCAAACATCCATCAAACATCCATCAAACATCCGTCAATCATCCATCAAACATCCGTCAAACATCATGTCAAACATCCGTCAAACATCCATCAAACATCCGTCAAACATCCGTCAAACATCCATCAAATATCCACCAAACATCCGTCAAACATCCGTCAAACAGCCGTCAAACATCCGTCAAACATCCATCAAACATTAGTCAAACATCCATCAAACATTCATCATACATTCGTCAATTATCCGTCAAACATCCGTCAAACATCCGTCAAACATCCATCAAACGTCCATCAAACATCCATGAAACATCCATCAAACATCCATCAAACATCTGTCAAACATCCGCAAATATCCGTCAAACATCCGTCAAACATCCGTCAAACATCTGTCAAATATCCGTCAAACATCCGTCAAACATCCATCAAATGTGTTTGACGGATGTTTGATGGAATTTTACCCGTCAAACATCTATCAAACATCCTTCAAACATCCGTCAAACATCCATCAAACATACGTCAAACATCCGTCAAACTTCCTTCAAACATCCGTCAAACATCCGTCAAACATCCGTCAAACATCCGTCAAACATCCGTCAAACATCCATCAAACATCCGTCAAACATCCGTCAAACATCCGTCAAACATCCGTCAAACATCCGTCAAACATCCGTCAAACATCCGTCAAACATCCGTCAAACATCTATCAAACATCCGTCATCGGATGTTTGACGGATGTTTGACGGATGTTTGACGGATGTTTGACGGATGTTTGACGGATGTTTGACGGATGTTTGACGGATGTTTGATGGATGTTTGACGGATGTTTGACGGATGTTTGATGGATGTTTGACGGATGTTTGACGGATGTTTGACGGATGTTTGACGGATGTTTGACGGATGTTTGACGGATGTTTGATGGATGTTTGACGGATGTTTGACGGATGTTTGACGGATGTTTGATGGATGTTTGACGGATGTTTGATGGATGTTTGATGGATGTTTGACGGATGTTTGACGGATGTTTGACGGATGTTTGATGGAAGTTTGACGGATGTTTGACGGATGTTTGATGGATGTTTGATGGATGTTTGACGGATGTTTGACGGATGTTTGACGGATGTTTGACGGATGTTTGATGGATGTTTGACGGATGTTTGACGGATGTTTGATGGAAGTTTGACGGATGTTTGAAGGATGTTTGACGGATGTTTGACGGATGTTTGACGGATGTTTGATGGATGTTTGACGGATGTTTGACGGATGTTTGATGGATGTTTGATGGATGTTTGGCGGATGTTTGACGGATGTTTGATGGATGTTTGACGGATGTTTGACGGATGTTTGACGGATGTTTGACGGATGTTTGACGGATGTTTGATGGATGTTTGATGGATGTTTGACGGATGTTTGACGGATGTTTGATGGATGTTTGATGGATGTTTGATGGATGTTTGACGGATGTTTGACGGATGTTTGATAGATGTTTGACGGATGTTTGACGGATGTTTGACGGATGTTTGACGGATGTTTGACGGATGTTTGACGGATGTTTGATGGAAGTTTGACGGATGTTTGACGGATGTTTGATGGATGTTTGATGGATGTTTGACGGATGTTTGACGGATGTTTGACGGATGTTTGATGGAAGTTTGACGGATGTTTGACGGATGTTTGATGGATGTTTGATGGATGTTTGACGGATGTTTGACGGATGTTTGACGGATGTTTGACGGATGTTTGATGGATGTTTGACGGATGTTTGACGGATGTTTGAAGGATGTTTGACGGATGTTTGACGGATGTTTGATGGATGTTTGATGGATGTTTGACGGATGTTTGACGGATGTTTGACGGATGTTTGACGGATGTTTGACGGATGTTTGATGGATGTTTGACGGATGTTTGATGGATGTTTGACGGATGTTTGATGGATGTTTGACGGATGTTTGACGGATGTTTGACGGATGTTTGACGGATGTTTGACGGATGTTTGATGGATGTTTGATGGATGTTTGATGGATGTTTGACGGATGTTTGATGGATGTTTGACGGATGTTTGACGGATGTTTGACATGATGTTTGACGGATGTTTGACGGATGTTTGACGGATGTTTGACGGATGTTTGACGGATGTTTGACGGATGTTTGACGGATGTTTGACGGATGTTTGATGGATGTTTGACGGATGTTTGACGGATGTTTGAAGGATGTTTGACGGATGTTTGACGGATGTTTGACGGATGTTTGACGGATGTTTGACGGATGTTTGACGGATGTTTGACGGATGTTTGACGGATGTTTGACGGATGTTTGACGGATGTTTGACGGATGTTTGACGGATGTTTGACGGATGTTTGACGGATGTTTGACGGATGTTTGACGGATGTTTGATGGATGTTTGATGGATGTTTGACGGATGTTTGACGGATGTTTGATGGATGTTTGATGGATGTTTGACGGATGTTTGACGGATGTTTGACGGATGTTTGACGGATGTTTGATGGATGTTTGATGGATGTTTGACGGATGTTTGACGGATGTTTGATGGATGTTTGACGGATGTTTGATGGATGTTTGATGGATGTTTGATGGATGTTTGACGGATGTTTGACGGATGTTTGACGGATGTTTGATGGATGTTTGACGGATGTTTGACGGATGTTTGATGGATGTTTGATGGATGTTTGGCGGATGTTTGACGGATGTTTGATGGATGTTTGACGGATGTTTGACGGATGTTTGACGGATGTTTGACGGATGTTTGACGGATGTTTGATGGATGTTTGATGGATGTTTGACGGATGTATGACGGATGTTTGATGGATGTTTGATGGATGTTTGATGGATGTTTGACGGATGTTTGACGGATGTTTGATAGATGTTTGACGGATGTTTGACGGATGTTTGACGGATGTTTGATGGATGTTTGACGGATGTTTGACGGATGTTTGACGGATGTTTGACGGATGTTTGACGGATGTTTGATGGATGTTTGATGGATGTTTGACGGATGTTTGACGGATGTTTGACGGATGTTTGACGGATGTTTGACGGATGTTTGACGGATGTTTGTTCGATGTTTGATGGATGTTTGATGGATGTTTGACGGATGTTTGACGGATGTTTGACGGATGTTTGACGGATGTTTGACGGATGTTTGACGGATGTTTGATGGATGTTTGACGGGTAAAATTCCATCAAACATCCATCAAATATCCGTCAAACATCCGTCAAACATCCGTCAAACATCCGTCAAACATCCATCAAACATCCGCCAAACATCCGTCAAACATCCGTCAAACATCCGTCAAACATCCATCAAACATCCATCAAGCATCCGTCAAACATCCGTCAAACATCCGTCAAACATCCGTCAAACATCCATCAAACATCCATCAAGCATCCGTCAAACATCCGTCAAACATCCGTCAAACATCCGTCAAAAATCCGTCAAACATCCGTCAAACATCCGTCAAACATCCATCAAACATCCATCAAGCATCCGTCAAACATCCGTCAAACATCCGTCAAACATCCGTCAAAAATCCGTCAAACATCCGTCAAACATCCGTAAAACATCAATCAAACATCCATCAAACATCCGTCAAACATCCGTCAAACAACCATCAAACATCCATCAAACATCCATCAAACATCCGTCAAACATCCGTCAAACATCCGTCAAACATCCGTCAAACATCCGTCAAACATCCGTCAAACATCCATCAAACATCCATCAAACATCCATCAAACATCCGTCAAACATCGGTCAAACATCCGTTAAACATCCGTCAAACATCCGTCAAACATCCGTCAAACATCCGTCAAACATCCGTCAAACATCCATCAAACATCCATCAAACATCGAACAAACATCCGTCAAACATCCGTCAAACATCCGTCAAACATCCGTCAAACATCCGTCAAACATCCATCAAACATCCATCAAACATCCGTCAAACATCCGTCAAACATCCGTCAAACATCCGTCAAACATCCGTCAAACATCCATCAAACATCCGTCAAACATCCGTCAAACATCCGTCAAACATCTATCAAACATCCGTCAAACATCCGTCAAACATCCATCAAACATCCATCTAACATCCATCAAACATCCGTCAAACATCCGTCAAACATCCATCAAACATCCATCAAACATCCGTCAAACATCCGTCAAACATCCGTCAAACATCCGTCAAACATCCGTCAAACATCCATCAAACATCCGTCAAACATCCGCCAAACATCCATCAAACATCCATCAAACATCCGTCAAACATCCGTCAAACATCCATCAAACATCCGTCAGACATCCGTCAAACATCCATCAAATATCCATCAAACATCCTTCAAACATCCATCAAACATCCGTCAAACATCCATCAAACATCCGTCAAACATCCATCAAACATCCTTCAAACATCCGTCAAACATCCGTCAAAAATCCGTCAAACATCCGTCAAACATCCATCAAACATCCATCAAACATCCATCAAACATCCATCAAACATCCGTCAAACATCCGTTAAACATCCATCAAACATCCATCAAACATCCGTCAAACATCCGTCAAACATCCGTCAAACATCCATCAAACATCCATCAAACATCCGTCAAACATCCGTCAAACATCCGTCAAACATCCATCAAACATCCGTCAAACATCCATCAAACATCCGTCAAACATCCATCAAACATCCGTCAAACATCCGTCAGACATCCGTCAAACATCCATCAAACATCCATCAAACATCCTTCAAACATCCATCAAACATCCGTCAAACATCCATCAAACATCCGTCAAACATCCATCAAACATCCGTCAAACATCCGTCAAACATCCGTCAAACATCCGTCAAACATCCGTCAAACATCCATCAAACATCCATCAAACATCCGTCAAACATCCGTCAAACATCCGTCAAACATCCGTCAAACATCCGTCAAACATCCGTCAAACATCCATCAAACATTCGTCAAACATCCGTCAAACATCCGTCAAACATCCGTCAAACATCCATCAAACATCCATCAAACATCCGTCAAACATCCGTCAAACTTCCATCAAACATCCGTCAAACATCCGTCAAACATCCGTCAAACATCCATCAAACATCCATCAAACATCCGTCAAACATCCATCAAACATCCATCAAACATCCGTCAAACATCCGTCCGTTTTACAGATGTTTGACAGATGTTTGACGGATGTTTGATAGATGTTTGACGGATGTTTGACGGATGTTTGACGGATGTTTGACGGATGTTTGACGGATGTTTGACGGATGTTTGACGGATGTTTGACGGATGTTTGACGGATGTTTGACGGATGTTTGATGGATGTTTGACGGATGTTTGGCGGATGTTTGACGGATGTTTGACGGATGTTTGACGGATGTTTGACGGATGTTTGATGGATGTTTGATGGATGTTTGACGGATGTTTGACGGATGTTTGACGGATGTTTGACGGATGTTTGATGGATGTTTGACGGATGTTTGACGGATGTTTGACGGATGTTTGATGGATGTTTGACGGATGCTTGATGGATGTTTGATGGATGTTTGACGGATGTTTGACGGATGTTTGACGGATGTTTGACGGATGTTTGATAGATGTTTGATGGATGTTTGACGGATGTTTGATGGATGTTTGACGGATGTTTGACGGATGTTTGACGGATGTTTGACGGATGTTTGACGGATGTTTGACGGATGTTTGACGGATGTTTGACGGATGTTTGATGGATGTTTAATTGATGTTTGACGGATGTTTGACGGATGTTTGACGGATGTTTGATGGATGTTTGATGGATGTTTGACGGATGTTTGATGGATGTTTGATGGATGTTTGACGGATGTTTGACGGATGTTTGACGGATGTTTGACGGATGTTTGACGGATGTTTGACGGATGTTTGATGAATGTTTGACGGATGTTTGATGGATGTTTGATGGATGTTTGATGGATGTTTGACGGATGTTTGACGGATGTTTGATGGATGTTTGATGGATGTTTGACGGATGTTTGACGGATGTTTGACGGATGTTTGACGGATGTTTGACGGATGTTTGATGGATGTTTGACGGATGTTTGACGGATGTTTGACGGATGTTTGACGGATGTTTGATGGATGTTTGACGGATGTTTGATGGATGTTTGATGGATGTTTGATGGTTGTTTGACGGATGTTTGACGGATGTTTGATGGATGTTTGATGGATGTTTGACGGATGTTTGACGGATGTTTGACGGATGTTTGACGGATGTTTGATGGATGTTTGATGGATGTTTGACGGATGTTTGACGGATGTTTGATGGATGTTTGACGGATGTTTGACGGATGTTTGACGGATGTTTGATGGATGTTTGATGGATGTTTGACGGATATTTGATGGATGTTTGATGGATGTTTGACGGATGTTTGACGGATGTTTGATAGATGTTTGACGGATGTTTGACGGATGTTTGACGGATGTTTGATGGATGTTTGACGGATGTTTGACGGATGTTTGACGGATGTTTGACGGATGTTTGATGGATGTTTGACGGATGTTTGATGGATGTTTGATGGATGTTTGACGGATGTTTGACGGATGTTTGACGGATGTTTGATGGATGTTTGACGGATGTTTGACGGATGTTTGTTCGATGTTTGATGGATGTTTGATGGATGTTTGACGGATGTTTGACGGATGTTTGACGGATGTTTGACGGATGTTTGACGGATGTTTGACGGATGTTTGACGGATGTTTGACGGATATTTGACGGGTAAAATTCCATCAAACATCCATCAAATATCCGTCAAACATCCGTCAAACATCCGTCAAACATCCGTCAAACATCCATCAAACATCCATCAAGCATCCGTCAAACATCCGTCAAACATCCGTCAAACATCCGTCAAACATCCGTCAAACATCGGTCAAACATCCGTAAAACATCCGTCAAACATCCGTCAAACATCCGTCAAACATCCAACAAACATCCATCAAACATCCGTCAAACATCCGTCACACATCCGTCAAACATCCGTCAAACATCCGTCAAACATCCGTCAAACATCCATCAAACATTCATCAAACATCCGTCAAACATCCATCAAACATCCGTCAAACATCCATCAAACATCCATCAAACATCCGTCAGACATCCGTCAAACATCCATCAAACATCCATCAAACATCCTTCAAACATCCATCAAACATCCGTCAAACATCCATCAAACATCCGTCAAACATCCATCAAACATCCGTCAAACATCCGTCAAACATCCGTCAAACATCCGTCAAACATCCGTCAAACATCCATCAAACATCCATCAAACATCCGTCAAACATCCGTCAAACATCCGTCAAACATCCGTCAAACATCCGTCAAACATCCATCAAACATTCGTCAAACATCCGTCAAACATCCGTCAAACATCCGTCAAACATCCATCAAACATCCATCAAACATCCGTCAAACATCCGTCAAACTTCCATCAAACATCCGTCAAACATCCGTCAAACATCCGTCAAACATCCATCAAACATCCATCAAACATCCGTCAAACATCCGTCAAACATCCGTCCGTTTTACAGATGTTTGACAGATGTTTGACGGATGTTTGATAGATGTTTGACGGATGTTTGACGGATGTTTGACGGATGTTTGACGGATGTTTGACGGATGTTTGACGGATGTTTGACGGATGTTTGACGGATGTTTGACGGATGTTTGACGGATGTTTGACGGATGTTTGATGGATGTTTGACGGATGTTTGGCGGATGTTTGACGGATGTTTGACGGATGTTTGACGGATGTTTGACGGATGTTTGATGGATGTTTGATGGATGTTTGACGGATGTTTGACGGATGTTTGACGGATGTTTGACGGATGTTTGATGGATGTTTGACGGATGTTTGACGGATGTTTGACGGATGTTTGATGGATGTTTGACGGATGCTTGATGGATGTTTGATGGATGTTTGACGGATGTTTGACGGATGTTTGACGGATGTTTGACGGATGTTTGATAGATGTTTGATGGATGTTTGACGGATGTTTGATGGATGTTTGACGGATGTTTGACGGATGTTTGACGGATGTTTGACGGATGTTTGACGGATGTTTGACGGATGTTTGACGGATGTTTGACGGATGTTTGATGGATGTTTAATTGATGTTTGACGGATGTTTGACGGATGTTTGACGGATGTTTGATGGATGTTTGATGGATGTTTGACGGATGTTTGATGGATGTTTGATGGATGTTTGACGGATGTTTGACGGATGTTTGACGGATGTTTGACGGATGTTTGACGGATGTTTGACGGATGTTTGATGAATGTTTGACGGATGTTTGATGGATGTTTGATGGATGTTTGATGGATGTTTGACGGATGTTTGACGGATGTTTGATGGATGTTTGATGGATGTTTGACGGATGTTTGACGGATGTTTGACGGATGTTTGACGGATGTTTGACGGATGTTTGATGGATGTTTGACGGATGTTTGACGGATGTTTGACGGATGTTTGACGGATGTTTGATGGATGTTTGACGGATGTTTGATGGATGTTTGATGGATGTTTGATGGTTGTTTGACGGATGTTTGACGGATGTTTGATGGATGTTTGATGGATGTTTGAAGGATGTTTGACGGATGTTTGACGGATGTTTGACGGATGTTTGATGGATGTTTGATGGATGTTTGACGGATGTTTGACGGATGTTTGATGGATGTTTGACGGATGTTTGACGGATGTTTGACGGATGTTTGATGGATGTTTGATGGATGTTTGACGGATGTTTGATGGATGTTAGATGGATGTTTGATGGATGTTTGACGGATGTTTGACGGATGTTTGATAGATGTTTGACGGATGTTTGACGGATGTTTGACGGATGTTTGATGGATGTTTGACGGATGTTTGACGGATGTTTGACGGATGTTTGACGGATGTTTGATGGATGTTTGACGGATGTTTGATGGATGTTTGATGGATGTTTGACGGATGTTTGACGGATGTTTGACGGATGTTTGATGGATGTTTGACGGATGTTTGACGGATGTTTGTTCGATGTTTGATGGATGTTTGATGGATGTTTGACGGATGTTTGACGGATGTTTGACGGATGTTTGACGGATGTTTGACGGATGTTTGACGGATGTTTGACGGATGTTTGACGGATGTTTGACGGATGTTTGACGGGTAAAATTCCATCAAACATCCATCAAATATCCGTCAAACATCCGTCAAACATCCGTCAAACATCCGTCAAACATCCATCAAACATCCATCAAGCATCCGTCAAACATCCGTCAAACATCCGTCAAACATCCGTCAAACATCCGTCAAACATCCGTCAAACATCCATCAAACATCCATCAAACATCCGTCAAACATCCGTCAAACATCCGTCAAACATCCGTCAAACATCCATCAAACATCCATCAAACATCCGTCAAACATCCGTCAAACAACCATCAAACATCCATCAAACATCCATCAAACATCCGTCAAACATCCATCAAACATCCGTCAAACATCCGTCAAACATCCGTCAAACATCCGTCAAACATCCGTCAAACATCCATCAAACATCCATCAAACATCCATCAAACATCCGTCAAACATCGGTCAAACATCCGTCAAACATCCGTCAAACATCCGTCAAACATCCGTCAAACATCCATCAAACATCCATCAAACATCAGTCAAACATCCGTCACACATCCGTCAAACATCCGTCAAACATCCGTCAAACATCCGTCAAACATCCATCAAACATTCATCAAACATCCGTCAAACATCCATCAAACATCCGTCAAACATCCGTCAAACATCCATCAAACATCCATCAAACATCCGTCAAACATCCGTCAAACATCCGTCAAACATCCGTCAAACATCCATCAAACATCCATCAAACATCCGTCAAACATCCATCAAACATCCGACAAACATCCATCAAACATCCATCAAACATCCGTCAAACATCCGTCAAACAGCCATCAAACATCCATCAAACATCCGTCCAACATCCGTCAAACATCCGTCAAACATCCATCAAACATCCGTCAAACATCCGTCAAACATCCGTCAAACATCCGTCAAACATCCATCAAACATCCATCAAACATCCGTCAAACATCCGTCAAACATCCGTCAAACATCCGTCAAACATCCGTCAAACATCCATCAAACATCCGTCAAACATCCATCAAACCTCCATCAAACATCCGTCAAACATCCATCAAACATCCGTCAAACATCCATCAAACATCCGTCAAACATCCGTCAAACATCCGTCAAACATCCATCAAACATCCATCAAACATCCGTCAAACATCCGTCAAACATCCGTCAAACATCCATCAAACATCCGTCAAACATCCATCAAACATCCGTCAAACATCCATCAAACATCCGTCAAACATCCATCAAACATCCATCAAACATCCGTCAGACATCCGTCAAACATCCATCAAACATCCATCAAACATCCTTCAAACATCCATCAAACATCCGTCAAACATCCATCAAACATCCGTCAAACATCCATCAAACATCCGTCAAACATCCGTCAAACATCCGTCAAACATCCGTCAAACATCCGTCAAACATCCGTCAAACATCCATCAAACATCCATCAAACATCCGTCAAACATCCGTCAAACATCCGTCAAACATCCGTCAAACATCCGTCAAACATCCATCAAACATCCGTCAAACATCCGTCAAACATCCGTCAAACATCCGTCAAACATCCATCAAACATCCATCAAACATCCGTCAAACATCCGTCAAACATCCGTCAAACATCCATCAAACATCCATCAAACATCCGTCAAACATCCGTCAAACATCCGTCAAACATCCGTCAAACATCCATCAAACATCCATCAAACATCCGTCAAACATCCGTCAAACAGCCATCAAACATCCGTCAAACAACCATCAAACATCCATCAAACATCCATCAAACATCCGTCAAACATCCATCAAACATCCGTCAAACATCCGTCAAACATCCGTCAAACATCCGTCAAACATCCGTCAAACATCCATCAAACATCCATCAAACATCCGTCAAACATCCGTCAAACATCCGTCCGTTTTACAGATGTTTGATAGATGTTTGACGGATGTTTGATGGATGTTTGATGGATGTTTGATGGATGTTTGACGGATGTTTGACGGATGTTTGATGGATGTTTGATGGATGTTTGACGGATGTTTGACGGATGTTTGACGGATGTTTATGGATGTTTGACGGATGTTTGACGGATGTTTGTTCGATGTTTGATGGATGTTTGATGGATGTTTGACGGATGTTTGACGGATGTTTGATGGATGTTTGATGGATGTTTGACGGATGTTTGACGGATGTTTGACGGATGTTTGACGGATGTTTGACGGGTAAAATTCAATCAAACATCCATCAAATATACGTCAAACATCCGTCAAACATCCGTCAAACATACGTCAAACATCCATCAAACATCCGCCAAACATCCGTCAAACATCCGTCAAACATCCATCAAACATCCGTCAAACATCCGTCAAACATCCGTCAAACATCCGTCAAACATCCATCAAACATCCATCAAACATCCGTCAAACATCCGTCAAACAGCCATCAAACATCCGTCAAACAACCATCAAACATCCATCAAACATCCATCAAACATCCGTCAAACATCCATCAAACATCCGTCAAACATCCGTCAAACATCCGTCAAACATCCGTCAAACATCCGTCAAACATCCATCAAACATCCATCAAACATCCGTCAAACATCCGTCAAACATCCGTCCGTTTTACAGATGTTTGATAGATGTTTGACGGATGTTTGATGGATGTTTGATGGATGTTTGATGGATGTTTGACGGATGTTTGACGGATGTTTGATGGATGTTTGATGGATGTTTGACGGATGTTTGACGGATGTTTGACGGATGTTTGATGGATGTTTGACGGATGTTTGACGGATGTTTGTTCGATGTTTGATGGATGTTTGATGGATGTTTGACGGATGTTTGACGGATGTTTGATGGATGTTTGACGGATGTTTGACGGATGTTTGACGGATGTTTGATGGATGTTTGATGGATGTTTGACGGATGTTTGATGGATGTTTGATGGATGTTTGACGGATGTTTGACGGATGTTTGACGGATGTTTGACGGATGTTTGACGGATGTTTGACGGATGTTTGATGGATGTTTGACGGATGTTTGATGGATGTTTGATGGATGTTTGATGGATGTTTGACGGATGTTTGACGGATGTTTGATGGATGTTTGATGGATGTTTGACGGATGTTTGACGGATGTTTGACGGATGTTTGACGGATGTTTGACGGATGTTTGATGGATGTTTGATGGATGTTTGACGGATGTTTGACGGATGTTTGACGGATGTTTGACGGATGTTTGACGGATGTTTGATGGATGTTTGACGGATGTTTGATGGATGTTTGATGGATGTTTGATGGTTGTTTGACGGATGTTTGATGGCTGTTTGACGGATGTTTGACGGATGTTTGATGGATGTTTGATGGATGTTTGACGGATGTTTGATGGATGTTTGACGGATGTTTGATGGATGTTTGACGGATGTTTGACGGATGTTTGATGGATGTTTGACGGATGTTTGACGGATGTTTGACGGATGTTTGATGGATGTTTGATGGATGTTTGACGGATGTTTGATGGTGTTAGATGGATGTTTGATGGATGTTTGACGGATGTTTGACGGATGTTTGATAAATGTTTGACGTATGTTTGACGGATGTTTGATGGATGTTTGATGGATGTTTGACGGATGTTTGACGGATGTTTGACGGATGTTTGACGGATGTTTGACGGATGTTTGATGGATGTTTGATGGATGTTTGACGGATGTTTGACGGATGTTTGACGGATGTTTGATGGATGTTTGACGGATGTTTGACGGATGTTTGTTCGATGTTTGATGGATGTTTGATGGATGTTTGACGGATGTTTGACGGATGTTTGACGGATGTTTGACGGATGTTTTACGGATGTTTGACGGATGTTTGACGGGTAAAATTCAATCAAACATCCATCAAATATACGTCAAACATCCGTCAAACATCCGTCAAACATACGTCAAACATCCATCAAAAATCCGCCAAACATCCGTCAAACATCCGTCAAACATCCATCAAACATCCATCAAGCATCCGTCAAACATCCGTCAAACATCCGTCAAACATCCGTCAAACATCCGTCAAACATCCGTCAAACATCCGTCAAACATCCATCAAACATCCATCAAACATCCGTCAAACATCCGTCAAACATCCGTCAAACATCCGTCAAACATCCGTCAAACATCCATCAAACATCCATCAAACATCCGTCAAACATCCGTCAAACAACCATCAAACATCCATCAAACATCCATCAAACATCCGTCTAACATCCATCAAACATCCGTCAAACATCCGTCAAACATCCGTCAAACATCCGTCAAACATCCGTCAAACATCCATCAAACATCCATCAAACATCCATCAAACATCCGTCAAACATCGGTCAAACATCCGTCAAACATCCGTCAAACATCCGTCAAACATCCGTCAAACATCCATCAAACATCCATCAAACATCCGTCAAACATCCGTCACACATCCGTCAAACATCCGTCAAACATCCGTCAAACATCCGTCAAACATCCATCAAACATCCATCAAACATCCGTCAAACATCCATCAAACATCCGTCAAACATCCGTCAAACATCCATCAAACATCCATCAAACATCCGTCAAACATCCGTCAAACATCCGTCAAACATCCGTCAAACATCCATCAAACATCCATCAAACATCCGTCAAACATCCATCAAACATCCGTCAAACATCCATCAAACATCCATCAAACATCCGTCAAACATCCGTCAAACATCCATCAAACATCCATCAAACATCCGTCAAACATCCGTCAAACATCCGTCAAACATCCATCAAACATCCGTCAAACATCCGTCAAACATCCGTCAAACATCCGTCAAACATCCGTCAAACATCCGTCAAACATCCGTCAAACATCCATCAAACATCCATCAAACATCCGTCAAACATCCGTTAAACATCCATCAAACATCCATCAAACATCCGTCAAACATCCGTCAAACATCCGTCAAACATCCATCAAACATCCATGTTTGACGGATGTTTGACGGATGTTTGACGGATGTTTGACGGATGTTTGACGGATGTTTGATGGATGTTTGACGGATGTTTGATGGATGTTTGATGGATGTTTGATGGATGTTTGATGGATGTTTGACGGATGTCTGACGGATGTTTGATGGATGTTTGATGGATGTTTGACGGATGTTTGATGGATGTTTGACGGATGTTTGATGGATGTTTGACGGATGTTTGATGGATGTTTGACGGATGTTTGACGGATGTTTGATGGATGTTTGACGGATGTTTGACGGATGTTTGACGGATGTTTGACGGATGTTTGACGGATGTTTGACGGATGTTTGATGGATGTTTGATGGATGTTTGACGGATGTTTGACGGATGTTTGACGGATGTTTGACGGATGTTTGATGGATGTTTGACGGATGTTTGACGGATGTTTGACGGATGTTTGATGGATGTTTGACGGATGTTTGATGGATGCTTGACGGATGTTTGACGGATGTTTGACGGATGTTTGACGGATGTTTGATAGATGTTTGATGGATGTTTGACGGATGTTTGATGGATGTTTGACGGATGTTTGACGGATGTTTGACGGATGTTTGACGGATGTTTGACGGATGTTTGACGGATGTTTGACGGATGTTTGACGGATGTTTGATTGATGTTTGATGGATGTTTGACGGATGTTTGACGGATGTTTGACGGATGTTTGACGGATGTTTGATGGATGTTTGACGGATGTTTGATGGATGTTTGATGGATGTTTGACGGATGTTTGACGGATGTTTGACGGATGTTTGACGGATGTTTGACGGATGTTTGACGGATGTTTGATGGATGTTTGACGGATGTTTGATGGATGTTTGATGGATGTTTGATGGATGTTTGACGGATGTTTGACGGATGTTTGATGGATGTTTGATGGATGTTTGACGGATGTTTGACGGATGTTTGACGGATGTTTGACGGATGTTTGACGGATGTTTGATGGATGTTTGATGGATGTTTGACGGATGTCACCAAGTTTTCTTGAACTGCAATGCAAGTTGCATTTTGCATGATGCATGTTGCATGTTGCATGTTGCATGTTGCATGTTGCATGTTGCATGTTGCATGTTGCATGTTGCATGTTGCATGTTGCATGTTGCATGTTGCATGTTGCATGTTGCATGTTGCATGTTGCATGTTGCATGTTGCATGTTGCATGTTGCATGTTGCATGTTGCATGTTGCATGTTGCATGTTGCATGTTGCATGTTGCATGTTGCATGTTGCATGTTGCATGTTGCATGTTGCATGTTGCATGTTGCATGTTGCATGTTGCATGTTGCATGTTGCATGTTGCATGTTGCATGTTGCATGTTGCATGTTGCATGTTGCATGTTGCATGTTGCATGTTGCATGTTGCATGTTGCATGTTGCATGTTGCATGTTGCATGTTGCATGTTGCATGTTGCATGTTGCATGTTGCATGTTGCATGTTGCATGTTGCATGTTGCATGTTGCATGTTGCATGTTGCATGTTGCATGTTGCATGTTGCATGTTGCATGTTGCATGTTGCATGTTGCATGTTGCATGTTGCATGTTGCATGTTGCATGTTGCATGTTGCATGTTGCATGTTGCATGTTGCATGTTGCATGTTGCATGTTGCATGTTGCATGTTGCATGTTGCATGTTGCATGTTGCATGTTGCATGTTGCATGTTGCATGTTGCATGTTGCATGTTGCATGTTGCATGTTGCATGTTGCATGTTGCATGTTGCATGTTGCATGTTGCATGTTGCATGTTGCATGTTGCATGTTGCATGTTGCATGTTGCATGTTGCATGTTGCATGTTGCATGTTGCATGTTGCATGTTGCATGTTGCATGATGCATGTTGCATGTTGCATGTTGCATGTTGCATGTTGCATGTTGCATGTTGCATGTTGCATCTTGCATCTTGCATCTTGCATCTTGCATCTTGCATCTTGCATCTTGCATCTTGCATCTTGCATCTTGCATCTTGTATGTTGCATGTTGCATGTTGCATGTTGCATGTTGCATGTTGCATGTTGCATGTTGCATGTTGCATGTTGCATGTTGCATGTTGCATGTTGCATGTTGCATGTTGCATGTTGCATGTTGCATGTTGCATGTTGCATGTTGCATGTTGCATGTTGCATGTTGCATGTTGCATGTTGCATGTTGCATGTTGCATGTTGCATGTTGCATGTTGCATGTTGCATGTTGCATGTTGCATGTTGCATGTTGCATGTTGCATGTTGCATGTTGCATGTTGCATGTTGCATGTTGCATGTTGCATGTTGCATGTTGCATGTTGCATGTTGCATGTTGCATGTTGCATGTTGCATGTTGCATGTTGCATGTTGCATGTTGCATGTTGCATGTTGCATGTTGCATGTTGCATGTTGCATGTTGCATGTTGCATGTTGCATGTTGCATGTTGCATGTTGCATGTTGCATGTTGCATGTTGCATGTTGCATGTTGCATGTTGCATGTTGCATGTTGCATGTTGCATGTTGCATGTTGCATGTTGCATGTTGCATGTTGCATGTTGCATGTTGCATGTTGCATGTTGCATGTTGCATGTTGCATGTTGCATGTTGCATGTTGCATGTTGCATGTTGCATGTTGCATGTTGCATGTTGCATGTTGCATGTTGCATGTTGCATGTTGCATGTTGCATGTTGCATGTTGCATGTTGCATGTTGCATGTTGCATGTTGCATGTTGCATGTTGCATGTTGCATGTTGCATGTTGCATGTTGCATGTTGCATGTTGCATGTTGCATGTTGCATGTTGCATGTTGCATGTTGCATGTTGCATGTTGCATGTTGCATGTTGCATGTTGCATGTTGCATGTTGCATGTTGCATGTTGCATGTTGCATGTTTGCATGTTGCATGTTGCATGTTGCATGTTGCATGTTGCATGTTGCATGTTGCATGTTGCATGTTGCATGTTGCATGTTGCATGTTGCATGTTGCATGTTGCATGTTGCATGTTGCATGTTGCATGTTGCATGTTGCATGTTGCATGTTGCATGTTGCATGTTGCATGTTGCATGTTGCATGTTGCATGTTGCATGTTGCATGTTGCATGTTGCATGTTGCATGTTGCATGTTGCATGTTGCATGTTGCATGTTGCATGTTGCATGTTGCATGTTGCATGTTGCATGTTGCATGTTGCATGTTGCATGTTGCATGTTGCATGTTGCATGTTGCATGTTGCATGTTGCATGTTGCATGTTGCATGTTGCATGTTGCATGTTGCATGTTGCATGTTGCATGTTGCATGTTGCATGTTGCATGTTGCATGTTGCATGTTGCATGTTGCATGTTGCATGTTGCATGTTGCATGTTGCATGTTGCATGTTGCATGTTGCATGTTGCATGTTGCATGTTGCATGTTGCATGTTGCATGTTGCATGTTGCATGTTGCATGTTGCATGTTGCATGTTGCATGTTGCATGTTGCATGTTGCATGTTGCATGTTGCATGTTGCATGTTGCATGTTGCATGTTGCATGTTGCATGTTGCATGTTGCATGTTGCATGTTGCATGTTGCATGTTGCATGTTGCATGTTGCATGTTGCATGTTGCATGTTGCATGTTGCATGTTGCATGTTGCATGTTGCATGTTGCATGTTGCATGTTGCATGTTGCATGTTGCATGTTGCATGTTGCATGTTGCATGTTGCATGTTGCATGTTGCATGTTGCATGTTGCATGTTGCATGTTGCATGTTGCATGTTGCTTGTTGCATGTTGCATGTTGCATGTTGCATGTTGCATGTTGCATGTTGCATGTTGCATGTTGCATGTTGCATGTTGCATGTGCATGTTGCATGTTGCATGTTGCATGTTGCATCGTTGCATGTTGCATGTTGCATGTTGCATGTTGCATGTTGCATGTTGCATGTTGCATGTTGCATGTTGCATGTTGCATGTTGCATGTTGCATGTTGCATGTTACATGTTGCATGTTGCATGTTGCATGTTGCATGTTGCATGTTGCATGTTGCATGTTGCATCTTGCATCTTGCATGTTGCATGTTGCATGTTGCATGTTGCATGTTGCATGTTGCATGTTGCATGTTGCATGTTGCATGTTGCATGTTGCATGTTGCATGTTGCATGTTGCATGTTGCATGTTGCATGTTGCATGTTGCATGTTGCATGTTGCATGTTGCATGTTGCATGTTGCATGTTGCATGTTGCATGTTGCATGTTGCATGTTGCATGTTGCATGTTGCATGTTGCATGTTGCATGTTGCAATAGCATGATGCATGTTGCAAATTGCATAATGCATGTTGCATGTTGAATTTTGCATGTTGCATGTTGCATGTGGTATGTTGCGGATGACAATTATCCGCCAAACATCCATCAAACATCCGTCAAACATCCGTCAAACATCCGTCAAACATCCGTCAAACATCCGTCAAACATCCGTCAAACATCCGTCAAACATCCGTCAAACATCCGTCAAACATCCGTCAAACATCCTTCAAACATCCGTCAAACATCCGTCAAACATCCGTCAAACATCCGTCAAACATCCGTCAAACATCCGTCAAACATCCGTCAAACATCCGTCAAACATCCATCAAACATCCATCAAACATCCGTCAAACATCCGTCAAACATCCATCAAACATCCATCAAACATCCGTCAAACATCCGTCAAACATCCATCAAACATACGTCAAACATCCATCAAACATCCGTCAAACATCCATCAAACATCCTTCAAACATCCATCAAACATCCATCAAACATCCGTCAGACATCCATCAAACATCCATCAAACATCCGTCAAACATCCGTCAAACATCCGTCAAACATCCGTCAAACATCCGTCAAACATCCGTCAAACATCAATCAAACATCCATCAAACATCCGTCAAACATCCGTCAAACAACCATCAAACATCCATCAAACATCTATCAAACATCCGTCAAACATCCATCAAACATCCGTCAAACATCCGTCAAACATCCGTCAAACATCCGTCAAACATCCGTCAAACATCCTTCAAACATCCATCAAACATCCGTCAAACATCGGTCAAACATCCGTCAAACATCCGTCAAACATCCGTCAAACATCCGTCAAACATCCATCAAACATCCATCAAACATCCGTCAAACATCCGTCAAACATCCGTCAAACATCCGTCAAACATCCGTCAAACATCCGTCAAACATCCATCAAACATCCATCAAACATCCGTCAAACATCCGTCAAACATCCATCAAACATCCATCAAACATCCGTCAAACATCCGTCAAACATCCGTCAAACATCCATCAAACATCCATCAAACATCCGTCAAACATCCGTCAAACATCCATCAAACATCCGTCAAACATCCATCAAACATCCGTCAAACATCCATCAAACATCCGTCAAAAATCCATGTTTGATGGATGTTTGACGGGTAAAATTCCATCAAAATCCGTCAAACATCCGTCAAACATCCGTCAAACATACGTCAAACATCCTTCAAACATCCGTCAAACATCCGTCAATCATCCGTCAAACATCCGTCAAACATCCGTCAAACATACGTCAAACATCCGTCAAACATCCGTCAAACATCCGTGAAACATCCGTCAAACATCCGTCAAACATCCGTCAAACATCCGTCAAACATCCATCAAACATCCGTCAAACATCCATCAAACATCCATCAAACATCTGTCAAACGGACATATGTTTGACGGATGTTTGACGGATGTTTGATGAATGTTTGATGGATGTTTGACGGGTAAAATTCCATCAAACATCCGTCAAACATCCGTCAAACATCTGAATTTTACCCGTCAAACATCCACGACGGATGACGGATGTTTGACCGATGTTTGACGGATGTTTGACAGATGCTTGACGTATGTTTGACGGATGTTTGACGGATGTTTGACGGATGTTTGACGGATGTTTGACGGATGTTTGACGGATGTTTGACGGATGTTTGATGGATGTTTGACGAATGTTTGACGGATTTTGATGGATGTTTGACGGATGTTTGAAACATGCAATATGCAACATGCAACATGCAACATGCAACATGCAACATGCAACATGCAACATGCAACATGCAACATGCAACATGCAACATGCAACATGCAACATGCAACATACAACATGCAACATGCAACATGCAACATGCAACATGCAACATGCAACATGCAACATGCAACATGCAACATGCAACATGCAACATGCAACATGCAACATGCAACATGCAACATGCAACATGCAACATGCAACATGCAACATGCAACATGCAACATGCAACATGCAACAAGCAACATGCAACATGCAACATGCAACATGCAACATGCAACATGCAACATGCAACATGCAACATGCAACATGCAACATGCAACATGCAACATGCAACATGCAACATGCAACATGCAACATGCAACATGCAACATGCAACATGCAACATGCAACATGCAACATGCAACATGCAACATGCAACATGCAACATGCAACATGCAACATGCAACATGCAACATGCAACATGCAACATGCAACATGCAACATGCAACATGCAACATGCAACATGCAACATGCAACATGCAACATGCAACATGCAACATGCAACATGCAACATGCAACATGCAACATGCAACATGCAACATGCAACATGCAACATGCAACATGCAACATGCAACATGCAACATGCAACATGCAACATGCAACATGCAACATGCAACATGCAACATGCAACATGCAACATGCAACATGCAACATGCAACATGCAACATGCAACATGCAACATGCAACATGCAACATGCAACATGCAACATGCAACATGCAACATACAACATGCAACATGCAACATGCAACATGCAACATGCAACATGCAACATGCAACATGCAACATGCAACATGCAACATGCAACATGCAACATGCAACATGCAACATGCAACATGCAACATGCAACATGCAACATGCAACATGCAACATGCAACATGCAACATGCAACATGCAACATGCAACATGCAACATGCAACATGCAACATGCAACATGCAACATACAACATGCAACATGCAACATGCAACATGCAACATGCAACATGCAACATGCAACATGCAACATGCAACATGCAACATGCAACATGCAACATGCAACATGCAACATGCAACATGCAACATGCAACATGCAACATGCAACATGCAACATGCAACATGCAACATGCAACATGCAACATGCAACATGCAACATGCAACATGCAACATGCATTATTCAACATGCAACATACAACATGCAACATGCAACATGCAACATGCAACATGCAACATGCAACATGCAACATGCAACATGCAACATGCAACATGCAACATGCAACATGCAACATGCAACATGCAACATGCAACATGCAACATGCAACATGCAACATGCAACATGCAACATGCAACATGCAACATGCAACATGCAACATGCAACAAGCAACATGCAACATGCAACATGCAACATGCAACATGCAACATGCAACATGCAACATGCAACATGCAACATGCAACATGCAACATGCAACATGCAACATGCAACATGCAACATGCAACATGCAACTTGCATTGCAGTTCAAGAAAACTTGGTGATACTTAGAAATTTGCAGTTAGGCTCCAAATTTGCAGTTTAATTTGCATTTCAAGAAAAATTGAAGCCCAAATTTGGAAGTCCAATTCGAAAAAAAAATCGAATGAATACATTTTCCATTGTTAACGTCACTGTGAAGTTAGCAGTACATATCTTTCCATAAAAGCTACAAATTTGCAGTTTTTATGCACTTCAAGAAAAAGCTAAGTTCAAAGGACAGTGGCAATTTTTGTGGGAGCTGGCCCTCAGACCAATAAGGATGAGACATGAATCATTGAAAAGTTATTTTTGCGTAGATCAATTGTTTATATGGCAGCAAGTCTCAATTAGCTGTGAGAAAAAAGTTATAGGCATTATAGTAGAACAGAGTAAGAAAAGCTACGAAAGACTTTACAAACGCAGCGGAACTCAAAAATATGCGAAGAGAGGTGGATGGAGGAGATATACAAATATATATATATTTTGTATAATAGATCAATTGCTAGTTGGCTCGTGTGTTGTGCAGATTGCGTTTTAAGAGTTCGCGGCTATTTTCATACGGTTATTTGCTTTTTGCTTTTGCTCTGTTGTATGTTTAAATGGAAGGGCATTATAATTTGTGTGTTATTTGTCAACGTGGGCTTCATAATTGAAGGTATCAAATCACCTTTTGACCGATGATATGCTTCAAGGTAAACCTGCGCTGGTTGATTATGTGCGTGAACACGCCATTATAGAGTTTTGTGTTTTGACTTATTTTTGACTTTGACTTTCCACGACTCACAAAAACTGATGTGAAAAAGTTAACTTTACGATCCTACCAAATTAAACATGCCGAATCTTATTGTGGGGAACATTTACGAAATTATCTTTACACAATTGAAATATATCAAGATAATACCATATTAAATCTTAGCTACATATGTGACCCGCAATGTTTGGTTGTTAAGAGGACGTATCCAATTACGGCATGTCAGGGGAAGAATCTATTTCTCTTACATATTGATTGACAGGGATCAAAACTCTATAGATGCAATAGTGCAATACTATTGTACTTGTTTGACTGGCCGACGCACTCTAGGCACCTGTGCACATATCACATCCATCGGTTGGTATCTTGGACTCGGAAGATACGAACCATTTAGAGCCATTTTATTCACTATTGTTATTTAATGATTCACCAATAAAGGTGAATCCTCGCTGCTCGAAGATGTTGGCCAATTTTCCCACAAATAATTTACACAAAACATACTTTGATCTTTTTAATTCAATTTATTTATTTAATTGTTACTAAAACACTTTATCTTTACTAGGTATGAATGTAGTATATTTTAATTTTTTTTTTCCAGTCATCGACTATCTCTCGAGCCGACAACATCGTTTTCCAATCGTTATTAATCTGCTCTCTTAAAAGCTGGTTATTTTCCAAAAATCCCTTCCGCAATCCATACCCTCTCCGTGGTCTTAATACATTTCCTGGGTGATGGAAAGCAGTGTATAATATATATAGTGCGAACAATTATTTAAACATGGCCTCAGGGCCACCAGTGCTTTCGGGCAATTGGTTCGAGCTGCTAGATCAGCCGTCCAGTCCCCCTAAGAGAAAAAAAAAATTCCTTTTCCCCAATAGACCTTAATATTGACCTTCCATCCCATTCTTATAACTCTAATCCCAAATTTATCATTATTTCCCCTGCTGATTCTTCCAAGCCCTTCACATCTTTCAGCGTCTTTCTTATTAAAAAAGCCATCGATAGCATCAGCACCTCATATGAATCCATCACACAACTTCGTGATGGAAATCTTCTTATTTTAGTAAAATCACAAAAAATCGCAGATCTCTTCCTTTCCAAAAAGTCGCTTTCTAATCTCTGTCCAATTATGGTTTCTCTACATTCACATCTCAACTCGTCTAAGGGCACAGTTTATGCACCTTGCTTGATAAATGTATCAGAAATCAAAATTTTGGCCGAAATGAAAGACCAAGGCGTAACCGATGTCTACAAATTAAAAAAAAAAAAATGAAAAAGATGTAGAATGTGCCATTGGCCTTGTATTATTCACTTTCGACCGCTTTCGCCCCCCTCATCCGTAAATGTTGGATGGTACACTCTCCAAGTCGAGGAATATTTCGCCAACCCGATGCGGTGCAAGAACTGCCAACTGCTTGGGCATACTTTAAGAAGATGTTACCGTAGTCAATCATGTGATACCTGCAATCTTCCTCCACACCCTTCCGAAAACTGCACACGCATTTCTTGCGCTAACTGTGCAGAAGAGCATGCTGCCTCCTCAAATCTCTGCAAGCGGTATATTCAAGCTAAAGAAACCTTTAAAATAAAAACAATAAAAAAGTGTAGCATGGCCGAAGCCAACAAAATATACGCAGAACAAAATCCTCTTCCTTTCTCTTCTTTAGAATTCTCTTCAGTTGTCAAAAACTCATCTTAATCAACCTCTTCAATTCAATCTTTTAATTCTCAAAGTAATCTCTCTCTCCCTCTCGTTGTCAATAATCCAATTCTAAACCGGTTTCTCAAAACAAAGACATGCAAATTCACAGTCAAAATAATAATCAATCATCCGTCTCATCCGCCTCTAACCCAACAACAATTGCTAAATTACCTTCCACCACACCCTCCGCTATTTCCACTTTTAACAAATACAATTTAAAGTCCGCTCAGTCGAACTCAACCAAAACTCTCACACCATCAACATAAACGTAACTCAAAATCACATGGAAACTGATTAATTTGCCCCGAATTCTTCATTCACAACCATTCAAATAAACTCAACACAACCTCAAAATACTCACTCAAAAGTAAATATAATTAATTCAAACTCTCAAACTAATACCATTCACTCAATTACAATGCCGAACCCCACACCTATGCCTACAGATTCCTTATATCAATATCACGACAATATCTCCGAAAATGATGATGACATCTAACAATCTTTCTTATTCTCCTAATACAGACTCTGCCATCCAGGGGTTGAATCTCCCAAACTCCGCCCGGAATTTATGGGATTCAACTTCGGGGTGGCAGAGTCAAAATCGTAACAACAGAAATAACCCAACCGCTGATTTTTCTCAGTATAACCAAAATTATACTGTCCAAAAATCACCTATTTTTTATAATTCAATCCTCAAGATTCTTCAATGGAACCTTAACGGATACCTTAATAACTACCATGAACTTGAACTTCTTATTAAAAAGCTCAAGCCATCGATAATTTCCTTACAAGAAACTCATGTACAATCTAAAGGTTCCGTCAAAGCGCCAAAAGAATATGCAGCATACTTTCAAAATTTTGATACGAATCTAACAGCCAAACAAGGAACGGACTTAATGATTCATAAGTCTATTCCTCACAGAGAAATAAACATGAATTCAAACATATCTGCAATTGCAGTAGAGATTCAGCTTAAAATTAAAGTGGCCATAATTTCAGTTTATATTCATCCGTCCCAACCATTTTCATCCTTAGACATTGAAAATATAATAAATATTGTCGAGTCTCCCGTCTTGTTAACAGGTGATTTCAACTCCTGGAGTCCTCTTTGGGGTTCTCCTGTAGGTAACGCAAGAGGTAAGGTAGTTGAAACCTTCCTTGGTAATAATAACCTTTCTCTTCTAAACAATGGCAGCCCAACACTTTTTTTAACCCACAAAACCTTCACACATGTCGATCTCACGATAGTTTCTTCACAAATACTTTCCTCTTGCTCATGGAAAAGAAACGATTTCCCAGCAGGAAATATGCTCCTCAATGAAAAATAAAGGTGCATTCCTCGTCGAAATCATCTGTCACATTCATTGAGGAGAAGCTCTGCATTGATTTCATTCATGGAAAGTCATGCAAAAGGTAAGTAGATTGCCATTCCAGTTGCATCTTCTGCTTTGCTCTCGAAAAAAGGTAAAGAAAATACGAAACAAAGCAATAACCTTTTTTGACATCATAAACTCAAATGAATTCAATACTGAACGGGAGAGATAATTCCTGTACCTTTTCAGTGGTTATTGCAATCCACACAGCATTGCGTGTTTTATGCCTGCTATGCGAAAGAGAAAACAACCTTTTCTTTTCTTCCGCATCAAAAAGTTGAATGAATTCTATATAAACCGTGATACGAAGATTTCCTGCCTACAAAATTATGCATCCTTTCAGTGGTTTGTCTGCTCTGAATTGTTACGGTCGTAGCTGTAGGTAGGTACATATTTCTTTTTTCTGCCTGTTGAATAGATATTTGACCTGAAACAAAAAATTCCGATGCGAAAGTAAACCTTTTTTGTCTTGGTTTCCTCGATCGGTCACGTGACATTTTTTTGTTCTAGAATATTCTAGAATGGATTTTGTGACCAAAGAGAACAGACGTATATTTTTTAAGTGTTTTTCAATCAAATTGATAAACATGTTCCTATTTGATAAAATTATAACCATGACCCAGGAGACTAATCACTTTCACCTAGGTAATTATATTTTATATTAGATTATTTTCTATAACTCTTAAAGTTTGTATTCCTCTATTCCTTAGCTCCAAATTGAACAAGTATGACGATGATCATCATTTTTAAGAAAACTGCAGCCAAAAAGACGAGGAAGTACCTACTTTCTAAAATCGAACAAATATATACGTATAGTAATTTTGAATAAGATTGTTTGTTCTGTTTATCTTATTTATGTTAGTTACTTTAAAAAACTAACTATCCACTTTTCTCTTTAATATTTTATTATTTAATAAACTTCTTAAATACATTATACTAGTTGAATTTATTTTATTTTATTCGTCATAAATCCAGCTTCATTCCAGATACTTCGCTTCTTTTGATGAAATCAAAGAAGAAATGCATAATGATTTCAGTCACATTTTTTCTTCTACGAAAACATCCCCTCACAGTTGACCCATTTTTCATGTATTCATTCGCATTGAAGAAAGCATCACATAACGAGAACCATTTTTTTCTGATAAGAAAAAGAAGTTATGAATTCGAAAGTGCCATGAGCATAGTGATTTCATTCAAAAATATTCATGCAGAGAGTGTGCAGGTACTTCCTTCCAATGACAAGCCCATGTTAAATTCATGATAGGATTCCCTAGGAAATTCATGGGTGCAGCTCCTTTTCCGTGAGGAAAAACCTACTCCTTCAGTAGTGAATTTTTGGAAATTTCCTACTGGGTTTCTTCATGGAAGCGATCACTTTCCCATACTTACCTCCATCACACTTGGTTTTCACTCTAACTTTGCTAAACTCAACCCGAAATTCAAAACCGATCATGCTGATTGGAGTTTATTTAAACAAAAATCAACCGAACTTTTGTGCTCCTATCCCCAATCCCAAAACGTAAATCGCAAAACTGGCAACCCTAAAAAAGTGCATTCTCTCTGCAGCAAACATTTCAATTCCTCAAACTAAACCTATACTCCATAAAAAGATGGTTCCATGGTGGTCTCTTGAGCTTAATTCTTTACGTCAAACTAAACCAAATTTATAGGGAGACACTAGCAGCAAGAAAATATGGTCTGACATAAAAACACTTACCAGTAGCTATTCTCCGTATGGTATAAAAACCATTTTGTCAGAATCTGGAACTCTCACCAATTGTGACGAAATCTCGGAACATTTTGCGAAAACCTGGTCTGCCTATTCCAAAGATTCAAATTTCTCTCCCACCTTCCATAGTTCAAAAATATTAGCATTGAACGATGACAATAACTCTCATCATACCGACCGTTAGTATGTCTGCAAAATTATTTGAACTTCCAATCAACTCAATAGAATTCGAATGTTGTCTCAGTTCAGTTAAAGGTAAGACACCTGGATATGAGTATGACCTTATATCCTATCCTACGCTAATTAATGCACCACCAATAGTAAAACAACGTTTAATCTCACTTTATAACAACATTTTTGACCAAGGTCATACAAGGAGGCTGTGGGTGTGGCATCCACCTAAATTCCTATAATTATTATCAATTATATGGTACCCTCGTATCTTAGAATGGTGAGAGAATTAGTAGAGAGGTAGGGCTTGAAGTGGATACAAAAAGAAAAATCAAACAGTTGAGGATTTTCAACTCAGGGGGCGTGCCATCCAACCAATGGTTCGTCTACTTAACAATTATCAAAAATATATAATATAATATATAAATATTGGCAATATTGGCAATAATGACATGTAGGTCTGCCTTAACTTAACATGAACTAAAGCCTAGAACCTTTATCTACGTTATTTTATTTAAGCATATCTTGAGCCTACCTTTATTTCAAAAATAATTCTGCTCAGATTATTTTGTTGTCTTATTAACTATTCTTGTAATTTTTGTTAACAAAATTTTTTAACCCAACCATTTCGATAAGAAATTCAATTTTGAACAAAAAGCTTGGAGTGAAGAATTGACAAATTTGGCTTCGGCTATACTATACTTACGAGTAATATAAAACGTACAGAAAAGGTTCCAGTGTGACCATTCTCTCAGAAACGTAGGCATTTACAGTTTTAAGCTTGCTTGTGCTCCAAACAATCATAGGTATTCTATGTATAATATAAACTCTCGAGTGAACTTTTTTATATTTAAGACTATATTCAATTGCCAGTAGGTAGTTTCTGTTTTTGTTTTTATATAAGAAATACTCTTTTTTGCAATAATTATATCCGTTGTTTGTTACACAAGAAATTTTCTTTGTTGTAATATATAAACTTTCAGAGATTCTTACATCCGTGTTGCAATGTATGTTATAAGTACAGTAAGTACCTATCTATATGTTTAGTTTTTTTCCACGAAAATTTCCCCGCTTTTGCCACAATTTTTTTAAGAATAACAAAATGAATGGGTATCATCCATTAACACAAAAGATGGTTAAAGAAATAACTACCCAATCAAAGAACTCCTAAAATTGAAAATTCAAATAAAAAAATATCATTGTTTGTTTCTTAGAATTGTTTTTATCTGAATAAAGGAAAACATAAACTATTCCTGTAATTTTATAGAATGCAATTCATATTTATTTTCCTGTTTTTTTTTTTTTTTGTTATATTTCTGTTTTGTTTGGCTTGCAACAGGATCAAACATAAAAGAGATAAGCTTAAAAAATTTCGTCTGAATAAAGGATAGGAAGAGCAAACTCTGTACTCTCTAGTCAAATATTTCAAACATTATTGAATGGAGGGCAATATAAACTCGAGGGTTGATTTTGCATTTATTTATTTTTTTTATTTTGGGAGGATAAAGGGAATGATAACCCGAAATGAAAAATCTAATATACTCGTATTACATTTTCTGATGCTATTTTTGTTTTGAAGTTATTTATTGCATTATCCTATAATCTACTTAAGCCACTTTAAATTATTAAAATAATACATTAAATTATTAAAATATATCGTGGGTTCCTTGGTCAATCTAAGTTACTTATAAAATAATTTTTGGAAAAAATTAGATTGAAAAATACTTTTTGGAGATAAAAAGTCACGTATTGCAGGCATTGTGTTGTAGTGGCAGGGAATTTCTAGTCTGTAACTATGTATAATAGGTGATCGTAAGATATTCTATCTTATACAACTATTGGAAAACTGGATGCCAAACGATAGCATTGGTATAGAAACATTTACATGGTCACCAAATTCACAATTTTTTGTATTAAATGCCTGCAAAGCATTAAATACAAACTCTTTGGCTCCGTGAAATAACTCCCCAAATTAGGCATTTTTTGCACTTTGAAAAAAGTCCCCAAGTTCAAAGATCAAATGAATCCCCAAAAACGTGTGAAATAAGTTCCCAAACCAAAAATGAAATAAGTCCCCAAAAATTTCTTATGAATGTGTTTATTTAGCGTAACAAATTAAGTTAATGAGAAAGAAATATTTGACACCAAATCTTTCCAAATAATGCATAAATGAATGGATTCTGAGCGGGGGCAGCGGCAATTGAATTTAAGAGTTACTGCTTGGGGTTGGGGAGTAGCGGGGAACGATGAGTGATTAGCGGAACGCATTCTGCCGACCATAGTGCCCATTGCCCAACGCGTTCAGTCCTGCGCGCCATATCACAGGCACCCCAACATAGTTGCTTTGAAATTCCTTTTCCTGATTTTTTCTATTGGTTATTATATGGATGATGCTCAAAGCGAAGGGATATCTATTTCAATGCATTGAACACAATATCTTTAGGTACTTTTTTCATTGCATATTTTGGGGACTTATTTTATCAAAGAATTACCCCCGTTTAAAAATGAAACAAGTCCCCAAAAAAGCCACGCAATAGATCCCCAATTTCGGGGAGTTCTTTCATTTGAAAAAATGTCTCAGCTTCACACAAATGTTGGAGAGTTATTTTATTTTTAGTTTGGGGAGTTATTTTATTGGGGAGCTATTTCACAGAGCATTATACTTGGAACTTAAAACAACAATTATTTGCATTGCTTTATGCATTTGAAATAATAATTACTAAAAAAAATCTCGACATGTCAAAATCTAAACCAATCGTTTTTTTTTTTCCTTTTATTCGTGGCAGATTTCTTGAAAGAATTTATAATCAGGCAAACATTTTTTTTCTTTGGATGTATCGCGAGAATTTTAATGAGTTTATCTCCTCAATATTAATGTTGATGATGGAAAAATTCGTTGTTGTAAGCACGTAATAAATTTATCAACAAAATGACATATCGGACATTGTCCTATTATAGTATCACTTATAAAAGATTGGAAAGTTTCGAGTAGATATGGTATTTTTGTACGTAGGTTATATCACTTTTGTTGTGTGACAGCAAATTATTTCAATTCGACTACCTTTTTGGAGATTGAATTCCTCAAACTCCCATAGTGCTTTTTTTATAGATGGCGCGTTATGACGCATTTATCTAAGAACTGGAAATAATTTAATGATTATCAAACCTTCAAATCAGTTATTATCAAGTTTTGACATCTTTGTGGCAAGCTGTTTTATTTTTATCAAAATCTCATTATAGAGACAAATAAACTCCACGTTTCACACATGTAACTTAACTTATTTTTTGTTAACTTATTTCTAAGGGTTATAGTGAATGAATTCGCTTACCTTTCTTTTCGATCTAGCCATTCTTTGATCCCTTGAATTTTCGGCTTCTCCTGGCGGCCGTTTACCCCATACTGCTATTGCAATTCTTGTGTAAGTGAAAATTAGCACACTCAAAGGTATGACAAATTGCAGTGTTAAGAGTGCTATTGTGTAATAAAAATTCTGGTCACTCGATGGCCAATCTTCATGACAAATGTACCTTAAATAAAAAAGTATTGACAATAAGAACAAAAAAAACGATGTTGAGTATTGACATACCGATCACATTGAACATGCCACATATCTGGTTGAGCTAGTTTCGATACAATTGGAATGGGGAAGGCAGTCATAAGTGCTATCAGCCAGACAGCAGCAATTATACATTTTGCATATCTAAAATGACAATAAGACGGATACATGAAGTCATAAAGAACAAAAAGTAGGTACATATGCGAACGAGTATAATGCTTCAGGCTAATTGATTGGTGTTTATTTGAAAGCTTTTGAAACCTGGGTTACTGATTACCCGGGTAGTAGCCTGGTATACCCGGGTACCAGTTACAATTACAATTGAATGCACTTTCTTTGGTCTAAAGGCTAATTTTATTTTTGTTCTGCATTTTATACTCCATTGCTGTACCCGAGACACACAGGTATCAATGTACCCGAGATATACAGATATCCGAGTACCCAGGTACCCGAGACATATGAGTACCCGGGTACCCGAAGACTCGCCACTTGGGTACCGGAGTGATTGGGAAACCGGGTAATATTCGGGTAAAATCAAGAGCCCTAATCTATTTTAGATTGAAAATAAAAACGTGTAATGAGAAAGAAAAACCATATTTAAAAATGCACTTCTGGGTCTCAAGTTTTCTCAAAAAAGGTTTTATTCGCAAAGTTTCTTAAGAATAATGATTAAAATATTTTATATCACAAAAATTCGTATCAGGCCTGGCGTTGGATTGTTTTATTCCTCAAAATGTAAAACATGAAAGACTAATTTGGATTATACTCTATATGTACCTACTACTTATGTTGGTATTATGAAACTTTTTTGTGTGAAGTTAACACTGCGGATGGGTCTTCTTGTGTGCATATATATGCATATAAAATAAGAAACGTAAATCGTATATGAGTTCTTGGTATCAAATAAAAGTTCGGCATATGCCCTTGAGTATTTTCCAATACTGCTCTTCTTCAATTTTCTGTTACTTAAATACCACAGTAATATGAAGTATTTAATCGCCGGAAAAAATCACTGACTGTCAGTGATGTCAGATGGGATTTTTAAAATCCTACTGAATGTTGGTGACAGTGGCATCACCCACATCTCGTACTTCTAATATTTGGCACTACCCAACAAAATGCCAAAAGTATATACTTCGTTGAATTGAAATTCAACGATATCTTGCGTTAACAAGCAGCTGCATAAAAGATTCAAATTCACAGACAAACGTTTTTTAGTCGGCAAGAAGAAGACATCCATGAGTAGAAGCCATCAGAAAAATTACGAAGAAAAAATTAAATAAAAGTTGATAAAATACTAAAAGTATGAAGTAAGATTTATGTTAAAAACAAACAATGTATTAAAATTATCAATTTCAGGAATTTTGTAGTCCTACTTGTATTATCTTACGTGCATTTATTCAAGATAAATAAAGAGACTGACGAGTTCAAACAAATTCAACTTAATTTTTTTTCTCTGTTGCCAAGGCAACAGTTGCCAAAGCAACACTGAATTTGAAACCAAATCTCACCATTTTTGTATTAAGATCAGAAAAAAAACACACAATATTTGCGAAATATCTACAACCTAGATGTTTAAAAAATTGAGAAATGTGATCGAATACAACCTTCCAATTATTTCAAGTAAGCACCTGAAAATAAAATCCACAATTTCCTTAATAAGGATTGGACTTATTGAATTATTTATTCAAAATAGCTTTCAATGGCCTTTCATACTGTAAGTACATTTTCTATAGATTATTATATTTTCAATTTGTCTAGATAAAATCCTAATGGTTTTCGATTTTCTACCGTTTTTAATTTCGATTGAAGTTTACTTCTTTGAACTTATTTTGGGATCACCCTGTTCAAAGCTGATTTTTATTTTATACCATGTTTTTATTAGCATTGCTTAAAAGCTATGTAGATTTGTTGGAATTCTTAAAGATAAATAAATATTATTATGTTACTGTCACTACATACACTTAGCATATTTTGTTTGAGGCCACTTTTTTCACAATCGTTCACAATTTCAAGAACAGAGATGCCATGACCATAGTTCCATTTTTTCGAGTGTATCCAGCTTTAAAGATTTTATCTTGACATTTTAGCCTAGTATGCAGATCGAGCTAAAATTCCGCTCCCACATTTCTCTCCAAACACCAGCTAAAATCCTAGCTAAATTTTGACACAAGATTTTTGTGGAGAATACATTACAGAAAACAGCTGTTCTCTGAAAAGAAATTTTATTCAACAATTTCAAAGAATTTTCTTTGAATATTTCAAGTTGAAATAATCAAATAAAAAAAAAATTTCCTTTTGGCATTGCTAAATCGTTTGTCCTTGAATATTTCTCGGTCTCAATTTTCATTTTCGCAATGTAAAGCTCACATAATCTCACAAATAAATGAACCTGTCACAATTTAGCTCAAGAATTAATGTGCCGAACAATTATTTCACGCGCTAAATTTTGACAGATGAGTGCGTTCAGTAAGAAACGAAAATTTGATTTTTTAGCTGGAGCTGCGTACCTCTCGGCTAAAATGTTTGGCTAAATTTTAGCTTGGCTAAATTTTGGAGAGAATTTTGTATGGGAGCGAAATTTTAGCTCGATCTGCGTACGAGGCTTTAGCAGCAAAGATCTAAAGCTCACGGTAGCTCTAGGTTGGTTTGTATCAGGTATAATTCGCAAGATGGCGCTTCTTCATTCGAGTCATTATAGTTAATTCTAGAGTCGTTATAGTTCATTTGAGAGTGGTTATACTACAAATGTAGAAGTCATTATAACAATATATAAAACACAACAAATTATTCTATCTATAGCCCAGGAAAATTAGAAAAAAAAATGGCAAAACTTCGAAAAAATTCCGAGAAAGCTGAATTTTGGTGGAGAGCTTTGCTTTGACGTCTTAAGAATTTTCTAAAAAGTTCCGTTAATTTGGACCAGGCTAAAATTTTTAGCCCATTTTTCTCAAAATCTGTTGCTCCTACGAAAAAAAGTGTTATAATCTTTTTGTGTTGAATTTAATGAGCAACAAAATAAATGTATTAATTTTTTGAAAAAAAAATATATTTGTTGAGGTATTTACAAATAACTGTAATTTATCCCTTTTACAGTTCAAAATCACAAGTGTGTTTTTGACACGCTATAACTTCAAGACTATTAAGCCTATATAGCTGGTTAATAGCTCATTATTTAGATTATTTTATTGACTAAATGTTATTTTCTCATGATTTTGTTGTAAAATAAAATTCTATCAAGTTGTCGAATACAAACTAAATCACTTTCCTTTTCAAGATGGTAGCCTTCCCCTTACCCCGGCCACCACAAAAATTTGGTTTTATAATGAGGAAATGTAGCCAAACATAAATCGTACTAAAAATTTTGCCCATCGATTAATGAAATTTTAATAAATTTTTTGAGAAAATTTGCTCCACCATGAAGTTCTTGCACGATGAATCTGTTGATTGTACAATTTGTACCTTCGCACCTTTTTCCAAAAGAAAACTGATTATTTTCGAGACATTAAGAAAAAACTGAATTTTACCGTCTTTTATCCCCCCTACAAAATTAAGCCTAAGCCCAAATTTACGGAGCTTTTTAGGAAATGCTAAGACATCAAAACAAAGCTCTCCACCAAAATTCAGCTTCGTCGGAATTTTTTCGAAGTGAATATCTAATTTTCCTGTGCTACTATGTCCGTTATAGACTTTGAAACCATCGAACCAATGTGCCCCAAAACAGTTTCATTAAAATGGAAATAACGCAAAGAAGGTTTCAGACCACTAAAAGAATGCATAAGGCACATTTGGTCTATTCATTAAGTCGATCTTCTATTTTTCCCAAAAAAATCTTTTTTTAAGCTGTTTACGCTAGTTTTTAATGAAATAACAAAGAAATAATCCTTCGAAACATTTTCCCTCACCACTCTGGTGGACACTAGCCTTAAGACTAAGCACTAGCGTAGCGATCCAGTTTCTCACTTTTGTTTCATATAATAAAACAATATTGTTGGTTAAAAGAAAATTGTTTCCTCCTTTTTAAAGATTGAAATTAAACCGCTGAATATACTTATCAAAGTTGATGTCGTTTTATATGGTCACAGTTTGGTTTGCATCCTTCTGCTTCCTAGAAGAGAAAGGAATTTGAAATGCATAGTGGTTTTCATTTGAATTGTAAACATTCACGAGACCACGACATGTTTCATGGAAAGGACACACAGTACTTCAGAGGGAGCGAAAAGCATATTGCATTTAATTAAAAGAATGTTTGATTTTTTTTTTTTTTGAATAACATGGTTCTTGATGCATGCTGAATTAAACGTTGAGGTTTGTTCAGAAAGCAAAAACCAAATCATTATATTGCTGAAAATTAAAGTATCCATAGATAATAGAGATATTCTTACAGTACTTGAATTAAAAGAAAAGCTTTATTTTGTACATTGTATTATACAAAGTGGTGTTACATGATTTACTTCTAATTAAAAAATCTAGATTGGGTTCAGCAACTCTGTGACCCTGCCCAAATGCGTTACTATCTTACCTATTTTAAATCTCTGAGATAAGAGTGCCTTTTTGAACAATTTCATTTATTTTATTTTAAGAATGATGTGGAAACCAAAAAGACAAAAGTTACTGTGCAATATTATAAAAAATATAATCAGCAATAATGAAGTCGATTTTTAAATTTTGTAGAATTAAACCATCATCATCATGTCCTGTAACCCTGGTTGGAGCATTGGGAGTCAACAAAACGTCTCCATCCTTTACGGTCTGCAGCCAGGATGTAAACTCTGGCCATGTCTTTCTCTTCTCTGAGATTATGCTTCTGCTAAGACAGTTGATTTCCATGTTGTTGTTAGTCTTCCAACCATCCGTGCACCCTGAGAATTCCATTCAAAGAACTGCTTTCCAATTTCATCGTTTGGTTTCCTAGGTGTGTGACCTATCCATTGCCATTTATGCTTTCTAATGTCAACGTCCAGCTACTCTTGACTAGTCCTGCGCACACAATTCTTCGTTAGATGGCGATTCACAAAAGCCGGCAATTTCCTTACGCAAGCATATAACAGCACGGATTTGATATTGGATTTGAAGAACCTCAACTCAACAAGAAGGCAGTACGAGTCTTATTAATTCTACTTTTAACGTCCAGATCCGTACCTATATTTGCAGAAACAATACTGCTAAGGTAGCTAAGCTTTTTGACTTCTTCCACTGGCGTGTGTGGTAGAATTATACGCTGATGTGTGTAGCGGCCTGTGAGCATTATTTTTGTCTTTGTGCTGTTTATTCTTAGACCGCTCGGCTCTCCCTTCACTTGCAGTGTTTGGCACATCCCATTCAGCCAACTGATGTTATTTTCCAGTAGAAATATGTCATAGACATAGTCTAAATAACTGAGCCTTTTAAACGGTCTTCACTAAGTCGCTCCGCTGTACCAACACTCTATATTAACTCTATCAAAGGCCTTCTCAAAATCCACAAGCATGAGATAATGCTGTGATTGAAATTCCATCGACTGTTCAAGGACGATACGCAGGGTGTTGATATGGTCGACACATGATCAACCATTGCGGAAGCCAGCTTGATGCACCTTGAGCGTTGACTCGATTCTTGAGAATAATTGCCATTAGTTTTGGAAAGTTTTGACCAATTGTTGCAATTTTTAAGGTCACCTTTCTTTGGCGGCTTAACAATCACCCCATCCTTACAGTCCTTGGGGAGAATTAAACCATAATCACGTTTAATTAGAATCCCTGTAAAGTCTAAACTAGCATATAATCATCATCATCATCATCAAGTCCTGTAACCCCGGTTGGGGCATAGGGCGCCAACAAATCGTTTCCATCCTTCTCGGTCTGCAGATAGATATTTTAACTGTGGCCACGTCTTTCTCTGGGAGTCTGCTTCTGCTAGAACTGTTGATTTCCATGTTGTTCTTGGTCTTCCAACCCGCCGTGCACCCTGAGGATTCCATTCAAATGACTGCTTTGCAATTTCATCGTTTGGTTTCCTCAGTGTGTGACCAATCCATTGCCATTTACGCTTTCTTATGTCAACGTCCAGCCGCTCCTGGCTTGTCCTGCGCCACAATTCCTCGTTTGATATAATTTGTGGCCAGCGAATTTTTAGAATATGGCGTAGACAACGGTTCACAAAAGCCTGCAATTTCTTTGAGATGGTAGTCGTGACTTTCCAGGTTTCGCAAGCATATAACAGCACGGATTTGACATTGGATTCGAAGAATCTCAACTTTGTGCGCAAGGAGATTTGACATGAGTTCCAAATTTGGGAGAGAGAACCGAAGGCTGCGCGAGCTTTATTTATTCTACTTTGAACGTCCAGATCAGTACCACCATTTGCTGAAACAATACTTCCAAGGTAGTTAAATTGTTCAACCTCTTCAACTGGCGTCTCCTGTATTAAAATACGCTGATGTGTGGAGCGGCCTGTGAGCATTATTTTTGTCTTTTTGCTATTTATTTTAAGACCACTCGCCTCTCCTTTTAACTTCAGAGCTTGACACATCCCGTTCAGCCCGCTGATGTTATTTGCCAAGAGACATATATCATCGGCATAGTCTAAGTGGCTAAGCCTTTCAAACGGTCTCCATTGAATGCCCTGCCTCTCTGATGTTCCAACGCTGGCCGTCAAGACATCGTCAATCGCCAGTAGAAAGAGAATTGGCGATAGAACATCTCCCTGTCTCACACCCTGCCGCACTTCGAAGGAGTCGGATAGCTGCCCATTGTGTAAAACAAAACATCTTGCGTTGTTATAGGACTCTCTTATAATGGCAACAATTTTTGGGGGAATTCCTCTACCAAGAAGTGATCTCCATATACATTCACGGTTGACTCGGTCAAAGGCCTTCTCAAAATCCACGAACATGAGGTAAAGCGGTGATTGAAACTCCGCAGACTGCTCAAGAACGATACGCAGAGTGTTGATATGGTCGACACAAGACCGCCCACTGCGGAAACCAGCTTGATGCCTCTTGAGTGTAGACTCGATTCTAACCTTTATCCGCTCCAGAATGATGGTTGCCATTAATTTTGGAAAAACGGACAAAACTGTAATACCTCTCCAATTGTTGCAATTCTTAAGATCACCTTTCTTTGGCAACTTAACAATTACACCATCCTTCCAGTCGCTGGGATAGATTTCATTTTCCCACACAGCTTGTATCAACGGGTGTAGAATACTAGCCGTTCTGACAGGGTCAGCTTTCAGGAACTCAGCTGGTATACCATCAAGTCCAGCTGCTTTGTTGTTTTTGAGAAGATTTATCGAAGATTGAATTTCCAGTACTGTAGGGGGCTCGATGTCAATACCCCTATATGATCTACGCATCTCGTTAAGCTGGGGCACTTCAGCACTCTGCTCGACAGAATCCTCATTAAGCAAGGCACAAAAGTGCTCCTTCCACCTGCGCAGCTGATCCTCGATTGATACCAAAAGTGTACCATCCACATCCATTACAGGATGATTGGTGTTGGTTTTCTTCCCGACAACTTCCTTGGATATTTGGTACAATTCCCTCATGTCTCCTCTTCTTGCAGCGTTTTCCGCATTTTCTGCGAGACCGTCTAACCTCACCCTCTTGTCTCGTCTCACACAGCGATAGACCATCTTATGTGCTAAGCGATACTCTCTTCGCAATTCAGCCTTTCGTTGAGCATCTGCTTCGGCATTTATTTGCATCTTCAACGATTTGCGAAGCTCGATTTTATCCCAGGTGTCTTGGGATATCCAAGAGTCTCTAACTCTCGACTGCTTGGGTACAGTTTCGGATCCAGCATCCATAAAAACACTTTTTATATCACCCCACATCTCATCAATTGTTGAATGTTGTATTCCATTTAATGACGAAGCTCTGTCGTTAAGGTTGGTGACATAGTTACGACATATGTTGGGATCACTTAAAGCATTTGTATTGAACTTCGAATTCTTTGCTGCACCCTGTGATTGACGTTGTACAGCTGCCGTTCGTAGCTTGAGACTCATGAGAACCAAATGATGGTCGCTTCCAATGTCGGCATTTCTTATGCTCCGAATATCGCACATTGACTTCCTCCATCGCTGCTGAATCATGATGTGGTCAATTTGGTTTTCAGTTTGACCATCCGGATGTACCCAGGTGATTTTGTTGCAAGTCTTATGTTTAAACACAGTTCCACCCAGTACAAGACGATTAGCGTTACAAAAATCGACCAGCAAATCGCCATTTTCATTTCTTGACCCCAAGCCATTTTTCCCCATGACGCGTTCCAGACCGTAGTTGTCTGATCCGACTTGGGCATTGAGATCTCCCATGACAATTATGATGTCGGCTCTTGGAACACCACTGTAAACTGAGTTAAGATGAGTGCAGAAAGCGGTTTTGTCTTCCTCGGTCGCTTCATTTGTGGGGGCGTAGCACTGAATTATTGTGACGTTGCGAATTTTTGAACGGAACCTTGCTGTCATTATTCTTGCAGAAATGGGCGCCCAGGATATAAGACTACGCCTTGCTTCTTCGTTCAACATAATTCCGACACCATGCAGCCTTTGGCCACCCTCTCTTTCATCCTCCCCGGAATACAGCATTCTCGTTTGCCCAGAGTCAGCTCTGTATTCGGCTCTTCCTCTCCACCTAGTTTCACTGATGCCCAGGATACTGATCTTAAGGTGAAGCATTTCACGCTCAACCTGCTCGTATCTACCTTCGCCGTACAAGGATCGAACGTTCCATGCTCCGATTTTCGTACGTATGCGGTAGCCAAAAGTATCATTTGCTCTTCTTAAAAGACTTCTTCTATTTGTTAACGATTCATTTATTGTTATGGCGTCTTGATTGACGCTGGTACACGAAAGATGCCGCACCCCCAAATCCGATGTGCGGTTTACAGCAGCCGAAGCTGCAGAAGGATTCTCCATAAAATGGTTACCTCTTGGGGACTCATTTCCAATTGTTGTCATATTTCATGTAATAGCATATATCCTTCCACCATGGTGTTTTCCGAGATACGATTAATAACATACATAAGCTCAGATTTGACAGGCACACCCGCCTTTTGTATGGTCAAACACATAACTGCTCGAGGCCGCCCACTATGGGAAAACAGACGCCTTTTGTAGCCGCCCAATATGGGTTACAGACGCTACCTGCTGCTGCCGTTGGCCTTTTAACAAAAACGCTCCTCCGCCACCAGATTATCATGCCGTTGACCGCCACCTGCAGTTCATCCGTCTTAAGGGGGCTTTTAACCATCCCAAGGACAAGTTTGTGCCCTGACCAGCAAAGCTGGGTTGTCTGCTTATCCCGGCATCCATTCGGTCCCCCTGCACGTTAGCGTTACCCACCCTCCACCACGCGGAGGTGTGCATAGGGATTTTCCTATCATTGAGCCTAGGGCCATATGGCGTCCTAGCACTCTCAAGTACTTTTGGAGGGCAAAAAAAAACTAGCATATAAACCAGTCTTAAATTTATTTTGTATAACGTCATATGATAGATGGTTCTTTTTACTACAATATTATCAAGTTTTTTCCTTAATGTTATTTATCTTCAAACAATTTATGTATTATTTTCGGTGTTTGTAAAAAAGCTGTGTTTAAGTTTACCACATACCACAAATAAAACATTAGTTATTGAATGAATACAATATGGTTGACATTGGTCAGTTAGAGGTGAATATTTCCGAAGTCGAAGATGGTCTTCTAAATTTGGATTGTGATAACAATCCTGGTCCTGATGGAGTCCCTCCAATCGTTCTGAAGAAATGTGCAGCTGCTCTTTCTGTACCTCTTTATCATATCTTTGATAGCTCTCTTGCGAACGGCGAGTTTCTCTCGGAGTGGAAAAAATCTTTTATCATACCTATTCACAAAAGTGCTCCTAAACAAGAAATATCAAACTATCGTCCAATCTGTAAACTGTCAACTATTCCAAAACTTTTTGAAAAAATTGTTTACGTTAAACTAGCTTTTTTACTGAAAGAATATATTTCACCATTTCAGCATGGCTTTGTTGCAGGCAGGTCAACAACCACCAATCTTTCAATTTTTCCCAATTTTATTTTGAATGAACTCGAAGAAGGATATCAAATCAATGAAATTTACACCGATTTTGCCAAGGCCTTCGATAGAGTCAGTCACTTAATTTTGATTGAGAAAATTGAAAGATTGGGTTTTCAATCAAGTATGTTGAAATGGCTGATTTCTTACCTAAAAGGTCGTATACAATTTGTATCAATTGACCAAATACTCTCGAACCCAATAGATGTAACATCAGGAGTACCCCAAGGAAGCCACCTGGATCCACTTCTCTTTCTTATTTTTAGTAATGACATGCCTGACATCTTTTCAAATTCGGTTCGACTTCTTTTTGCTGATGATTTAAAATTCTTCCGATGTAGATTTTATACATCGATGATTGTCTTCTTTTACAAGATGACCTTTTAAGGCTAACAGAATGGTGTAAAGTGAACCAATTATTTTTAAATGTCTCTAAATGCCATTGTTTTTCATTTTGTCGCAACTTTTCACCAGTTTTCTACGAATATAAAATTGAGAACAATGTTCTGGATAGAGTATCGGAAAAAAAAGACCTCGGTGTGGTTTTTGATTCTAAATTAAACTTTGTTAAACATTTGGAATACATTGTAGCCAAAGCTAACTCCATGTTAGGTTTTATGAAACGTAACTCTAAAGACTTTAAGGATCCTTATACTCTAAAATCTTTATATATCTACCTCTTATATTCGGTCAATTTTAGAATACTGTTGTGTGATATGGAATCCATACTACAACATTCATTCCTATAGAATTGAAAATATTCAAAAAAGTTTACTCGATTTGTAAAAACAACCATATTAAATGCCCTTTTTTGTTATCTTTGATTGACATTTACGCACCATCTCGACAGCTAAGGGAACGCTTTCTGCTACGAAAAAATGAACACCGAACAAACTATGCACTAAACGAACCTATAACTCGCTGTGTTAGTGAAACTAATATTATTTCTGTATTTATTGATTTCAACTGTCACACAAGCAGCATAACTTTAAAAAATAGCTTACTGTTGTACTTTTTAAATTAGAATCTCTATTTAATTTAATTATATTTATCTTTGTAGGTATATAACCAACTATGTATTTATTTATTAACTGTGTTTTTATTTCGCTAGTCTAATTGAAGATGTAAATGATCTCTAATTGATGTTAAACAAATAAACTAAACTAAACTAATAAAGCAAGTGTCATCAAGTGGTACGCTGATGAATTGAGAACGACTGAAGAGTTTTATTCCGCAACTTTTGGGCCAAAAAACGTTGGGACAATCGACAGCTCAAAAGTTTTTTCATGGTGGAAGTCAATGCCATTTTTGTGACTCAACGTCAGATGATCAAGCTGCACTCAAAGCACTAACATCATAGCCGATCAGCTTCAAAGTAGTTTCGTGGTGTGGATATGTAGAAGCAGGTTCACTTAACTTCGTAAGTAAATATATAAAGTCACACTTCATTGGGTATGGTGACGTTGGTGTTCAGGGCAATGAGGAAAGATTATGTTCTTTAGATTCTAAAATCGGTACAAGGACTTGCTCAATTGGGTCTAAGCCCTATTGTGGAATAGTAAAAAACATTATTGAAAACAAAATATTATTAAAAGAAGAGGAAGTCGTAAGATCCCAAAACTGTAAGAAAAATTTTAAAGCTGAGGTTTGCCAAACTATTATTTATTATTATTAGGAGCATTAACATCCTTAAAATAATAGCGGGTCTGCTATCTCCTTACAGGCCACTGTAAACTATGAAGCCACCTAAGTATTTTAGTCTTGTGAGCAGTGACACATGCAGATTCTGTTGCATCCAAGAAGAAATGCCGGACCAAATTCTATAGACACTGTAGCCACACGTGATGCACTTATGGGATCAAATGGAAAAAGCACTTGGAAGGATGCTACAAGGCAGAAGAGAGAGTGTCTTATTCCCCCTCCAAACACTCAAATTTCTAAGAGAAAAAATTAAAGAAAAAGAGTTGTCAGAAGCAATCTCATCCAGCTCTTGGTGGGGCGTATACGGCATTGGCACAATAGATCTTTAATTCACAGTGTGGTTACTCCAATATATATTATCTATTCATTAGAGTACCATCAAAAATTGCTTCAGCCCAAAAACGATAAAAAAAAATTCATTGTCTTAATACTTTCATATTTTTTTAAATTATAAAATTATATTACTAGTTGATTGAATAGACCTTTTTAAAAGGAACAATTACGTGCAAGTGCTTTTATTATTGAATATGTTTGTTTGGCATATAAGCATGCTTAAGCCCGAAAATGCTACTAAATTCACCCATGCGTTTCTAAGAAAATGGTCACACTGGCCACTTTTCAATATTTTTGGTATAACTCGAAAACTAAGCCGAATTTGGCAATTTCACACTTAAAACTTTTTGTTCAAAATTAAATTTTCTATCGAAATGGATACTTTGGAAAATATCTTATAAAAATTTAAGCAGGAAAAGTAAACAAAAACCTACATAATAAAAATCGAAAAATCAAAGATTTTTAAATATTTTTCTAAATTGCGCATAACTTTTTTCGGAGCAAAGATACGCTAAAGAAATGCTCAAAAAAGTAAAGAAGAGTCTTAAGGCCCTAATATGATATGTTAAAAAATTGACAGAGATATAGCCATTCAAACTTTACTATTTCTTATCATTTTTTACAGTTTTTGCCAGAAAGCTATTTTTTTGGTACTTCGTGACAAATTTAACATTCCTAGCTCCTAGTACCAAATCTTATGTTAATCGGACCAGCCGTTCGGTCTGTAGGTCTGAAAGCATTTTAAAACAGCCGAAAAACGAAATTGCGAACTTACATACTTTTTTATATTCCCTATAGTCGTAATGCCATATTATATCAAAATCTTGATTTCTAACATTTCTACATCTTACATTCTATAAATGTGACATTTCCAATATTCTACCGAAAAAGGGGCTTTCGGACCAAAACTGCGAAAAATTATAAGAAATGGTAAAGTTTGAATGAGCATATCTCTGTCAACTTTGAACAAATTTTACTTTTTGAACATGCCATATTAAAGCCTTTAGCTTCTACTTCATATGGTCTATACTTATTTTGACCCTATCTTTGCTTCAAAAAAAGTTATGCACAATTTATTAAAAAAATTTGATCTTTGTTTTTTTAAATATTTTTTAGGTTGGTTTTTGTTAACTTTTGCTGCTTAACTTTTTTATAAAATTTTTTGAACTTTCCTTTTCAATAGAAAAATTAATTTTGAACAAAAAGTTTGAGATCTAAAATTGTCAAAGACTAAGTTTTCGAACCATACCAAAAATATTGAAAAGTGGCCAGTGTGACCATTCTCTCAGAAACGCATTGGTGAATTTAGTAGCATTTTCGGTTTTAACCATGCTTATGGGCCAAACAAACATATTCAAAAATAAAAACCCTTGCACGTAATTGTTCCTTTATACCCTTCATTTTCCGGTCTATTCAACAGGCTATAATCACGTAAAACGAAAACGATCGGACTATGTCGTTTTGAAGATAGCTGTCTTTATTTGCATCCTCTATAGTCGCTGTTGCTGTAGGGGTAAATTAAATGTCCCCATTTTTTTGCATTAAGAAATTCGCGTAAAGTCTGCCTACACCGAATATACTTACTTACTTACTTATCCGGCTCCCGATCCATGAAGGGTCTCTGCCTGAGATATTGCGGTCTTCCATCGGTTGCGGTCCCTCGCACGCTCCCTCCAGTCGTCGAGACCAAGCGCTCTTGCGTCTGTGACCGCCTGGTCCCTATAGCGGAGGTTCGGTCTTCCTGGTCGTCTCGAACCTGGGGGCTGGGATTCGAAGATTTTCTTGGCTGGAGCGTTGTTGTCCATTCGCTCAATGTGGCCGAGCCAGTGTAGTCGACGTGTTTTGGCTCTTTGGACTACATCCACATCTTGGTACAGCTCGTACAGTTCACGATTGAATCTTCTCCTCCAATCGCCCTCTTCGCATATAGGACCAAATATCCGCCGAAGAATTTTTCTCTCGAAAGTGCCCAGGATCAATTCCCCTTTTTTACTTATCGTCCAGCACTCGGCGCCGTAGAGTAGAACTGGTAAAATTAGCGTTTTGTATAGCATGCACTTTGTCTCTCGGGAAAGGAGTTTTGAACCCATTTGTTTGGCCAAACCGAAGCAGCAGCGGTTCGCTAGGGTAATTCTTCGTCGGATTTCCACTAAGGTGTCCTTCGTGGAATTGATGTTTGTTCCGAGGTAGGTGAACTCCTTGACTACTTCGAAATTACTGCTACCAACAGTGACGTTTTGTCCTAGGCGATGGACAGATGAGGCTTTGTTTGTTGATAGCATAAACTTTGTTTTGTCCTCATTCACTTCAAGACCAACGCGTTTCGCCTGTTCATCAATAGCTGTGAATGCTTCAAGTACAGCTCTTTTGGAGCGGCCGATGATGTCGATGTCGTCCGCATAGCCAAGCAGTTGAGAAGACCTGTTGAAGATAGTGCCTTCCATGTTAACACCACTCTTGCGCACTATCTGCTCCAGGACTAAGTTGAAGAAATCACATGATAGAGCATCTCCTTGTCTGAACCCTGTACACGTCTGGAATAACTCGGATGAGCTGTTACCCATTTGCACGTTGCACCGCGTATTTTGTAACGTCATGCGGCATAGCTGGATCAGTCTTTTCGGGATCCCGAGTTCCGACATCGCCAATAGAAGCTCTTGGCGACTTATGCTATCATATGCGGCTTTAAAGTCGATGAATAGGTGGTGGGTCTCGACTTGAAATTCGTTGGTCTTTTCCAGGATTTGCCTCAATGTGAAGATTTGGTCTATCGTTGATCTGCCTGGCCTGAAGCCACACTGGTACGTGCCGATCATAGTGTTGCAGAAAGGTTTTAGACGCTCACATAGTACGTTGGATAGGATCTTGTAGGCAACATTAGGCAGGGATATGCCTCTGTAGTTCTTGCAGGACATAGGATCGCCTTTTTTGTAGATTGGGCATATGGAGCTATTTGACCAGTCGTCGGGCATACTTTCCTCCTCCCAAACTTGGTTGATGAGCTGGTGCATGCACCCTACCAGGACATCTCCTCCATACTTAAAGAGTTCCGCAGGTAGGCCATCCGAGCCGGCGGATTTGTTGTTCTTAAGCTTGTGGATGGCTTTCTTAACCTCTTCAGTACTGGACGCTGGGACTGGATCTTCATTGACTGGTCTTATGCTTCTTTGTTCCTCTATTGCCTCCTCTACATTATGCCCATTAAGCAGCTGCTGGAAATGCTGCTTAAACACGTCTACAATTCCCTGTGCTTCGGTGACTAGGTTTCCTTCGCTGTTTCGAAGAGCTTGCGTGCCAGTCCTATAACCAGATGCCAGTTGCTTGGCTGTTTTGTAGAACCGGCGGGTGTTGGTTGCGGTGCTAGACTCTTCGAGATACTTGAGCTGAGAGGCTGCGGATGCTCTTTTCTTTCTACGCAGGGTTTTTTCTTTTTCCTTCTCTTTTCACGGTACTCCTCTCTTGCTGCTCTTGTTTTCCGTTGCAGCATTTGCATTCGTGCATTTTCCGTCTCCTGCTTCAATACCGCGCATTCATCGTCATACCACGGGTTCTTTTTTCTGGGTGGTTGATAGCCTATGGTGGTCTCGGCTGTCTCCTTAATGATGTCGCGATAGCTTGTGGCTGGGTTTACGGCAGAGAGTTTCCCGGTCAATTGCTCACTGTAGTCTTTGGCTTTCTCAGATGTGCTAAGGCATGCAATGTTGAATTTCTTCCTTTGGGCGGTCTTCGTTTTCTTTTCGTTGGACAGTCGGGCTCTGAACTTTGTCACAACAAGAAAGTGGTCAGTGTCCACGTTTGCGCCTCGGAAAGTTCGCACGTCCAAGATGTTCGATGCATACCTTGCGCCAATTACCCTACACCGACTATAGGGGATGAAAATAAAAATCTGAAAAAATTCGTTTAGATCCGATTTAGACTCATACAAACATAAAAACTTAAAAAAGCCCATATAACGACTACCTGGTACCCATATAACCTGTGCTTTAAAAGTCAGCCATAAAAAGTAATGAGATCTTAAATATACACCAAGCTCTAAGTTCATGAAGTTTTATATCAAATAACTTAAGAGGAGTTATAATTTGGAGCTGTTTCGATATAACTCTACTTAAACCCTTTTGCTGATACTAATCTTAAAATTGTTCCGAAGCGAACAAGTCCAGGCATTTGCTAACTATTTGTTTGCATAATTAATTGGATAGGTACTTCCTTTTATACAACTTTGTATTTTTACTAATTGGTCAATTGTAGGCGTAATATTGTACTTAAAAAATATTTTGTAAAAGTAACTGATTTTAACTTGCTAATTTACATGAATTTTCTGTCAAAAAATGCCTTTAAGGAATTAAGAATAATAAATTAAATTTTTATCCACTAAACAAAAATTATCAAAAAATACCGTTAGGTATAAAAAAATTACTGTCAAAAATGCGTTTTTTCTAAATTTACAAGCATTTGTATTTTGTATCATTAAAATTTTTACTAAGTACAAAATTAAAAATGTTCTTAAATATTTTTTAACAAAAATACGCTTCATAATCTTATTTATAAAATCACCATTTCAGCTTGGAATACTGTTAAAGATTTATGTTCTACTTAAAAGCTTATGTGCTACTTTTTCCTCTGTATAAACTGTCAAAAAAGCGCTTATGTTCCACTTTCATATTTATGTTTTGTATCAGCAAATGGGCCTTAAAGTCTGTTTTTTTTTCATCCGATTAGGGCCCGTTTGCTGATACGAAACTAAAGGATATATGTTCTACTTAAAAGAGTTTGTTCTATTTTTTCCTCTGCGCGAACAAAAGCCCTTATGTTCTACCTAAATATCTAAGTTTCGTATCAGCTAAAGAGCCTAAGTCCCACAAAATAGGTATTTACGTTAATTGCATTGAAGAAAAACACTAATTAAAATGTATTTAGCTAAATTTAAAATTACCTTTTGGTTATCCGTGGCCGAAGTGGCCACATGATTGCTATATAACGATCAATACTTATAGCTACGAGAGTATACGCGCTCACTAACACAGACACTGCTTGCGAATAATTCACCAAATGACAAAGGACAATTCCAAATGGCCAGTAATTTAAAATCAATATCGACACAAACGAAAAGGGTACACAAAACATTGACATTAGAATGTCACCAACAGCCAAATTGGCAATGAAAAAGTTCGTCACAGTCCGCATTCTGGGCGTGGATTGCACAATGTAGCAAACCGTTCCGTTGCCCATGAGTGCAAATATAAATATAGATATGTAAAGGAGATATACACAGGACTTGAAGTAGCCACTGGACCAGCCTGCCATGTCATCACTGTCATCATTTGCTATGCTATCACAGGAATAGTTCCCGAAATGTTGTATTTCTCGATCGTCTTCGTAGGTTGTGTAATTTTTGAATTGCAACGCATGATAGCTTTCTTCACTCGCAATACGAGAGCCATTTCCGTCAATGCCTTTCGAATAATTTAAATAATCAAGGGCATTGTAATAGAATTCAGATTCGATGTTATGGTTTGTTGATTTTCCTATACTGGGACTTCCGCCAGCCAAGAATTCCTCCATAGTTGCCTTTGATTGAGTTGGAGTATTATTCGCATTTATTTATTTTATTACATAGTATGGAATGGATGATGAGCGTTGAAGAACACATTCGCCTTGATTCGGATTTTACTCATGGCATAAGTGGTATATCTGAAAATAGAAAAAAAAAAATATGTTCTTTAAAGCACTGTAGAGTAATAGTAATAAAAATTTTAGAACAGTCGTAAGATACAATGTAGAGACAGTACACATTTTAGAGGTGTATATTTGGACAAGATTTCACATATGTATGTACTTGTAAATATGTGAAAACAAAATAAATTTCAAGAATGGATTTGAATGTGAAAAAGCATGAAATATTTTTTTTTTATTTTAATAATTTAGTATGCATACATATGAAAGGTCCATGGGAAAAACGGCTTAAGTCTACTTGAATTGATTCCGAAAAAAATTAAGTTGTAAATTTATTACTACAATAATGCCTAATTCAAAGAAAAATAAATGAAAGTAACAAATTTTTCTGTCGAGCACGGAGCAAACATATATTGATTTTAACATCTTGAATTTTTTGCATGATACGCTGGCATGAGTCAAAAGGACCTTCAACGTTGGAACCAAAATTTCGAATATTTTATTTGAAATGTTCTTCTGAAAGAACCAGACATGATAATTGGAAACGGTTTTTTGCTTTAAACTCAGATATCACTAGGTTTTCAAAACAAAGTTTGAAATAAAATAGTTTTCACAAGCGTGACATTGGACCGTTTTTGAAATTCATTTAATTTTGACAAGACTTCGCCCGGAAGTATTTCGAATATAGGATATATTTGTTTCTTATTTATTACCTGTCCTATCGCAAGGTTTAACCAAAAGTTTTTTTCCTTTTTCAATATCGCTTTGCCTAAATTTTGGAGCAAAAGAAAAAAACTTCTGGAAACAATTTTTTAAAAAGTGTGCGTTTTTGCGAGTTTTGAAAATCCTATGTGAAAAGAGCTTTATTTCATCAGGTAGTACCCATAAAAATCTATAAGATGTCATCAGTAGTCTAGTTTTTTTTTTGTTTAAGTGGACTTAAGCCGTTTTTCCCCTGGATCCTTCACATGTATTGTACTTCCATACTATAGGTACTCATACTGTATTAAAATTGTAATGGATTGATTAAAATCTTGAGCTCGATTTTTTTTACGAATACCAAACTTGCACTGTATTAAAGCCAGTAAAAATCAGGTGAATGCCCTCCCTTTATTTACTTTGAAATTATCAGTTATTCTTTGAGTATCAAATGTATTTTGTTGCTTCTTTTTTAATTGATTAATTGGTTGGTAAACAAAATAAAAATTTATAAAAAATGTTGCTTAAGTGATGAATTACATGTACTTCATATTTCAGCTTCTGTCAACTTGTCATTTTCATATTGATAATATATTTGTTTTTGTCTACCTATTTGCTCTTGAATAGAAGATTAAAAGATGAGCTTTATGAATTATGCAGCGTCAGCTATTACTTAACAAAAACTCAGACAGAAATCAGAGGCCATGTCAGTGCCTGCCTTGAATAGTTTTGTTCTGCCGGAAAACATTAATGCAATGCGCAAGCTGATTAAACTTTGAAGGTTCTTCTCTTTATACTAAATTAATTTGGTATAAAGCCAGCATTTTTTGACTACCAATAAAACGTTTATGATAGTGACGTGAATTAACTCCAAACGAAATTTAGCCAAATTCTGAATTTGGCCTTATTTCAATATCAAAAACGAAATAACGCCATTTTGGTTGTATTTCTTATGCCCGATTGAAATAACACCAAAAAATAATCGAAATAAAACCAAATTTATCTCAACTAGTTTTTCGGCTTTATTGCAATGCGAAAATAGAATTAAGGCCAAATATTTCTTGTGAATCATTATTTCTACTTTATTATTTAAAGTTTCATTAAATACAGATTTTTTAAATGCAAAGTAAACATAGCATACACCCAACCTCGCAGCTACCCTGAATCCTTTAGCGAGTCCAAGCAGGGGGCTTGCAGGGGGGCAGCATGCCCACGCATACATACCTCACTGTTCATTCGTATATTTTTAAATCTTACCATCAAAATAAAGGAGACAATTTATTAGGTTTGTGGGGCCATGCTGCCCCACTGCAGCCCCCTGTTTGGGCTCGCTACAGGATTTGGGGTGGGTGCGATGTTGGGTTTATGCAAAGTTTCTTTTGCATTTAAAGAATCTGGATTAAGAGAAACTGAATTTATCCTTCCATTAAACTTCTTTTCATTACCCTCCTTACCTTATGCCAGGAAAAGTTTTCAGTTTCGGCAGAATTATTTGAAAATATAAAATAAGTTGAAAACGAAATAAGACCAAATTGGTCTTATTTCGGTTTCATAAATATAATAAAACCAAATTTTAAATTTGGTCTTATTTCGTTCTTGAAGACGTAAAAGACAAAATCTTTAAATCTCGGCTTTATTTCGTTTGGCGTTATTTCACGTCGCCTCACCTACAATATGAATACATATTTTAAAAGTCAATCGGAACAGAAAAGTTATTCAAATACTTTCAAGAGTTTATCGATTTTTTCTAATAAATAGTTATTGCGAGATAATCATTTCCTACAACTTTAATTCCAAATGTCGAATCGATTAGTGTCGGTGCACTCTCATATTTAACTTGTGATTTTCATAAACAAAAATTCCCAGTGGACTGGACTTACAATAAGGCCATTTTCAATCTTAAATAATTCTTTTTGTTTTCCGCATCAATCATACACAGCAATTCAGGGATTTCACGAAAGTTCTAAGCAATTCAAATGGGAATGAAATTTTACCATGTTGACAGTTAGTTGATAGGAGTTATTTTAGGCAAAATCCCCCAACCCCAACTCTATAACTGCTGAGAAAAACTTGCAATCAACACTGCGCAAACAAAAAAATTGTTGTTTATTGTTTGGGTATCAGTCAGTATGCACTCTCCCTGCTGTATGAAAATTTACTTTTCCAACCGAGTTTAAAGAAGACAAATTCTTCTGGGTCTGACTTTAGAATTGGCATAAGAAGCACAAATTTTGTCATATAGTTTTTATATCAAAACCACAAGATTGATTTGTTGGAGTTTTTTCTATAATACATATTGTTTAATTCATTGAACACAAGCGTTTAAGTTTGCTGGGCTGTAATGTGTAGAGTCCTTAATTGCGTTTAAATTTAAAGATTAATAATCTTAAATTAAAAAACAAAAAAAAAAATACTGAAGTGTCGCTTACTTGTTCCATTCCACTCGGAATAATATAGAAATCTTCAGAATTGAAAAATCGATATTACCATCTGTCAGGGTCAAATCATCCTTTCCAGCTAAGCTCAATCAGATTTTAACATGGTATTAATCAACACCCAAAAAACCCTAACTTTGATACCAAATTAAAATTAAAATTGCTCATCACTGATTAGAAATAAATTCAGCTAGTTCCCGAGAACGTTGTTAGAAAATGAAAACTATTTATTTTATCAAATGGTGATGGAGAATTGCAAGAATTCATATTTCTGTCGATGAGTGGTTTCCAGAAGAAAATAATTATAAAATGGAGTAAAATTTGAAAAGCCAAAGATAATGGGACACAACGGTCAACAAGACCAAAACAATCATTGGGTGATTCTTAGCAAACTGATACTTTTATCTCCCTCGGCGATTTTAGGCATTTACCTAGTATTTTATCCACTTCTTACAACTGTATTAGCTAGTAGATCATGTGTTATGGCAGACCAATTCCGAAAAAATTACAAGTGTATATATTTCTTACAAACTGTTTTATATTTTAATGTCACTACCGTGGCATGTCCCAACCCTGAGATTACCAACTATTTTGTTAGAACTCCACTTTAATTAAACAACCAAAATTAATTTGAGTTATATTTACATCTGCAGCTTTAAAATTCCATATTTTTATAAGTTATAACTCATTTACAGAATTTGCAGTTTGAGCTCAAAATTTTTTCCAGAGTTTTGAAGAAAATAAAATTAAATAATTTGCTTTTATTTTCGCGTTCATACAGCAAATGACTCTCTTCATCAAAAATTTGACATCAGTTTGGCATGAAAAAATGGTCACTATCGTGGTATCCGTTATTTCAAACACCACATACCTACTTTTATTCATGGATCGAAACATTTTTGAATAGAGTTTCCTAAACTTATCTTAAATCTGTTCGGAAAATATTTTGACTATAACAGTCTTTTTGCATATTAGATTTAGGTATGAAAATGTCAATACCGTAGCAAGCAAAACCGTGTCACTACCGTGGCATTTCATCATTTTGTACATGTAAAATCTGGTGTAAAAAAAATTAACACTTGTTGTGCGATCACTTTCAGCATTAACTTTAGTTATCATAACAATCATTATGGCATCAAAAAAGTTTGAGAAATCTTGAGCTATAAGAAAAAGTAGGTGATATGCAACTCAGTCTTCAGCCTCGTAGCCAGAGAGGAGGCTTAATGGGCTGAGACCCTCGAAATTATTTGTATCTCAACAGTTTTATTACTAGCTTAAACTTTTTAAGTAAATATTGCAATCAATAAAAATACAATTGTAAATCACAACACATTCGGATGTTTACAATTTGTATTCGATTTTTTACATTTACAACTATGTACATATGTGTAAAGTCCAAAGAGAATGGGACCAATAAAGTGATATTGAGGATTTTTTCCAAGCCCTACGGACATTGTACGAATAAAATGAAGATGGTGCTAAGCAATTTGCACGAAAGATGTGCATTTTTTTCAAACCCAGAGGAAATCGGATGAAAAACGAGGATGAGTCTTATAGCAATTAGAATCAACGTAGGCTCTATTTATTCCAAGCCATAATAAGCCCAACTAATCAAGGCTGAGGCTTAACTAACAAGTTTTCATATTGGCTTCATCTTTCCCCAAGCTCTAACTACTAAGTCTAAGTACTTGCTTGCCAGTCGTAATACATTTATCAATTTTTTTAGGCTATTGATTGTGTCCTTAAAAGCAGGGCAATAAGGAAGTAAGACATTCATGGAAACCCCTTCAAAGGGGTCATTGAAGATGAGAAAACCGTGGAGTGATATTAAATTAGAGGGTGCATTTCGGAGAGGGGGGTGCAAAAGCACCCTTTTTGGTTTTTGCATATACATAACTCGAAAACGAAGCAAAATTTCGAGATAATTCTCCGAATCTTTTTGTAGAGAATAAAATTTACCATCGAAATGGATTTTTGAAAAAAAAAGTTAAAAAAAAAATTAAGTTAGCTAATAAATGTGACAAATCGCATTTTTTGTTTTTTTTTTTACTTATTTACTTATAACTTTTTTACCAGCAGAGATAGGTATAGGCATTGCTCCATACAAAAGAAAGATAATTAAATTTCCTGTAAAATGAATTATTCAAAAAACTGTTTGGATAAAAATCAACCGAGAAATAGTCTTTCAAACTAGGCTGATGTTTAGTTATTAAAGCTTTATAAATGGCATTTTTGGCTATTTTGATGGACTTGTAAGACTCAAACTGGGTGTATTAGGGAGTCATGACCAGGTAAGTCAAAAATAAAAGTCAAGTTTCAAATTGTTCGCAGTTTAAGGGTTGCCATTTATTTTTTTTTATTTTCAAAATTTAAAATTATAGTCAAAATCAACACACTTGCTTTTACAAAGCCGGGTTTTGATACATGTTAACGTAGGTATACCTTCTCAAACATGAAAAAAAAATACTGTTAGACCAGTTTTGCGGTTGAAGGTCTTTGCCAGATCAACTCAACATTTTCTAAGTAGGTATTAAAGAAATAACTTTTTTATTCTTTAATACCTAACTCGTGTGGCACTATTTTGTCCATATAACAAAAGGCATAAACTACCAAATACTCCGGTTTGTGAAAGTAGATTTGTTAGTTTTGATAATTATTTAAAAAATTAGAAAACAAAAGGGAAAAAATCACCAACTTTATAACATTAAGAGCCGTCTGGCATGCATTATCGACAGCCAAACTCGTCTGGCACAATTTTGTCTCTATTTAAGGAGACATTAGCTAACATATATTGAGATCCCAGCTTTGTAAAACAATGTTTGAGAGTTATTTGAAATTAAAAAAAAAAGTAATTTCTTATAATACCCACTTTGACAATGTTGAGCTGGCAAGGACTTTAAACCGTACAACTTGTCTGGATCTATTTTTTTTTCATGTTCAAGAAGGTATAAGCTAACAAGTGTTCAAAACCCGACTTTGTAATAGCAAGTGTGATGATTTTGGCAATTATTCTGAGATTTGAAATATATGGCAACCCTAAAACTGTGAAAAATTTGAAATTTGGTTTTTATTTTTGACTTAACTGGTCATGACTCACTATAACACGCAGTTTGAGCGTATAATCTATTTTTTTTCGGTCGATTTTATGCAAACCGTTTTTTTTTTAATTTTATTTAAAGGAAATTTAACTATCTCTGCTGGTAAGAAAGTTATAAGCAAATAAGTAAAAAAAAGTGATAAAATGCACGACTGGGTCGCACGTACTTGCTCTTATGTTCAAGACATTGCAAGTTTAAGAAAATTGTATACAAAAACATGGAAATTATGAGAGAAAAATGTAGAAATGCATGAAATACGACATATAAATTGGTTAAAACAATTCTTTTGAAAGTTTGAGGTGAAAAAAAAGAATGCCATCTTTGTATATAAAAACTATAGTAATATTATGAAGCTTGTTTTGTAGTTCGCTTCGTATACTGGTGTGGCGCTGAGTTATACAAAAATTTGACAGTGGAGATTAAGGGATAGGAATATCATAAGGACAGAAGAACAAGTAGCAAGAAAGAGAGGATTGTTTAATTTTTATTCGTATTAAAATAAGGCGAGTAAATGATACATCCGAGTCACAATGCGAAAGAGCATAATAAGGCACAGAAAATGCAAAAATATTTGGTTGCTATGTTATTTTTTTGTCTATTCTTTTTGAGCATAGGGAACGAAAGCGTATGCATGTTTGTTTGTATTAATGTACATACAAACAAACATGTATACGTCTTTCAGTTTTTTTTATTTGTTTTCCTAGGTTTGACATTTAAGTTTATCAAGAGGCGCGAACAACGTTGCGATATTTCGATATAAACAAATTTCGATCACTGATATATGTAGGTTATGCTATGAATTTTATTGAAAAATCGGAAAACGGCTTCCGAGAAGAATTATTATTGCAAAGGGAGGTAGGTAGGTATAAATAAAAAAAGTTGCATGGAAAGCAATTTTACATATGTAAGTATATTTGATATAAAATTGATTGCAGAAAGGAAACGACTCAAATTTCAAATGTTTATGACGGTGTTCACATTGGACTGACTCCGACTTATTTTGACATTCATCCAACGTGTTTTGTTCAGACACAAACTAATGTGAACACCAGCAGACTCACTTTGAAGTTGAGAAGTCGTTTAAAGAAAACACAAATCTTCGCTCGTTGAGGGATTAATTAATTTTTTTTCATTCCAAAACTTTAATTTAATTTATTTAAAATATTTTCAAATGAAATTGAATTGAATTGTGTAGTATTTGTTTGCCAAAAAAAAAATTACAGAGAGAGAAAGCAGTTGTCACAAAAGAAAACGTCAACAAAAATCCATAGAACATAGCATTAAGCAAAAAATTCACTAGTTTTTTGCTTCTCTGCTTTTGTTCGGAGAACACTAGAAAAAATAAAGTGATTGGATTGTTTTTACCCTTTTTTGTTATTAAAGTGTTGTATCCTTTAAATACCAATCGTTTGATTAATTAATTTTCAATTATAGATTATAATTACAATCTTTATTTTCGAAATAAAGATTGTGACGTCACAAAACCCCATGATGGTGAATTGGTAGTATGAAATGAGCATTCTTACTTTATAATTCAAGTTAAAAGTTCAAGTGAGCTCAACTCAAATTTTCTTCAAAACTTTAGGCCTGTTTTTGAGTGCATTTTTATCTTCGCTTAGTAAAAGTAGCATACTACGTACAACAACAATTTTGTATAACTCCGTATTGTTGTTGTATTTAACACGCTCCTTTTTGTAAGCGAAGATAAAAATGAACTAAATACAGGGCTTTTTATTTCTATTTAAAGTGTCCAAAAACATAATCAAATTTCCTCTCAAGGGCATTTTAAGACAATTTAACACATACAAGGTAGTAAATCATAATCCTTAAATCTGTTCTCTTTTTAAAAAATAACACTGAAATATACAAGAAATACTGAATTACCAATAAGTACTAGGAATGTTTTCTTTTGGTCAAACATTTTAGCTAAGAGACATAAGCCCTATTTTTAGTGTACGTGCATTCTTTTCCGCATTACCCATTGAGGTAGAATACAAAATGCGTTTTTTTTATTGAGGTTTCCCCGGTAGGCCTATTCCTCGTTCTAAAACTACTAAATGTATTACATCATGCATCAAAATTAAATAAAACAGGTACATGCGTTTTTTTATCGAGGTTTCCCATTCCTCGTTCTATTACTACTAAATAATGTCTATATATTGCACATGCGTTAAAAGAGGATTATTGAAAAAATACGTGTAAATCGTGGTTTTTTTTTAGTGAGGTATCCCCGGTTGGCCTATTCCTCATTCTATTACTACTTAAAACTATTTAATGTATTGCACATGCATCAAAAAATGTAACTAACCTAAAAACAAAGTAAAAGTATAATACAAAAGAAAGTATTATGAATAAAAATATTCCTATCTTTTACGGAAAGAAACGTCCCTGAAACTAATATGAAATATTTTGCCAAAGGAAACATCCTACATCCCTAATATGAAAATAAAAAGCACTTTTGCCGAAAGAAATGTCTATTTGGGTCATGTGCATGACAATCATTAATTTAAAAATCTACAGGCTTTTTTTTGATGGCTTGATATCCTTATTAGTTTTCTTTATTGTCAATATAATTAATCCTCGCAGCAGAAATGTTGTTATAATTTCTTTATGCTCCGATGCACAGTTTGTCCCTACAATACTATCTTTCATTATTTCGGAAATCCAAGTTTCCACTAACCTTACTTCATGCTGTCTTTGCGCGAAATTGTCTTAGAAAATTGATTGGAGAGTTCTAACAGCCCTTTCGAAAAGGATTGAAGGAACTGTCAACTTTCCATATTCCGAACTTGTGCTCATTGACGAGTAGGCTCTCAGTTTGATCAACAAAGTTTGTTGCCGTTCTTTGCTTACCTCGTCCTCACCGATCATAAACTGTGAGCAAGTCTCACACTGCAGTTTCTTTTTAAGTTTGCCTGCTGCAAACCCAGCGTAATAAGCAGCCGCTGCTTTTTGTAGTTTGTCGGAAAATATATCTGTTTCCTTAACACTCGTGTCTAATTGCATTTGCTCTTCTTCATCACTCGAGTCCTCACCATCACTTAAATCTTCTTCTAGGGTATAAACCAATTTCTTAATCAAGATGTTATCCTCTATAGGCTCATCAATCTCAAAATCCCTATCCTCGTCTTCTGACTCAATTTCCATATATACTTCGTAGGTGGCACCCTCCAGAAGTGGTTCTGCTCCTGCATCTTCGTATGCTGAGTGTTCACTTGAACTTAAATGCAGAAAAATGATTTGCTTGAGATTTCTAATAAACCTCAAAGCAGAAGGAAATTTCTCATAAGAACCTCTATTGTTGCGCACCATAGAAAATAAATTTTCAGCAGCATCGGTATTGAGATGTGAGAGTAAGAAATAATTCTGTTCCTTACTTTTTAAGAATTCCCACATCTGAATTATTCCCAACAGCGTTTGCTGCAATCCCTTAAAGCAAGGTGGGATTTTATGTGAACTACTCGACCTCCACGTGCATACCCAATTCCTTGCTTTTTTCAATTCCTCTAGAGTGTCTGTTGTTTCTGAAAGTACCTTCTTATTGGGATTCTTAGAGTAGCGCTGGCTAGTATTTAATATGTCAAATAAATCGTTCAACCGTTTAATAAATCTCGCTGTCCCCTCAGCGGCTTTTATTTCCTCCGCAGTTTTGAAGCAGTTGGAATTCAACGCATATAGGATTCCACTATAAACGTTATCACTAAAGACTTGCGTAGCCAACTTAACTGATAACTTTTCAAAGGAATTTGGTTTGATATGGGCCCTTGTAAGTTTGAAGAAAACTTTAAAGGTGTTGCTTTTGGAGTCTTCTTCGAAAATCTTTTCTAGAATCGTCCAATCTACTACATCGTCGCCTATATAAATTTTATGCTTAAGAAGTATATTTCTTATACTCTTAAAAAGATGGGGATAGTCATGGAGTAGAAAAATCCTTTCATTTTCTATCTCCACATATGGGTTTTCCTCAAGGAAAAGAGGTGGTCCAAGGTTTTTATAAGCAGAAAGATTGTTGGATCCTTGGTCACAACTCATTGCAACCACCGTAAGCCCACATTTGATAACACCTGTAACTATGGTGACTATCATCCTGGAAAGCATTTCCCCTTTTGGACTCCCTACGTAATAAGCAATGGTTTGCTTCCAATTAGTATTAAGGCCTCTAAGTGTAAACGCCATTACCCTAGAGGCTATTGTATTTTGCTTTCCAAACTCCCCGAAATCAGTGTACCCGTAAATAATATCTTCCTTGATATTATACTCTAATTCCTTTTGAATACTCATTTCGTCGAATAACAATACGCACTTCCTGTCCATGGGCGTCATGGATTTTGCTTTGTCAGTTAGCATATCAGTAATCTGTTTGCTAAGACCCGCTGGAAGCCGTATTTCTGAGTGCCATCGGTAAATCGTACTCACTGATGGCAGTTTGAATCCTATGCTTAACATAAACGAATAGGAAGACGGGGATTTGAAAAAAAAATTCAAGAACAAATCTTTTTCCTTGGGTCCCCAGGGTGCATGCGCCTTGTGGAAGAGCTGCGCTAGGATGAATGTGCGCAACTCTTCAGAAAACCCTTCCATTTGAACCTCTAAGTCTTGCTGAAGCCTATATTCCCGGTTTTGCTTAAGTTTTTTTGGAGTTCGGAAAATATAACGGGGAATAACGCTCGCCCGATTTATTTTTCGTGCTGCGGCTGCCTTGTAGGAACGTAGCTTTGGGGATGGAAACTGCGAAGGTGAAATTTGTGATGTAGAAGGTACATCTCCCAAGGAATAATCTCTAGCATATGTTTTGGTAACATGAGCAGCCAAGTTTATATGGGGTAAAGATGGACTGGAGGGGTTGGATGAAGGTGAAAGCGATGCCTGACGTAGAGGTGGAAGAGGGGGTAGAGGTGCAAGTGGTCGTGGTCTTGAAGGTGGTGGTAGAGATGCAAGTGGGCGTGGTCTTGGAGGTGGGGGTAGAGATGGAAGTGGGCGTGGTCTTGGAGGTGGAGGTGGAGGTGGAGGTAGATTTGGCCGTGGAGGCACGGAACTAACGATTGCAGAGGGCACCGTAGTCGGCTGCTTCGGTGGCCTCCATGCCCCCATCATGGTAAGACATACAGAGTCAACAACACTATCAGAGCAATTGCAAATAGATGCAGAAGACTTTGGCAGTGCGTTGCGTGTAAGAAACTTCCGAGCGCATCTCGGAATGATATCCTTAGCATAGAAGTGCTTTTCACACATGCTTAGTTTATCATTTTGTACAACACCCCCATGTTTAATCCATATTTCTCTTCGGTGGTCTGTTGGAAGTCTAAAAAATGAAATAGAACCTAGTGGTCTTTGCACCTCACCACAATTTTGGTAACAACACTTAACCATGGTTACTTTTCTTTCGCGTAAATTCAAGAAAATAAATCACGAGAACTAATGAAGGTAAAAATGGTTTTTAAGAAGTGGGTACGAAGATTGATTACTAAATAGGAAAAAAAAGTGAGTAAAATATGAAGCTAAGGTTCAATATGAGTTTTTAAACTATTAATACGAAACTTTCAGTAAATAAATTTAATATATTATTAAGTAAATAAGCAAGCTAGTAAATTGTGAAATAAAGCAAATGAAAAAGCAAGTAAGTAATTAAAATAAGGTAAGCAGTTAAGTAAGTGAATAAATAAATTAATTAGTTTCTTAACGAAAGTTAATTGATAAGTTCAAAATTTGAGCAATTTAATAATAAACTAAAAGAATAAGCGGTTAATAAGGAAGAAAAGCAATTAATAAGTTAAAAAGTAAGGTAAGTACGTATGGAGGTAAGCAAATGAGAAAGTTAATAACTAATTGAAAAAGTAAGCAATTAAGTTTATTAAGTTAATAAATAAGAAAATTAATTAATAAGTAAGTAAGTTAAGAAGCAAGTAAATAAGTAAGCAAATGAGTAAGACAATGAGTAAGCCAATAAAAAAGTAAGTAATTACCCTCTACTACTGAGAAGTAGTTAGTTAATAAGTCAATTAGTTACTAAATGAAAGTTACTTGATAAAGAAAAATTTTTAGCAATTTAATTATTAATAAAAAAGTAAGCGGTTAATAAAGAATAAAAGCAATTAATAAGTCCAAAAGCAAGTAAGTAAATAAACAAGTAGGTAAGCAAATGAGTAAGTTAATAAATAACAGAAGCAATTACTGAGTAAATTAAAAGGCGAGTAAGTATATAAATAAATAAACAAATGAGTTAGTAAATGAATAATTAAAGAATTATGTGAAAAGCAATTAATATAATTAAATAAATTAGCACATAAACAAGAATATAAATAAATATTGAAAAAAGTTAGCACTTAAAAAATATTAATATTAAGGAGTAGGTAAGTTAAGCGATAAAATGAGTATGTAAGCAAATGAGTATTAAGTAAATGAATAGTTAAATAAGTAGGTTAAAAGCAACTAATATAACTAAGTTAATTAATAAGTAAGCAAACAAAACAAGAATATAAATAAATATTGAAGAAGTAAGTAATAAAAACTAAATTCAATATTTATTTTTTTTTAAATACGCCCTAATACACCCAATAGATATAAAAATTATTCAAAAAATTTAAAATTTGAGCTACCCTGTAAATTAAAAAAGTTGAAAAAGTTTGCAATTAACAAACTTACCTCACTTTTAAACAAAAATACAAATTGGAAAAAATTAAAATCAAGAATTTATAACTTTTACAACACTTCACTGCAATTAGGATTAAAACACCCAATGAATTGAAAAAAAAAATCTGAAATTAATCTTTAAAAGCACAAAATGGACGAAATTATCACTATAATGGGAAAAAATAAGAAAAAAAAACTTAGGAATAGTTTCAAAAACTAAATTCCTGTGGCAAAAATGTATGAAAGGTCTAAATGAATAAGAAATTAAGTTTATTTAGCACTTTTTATTGACTTTAGAATTTAAAAATATCACTACGTAAAAATGATCAGGGAACACCAGCACCAATGGGCAGACAATAAAAAAAAACCCTTAGGAATAGTTTGAAAAACTAAATTCCTGGGGCAAAAATTCAAAAAAGGACAAAATTAATGAAGAATTAAGTATATCTAACACTTTTTTAAGAATTTGGTAAAAATTTTGGGGGCATCACCAGCACACAATGTGCCTTTTAAAACCGTTTCCGAACCGAATAATTTCCAGTGGCAAATATTTCTAATTCACACACTTTTTGCAAAGACAATAATCACAGCTAAAAATTATAATTTTTCACTTTTATTTGGTAAATATATGACTAAAATTTAATCGAAATTGAAAAATTCAGATCAAAAAATTAGAATTATAGAACGTTCAAGGCAAAGCACGCACAATAGAACTGATTTTAGTTTATTCACCGACGCTGAAACAGAATCCAAAAAAGGCGCGAACAATTGTTTGCAAATAATATAAATGTATATAATTTCACTAATACACCATTAACCCACAAACCTATATTATCCCATACAACAGAAAAATAACCGTAAATTTGCACCACGTATATCTGACGTTTTCTCGTTCTTTAATTTATATTTCCTCTTAATCGTCAACAAAATTATTCTTTTTTTCTCTCCCTCAAACTCCCTTCAAATTAGTATAAAGTATTCTCGTTCTACTATTATCGGTTCCTCTTTCTTCATATCCTTATTCTTATAAGTCTACACTAATCGTCTAAGTCTACATTTTTAGTTCCCTTAGTGCCTAAAAGATGTCGCCAGTATCGCTCGTTGGCATAATATTACTATAGTTTTTATATACAAAGATGCCATCTTATTTCTAGATTAAATATGATTGTATGGGAAAAAAAATTTAAATCGTTTGAGCGGTTTTTTAAAAAATTAATTTCTAATATATAAAATTCTCAAAACATTTTTAAGAACAAATTTTGGTATGCAGACCTAAAGTACATATTTATATGTATACAAAAACAAAATTTGAAAAAAAATTTCCAACCCGTTTTTGAGATATCGAATTTTCAAAAAAAAATTGAAACTTTTCTTAAAAATCCAAAAACTTCTTTTTGAAAATTTTGATATGCAATATCATTTAATCATATTTGATATTTGTATATAAAAAAATAATCTAAATCCGTTAAAATACGTTCTATGACAGAGGTACTATAAATAGTTGCTAAGTGTAAAATTTTATAGTTTTTGGTAGTAGACCGTACTAATTTAAATATATGAAAAAAGTTTAATCAAAATCGTAAGAGTCGTTTTTAAGCAAAAAAATATGTATTTTCCTTTGCGGTTTTTTAACTTTCGTATGGAAGGTACCGTTATTTCTTCATTAATGTAAATTTTTGTCTAAAAATATTGTAGAGTATCTTCTAAAACACTCTTAAGTATCGGGTTTCAAAAAATTCGATCATGTCGTTTTCGAAATATGCAGATATTTGATTTTCCAAAAAAAAATTTAAAACATTTTTCAAAATCTGAAAAATATTTTTTCAAAAATCTTGGTACACAAAACTATTTATAGTTCTAGGAAACTTCTGCTAAAAAAAATTATTGAAATCGGTCGTACCGTTTTGAAGAAAATCAAAAATTAAAAAAATGGTTCTTCAAGAGGTACCATTAATAACCATTTTGGAAATAGCCAATGGTAGCTAGTGCTTAACCTTAGCAATTATTGATATTGTAATTTATTATGTGTTAATAAAGTTTAATAATAATAATAATACATTTTGGAAAAATTGTCGAGCCGTTTTTGAAAAAAATACGATTATGTAAAATTGCTAAGAAAAATTGTATGGCAGGTACCGTTATTTTAGTTCTAAGAAAAAAATTTAAAAAAAAAACGTGTGGGCAGAATCACCAAAAACTACTATGTACCAAGTTTGAAGCAAATCTATCGAGCCGTTTAGGATGTAGATGAACAGACAGACAGACAGACAGAATTGTGCCACCCACTTTTTTGGCGTTCTCTGTCATCATAATATCATGTTTGATTGTTAACTCAAATTTTTTTTTTGTACGAATCCAAAACTTACCTTATAGTACCTATACCGCAAGGAAAAAATGCGATTTTTCACATAGCCTATTGGGCAAAAGAAGAATACAACAGTATTGGATGGGGGGTATATATCCTCCCGTTTAGGCGGGAGGGGTAATTTTAAGAAAAGTTGACTTGACAAATATAAAAATAACTAAATAAGTATGAAGTTTTAATATTTAATTATTTTATAAATTAGATTTTTTATTTAAAAAAAAAATCAAAGAAAAAAATATTCTTATTATGTAATTCGGAATTGTTTTCTCAATTCCTCATTGATGGGATCAATATATTGCTTTACCATAACATTAATGTGTAGCCATATTGCTGTTTTTAACAACAAAATCAAGTTCATGGATTCCCAGTCACGTAGGTATTGGGCTAAACCAGAGAGCTGATGAACTTGCGAAAGACTCAATATTAGAACCATACGATAAAACATATCTCTTTTTCTATAGAGATTTGAAGGAAAGAATTAAATTTACTATAAACGATAAATGGAAACACAAATGGGAACAGGTACCAATTTCAAACAAACTTCGATCTATCAAAGCGACAACTGGAGGATGGTTTAGCATCGACTTTTTAAAAAGAAAAGATTCAATAGTTTTGACAAGATTGAGAATAGGGCATACCAATCTTACACACAAGTTTTTAATTGAAAAAAGTGACCCAACTACTTGTTTGTGTGGTAATATACTTTCAATTAAACACATTTTTTCTGATTGTCCGAATTACATAAACTCGAGAAAGCTTTTTAAAATAAATAATTTTGATATTATTGGTTCCGAAGATATTCATGATATTGGGAATATTTTGGAGTTTATGAAGTCAGTTGGATTATACGAACGAATATAAATATAATATATAAAAGTAGTTAATATAAGCATTAAAAATATTGAATAGTATTTCCAAATGGAAATTATTAAATAATAATTTAACTATGACCCACCACGAATTTACATATCTGTGGTGTTTGGTAGAAACATGATAACTCCATTTTAAAATTTGCCTCCTTACCTCCACTTTAAATCGAGCTACAGACTAAACGAATGAACCGATTTTTCTCAAATTTGAAACATAACTTTTCAAGGACTATGTTCATATATGTTCCAAATTTGAAGAAAATCGGTAAACTTATTTAGGCCTTAGCACGATTTAAAGAGGACGTTAAGACGCAAATTTAAAAATGGAGTTATCATGTTTCTACCAAACACCACAGATATATAAACATCATTTTTGTTGTTCATACCATGCCAGAATAATAATTTTTTAATAAAAATAAATGCAAACTCTAATTATGTTAAATGTTTAAATTTAATTTAATTTCAAGAATTATATTAAGTCATTGTATTTTATTGTAAATGAATTTAATTTTTTTTTTTTTGTGAATTTAATTTTTGTTGATATAATAAAATTGAACATTATGTACAGTCGGCTCCCTCTAAGTCGAACTCCCTCTAAGTCGAATTTCCCTCTAACTCGCACTTTTTAACCATTTTTTGTACTCCCCTCAAATCTCCATAGTATGTTTATTTATCTAATAACTCGAATTTTCGCAAAACTCTCTCTAACTCGAACTCATTTCGATATCCCGTGAAAATTCGACTTAGAGGGAGTCGACTGTATATAAATCTTTTCAAAATGAATATTATGTATTATATTAAAAAAATAGAAACATGTACCTATATTGTATTAATATAAGAAACCGTAAAATTAAGTTTATATAAATGAAATGTTTATAAATGGATAAGGGCCTAAAAAACCTTAAGTGTTGAAGGCCAAAATAAAACTTTTTAAATCTAAATCTAAATCAAGTTCATGTGATCCAATCGTGCTTCGGTTTATTTTTTACATTAAATATACAATTATTTAAATATACATATGTATGATGTATAATAAATGTCAATTCAAAACAAATACCAAACTATTTTAACCCTTTAAAGAATAGGTATAGGTACCCATATCCTTCATGTTCAAAGACCAAAAGAATTTGAAATAGGCATATTTCACATTAAAAAGGACTGGAATTTAATTTGATTTTATGGGAATTTCGAAACTGAAATCCTCCCAGTTTAATTTTATTATATGTATGTATTTTTTTTATAAAATATAAATAGTCACATCCGGAAACCACGATTCAATAATAAATATCGATGACAGAATTTTAAATTTTTTTATTGAAAAAATATTTTATTTTATTTTAATATGCAAGGATGTGTTAACTAGCAGGAAGCGCATACCATTTCGTTTTAAGGTCGTGCTTAACTTAATATATTATTCAATTTATATGAAGTAAAAATGCTTATACCAACATGTAACTTTATTGAATTGGTATATCTAGTAGGTATATACACATACATATATGTGTATGTGGGATGTAGCAAATTAATTTAATACCTACCTCTCCAGAAACATAAGAATATACTATGCTATGCAAAATTGGAAGGAGAATTTCTTGTTTTTTTTTTTAATAAAAGAGAAATATTATAATATTATAAAAGAGCATCATCTTTTATTTAAAATGTATATTCAGAGCTTTTCTTAAAACTCAGCAATTTATCAAGTAAATCCAAGACAATGTGTGTGTTTCTGGAATTATATTGAGTGTGTTTCTATCTTTATTCTATATGCAGACAAGAAAAGATAAAATAAAATACCAAAATGTTTATCCAGAATATCCAGGAAAGATGGAATAAAGAAATTAGAAAAATAAATTATAAGAATGAAGAATAATTGTGGCGTAGGCTCTTTTTTCGATATTGCCATTGAATACCTACTGAGAAACGGAGTTCCATATTAAAATAATTATATTGAACAAACCCATTATATCTTCAAATCCACTCTTAAAACGGAATAAAAATAATGCATTCCAAATAATTAAGAAATCTACAAAAATATTATTTGTTGACCCGGAATATCCCACCAAATAAAGAAACGCAAAGTAGTACAGGAGAATTTGGCTCGAAATAGGGCCGATTTGGATGTAACTTAGGTATATGAGATGAGTTTTTGGCGGAAATGAATCAAAAATAATATAAATAATGCAATCGCTAGCTACATCAGACAGTAGTTGTGCTAAAGGCAGGGAAAAAATGGTTTCAAAACAGAGGTCCATTTTACTTAAATATTTAAATCGTCTCAAAATCTCCTTATTGGTAGGGCCCATTGATATTATAAGAGAAAAGTATAAAAGTATGAAATACGATATTTAAATCATCTAAAACAACTCATTTAAGAATTTGAGGTGAAAAAAGAGAATGCCATCTGAATTCTTGACCAAATATGATTATATAGAAAACAAATTTAAAATTGTTGGAGCCGTTTTAAAAAACAAATGTATGTATGAAACTCTTAAAAGATATTTTGTAAGCTAAAATTTTGGTATGTAAATCTTAAGTATTTATTTATAGGAAAAACAATATAACACAAAAACTTGAAGAAGTTTGCTAGCCCATTTTCTAGATATCGAAATTTCAGCAAAAACAATTGAATATTTTTTTTAAATTAAAAAAGTTTAAATATCAAGTTTCAAAAATATCGACCTTGTAGATTTAAAAATATTTGATTTTCGATAAAAAAAAATAATTATTTTTAAAAATCCGAAAAATATATTGTGGAAAATTTTGTTAAACAGTTTATTATTTTTGCAAGCATATGTATAAGAAAAAATATTCAAATCAGTCGTACTGTTTTGAAGAAGATCAAAAATAATAAAATGGTTCTATGGGAAGTACCATGTATAACCATTGTTTGAAAAAGAGTTTCCTTTCCAAAGGAAGTATTTACTAAAAGAATTTTATTGATTTTTCTTTAAGAAAAGTTGTGGAGCCGTTTTTGAGAAAAATAAGAATTTGTACAATTGATTAAAAATTAGTATGGCAGGTACCTACCGTTTTGAGAGAATCGATCTAGTCGTTTATGCTGTAGCCGAGCAGACAGACAGATAGAATTTTGCAACCCAATTTTTTCGTCTTTCCTATCATCGTAATGAAAGTCTTATCAAAATCTCGAGTTCAATTTTGTTTACGAATGCAAAACTTTCCATACAGTACCTACATATATGTATATCGCAAGTTAAAATTCAATGATCCTGTTTAATCATAGCTATAACACATTCTTCAAAAATATTAAGAGTCTAGGGACCTTTTTAAAAAATTCCTTCTGAAATATGTAGGTGAAAAATACCATATCCTTGTATTTAAAACATATTAGACATGGAGCCAGTGACATCAAAAGTCCCGTCATCGCGGAAATGGACATAATAGATATCATTGGAAAGATAATTTTATGTACTTTCAGAAAAACTCACCATGACAGGCCCTAGCCTACCGAAAGTACCTGTCATACCTGTTTGAACGATGCGACCTCTGTTTTTTTATAAAATTGATTTCGAAACTACTGAATAGATTGAGATACAATTTTGCAAGGAATATTTTGTATATACCTTTAACTATTTCTGCAAAGTTTGGTTAAAACCAGTTCACTGGTTTTTTGAGGAGGGGCAGAAATGCACGCTGGGTACCCAATAAAAATGAAGCGTTTTTGAGATAAAACTTTGTTTTTAATTTTATTATTGTTTATTGAACCGTGATTACTAAAAACAAATGCTTATTACAGCCTACGAACTTCCAAAAATAAGATTTGCCAAAAACCGCGACTTGATAGTACAGTCAAACCCGTTTATATGTATGTACCTACAGTGTACCTAAGTAAATTTATTAGATCTGCGTAGAAATGCGTATAAATATAATATAATATAAATGTGTAGATCTGCGTAGAAATGCGTAGACCTGCGTAGAAATTTGTAGATCTTTTAAATGCGTAGATCTGTGTAGAAATGCGTAGACCTGCATTTAAATGCGTAGAACTGCGTAGAAATGCGTAGATCTGCGTATAAATGCGTAGATCTGTGTAGAAATGCGTAGACCTGCGTAGAAATGCTTAGATCTACATAGAAATGCGTAAAATTGCTTAGATCTGCGTAGATCAGCGTATAAATGCGTTTAAGTGCTTATACCTGCGTATAAATTTTAAGATCAGCGTATAAATGCGTAGAACAGCGTATAAATGCGTAGAACAGCGTATAAATGCGTAGACCTGCGTAGAAATGCGTAGATCTTCGAAGAAATGCGTAGATCTACGTAGAACTGTAGATCGCCATATAAATATCTGTGAAGAAATGCGTAGAACTGCTTTTAAATGCGTAGATCTGCGTATAAATGCGTAGACCTGCGTATAAATGCGTATACCTGCGTTTAAATGCGTAGACCTGCGTTTAAATGCGTAGACCTGCGTAGAAAAGCGTAGACCTGCGTATAAATGCGTACATCTGCGTTTTAATGCGTAGAATTGCGTAGATCTGCGTATAAATGGGTAGATCTGCGTATAAATGCGTTGACCTGCGTAGAAATGCGAAGATCTGCGAAGAAATGCGTAGAGTTGCGTAGAACTACGTAGATCGGCGTATACTGTAATAATTTTCATGATTCTATTTTTATATGTACTGATTATGTAGATGATTATATTTGTTTATACCACCCTATGTAGGGGAGTATACAAAAATATAATCTTGAAAATTATGACCGTATATTTTTTCTCCAGTTCTTTAAAATCGATTGGTGTAAATTTAGCAGCTGAAAATTACGGAATAGAATTAAAATAAGTGGGTTTGACTGTATAATCGGTAAATCATGTAATTTTGGGAGGCTGTAAACTATTTTTTCATCTCCAAAATCGATTGGAATAAATTAAGGAGCTGAAAAACACGGAAGGGATTTTAAATAAGCGGATTTGACTATATGTATATAAACGGTAAATCATATATTTTTGGGGGGATTTGACACTATTTTTTTAAATCACATTTTATAAGTAAAATAAATTTAGATACGTGAACTCCAAACCTTTTACTGTACATTTTTAGCTAATCATGTATTTGTGTAATCAAAGTTTATTTATGAATATGAACAATTAGAAAATAAATTAAAAAAAAAAAACTGAATTGAAAAATTCGTAATAAGCGGGTTTGACTGTACCATCACGCCGGCATTTTTTCTTCTTAGGCAGTAGTTTTCAATCACGTTTCAATACACAATAATACAATTATTATAGAAAAAACCTTTAAACCCACAAATTTTAATTATATCATGTTTGCAAGTAAAATCAGTCAACTTAGGTACATAGGTATATTTTTCTCGCCTAATCGCACCTCTTATAGACCAGGAAAAATAGCACAAATCGTATGGGGAACCTTGAAAAAATTAATTCATGAAATATTAAAATTGGAATCGACGCAGAATTGCAACCCCTATAACATATCCAAAGTCCCCCAAAATCCCCGCATTGGCTTTTTGTGTAGATGCATTTGAAGAGGTGCAGACGGGGAGAATTTGGAGGTTTATCAAACTAAAATATTTGTTTGGGTACAACCTGATCATATGATACATGCTTTAAGGGTAGTTTTTAACGCTGAATCTAATGAAACCAAATTCAAAATGATACAACCACCCAAAAAGAAGTTATAGTCCTTTTTATGTAACGATGACATTTTTTTCAGGTACTACAGGTAAAATATTACCGAAAACCCTTTGAAAATAACGGTATGTTAATGAAACTTGTAAAGAATGTTTCATTTGTCATAGGCACTAAGAATCAAGAGAGTCCCTAAAAATATCCATGGTGAAAGGGATCTTTGATCTGAGAGTCAGAAAAACTTGGGTAGACATCACCGTTTTCTGGAGGGGGCTTTTTAGACGCCATTTTCCAAAATGGCCGACAAATAGTAGTATAATTTATATGGGAGAACAGAAAAATCTCCATAAAAACTAAACCACTTAACCGATTTTGATGAAATGATCAGACGCGATAAAAAACAAGATGAGAAGCCAACATAATTCATTTCCGCACACACCCCTTTTTTGACAAAGTAATATTATTCATCAAAATTAATACAAATTCGGATGTTGCTTTAGTTAAACTTATAAAAATATTTTTGTATGGAATATAAGCTGTAAAAAGTTCGTACCACGCCTATTTTGTGGGCGTTTATTATGTTGTGACTTGTATGGAGTTCATTTAAGTAAGATAAAATCTAGAACCACTTCACCCAATGTAATGAAATTTTGACACATGATAGCGAACAGTACAGGATTGTATACAATTTTCGCCCATTGACACGCTCACAAAAGCCCATCTTATCACTCTTCCTCATTAGCTGCTAAAAGCCGAAGGATACGATATCAATTTAGATGCTTTTTGAAGTTTCCTGATTGATATTGACTAAAGAAAATCTGTTCTTTTTTATTTTTAGTAAAAAAAAAATTTTAAATTATAAAAAATACAATTACATATATTTGCACATCATCTGTATACACATTTATCTCGTGCATTGCTCACCACATTTGCAGTACTCTGTGCATGTCAAATAGTTAAATTTACATTTACACCTTCAAGTAGAACATGTTGTAAAATTTCACGGAATTAATTGTTCAGAAGGCATTATGTTAAGGCACTGATCGGGCCTAAGAACACCATTTGCATCTTTGGAGAATCCATAATCTGTCAACTGCACGCTTGAATCTGGAAAATAGCTCTGTGATAGACTTAAGCATTCCCTTAAAACAAAAAAGCATTACAACAAGAAAATTAAGCGAGTTGACTTTGACATTGACCAGCCACTTAACGAATGTGAAAGAGAAAGACGAAAAATTCTAGACCCAATCGAACTGATAAATATCAAACAGGAGACGCCTATTCCTAGATAGATGGATAGATTCAGGTCTTCAGGTAAAAACAAAGAGATGCTCCAACTAGCTGCTGCTTCTAGCTTCATTGAGAAGGTAAAAGTGATTGACTTCACTACAGTTCTAAGTGGAACCCTCACAGGTGACAATGATAGCAGGGATGCATTAATAATTAATAACAATAACAAAGAACTTCAAACGTGCTCGAACCTTCAAACCTTTGTTGAGGAAGCAGATAGCAGAATTATAATCCAACTGTTCAATGCCGTCCAGTCATGCATAAAATGCCTTTTCGTATTATCAAATGACACTAATGTCGTTGTTCTCATCCTTCGATATATATTTGACTATTCAGTGAGGGATTGCAAGAATTGTGGATCAAAGTGAGATTGGGTGATAAAATGCGCTATGTGCCTCTACAAACACTTGGGGAGCAACTGGGAGCTGCACTTTACATCAATTTAACTAAGGCCCACATACTTACGGTTGTGAAACCACAAGCAAGATGTGAACAAAATCATCTGCAATTAAAGCATCGCCTGAACCGTTACTACTTCAATTTGCAGAAGATAATATTTTATCTGATGAAATACTTGACAAAGTAGAGGAATACCTTGTTCAAGTTTTACATTCATCAGCAAAGTGTAAGACATTCGATGAGCTTCGTTATTCCTTACATAAGCAGAAACATATATCAGAGTTACTACCCTTATCTTTTACAATTAGAAATGGACATATCCGAAGATGCTGTTTTGTTTTTTATGGTAATACTTAAGCCTATCATAGAGCTATTTTCCAGATTCAAGTCTGCAGCTGACAGATTGTGCCTTAACATAATGCCTTCTGGGGGTTAATTCTCGATCTGTGAAACTGTGAAGTGATAAATATTATAACGCCTTCACGCCAAATGCGATTTTCGAAGTGAAAAAATGAAAGCAAATGCCAAAATGTTTTTATATGATGATTCGTTTTTCACAATCATTTCATTCTGTGAAAACCTGTGAAAAGAAAAATGATAAACAAAGACAAATTGTGCTCATTTGATACACCCAACTCGCCATCTTGGTATTTCTATGACGTCACAATCATCTTTTTCTATGAACAAGTGGTAGCACTTTTCATGTTAGTACTTTTTAGTACACACTTTGACAGCTGTTTTTTATAACGAGTTCGGGAATCGCCTTGCGCGTGCTTGTGAAGTGATAAAATGATAAAACTCTGTGAAAATGAAATGATAATATTGTTTTCATTTCACAGTTTCACAGGTCAAGAATTGACCCCCTAAGCTATTTATTAAGTGTAAATTAAAGGTATAAATGTAAATTTAAGTATTTGACATGCACAGAGTGCAAATTTGGTGAGCAATGTACGAGATAAATTTGTATACAAATGATGTGCAAATATATGTAATTGTATTTTTTATAATTTTGTAATTTTTGTTTACTAAAAATCAAAAATAATAGATAGTCTTTAGTCAATATCAATCAGGAAACTTCAAAAAGCATCTTAATTGATATCATTTCCTTCGGTTTTAAGCAGCTAATGAGGAAGAGTGATTAGATGGGCTTTTGTAGGCGTGTCAATGGGCGAAAATTGTATACAATCCTGTACTGTTCGCTATCATGTGTCAAAATTTCATTACATTGGGTGAAGTGGTTCTAGATTTTATCTTACTTAAATGAACTCCATACAAGTCACAACATAATAAACGCCCACAAAATAGGCGTGGTAGGAACTTTTTACAGCTTATATTCCATACAAAAATATTTTTATAAGTTTAACTAAAGCAACATCCGAATTTGTATTAATTTTGATGAATAATATTACTTTGTCAAAAAAGGGGTGTGTGCGGAAATTAATTATGTTGGCTTCTCATCTTGTTTTTTATCACGTCTGATCATTTCATCAAAATCGGTTTAGTGGTTTAGTTTTTATGAAGATTTTTCCGTTCTCCCATACAAATTATACTACTATTTGTCGGCCATTTTGGAAAATGGCGTCTAAAAAACCGTCTCCAGAAAACGGTGATATCTACCCAAGTTTTTCTCACTCTCCTACATATACTTTAATCGATTCTGGCGGTTAGATAAATCAGTACGGAAATTTTTACGGGACTTCACTACAGGGACAGGAGTATTATGTACATTAATACTAACACGCTCACAAAATTTTTCTGTTTATATAATCGAACTTTTTTTATGAATAGTTATAAAATAAATAAAAAAATATGATTTTAAAAATTCAAAATTAACGGGTTTGACTGTACTATCGGGTGACGTTTTTTGGCAGATTTTTTTTGAAGGTTCGCAGGCTGCATTTGTTTTTAGTAATCACGGTTGAATAAACAATAATAAAATAAAAAAAAAGTTTTATCTCAAAAACGCTTCATTTTTATTGGGTACCCGGCGTGCATTTCTGCCCCTCCTCAAAAAACCAGTGAATTGAATTTAACCAAACTTTTGCAGAAATAGTAAGAGGTATATACAAAATATTCCCTGTAAATTTACTTTTAATCTATTCAGTGGTTTCGAAATCAATAGCATACATACAAAGGCACAATGAATTTTATAAAAAACAGAGGTCGCATCGTTCAAACAGGTATGACAGATACTTTCGGCAGGCTAGGACCTGTCATACCGAGTTTTTCTGAAGGTCCATAATATTATCTTTCCAATGATATATATTATGTCCATTTCCACGATGACGGGACTTTTGATGTCACCGGCTCCCGGGCTATATGTTCATGGGTACCTAAAAACAGTTTTGTTTCGCTCTTTGGTTACTGCTTTCAGGATAAAAAAAAAAATAAAGGCAGGGTAGGCAAATTTTTATCTTGGCAGCATAAAGCTGGCAAATAGATTTAGAAACGGTATTCAAATTTCTTTAATATGCTTTCTTTTTACGCAAATACAAAGAATAAATGCCTCATGTGTTTAGTATGCTCATTAACATAATAGACCAATTGGTTTATGCAACACCTTTTCAGTTTCAAATTAAGACAAAGAAGAAAAATATTTTGTATCTAATACATACATACATTATTTTATCCTTCAACTTAAATCGGTTAAATTGAAATTAAAAACTTCACATTCAACCACACCATCAGTATATGGCTACGCTTTCAAGAACCCCGATACTCGTACTCTCTTAAGATTAGTGTCGACACATTTTTTTTATTTAAAATCCTTTCATGCATACGGGACTATTCTACTATGCAGTCAGTTTATGACATACAAATTAGCATAACGACGCATTGCCTTTCCATTGCATATAAAATGAGTTTCAGCGTTCTCTTTTATTTCAAGTGGGTCGCATCTCACTCAATGCACAAAGATATATGATTATAAAAATCACATTCCAGAAATTTAATTTTAAAAATACTTTTACTTTATTCCTGTTACTTTATGAATCAGAATATTTCAAGGTATTTACATTTGTATTCTATAATTGTTCACTTTTTAAAATTTTATTTGACTGCCTACAGTTTCGGAGAAAAATTTGTACCTTATATGAAATAAAACAAAATTTTTTGTCATCTGCCATAATTTCCTACCATCAAATCAGTATCAAATTGCTTTTTTGCTTTGAAAGTAATAACAAGTATTTTCTATCCTTTTTTTTTGCACGGGAAGTAAAAACAAAAGCAATGAATAGTAAACCAATATGCACACTAGTTCTAAAATAGATTTAAGGGATAACTTTAATTTGTAAGAATAGCGCTTATGAATGTGTGCATGTGGTCGTAAGGAATTAAACGAATACAAGGAAATTATCCAACGCAGTTTTATTTGCACATCATGTCTTTTTGTCTAGTTTCGTTCACCTTTATTTTTTGAGGAAATAAACGCTTCACACTGAACTTAAAGAACAAATTAAAAATTTATTTTCAAAAAAAAGTTCAAGATTTGTACAGTACACCCGGGTGTATACGCACCTTTTTGCTATTGAAAACTTCAATTCTTTGTTATGAAGGATTTTCCAATAAAAGGGTGGGTCGATATTGAAATGGAATATGTATGAATTGTGGAAACGTTCAAATGTCCGCCACGGCCTCGCACGGATCTGAGAGATCCAATTTTTATTTAGTCTGCCACATAGATCCGACTGAATTTGAATGATGGTCTAGTTTATTTCAACTATTTTAACCCTCAGAAAACCTCACAAACAAGTCTTTTGGGGTCAAATCGTAAGATCTTGATGGGAAATTTACGTCACTTCTGTAAGAGATGAAACTCTTCTCTCAAATCAATCATTCACGCAGGATGTCTTTTGTGGCATCAGTTGTGTGACGGGTTGGGTACGATAAAACATATTCACATGCATGCGACATCATTCACTCTGCCACTGTCGATCAACAAGCCACTCCCGGCAATTGTTAATGTCAGTCCTATTCTGCTAAAGTTCGTACTCTGTCATCCGTGCGTCGGAGGGAAAGAATTGTTGCAGAATATATATAAATTGGGATAAAAATCAAATTAAATGAATAAGATTCTCTCGATAGTTCCCAAATTAAATATCGGTTAAGGTTTCAACTCAAAATTTTACAAAATAATTTGAAGAAAATTGAATGAAACATTTGCGTGAATGGAAAGTTCCGATCAGATCGTATAGCAGAATAGGGTTGAGTATTATTTTAATCATATCAACCTGCAACCCTCAGTTGGTCTTTCAATGAAAAAGACAAAATGGAGTGCAGTGTTACCTTACTTAAGTCAGATGAAAATAAATACAAAAAAGGAATTGACGGGTTTGTTTATCACTTAGAAAAGTAACAAAGCGTACGAACGATCGATAAAAAAAAATTCTACGGGACAGTTATAAATTTATAACTGTTTTATTCTACTGTATTTTGCATAAAAGTGGACATTTTCTACCGACAGCTTTTCAATCAACATTAGTATAGTCTGGATTTTAAACTGTCAACTTTTTTTCTTGTCGATCAAACTTTAGTCGACATTTTAACAGTCGATGAAATTAATATTTGTGCACTCGAAATTTTTTTGTCGACCATTCGTACGCTTCCCTTGTGTGACATGTAGTGCTGTCTTGTTGGAACCATGGCAAGATATTGGGGGGGGCCCCCAAGGGCTTATCTCAGGTACGAATAAATATCAATTATAAGAATTAAAATGATTTCACCGCCATATGGGCATAATACACCCCGGCGTTATATCCCGGACGATGTAAATTTATTTATATTGTATCCTTTGAAAATAAAATAAAATAAAATAAAATATAATAAAATAAAATAAAATAAAATAAAATAAAATAAAATAAAATAAAATAAAATAAAATAAAATAAAATAAGAAATAAAATGATTTCGCTACTCAAAGGAGGATATAATCCGCCTACTAGTTGCTAGTCAGTAAAACATAGCTTGTGCGTACTTAAAGAGACAAAATACAAAAATCCGAGTAAAAACACACAATTCGTGAAAAAGAACCTGCAAACATTTTCTTTTGAGGATATATGTAATTGCAAATTGCAATAACTGATGTTTTTGTTTAGTTTTTGTGCTAAACAATAAATTATTACTGTGCACTGAAAAAAAATGTGCAAGAAACACATAAAAATAATGTGCTAACACTTATGCATGACAAACCGACTGATGGTATACAAAAAAACGAGAATACCGGTTTAAGCAGGGATAGAGATAAGTTGAGTGAAATAAAGATCGCACTTGAATTATTCGTTGTGTGCAGTCCAAGTATAAAGACGTGTTTGATTTTTCTCCCTCTTATACTCTTACGATCAAAGAAAACGCTTAAGTTACCTTATTTGTTATTAAGAATCATCATCATCGTGTCCTGTAACCCCGACTGGGGCATAGGACGTCAACAAAACGTCTCCATCCTTCACGGTCGGCTACAAGCTATTTTAACTGTGACCACGTCTTTCTCTGGGATTCTGCTTCTGCTAAGACAGTTGATTTCCGTGTTGTGCTTGGTCTCCAACCCACCGGGCACCCTGAGGATTCTATTCAATTTATCGTTTAGTTTCCTCAGTGTGTGACCAATGCAACGCCATTTATGCATTCTTATGTCGACGTCCAGCCACTCTTGACCTGTCCTGCACCACAATTCCTCGTTTGGTCAGCGAATCTTTAGGATGTGGCGAAGAAAGCGATTTACAAAAACCTGCAATTTCTTTGAAATGGTAGACGTGATTTTCCAGGTTTCACAAGCATATAACAGCACGGATTTGACATTGGATTCGAAGAATCTCAAGTTAGTGCGAAAGTAAATTTGACTGGATTTCAAAATGTGGGGCAGAGTACTGAAGGCAGCACGAGCTTTATTTATTTTACTTTTAACGTCCAGATCCGTACCACTGTTCGCAGAAACAATACTGCCAAGGTAGTTAAACTGTTCGACTTATTTCACTGGCGTCTCTTGTAGATGACTGAGCCTTTCGAACGGTCTCCATTGAATGGCCGGTCACTCAGCTGTACCAACACTGGCCGTCAATACGTCGTTTATCGCCAGCAGGAACAGAATTGGTGATAGAACATGCCCTTGTTTCACACCCTGTTGCATTACGAAGTAGTCGGGTAGCTGCCAGTTGTTGTTGTAGTTGTAGGACCCTTTAATAATGACAACAAAATTTTGGCGGAGTTCCTCTACCAAGCAACTTTCTCTTACTTATTCTCGGTTAACTCAAAGAATAATAAAGAATATTCAGATTTTAATTTACTTTAACTGCACCGCAAAATGAAAATGGTTTTGAAATTTATTTGATGATTTTGTCGAAATTGATGGCTGACAGCCGTACACACACAATCAAATATAAAAATTAACAAAAATCAATTTTAAATGGTTTAAAGAAATTCGAAATAAGTTTAAGTAAATAATTTAATACACTTAGGCCTGTGACTCTCGGATTTTGGCACCCCATATGTGTGTCATTTGAAAGGTTACTACATGGTAATAAAAGGTCGTCCTATTTGACGCCATATGCCCCAGCCGGGGTTACAGGACACGATGATGATGAATAAAAGATCAGCTTGTTTCAATAATTGGGCATGCATAGATTTCTTATAGGTAAGTTTTTTTTCAATGTATGAATTTCAACCTTATTAGTAAAAAAAACTATATATATGTCTGTCTGGCCAATTACTGAAACTATCTGACCTTTCAGGACAATTTAGTGACCGTTCAAATGTGACAAGTGACTGTGGAATATCGATTCGAAATAGCTTTTAAGGCATTTTGTCCATACAAATTGGTGTTTCGTCCAGGTGACCTCACTTGGACTCATCAATGACAAATGTGGGCCTTTGTCATAGTATGCAATTTGTACTTAATTCAGTTCAACTCACATAAGTCTCTGACAAAAAACCACTGCGAACTAGAGGCAACAACATTTGCATTGTCTATTTTCAACTAAATCTCGCTCAAGATTTTAATTTGCGAGGCTTGAATAGTAAAAAAAACTAGTTTGTTGCAATGCAATTAAATTTTTCGAGATAAAGTCCCTTCTGCAAACAAAATCGAGTGCTTATTTTCCGAACGCACTTTAATTATCAACTGTAAGTGTTTATATTCAAGGAGAACAAGATGGAAATTATACTTCTAAATAATTATTTATTTTCCTAAAAGAAAAAAATCAATCTGTATTTTTGTCTACAAATAGAATTCGGGTTTTTTTTTTTAATATATCATGCATGTGTCGAATGTTACTGTGAGATCTGAATTTGCGAGATTTTAATTTGCAAAATTTTGTTTGATATTGACAAGCCTCTAAGAGATGTAAATGCGAGATTGTGAAAAGCCGCATTTTGTTATTGCAAGATTAATTATGAAAAGCAAGATTATAAATTTGCGAGATTTGATTTTTCAAGATTTTGAAAACAATGCGAGATTTCGTTCGAGATTTTTGGGAGTACCATAAGAATGATATGCCAAAAATCAAAACGTGACATTGAAAAACTTTAACCATTTATTCAAAATTTTCCATGGCCGCCTAATTTCCAAAACTTGTTGAACTTTTCGGCCATTTGCTGACCAATTAATTAGATGGTATATCCCACAAAAGGGTTCATCTTTTGGCAATACAGCGTTTTATATTATGTTGACGTTTCCTGCATTTGTTTTGTGTAGGAGATTTCAGTTCATCTTTTGGGAATACAGCGTTTTATAATATGTTGACGTTTCCTGCATTTGTTTTGTGTAGGAGATGGTATTAAAGAAAGTGTTGCTGTGTTGTGAGACAAAAGCGAAAACTGGATCTTGTTGTTTGACTGCGATCTTATTGTCATAAGTAGTGAATGTTTTAAGGTAAAAAAAAAACTGTTCCCTAACTACGTATATTTGCAATAAAAAAGCCTAATTCATTTTTGAGTGCAATACTTTATAGAATTTTTGGAAAACGTGACCCCCCTGGGCAAGAGTGTGGAACTGTGGATCCGCCCTTAGTTCGAACCACTTGATATCCAAATAAAAAGAAATTGTTTATCATCAATCGGTTGAGGGCTCCGTTGACTGAATTGATGAAGTTGACTGCCTCGAGATCTTCTGCACACTCTTATGAATGGGTAGCGATAATGTTTTTGGCATATTATGAATTTCCACTAAAAATTAAAAAGTCGACTGGAATAGACGATCATGCACTCCATGGGATGGATGCACATCGCTGCCCTTTTTCATAATAAGGTGTTGTCATTTCCGCGTGCTACTCAGTCATGTAACTTGGCATGGTGATTTGGTATTGCTAACTGAATTATAACAAAATGCATATGGGTCGCACGTACTTGTTCTTATCGTTCAAGTTGCTTGGAACTTGAAATTTTTTAAAAATATGAAAAATTATATAATGAAGCATGAAACTCGTTATTTCACTTGCATAAATAATTAAATTGAGCTCAAAACTAAGAATGCCATAAGAATACTTGAAGAATTATTCTTGTTCTTAAAATTGAAGTCTTATATGTATGTATGTATATAAAATTTTTAATATTTATATTTAAAAAAAAAACTTGAAATACCAATTTTGAGTTTTTATAAATAAACGTTTAAGACCCAAGCTTTTGAGATGAATAAGCTTTTCATTAATGGTTGTATGGCAAGTACGAGTACCTACCTCTCTTTTGGAACAAAATAAAATTTCATTTTCCCACCAAAAAACCTTAAATTAAAAGTTTTAAGAAAATCGCTGCTGTGACCTAGGCTGTAGATCAAGGGACAGACAGACACACACTTTTTTCTTTATCATCGTAATATCTTGTTTGATTGTCATCTCGACATTTTTTTGCGCACGAATCCAAAACTTGTCCTAAAGGACATATGTACATACAGTATTACTACCACAAGTTAAAAACAGATTTAATAGACACCTCCAAAAACTACATGCCTCCCACAGGCTGTAAACCCCGCCCGTCGCTGCTATTAAACCCATTGTAGAAATTTGTTCATTCTCTTTCTAAGAATTCACACAATTACAGCTCAAACCTTCATACATAAGAACATATGAACATACTTTCTATAAACTGTCTCGGTCTATTGTTTTTGTTTTCTTATTTAGAGCTTAAATAAAAATAAAGTAAGTATTTAAAAATTAAGGACACAGACAAAGTCGAAAAACCACCTCAAGAATCTATAATAATTTATAATTTTAATGTCCTAGAGCAAAACTTGAATTTTTAATCTGTCTTATCTATTCTCCTGTTTTGTCACCTATAAGAATATTTGGAATTAATTTAAGTTTTCCTTGTACATAATCCCTCAAATCTTGTTATCAATAAAGATGAAATTGAATGGAATTTCTTAAGCCGAAGAGATAGAACGAAAACATGTTTCAAAATAATAAAATAAATCAACTGATACGTAAATCGTAAAACATAAAAATGTTGTAAAATTTTGACCACCAATTCGTCATCTTAAACCAACAAATGCAATGTGAAATTTTCAGAATAAAATCGAATCCATAGACAATCCTATTTCTTTTGTGATAAATGTTGTCATTGGGAAGCTGTTCTGTTATCGCAACGGCACATTATCAGAATGGTCTCTAAACATAGATACAAAAGCAAATGGTACTTGGTTGGCCTACTATTATTTGCAGGCATACATATGTATGGTCATATGGGTATGGGGGTGTAAATGGAGTATTGTGTGTTCAAAGACTCAGATACATGCAGTTGAAGAATGAATTTGTTAGTAAAAATAATGCATTAAACATTTGGGGGTATTCAGAGTCATTTTTTAACTGTTGCTAAATTGATTGTAGTTTAATTCCATTTTATATGAATAATTTTAAGGAGAATTGGCACTTTGTCCCATATGTCGTAACACCTTGTGACCAATATCATTGCAAAGGTCTCAATGAGCGCTTCTTTTTTTGTCCAGGAATAAGTCTGTTTCTCAAGCAGGGAAAGTGTTATAGGCTGATTACAGTTGTACTGCAATAAAACTCTTATTACAGTTATTGGGATATAGCATATGTAATCCCTAAATGAGATGCAGACTTATGCCGATGCAACAAAAATAGCACTTATTTAGACATTTCCAATGATATAAGTCAGAAGGTGTTACAACACTTGGGACAGGACTTGTGTAGCAAAACGGCTATAATGCACTGCAACAGTTATCATGGGGTATTATGCTTTCCCTGCACGAGTCTATATAGAAAATAATATATCTCTTTAAGACCATCTTAATTATGAAAGTTATAAAGTGTTATAATGACACAACTAATTCCAATAGTTCATAAAATATTAGGACAGTTAAGCTATGAAAATACACTTGAGTAAAGGTATCTACCTGTTTTAAAAGACAAACTTTTGTTCTTATATTTAATTTAATTGACAAACTTTTGTTCTTATATTTAATTTAATTGACATTAATTTAATTTATTAAATTTCATTTCATTGATACGAGGGAGTAGAAAGAAGAAAGAGAAAACAGGAGAGAGCAAGAGAAGGAAAGAAGTGAACGAATAAGAGAATCCAGTTACAACAGGTGGTATAAAGAAGTAATGACAGAAAGGATTCCACAATATTTAAAAGCGGGTTGGAAGACAGAAAGAACAAGGAGAATTGCAAGAGTCAGGCTAGGGAATGAGGTGAGAGAAAGATGTTACTGGAAACGGGAAGAGGAGAGAATGTGCAGAATATGTGAGGATGAACAAGAGACATGGGAACATGTGTTAGAAAGATGGAGATCTGGCGGAGATGAAGGAAAATCCATAGGGGAAAGGATGAGGGAGAAGAGTGGATAAAGGAACTAGAGGCAGTGAGAAAAGATAAGGTGATCGAGAGGGGAGGAGAGGGAGCAGAGTAGGGAAGCAGGATCATTGTAACCCTTAGGGGAGTCAATAAAAATCAATAGAATAAAATTTAATTTAATTTAATTTAATTTAATTTAATTTAATTTAATTTAATTTAATTTAATTTAATTTAATTTAATTTAATTTAATTTAATTTAATTTAATCTAATTTAATTTAATTTAATTTAATTTAATTTAATTTAATTTAATTTAATTTAATTTAATTTAATTTAATTTAATTTAATTTAATTTAATTTAATTTAATTTAATTTAATTTAATTTAATTTAATTTAATTTAATTTAATATAATTTAATTTAATTTAATTTAATTTAATTTAATTTAATTTAATTTAATTTAATTTAATTTAATTTAATTTAATTTAATTTAATTTAATTTAATTTAATTTAATTTAATTTAATTTAATTTAATTTAATTTAATTTAATTTAATTTAATTTAATTTAATTTAATTTAATTTAATTTAATTTAATTTAATTTAATTTAATTTAATTTAATTTAATTTAATTTAATTTAATTTAATTTAATTTAATTTAATTTAATTTAATTTAATTTAATTTAATTTAATTTAATTTAATTTAATTTAATTTAATTTAATTTAATTTAATTTAATTTAATTTAATTTAATTTAATTTAATTTAATTTAATTTAATTTAATTTAATTTAATTTAATTTAATTTAATTTAATTTAATTTAATTTAATTTAATTTAATTTAATTTAATTTAATTTAATTTAATTTAATTTAATTTAATTTAATTTAATTTAATTTAATTTAATTTAATTTAATTTAATTTAATTTAAATTAAATTAATTTAATTTAATTTAATTTAATTTAATTTAATTTAATTTAATTTAATTTAATTTAATTTAATTTAATTTAATTTAATTTAATTTAATTTAATTTAATTTAATTTAATTTAATTTAATTAATTTAATTTAATTTAATTTAATTTAATTTAATTTAATTTAATTTAATTTAATTTAATTTAATTTAATTTAATTTAATTTAATTTAATTTAATTTAATTTAATTTAATTTAATTTAATTTAATTTAATTTAATTTAATTTAATTTAATTTAATTTAATTTAATTTAATTTAATTTAATTTAATTTAATTTAATTTAATTTAATTTAATTTAATTTAATTTAATTTAATTTAATTTAATTTAATTTAATTTAATTTAATTTAATTTAATTTAATTTAATTTAATTTAATTTAATTTAATTTAATTTAGTTTAATTTAATTTAATTTAATTTAATTTAATTTAATTTAATTTAATTTAATTTAATTTAATTTAATTTAATTTAATTTAATTTAATTTAATTTAATTTAATTTAATTTAATTTAATTTAATTTAATTTGAGTTGAATTGAATTTAATTTAATTTAATTTAATTTAATTTAATTTAATTTACCATCCTAATGAACTTATTTCCAAATGTTTTGGCAATGTCCACCACCGAAAATATAAATTGCTTTCTAAATCAAATCAAGTATAGTTCTTTTTAATAAAGAATTTAAAAAAATAAAACGGACCCTCAACTCGTTTACCATAATCATTTTCAAATTTATTTCTTAATTGTAGAGTAGATATTATATAAAAAGGAAAGTAATTGTTTTTAATTTAAAAATGCAATATTGTTAGAAGAAAAGTTAATAAGTTTTATCCTCTTACAAAAGTGAAAAGTCCAATTAAATTAAAGACGAAACACTTTTCAAAGAACAAAATAGAATTAATATTTTTTACCATTTTCAAAAACATAAAGAGAATAGCCACTCAAATTTGTTTTATATGTATATTTATATTTTCCATCAAGTAGATTATGTGTGTTCTTCAAATTTCAACACCCTCTACTAGAACGCATATTTATGTTTGAAGTCCCATAGGTGTTGTGAAATTTTTAGATTTTTTTCTGCTGTTCGAGGTTAAGTCGTTATATGCGCTGCCATTTTTGTTATATAGGATGTGCTTTTATCTTACCGTAGAGAGTTTCATTGCGGAAAAAATGATGACGCACATCGGTGTAATATGCCTTAGTTGACGCCAGACGCCAAACAAAAAATATCGCAATATATATGTATGTATGTAATTAAATTAATAGGATTTTGGATATCCACAAAATTATATTTCCAAGCTTTGGATTTGAAAATTTCAAATTTTTTGATTAAATCAATCTACTTTTTGTTTCATACTATTAAAGATTGCTCCAAACCATAATTTTTTTTAATGCTTACAGCTTTCTAGTTCTTGAAGTAATGATCAGTGTTCAGCTTGAATCGCACTATTCCACCGCTAAGATTTCATTTGGGGGCGTCGGAGTACTTTTTGTTTTTACCTACGAAAAGAAATGTTAATATTTCTTTTCCTGGGGTACAAACGAACTTTTTGATAGATTTTTATGTGAAGCCGGTGGACAGGCGAACGCACTCGACTGCACTTGTCTAAAATATCATTGCGGAGGTTTGAAGCCCTTTTTTGTATTTGGAAAAAAGAAAAGTTGAAGAATTTTTTCGCTGAGTGTGGATTAACGATTTTTTTTCTGGATTTTCATATAGAACCGGTGGACAATCAGAAACAATTGACTCCGCCTATCTAAGATTTCATTACGGGGTTTTGGAGCACTTTTTGTTTTTACCTCCAAAAAAAGAAAAGTTGAATATTTCTTCTCCTGGGGATGGACACACGAATTTTTTTATGGATTTTCATGTGTATATATGGTGGACAAGAGAACTCAATCTGCTCAAACTTTCTTTGATTTCGTTTGGGAAAGCTAAAAGAATTTTTTTCGAGATCTGCTATTAAAAAAAGAAAAGTCGAATGTTTTGCTTCCTGGGGGTAGAAAATCGATATTAATGGTTGGACAAATGGGGGAAACAAATCCAATAAAAAAGTCAGAGTTTTGACTGCACACAGCTTAAAGTGTCGATGTTATTGTAACTGAATAAACCAATTCTTCATACAAATATATAATAATTCATTCTCTTCATTGTGCGACATGCTCTCATCCCTAGAGAACTAACTTTCAATTTCCATGAACACGCAAAGTATAAAGAAAAGATCTTCTGAAGCTAAGCAGCCTCCTAGTGACCCGCACCATTTAAAACCAATTAGACCATAAATGCTTTCTTGAAGAACAGCATCTGGATACACCTAGGTTTCACTATGATGGTACGGTTCATATGCTTAGCCATTGTTGCGCACTATAAGGATCTGTATAGATGGAGAATAGAGGAGAAGATACAACAACGAACTGTACGGGCTGTATAGCGACACCGTTCTAGTTCTAGCCACAAAAGTGAAAAGCCAACGATTGAGATGGCTGGGTCACCAAGGACGAATGGATTGGATATCAATGCTCCGGCCCGGAAATTTTTTGAGTTCAACCCCATCGGACGACGGCGCAGTAGAGGAGGACAGCGTAACAGGAGGTGCACACAAGTGGAAGAGGACCTCAATCAACTTGGAGGGTGAAAACTGCAGTTCGGTGGCATATGCAACAACTTTTGAAATTAAGCATTTGGTTTCAATAATCCGTACCTTTGTTCATCCCTAGACTTTTACCAAGTTATACAGTCTCGTTCTTGACTTGAAGCTCAAATTCATAAGTCTCTTTTCTATAATTTTGCATGCAGCATGAAATTAAACATGCATGAGAAAAAGCATCCAAGAACAAAATACGTATCGTGTACCTCCATAATCATTGTTTTTCCATTGGTCCGTACAAATCCAAGTAGAATGCAATGTTTCACTTGACTGTGCATCAAATGCATTAAATTAATTTTATGAGTGACCGCCTTCTAGACAATTCACAGAACTTTTAATCGCTTTATCAGTAGAAACTAATCCAGTAACAGCTCCTTTTTGCATCATTACTTTCAAGTTGCCTTTGACAAAGCTCAAGACATAATGTTCGCTGCTCAAAATTTGCTGACATGTTTCCATCAGTGTGTTCAGACGTTCTTAGACCAAAATAAACTTTAATGTCATTCATTGTCATTCGGCAAACCGACAGAAAATTGGAACATACATTTAAGATTAGGCATAGTTATCTTAAACAAAAATGATTTGATATAAGAGAAAAATATTCATAATTCAATTCCACGGATCGGGTAATTTGTATAAAACAAAAAACTTGTTCGTAACCTCAAAGATATTTTAATATTCCAACACCAAATTTCGATAAATATTGTTGAAACCAGAAAATGTCCATGTAAACAACGAATTTGCTTCCACACGGTCACCGTGTAAATCACCACATTTTTCCCAAATGTTGGTTACCAAACGAACCCATTCTTTAAGTATTTTTGTTTTCTGTATGTTGGCACACTGGTTTTTTCATTTCGGTTGCCTTGGTGATGTCATCCATTCATTCATTCTTCTTTTTGTGGCCATCAGCAGCTAATGTTCTTAAATCTATTAAAAGTAAAACTAAGATACTCAAAACCTAAAAACTTAAAATCTAAAACTAAAGTTGGAAACGAAAACTTAAAACTATTGATTTAGAATAAAAAGTATACCAAGAAAAATAGAAAATTATTTGTGTCGCCCATTTATTTGGTTTTTCCGTCGTGTGGAGCACGCCAGAGTGTCGGCATTTATTCATTGGACCATCGAGCCAGACAATAACCACAAAAAATCAAAATTTGGGACACGAGTGAGCACCTTCAACGTCGTTTAGAAGTTGTTTAAATTTTTTGTGAAAATCACCACCGTCATCCAACATTCTTTTGGTTGCTGGTTTTTTTTCATCGTCGTCATCGTTGCCACCATTGCTGCTAAGGCCAAACTCGTATCAAACCTCAGCAATTATCTTCTTCGTCGGTGCCAAAGTCAGCAGCAGATCAACGATATCGGCCTCAGCCATCATCTTCTTCGTCGGTGCCAAAGTCGGCATCAAATCTTAAGCATCATCGTCGTTGCCGGGGTCGTCATCAAACCTCAGCCATCATCTTCCTCGTCGGTGCCAAAGTCGGCATCAAATCTTAACCATCATCGTCGTTGCCGGGGTCGTCATCAAACCTCAGCCATCATCTTCTTCGTCGGTGCCAAAGTCGGCATCAAATCTTAACCATTATCGTCGTTGCCGGGGTCGTCATCAAACCTCAGCCATCATCTTCTTCGTCGGTGCCAAAGTCGGCATCAAATCTTAACCATCATCGTCGTTGCCGGGGTCGTCATCAAACCTCAGCAATCATCTTCTTCGTCGTTGCCAAGGTTGTCATCATCATCAAATCCAGATTCCACGTTGCTAACCACGTGCATAACAGTTACGTTATCCACGCCACTAGCGTCAACCGTTAACACAAATTACGGTACTAGCATAACAGTAACGTTATCCACGCCACTAACATCAACCGTTAACATAAAGTGACGGTACCAGCTTTACAGTAAACGCTAACCACGCTATCAGCAACTGTTAACGCATCCATTATCATCATCGTCGTGAATATTATCATCATAATCTACATCTATAATCTACATCATCATCATCTATAATCGTCATCGTCATCGTGAATATCATCATCAAATTCAACATCATCTTTATCTGTAAATCTATCATCGTGAACATCATCATCAAGATCAACATCACCTTCATCTATCATCGTGGGAATCATCATCATAGTCAACATCATCATCATCTATATTACAATCATCATCAAAATCATCATAAATTTCCAAGCTTTTGTACAAGGTACGTTATATAATATATTCTAGTGCTATGTTCAATAAATTTGTTTTTACACATATATTATATTTAACAACTATTTAATTTGTTTTGTGGAATCAATCTTGCATACATTGGGTACTTTTCATACATTATCGGGGATATTTTACAAAGTCGATTCTTTAAGTCATTTTGTTTTTTGTTTGAGAATCTGTTCGAGGTTATAAACACGCAGTTATTGTCGCTATAATGAGTTTGCTGGACGATTTGATTTTCGCTTCCGACCAATTGGTCGAATTTTATGCGGCCTTTAAGGCGAAACCAGCCGGCACTCATTCGGTTTCCTTGTTAGAAGCTTATCGAGACGAATTAAAAAGTTTGTGGAAAGTCGTGAAAATTGTCTACGAGCAATGCATAAAAAGTGATGATGAGGATTTGAAAGATTCTCTAGTCGAAGTTAAAGCAAAGTTTCAGAGTTCATCATCAACTTTCTTTCAATGTACAAGTGAAATTTCCGATTTTATGAAATCTCTTACTTCGGTTAAAGTTAGTAATGGAAAAGATTTAAGTGTTCTAAACGAGCAAACAAGTGAAAATTCGCATAATATCAAAGTTCCTCCGTGCGATACCCAAACTTTTTATGGCAACTACTTGGAGTGGCCATCCTTTCGGGATATGTTCACAGCAGTGTACATAAACCATTCAAAGCTCAGCGACGTTCAAAAACTTTTTCATTTGCGAAACAAAACTAAAGACGCAGCCTTTAATATAGTTAATAAATTCGGTTTGACTGACGACAATTTTAATCTCGCGTGGAACGCTCTAAAGGAGCATTACGAGAATAAAAGGATTTTGGTAAATAACCAAATACAAATTCTTTTGAGCCAAAAACCGATTCTTTCCGAGTCAGCTAAGGAAATTAAAGTTTTGCAAAGCAGTATTAATGACGCTTTGATCGCACTTAAATCCTATAATATTCAGACCGACGCGTGGAACGCTATTATTACTTTTCTTTGTGCGTCTCGACTTCCAGACCATACATTGAGTTTGTGGGAAGCCTCGTTGACTAAACCTACTGAAATCCCATCATGGGAAAGCATGAATACTTTTTTAACGAATCGATACCGAGTATTGGAGAGTGTTTCCGAAATGAAACTTAATTCTTCTTCAAACAAATCACAAAATACTAAAGCTGGAACGGCATTATCTACAAAATCAAAACCCATTAGAAACTTTCATATTAAAGTAATTCCTGCATGCCAAGTGTGCAGTGAGCAACATCCTCTTCGGACTTGTCCTATCTTTTTGAAGATGTCAGTTGATGAGAGACAACAAACAGTTCGCAAACACAAATTTTGTTTCAACTGTCTTGCGATAACTCACAACTTAAACCAATGCAAAAGCACAAGCACTTGTTTACGATGCAAAGGTAGGCATCATACCTTACTCCACTTTGAGAAAAAGGGTGCTCCATCGCACAATATCCGTGCACAACAAACTTCAACTAATATCACTCCATCTGCTCCACTATCTTCATCTTCACCTCATGGTTCATCTTCATCTTCGGGTTCATCTTCATTACCAGGCACGCAGCAAACAAAAGACAATCATCAAACTATACAGTCCACTCAAATTACGAATCATAATGTCATGTTTTCTCAGACTTATCGCCAAGTTTTGTTAGCAACAGCCTTAGTCAAGATCAAACATCAGGGTGCAGAATATGAACTTCGAGCCTTAATTGACCAAGGGTCTGAAGTTTCATTCTTATCTGAAACCTTTCAAAAGCATATAGGTCTTCCAACCCAAAACACTCAAGTCCGTATATGTGGTATGGGTTCCACTGTCACTGCGTCTTCATCAAAGGTTTGTTCTTTTACTCTTAGTTCTAACTTAATAACCAATTTCGAAATAAAGGCTCAAGCGTTAATTTTGAAGAAACTCACGTGTAATTTACCGGCGGTTTCAATGAAACTCGATCAAACCCACTGCAAGTTTAATTTTCCGTTGGCAGATCCGCTCTTTCATCAGAGTTCGAGCATTGATATGCTCATTGGGGCAGATTTGTATCCACTTATAATCTTAGAAGGAGTGAAAACAAATGTTCTGAATTCTTTAATGGCTCAAAATACAGTTTTTGGTTGGGTATTGCTGGGATCTTACGAAAATATCCCTGTAGTTTCGAACCTTTCAACCTTTGCCTCGTATAGTGGCGAACCCTCAACTGATCAAGCTATTGAACGATTTTGGAAAGTTGAGGAGTTACCTCAAAATCATAGGCTTACTTCATCCGATCAATTATGTGAAGAGTTGTATCACAACTCCACCTACCGAGATGCGACAGGTCGGTATGTGGTTAAGCTACCATTTAAGAATCCATCGGACGAGTCACAACTGGGCACTTCGCGTTCCAACGCAATGAAACAATTTCTTCGTAACGAAAAGACTTTACTGGCTAAACCAGCGGTTAAAGCAGAATACGATAGAGTCCTTTCAGAATATCTTCAATTAGGTCATATGACACCCACACCACCTTACGAGCTGTGGAATGATGGCAATGTTCAATCGTATTACATGCCTCATCATGCGGTTTTAAAACCTCAAAGCACCACTACCAAATTACGAGTTGTGTTCAACGCTTCTAGCGCGTCCTCCAATGGGAAAAGTTTAAATGATCTCCTGTATGCGGGTCCTGTTCTTCAAAGTGACATAACGTTGTTACTACTCAATTGGCGTTTTTATAGATACGTCTTTAACGGTGATATTGAAAAAATGTATCGCCAAATAGTTATCCATCCTGAGCATTCGCAATATCAGCGCATCTTGTTTCGCCCCAGTCCAGATCACAAAGTCGTCGATTATAATCTAAACACGGTCACTTTCGGAGTTAATAGTGCTCCATATCTCGCTATCCGCACTCTTCATCAACTCGCTTCAGATGTTGAAACTAGTTTTCCTCTAGCGTCAAAAATCCTAAAAAAGGAATTCTACGTGGACGACGTCCTTTCGGGCGCTCACGATATTCTGTCTGCACGTAGATCGCAAATCGAACTTATAAATGCTCTTCGATCCGCTGGATTTAATCTGAGAAAGTGGACAGCGAACAATTCCGAGTTACTCAATCATATCGCAAATGAAGATCTTTTAAAAAAGGACTTCCTAACAATCGAACAGGACAGTTCTACAAAAACCCTAGGTGTTCAGTGGAACACATCCACTGACACTTTTTCTTTTTCTACAAACCCTCAGAGTTTAGCCATGACATCTGTCACCAAACGCGACGTATTATCAACGATCGCAAAATTATACGATCCTGCTGGTTGGCTCGCTCCTGTTGTTGTGACTGCAAAGATACTTATGCAACAAATCTGGAAAGATCGAACTGGGTGGGATGAAAATCTTACGCCTCTTTCACAACAAAAGTGGAAATCCTTTTTAGCCGAATTTGCCGAAATCGAAACAATCTCAATTCCTCGATGGGTTGAGTATTCTCCGTGGAAAAAGCTGCAACTTCACGGATTTTCGGATGCCTCCGAAAAGGCATACGCAGCAACAGTTTTCGTTCGAATACGGCACAGTTCTTCGCTAGTTACATCCCATCTATTATGGGCCAAATCCAAGGTTGCACCAGTCAACACCATTTCCCTTCCGCGCCTTGAACTCCAAGGCGCAGTTCTGCTGTCGCACATGATTAGAGTACTTCTCAACCAATTTGAATTTTTGAATGATATCTCTATTAGATTGTGGACGGACTCCACGATTGTTTTAGCGTGGCTTAATAAACCACCAAGCACGTGGAAAACGTATGTAGCAAATAGGACTTCAGAAATTTTAACTAACGTTCCTAATATTCAATGGAGTCATGTCTCCTCCTCCGATAATCCTGCTGATTTAGCTAGTCGTGGTATCTCACCAGGTGAATTAAAATCACGTCAATTATGGTGGACGGGACCATATTGGCTTCAAGGATCAGAGTTAGACTGGCCCTCAACTCCGCCAATCGATCCTCCCGATGAATCAATCCTCGAATATAAACCAATTCAAAAACTCGCAAATGTTGCATTGTACTCAGGTGACTTCGAAAGTGAAATTTTATCCAGATTTTCGTCTTGGCACAGAGCGCTCCGAGTTATGAGTTATGTATATCGTTTTATCAACTCAACTCGAAAGCAGTCTATAAGAGATAGCTACACTTCAAACCTTCTTTCTCACGAAGAAATTAAATCTACAAAAACAGAAATCATCAAATTAACTCAAAAACAACATTTTTCTGATGAATATGAAGCTCTTGTTCAAGGAACAAAATTAAAACCAAAAAGTAATCTTTTATCCCTCAGTCCTTTTCTTGACTCTAGTCAAGTAATGCGCTCTCAAGGTAGGCTTGCATCGTCCACCTTATGTTATAATGAAAAGTTTCCTATACTCCTTCCCTACAATTCTTATTTATCTCAACTCTTAGTGTCATACATTCATCAATTATCGTTACACGGTGAAATTCAATTGATGTCCCGTATAGTTCGTTCCGAATATTGGATACCCAAGCTAAAAAACTTAATCAAAAGTCATGTCCGGGGTTGTAAGCCTTGTGTTTTGTACAAAAAATCGGTCCAGTCGCAATTCATGGGTTCACTGCCAGCCGAAAGAACAGTTTTGAGTTTACCGTTCACTAATACGGGCATTGACTTTGCTGGTCCCTTTATAATTCAGAACTTTTATGGAAGAAAATGTCGCTTGGAAAAAGGCTACGCCTGTCTTTTTATCTGTTTTGCCACAAAGGCTATTCATTTGGAGGCAGTAAGCGAACTATCTTCTGCTGCCTTTTTGGCCGCTTTCTCTCGCTTTGTGTCTCGCAGAGGACTTCCAACTAAAATATTTACAGATAACGGTACCAATTTTGTCGGTGCGTCCAAGTCACTTATCTCAGATTTCCAAACGGCTGTGCGAAGTTATCCTGCTGATTCATCACCCAACTTTTCAAAAATATCTTGGAAATTTATTCCTCCTGGCTCTCCCCATATGGGTGGTTTGTGGGAGGCAGGGGTGAAAAGTTTTAAAATTCACTTCAAGAAAATAGCGGGCAGTGCAAAATATACATTTGAAGAATTTGCGACTTTGTTAGCCCGAATCGAGGCGTGTCTCAACTCACGACCTTTAACTAGAATGTCTGATAATCCCGAAGATTTTCTCCCTCTAACTCCTGGACATTTTTTACGAGGTGGTCCACTACTCAGTCCCCCAGAGCCTTGTGAATCTCAGAAGAACATAAGTCTCATACGAAGATGGAACACTCTCAAAGTTATTCATCATAGATTTAGTGTGCGTTGGAAAGAAGAGTACTTGAAAGAACTTGTCAAGCGCTACAAATGGAAATATCCTCAAAAAGATATAGAAGTCGACGATCTTGTTGTTCTAAGAAATGAACAACTTCCACCGAATGAGTGGCGGCTCGGTAGAGTCTTAAAGGTCTACCGCGGTCCTGACGATAGAGTACGCGTAGTAGATGTGAAAACTCAAAAAGGGGTTGTTACTCGTTCTGTCGTCAAACTATGTGTTTTGCCATCGGATTGATTACAACAAAAACAAAAGAAGACAACAAAAATTTTTTTTGATATTAAGTTTTTTGTATCTTTTTTTTTATCTTGATGTATGTATAAATTCCTGATTCCTTTATTCAATTCTCACATAAATGGAAAATTTTCCTAATGAAATGCACTAAAATATATCTTATATAATGTATTTTAATTTTTTCTTATCAAATAAAACTGTATATTAGTATAAAAATAACTTTCAATAATATCTTTAATCTTTGCATACGAGGATGCAAGGCGGCCGGAATGTTGAAACCAGAAAATGTCCATGTAAACAACGAATTTGCTTCCACACGGTCACCGTGTAAATCACCACATTTTTCCCAAATGTTGGTTACCAAACGAACCCATTCTTTAAGTATTTTTGTTTTCTGTATGTTGGCACACTGGTTTTTTCATTTCGGTTGCCTTGGTGATGTCATCCATTCATTCATTCTTCTTTTTGTGGCCATCAGCAGCTAATGTTCTTAAATCTATTAAAAGTAAAACTAAGATACTCAAAACCTAAAAACTTAAAATCTAAAACTAAAGTTGGAAACGAAAACTTAAAACTATTGATTTAGAATAAAAAGTATACCAAGAAAAATAGAAAATTATTTGTGTCGCCCATTTATTTGGTTTTTCCGTCGTGTGGAGCACGCCAGAGTGTCGGCATTTATTCAAATATATTTTTAATTCAAGGCTTAGAATTATATAATTTAGCCCCAAATATTATTTCGACTAAGCTTAGTGCCTGTAGGATAAGTTGCTGATGGAAATAACCAAGAAATCTCTTAACTCCGATGTTATTTTTCACATCCAATCAAGAATCATTCTTGAAAAAAATACTCCTTTTAATGATATGTAATAACTTTTTTCAGTATTACTCGCACTTCCCCAAAGGAGTAAGTCTGTATATATACACCCTTGATCGGAACGAATGAAGATAATAAATAACATTTTTAATTGCGTTTTTCTCTTTGTGTACTTTCCTTTTGGAATTCGTTAACAAAAACCACAAAATTCCGAAGCTGAACGAAAGAAGCTGTTTCCATTGTGGTCAATCACAAAATGGTTGAGCTGTTACTTCCAGATTCTTTCAACAACTGAAACAGCAGCAATTTCAAATGCGACAACGTTGGCAAGGATGACGACAACGATGCACGAATGGTTGTATGTAATTAATTTGCATTGTATCGCTAAGATAACTGTTACATCTACATAGGAATAATTATTTAAACAAAGTAAAAAGAGATTGTTTTTAAGGGAGTGCAGCATGAAGAATTGATCATTTTCAAGAAAAATGTCTTGTAAAGTTGTGAAAATGCATGGAAGAAGTTATGAATAGTTCCATTCAGAAGAAAGTTGCCTTGCGCAAATAAATACTTATGTTTTATGTACAAAATATTATGACTGGAATCATTAATTTGTGGTTCTTCTCTGAGTGGTGTTTGTTATGCTGAACAACTGTTGAAATATTATATTATAAGACAAATTTAACCAAGACAAGACCTTATTTGGAAATTTTCTTCTCACAAAAACAGCAATAAAATATAATAGTCCAATTTTGGATTGGACTATCAAGGCATCTCCTAGATAATGATGACATTTCCAGAATGAAACATTTTTTGAGCAGCTGATTATTGAGACGTTGAAAAATACTTTAATCTCTTTCCTGTTTTTAGAGTTATATCTATGTTTTCAAAGTGAAGTTGCCACAATTATTATAAGAATTTCTATAAAAAAAAAACAAATTTGTTATAGTTTTTTAAAAAATAAGCTGTCAATAGTTTGCTAATATGCAAGTTTTTGAAAATTATATTTTAAGCTAATATGCTAATTTTAAGCAATTTTGTTTTGTCTTAGTCAAAAATTGAATTTGATTAAGGGCCATATTCACTAAACAAGATTAAATTAAAACTTAAATAGCTTAGCTATCCAAGTTTATTTTTTGTCAGATATTCAAAATGGGTAGGTAAAGTTGATCTTTTAAACTTTAAAGGATTGAAACATTTTTTGAGCAACTGCTTATTGAGACGTTGAAAAATACTTTAATCTCTTTCCAGTTTTTAGAGTTATATCTATGTTTTCAAAGTGAAGTTGCCACAATTATTATTAGAATTTCTATAAAAAAAAATTGTTACCTATAGGTTTTAAAAAAATAAGCTGTCAATAGTTTGCAAATATGCAAATTTTTTAAAATAATGTTTTAAGCTAATATGCTAATTTTAAGCAATTTTGTTTTGTCTTAAACAAAAATTGAATTGGATTAAGGGCCACATTCACCAAACAAAATTAAATTAAAAGTTAAATAGCTTAGCTATCCAAGTTTATTTTTTGTCAGATATTCAAAATGGGTAAGTAAAGTTGATCTTTTAAAGGATTTCAAAAGAGGTAACTTTTGTTCTGGGACATTTTCCAAAATGGAATTTTGAGACCCATAGACCATTTTTGTCCACGAAATGAGACCTTGCTGCATGTCCACGATGAAGGAACAAACGTTTAGTCCGAACTATCGGAATTAGTTTAGTTGGTGGAAAAAAAGAACGCATTCAGCACGTAAGGTGCTGCCACCTCCGTCCGACTGCTCAGCAAGGGTGGGTTCAGTAAAAAATATAAGAATACTTATAATTAGTAAAATTATTTTGATAATCTTTTTTTTTGATTAATCGGTTCATTAATTTTCTTGTTTCTTTTTCCAATCTGAAAAAAAGAAAAATGGGCACCAGTGATTTTTGTTTTGTAAAAGGAAATCACAAATCTCTGAAGCGGGACCGACGCCGACGCACGATGAAAAGACGTTTAAATAAAAGAATTGAATAGTAATTTCGAACGGAGCTCGAAGATTATTTCTGTACCTTGGTTCTAAAAGGGCCAATGTCCATTTTTTCAAATATTGACTTTAGTTCACTTTTTGACTTAGCGGAAGAAGTTCTACTACTGTTATGAGGACAAATGTGCTGCAATTGTTTCTTAACAAGATACCGATGGTTATAGTATGTTTAATTTTAAAAAGTAATAACCATTTTTAGAAATAAAAATGCAAGATTTTCAATTTATCAAAAATCATCAAATTGGACATTGGCCCTTTTAGAACCAAGGTACAGATTTATTAACTATTTTTTCAAGGAAACCATTGTTTATTTTACTTTACTTTAATGTTTATTATTGTGTTATGTGTATCTTAACTTGATAAATTTATCTGTACTCTTAAATGTTTATCCACCAAACTATTTGTCTCTTTCTGACTTCTCATTTTACGAAATAGAAACTTTTTATTCGAGATACAAATTAACTGTTGAATTGTCCACTTATATTTTCTTTATATAAATAAACTTTTGTGTATTATAAAACGTCTACGAGTATTATTTGAATATACAAAAAAACATTGCCAAGATATTTTCAATTAAATTTTAAGGTTGAAAAGAGAAGATCAACCGTTATCTCTTTGTCCCGAAAGAGCCAAAGAGGAGAAGCAATTCAGGAGAAAACCAACGGAACAAAAACTAATCTAGTTTTAAAAATTGCACAATTTTGCCACCAAATAACGAACAATTAAAATCAGAATAAAATTTAATAAACTAATTAAAATCCAACTTATCTTTTCCAATTTCCTCTCCTCTCTAGATTTTCTTCCCTGTACGTCTTTCTGCGTTTGTCTTCCTCAAGGTCTCCTTCAACTTTCTCCAAAATACCCCCTATTTCAAATTTTCAACATTTTCGACTTAACTTTTTCTACTTTAACACCAAAATTTATTTCTTCGATTTTCAAAACTTTCCTCTAATTCTCTCTTAAATGATCTCGATTATCTGCTCTTCAGTCAAGAATTGTCCTTGCAAATTTTTAAATGTCTGTTCGAACCTTCTTTAACTTGCTTCCTCTTCGCTTTCGGTGAATCGGAGCTCGCGGACTTCGATCACGTCATTTGTAAGCAACTCTCAGCTATATTGCTGAATAGTGCCACCGGTGACGAAATCCAGCGGTCCTACTTACTCGCACGTAACCTTAGCTTTTGCATAGTCATCATGCGATTCAACGATCGCTGGAGTCACTTCCAGGAGTGCGCGAACACAATGAACGCAATCATCCAGTTTTACCCTATTTTCTAACTTTTAAAAAAATACCGAATGAAAGTGTCAAAAATCGAACAAATCAGTTTTGATGTTGTAAAACCATTTTTCCCCTCCAAATTTCTAAAAACAGAACTCTAAAGTAAAAAGAGAACTCCTGCGATGAAAAAAAGAGTAGACCAATAACTAGTTACAGGGTTGCCAGAAGGGGCCCTTTATGCCAATTGGGCTCCTCGAACTTTTCACTCGCTCTTTCTTATTCTGATTTGCGATAAATCCCAATTTGGGCAATTTACATAGTTTTGAAATTGGGCGATTTTTGGCTCCTCAAAAAAATTTAAAACTTTCGAAAAATCTATTGTGAATGAGCCTACTTACATATCAATATTTGACTGTAACCACACCCTTTACTGTAAGCAGTTAATTCAGTTTTCACACTGCACACTTGTGAAACAAATTTATAATTTGGGACTATAAAGCAATTTTTCGAGTTTGAACTTCTAAGCTTCTAACCAGAATTCACTTGACTTGAAAAAGCCTTAGAACTGTGAAATGATTAAATATATGTACATATAACTTGTTTAATAATCAGTTTGCGAGTTTTATTGAATTTTGTAAACTGTGTAGGTACCTACATTAGGGTGGTCCTTAAAATAGACATTCACCCTTATTACAATAGTCGATTTACTAAAACGCCAGTAAAACGACACGGCTCATAATGCGACATTTGGCGTATCAGAAAAACAACTACCATAAAAGTGGTGAGAATAGTGAAGAGTGGATAGAACGCTTAACTTTTAGCTTCATTTAAGACCAATTGTCGTCTCTGGAGCCTTGTTGTTTTACTGGCGTTTCAGTAAAACGACTATCGTAAAATGGGTGATTGTTTCATTACGTACTACCCTAATTTGTTCCAAATTTAAAAAGTCCTGCAAAATTTTAGTTCATTATTTAAGCTTTCACCTGTAGACCAGGAAAAATAGCACATATCGTATAGGAAACCTTGAAAAAATTAATTCATGAAATATTAAAATTGGAATCGACGCAGAATTGCAACCTCTATAACATATCCAAAGTCCCCCAAAATCCCCTTATTGGCTTTTTGTGTGGATGCATTTGAAGAGCCGCAGACGGGAGAGCTTGAAGGTCTATCAAAGTAAAATATTTGTTTTGGTACAACATAACCATATGATACATGCTTTAAGGGTAGTTCTTAACGCTGAATCTAATGAAACAAAATTCAAAATGATACAACTACCCAAGAAAAAGTTATAATCCTTTTTATGTAACGATGACCTTTTTTCAGGTACAACAGGTAAAATAATACCGAAAAACCTATGAAAATAAAGGTATGCTAATGAAACTTGGAATAAATGTACCATTTGTCATACGAACTTAGAATCAAGACAGTCCCTAAAAATATCCATGGTGAAATCGTGTTTTTTTAAGGGGGAGGGGCAAGTGTAGAATGTTGACCATAACACCCACGAAAAAACTCTTACACTCATGAAACTCGCCAATAATATTGAATTTGTCATGGCAACCAAGAAGTTTTCTACTACTAAGCTAGTTTTTGGTGAGTTTCTGTTCGATTAAGGGAATAAGGGATACGTCGATAACGTTTTATTTTTGACAGCAATAAAGTTTTAATTATATCGGGCCTTAAGCCAAAAAGAGTTACATCTAGCAGATGGACACCGAAATGTCAACCGCGGTTCTCTGGGTATTTTGATTTTAACAGACCACCTGTCCGTCTCGGTAATTGGATTGGAACAGACCACCTGGCTGTCAGTTATAAGGGCTTTCAGGAATCAACTGTCACACGCACATCTTGTGTTTTTGGATATATTTTACATTTTGCACGTTTAAAAAATATAATAACCTATTTCTAAAAATCATAAAACCCACTAAATCTTTGAAAAAAAACTGCTCTGTATATAGCCTATTGAATAGACCTTTTAAATAGAAACAATTACGTGCAAGGTGCAAGGGTTTTTATTATTGAATATGTTTGTTTGGCCCATAAGCATGCTTAAAACCGAAAATGCTATTAAATTCACCCAAGCGTTTCTGAGAGAATGGTCACACTGGCCATTTTTCAGTATTTTTGGTATAGTTCGAAAGCTAAGCCGAATTTGACCATTTTACATATAAAACTTTTTGTTCAAAACTAGATTTTCTATCGAAATGGATATTTTGGAAAATTTCTTAAAAAAATGTTAGCAGGAAAAGTAAACAAAAACCAACATAAAAAAATCGAAAAATCAAAGATTTTTAAATTTTTTTCTAAGTTGTGCATTACTTTTTTCGGAGCAAAGATACGCTCGAGACATTCATGAACAAAGTAAACTAGAGTCTTAAGGCCTTAATATGACATGTTAAAAAGCCATATTATTTTAAAATTGACGAGATATAGCCATTCAAACTTTACCATTTCTTATCATTTTTTGCAGTTTTTGCCCGAAAGCCTATTTTTTGGTACTTTATGACAAATTTAACGTTCCTAGCACCTAGTACCAAATCTTTTGTCAATCGGACCAGCCGTTCGGTCTGTATGTCTGAAAGCATTTAAAAACAGCTGAAAAACGAAATTTCGAAACATACTTCTTAAAAATTCTCTATAGTTGTAAAAAAGGTATTTCGGGTCAAAACTGCGAAAAATTATAAGAAATAATAAAGTTTGAATGGGAATATCTCTGTCGATTTTGAACAAATATTAATTTTTGAGCATGCCATATTAAAGTTTTAAGTCTCTACTTTATTTTGTCCGTGTATATCTTGACCCTATCTTTGCTTCAAAAAAAGTTATGCCCAATTTATTAAAAAAATTAGATATCCTTGATTTTTTTATTTGTTTAGGTATGTTTTTGTTAACTTTCCCTGCTTAAATTTTTTTGTAAAATTTTTTGAACTATCCATTCCAATAGAAAATTTAATTTTGAACAAAAAGTATTAAGTGTAACATTGTCAAATTCAGCTTAGTTTTCAAGTTACACCAAAAATATTGAAAAGTGGCTAGTGTGACCATTCTATCAGAAACGCATGTTTGAATTTAGTAGCATTTTCGGTTTTAAGCATGCTTATGGGCCAAACAAACATATTCAATAATAAAAACTCTTGCACGTAATTGTTCCTTTATACCCCTCATTTTCCGGTCTATTCAATAGGCTAATATCCGAAATGCTAAATAGAACATTTTCTATAAGATTAACTTAACACAAATCCCGAGATTCTATAAATTTCGACGATTACATTCTATTGATACTTGATGGTACATAAGTATCTATGTGGGTACTATTTGATATAGTGCAAGCATTAGATAATTGATGATTGTGTTTTTCTGTTTGATCTGACTTAAGCCGATGAACAGAGTCTCTTTCAACTTGTGATTCCAGTTTTTAAGGTGATTGGCTAGGGAATATTTTCTTTTAAGTTCTTAAAATAACGGTACCTTTCGTAAAACAGTTAAATAAGAAAAGCTTATTTATCTCATTACGACTGGGTTAATATTGTTGACAAATTGCTATATAGACAAAAAACAGAATTGACAAAATTTTCTTTTTCTTAAAACAAATAGGCAGAATTTTGAAAAACAGAATTTTGAAAAGCAGAGTTTTGTCAGAAAGAACTAAAAAAAGGAGAATTTTGAAAAGCAATTTATTCTGGAAAAAAAAAGAATTTTGAAAAACTGAATTTTGAAACCAGAATTTTGATCTGTTCCCTTCCGTCATTTGATAGTCAGCAAAAACATAAGCATAAGTCACCACTGAGCCATAAGAGCAAGTTCGTGTGAATCAATTGTGAATTGACCAGTCTTATTGACTATAACAATATGGATAGAATTCATAATTCATTAGTTAACCATTAGAAGGGACTCAAAATAAAAATATGTACATATAAAACATATTAATATATCCTTACAAACACAGGCACAGAACAAAATGCATATTTATTAACAGACAATTTTGTGGTAATATTGACACCACGTGTTAGTTTTATCAACACCACAAGGGGCCTCTTACACTGTTTTAGCCAAAATAGCAATAATGCCAAGAAAAGTTTTATTGCTCTATTGTATATCATTATAGCTTTATTTGAACTTGTTTGATACTGATACCATCTTTAGTACTCCACATGGAGCACTCATGGTATACAAAAAAAAAAAAACTTAATTAAAGTCTTACACATCCTCGACTTTGTGAGTATTCTAAGCGCACTAAAACCAAAAGTGGGTTGCAAAGGGCATACATTAAATGAACTAGAACATCAAAAAATCAATGTAGCACGCAACGAGTCTTGAAGTTTCGAGTTAAGTGTTTTCTATTTTTCATATTAAAGCAAGAACAATGCCACAGAGTTTTCCGTGTTATTCTACTTTGAATTTTTCATCAGATTTAGTATGAACATGCGCCGCGCCGCGCTGCCTATGATACATTCATAAGGTCAAGTTTTGTCTAACAACGTTGGATTTATTGGACTTATGAACTATGATTCCAAAACTATCTTCGGAGGAAGTATAAACAAGAGAACAAAATGATTGTACTTACCGGTTAATATTTGTGTTCCTATTGCGTTAATTCCATATCTTAAGCGTATTTGGTTGAAGGGAATGATTCATTTACCCATCAGCTTTTACTAAGGTCATTTGAAGAAAAAAAAAGAAACTACTTTCTTGATTAAACGACCGAAAATATGTCATAACCATGTCGTGTCCCAAGGCCTACCTGTCATTAAATATAAGAAACAAAATTAAAAATGGTACGAAAATCAATCTTGTGTGGTATCTGAGTGAGAGATGCACTGTTATTGAAAAGTAGTTTAAGGGTGACTATTCAAAAGGCGCTGTTCCTATCATTTTGGCATATTCAAGTTTAATTATAAGGAAATTCAAAGAATAGCTTTTTATTTTTTTTTTCTATTTGTGAGTTTATTTATAAAAAGTGTTTATTTCCCCTTTTGAAATTCACTTCTAAGTAGATTTATTGTAGTTGCTCATTATGATAACTTGTTTAAAAATTAGAAAATAAAGAAAAACTCAATTCTCTATATATATTAAATATTAAATATTAAATATTAAATATTAAATATTAAATATTAAATATTAAATATTAAATATTAAATATTAAATATTAAATATTAAATATTAAATATTAAATATTAAATATTAAATATTAAATATTAAATATTAAATATTAAATATTAAATATTAAATATTAAATATTAAATATTAAATATTAAATATTAAATATTAAATATTAAATATTAAATATTAAATATTAAATATTAAATATTAAATATTAAATATTAAATATTATTAAATATTAAATATTAAATATTAAATATTAAATATTAAATATTAAATATTAAATATTAAATATTAAATATTAAATATTAAATATTAAATATTAAATATTAAATATTAAATATTAAATATTAAATATTAAATATTAAATATTAAATATTAAATATTAAATATTAAATATTAAATATTAAATATTAAATATTAAATATTAAATATTAAATATTAAATATTAAATATTAAATATTAAATATAAAGCATGATACTGACAAATCAAAATATTAATCCGACTTTAATTGAAACATGAAAAACCTGTATTATAACAATACCTACGAGGAGTACGACAGAGAGAGTAATTCCTTTTCCACTCTTCTTCTTAACATTATTTGAGGACTTTTTTTCGCAAAACTTAAGTGGACAGATAGATATATGGAATAAATATTGGGGAGAGGGACTGAGCAACTAAGACTTGCAGATGACATTGTTTTACATTCTGAAACATGATGTGAAACGAACTTTCCATGGATTGAAAGGTACTTATGTATATGGACTATTATTCAACTTAAATAAAACCAAAGCCATGACAAACCCCATAAGGAAGGACATATCACTTGAAATGAAAAAATGATTATTACATTGGTTACCACGTTTACCTAGGATAGCTGGCATCATTAACAGATAGACCAAGACTAAGAGGAAATAAATAGATGAAAAACGAGTAGCTGGAAGCTATGCTATTTTAGAACAATAAGCGGATTTTGGAATTAAAAGTTAGTAGAGACACACAAAATAAAACGCACGACTTGACTGGGTCACACGTCCCCGTCTCTTATTTTGTTCAAGTTGGTTTAAATTTTAAAAATTTCATATTATAAAAATAAGCAAGTTATTATAGAAATAAGCAACGAAAAAGCAACTTTTGGCCTATTGTTCAAAGACTAAATTGCCGCCTGATTACTTCAATTGTGAATGTTTCTTAATAGACAATTATTATTAATAGAAGTATTGAATTTTTAAACAAAAATATTGATTTATTTAAAAAGTCCTTTTTCGAAACTTGGATATGCAAGATTATTTATTCTATAATGGAGCTTTAGCATAAAAATCATTTCAATCGGTAGAATCGTTAATGAGAAAGTCGAAAATATAATAGATACCGTTAATAACAGTTCTTGATGGTAATTATTTGTTTCAAATCTTGGACCATAGGTAATTCACAAGCTATGTACTTTTATCAAAACCTCTGAAAGCGTTTTAGAGATAAATTAGCTTTTCCTTAACACTGGCTGACAAGTACCATTATTTTGGAGCTTAAAAAACTTCCCTCAAAGGGAATCACCGAAAAGCCTTGAGTTGAAAATTTGTAGAACATTTCCTTAGTGGTTTGAGCTGTAGGTCAAGGAACAGACAGACAGACGGAATTGCCGCTTTAATTTTTTATCATGTTCTCTATCAACGTAATGTTAAGTTTGAATTAAATCTAAAGATCAATTTTTGCCACTAAAGCCTAGTTAACAGTTCTCGTGCGCAAAAAAAAATCTATACCTACAAATATTCTCACATGTCAAAAATAATTGAGGTGAAATGTAAAATTAATTGTTTGCGTGATTGGTTCACAGTTTCATGCAAAAAAAAACTATTGCTGTCACGGAATGTCATGCAAAACAATGCACTGGCAATTGTTTTGCATACGAAAAAAAAGTGTGGTGCACAAAATATTTTTTTTTGATGGTTGGTTTACACTTCAAAAAAAAATAAATATATTCACCTCAAGGCATTATTAGCATGCAAATGGTTTTTGAATCCAATAATATATATTTTCCTTTTTTAGGCCTATTGTTTATTAATAAAGGGTAAATTAATGACTTAATCGATGGCCTAGGCCAAGCAGACGTTTTGTGCCTTGATTGTTTTTCAATTTGGTGCACAGAATAAGTGGAAAATCGTTTTGAAAATTTTGATTTTTTTTTCGCATTGGAACTGTAAACTATGCTTAATCCAAAACTTGCCTTATAGTATCTACTTATATTGCAAGAAAAATCATCTTGTACACCACAATACTTCCATTAGAATTTTAAACGATTAATTAGAAGAAGAACAAGATGCAATCCAAAGAACAAAACTATATATCGAAATGAGCGGCAGCTTACATTATGGGGGTACCTTTTCCCGATTCCGACCAAAACAACTTAAAACAATTGTTTTATTGGACACTATTAAGACTTACATGTCACAGAATTTTTTTTTTCAAATTTTTGAGAAATTTAATCAAATAAAGTCAAGCTCTAATGGCACTCAAATTACAATTTTGGAAGCCCACAGGTACAAACCGATATAGTTATAATAACAAATACTCTCATTGCTCTTTACAAGGTAAATTAGCTGCCATACACACTATAGTATGTACAATGTACAATGTTAATACATCGGATTTATTCAAGCTCCCATCTCCTTCCTCATATTTCCTTAATTCTGTAGATGTACAATACAATTACAAATACAGTCAAAATCAGTTACAACAACATCGGTTATAACGAAATATTGGAGAAATATTGCGAACTAATCTTGAAGTCCCAGCAGAGGCTCATATAAATTGTTCTGACCGAATATCGCCTATATCCATAGACATGAGGAGCTTCACAAAAAATAAAAAATAAATTGCGCAAAATTATAGTGAAGTTAACACGATACTAAAACAACTTTAGTGTGGCACTAGGCGTTTTTTTAAATTATAGACGATGTCAAACCAACATTATGTTTAAACACTTGCATTAAAGTTTTTTAGTATCATACTAGCTCAAATGACGTCTGTCGCACAAACTGTCATTGATTTAGGCGAGTTCAACTTTAATTTGCTTAGAAAATAATCATAACGTGACACTAACCAGCATGTGTCCATAATTCAGGAAAAGTTAGAGAACTGCATTAAATTAAAACAAATGATAACTAGTGTCACGCTAAGGCCCTTAAAATAGGCTGTCTATAACTTTGCGCCAATATTTTTAATAATAAATAAATATGCTTTTTGTTTCAACTCAATACGACCACTCGTCAAAAAGATACAGCTCTTCAAAAAACACTAACAAAAAATTGAAAAAAATTTGTTCCTTCAATTTCGTAGTGTAGTGTAGTGTAGTTATGAAGGACGCAAGCAGTTTTAATAAAAATATTGACGATGTCTTATTTAACGTCCATAGGATGATAGAACACCAAAGTCGGGAAACAAGGCATCTGAAGGAAGGCATAGGTACCTATTTGTTGATCTTTCTCTACTTAATCGATAGTAAAATATTTTTTGCTTCGTTGTTAAGCTTTTAGGGCGAGAATTGGTTTCATAATCGTTTTTGGGCGCTCTGTCACCAGCAAAAAAAGTACGCTACTGACGTCACCTGGTAAAAGAGAATCGGCTGGCGTATTTAATTTTAACGTATGTATGTATCTGATTTAATTGTACTGTTTGAACCTCTCCCATTTGCGCCCAAATCTATATAAATAAAGCGATAATGTGCATCAACCTAAGCTATTAAAACCTTTTATGTAATTATTTTTTAATAATAGAGACCCTATTTAAAAATGATTGCTATCGAAAGTTCAACAGACATGAGGAAAATTCTGTATTCTTTAAAAGTTCTCATCAATTTCCTTCCAGAGCTCTTATGTTGAGTAGAGCTGAAAACAAACTAAACAAAATAAATCATAATTTATGCACTTCATTTCAGATATCAACGACCACTTTGGGACAGCATGACGATGAATTGAATTAAATTTAGGAATCCTCCCAAGCTGTCTAAGTGCAAGGATCTGATATGATTCACCTAGTCATGGGATAAGAAGGATGTTTACCCAAAAAAAAAAAAACTTATCCAGAACCTTCAAAATACGACACTGCAATTGCTGAAATTTTACAGTGAAGACTGAACCCAAAGATATGTATGACACTTGGATGAAAAGTTTGACAGCTCAACTTAAGGAACTAAAGCAAATAAGTTCGATATAAGCTTATGACACGATATTCAAATTCCAAAGTTGCGTAGCAGAGAATATGTTGGTGGCATTGAAAGATAAGGAATTTTGATATCATACTTTATAACAGCCTTCTTCCTGTACTACATTTTCATTTGCAAAACCAGAGGAAATTTCCATCTAGGAAAATGAGAAAATTTCTTCCAACTCGAGTTTCAGTTCGGTGATATCTATAATTTTAAAATCCTGAGAATTATTGAAAATAATAGAATTTAAATAATGAAAAAAACGTCTTTAACATGAATGATAAATGTATTTGTTTTTTTTTTTTGCTTTCATGTTTACTGAGGTTGTAGTCTTTGATAAATCGCACCTAACATTTCCGAAACAAATTAGTTCACGAGGATATTCATCATAGAAATTGAACAAATTTCTTTGAATCCCCTGTCACAGAGTTAAACGGCCAAACGTACCAGTGAGAATAACACTCCTATTAGTTGTCAAGTATCAATTTGATAGTTGATAAATTTAAAATTCAATGTTTAAAAATCCATCTTATAAAAGTTTTGATGTTTGAGAATGATGCAGACAGTTGCTAATAACAAGAAAATTAAAAAATATAAAACAATTTGTAACCAGTTTATTAATAAATTGAGTTTAAAAAAAACAATTTTCAAGGTTTATCAAATATCAAATTGATAATTAACAACCGTAATAGGGGTGCTTTGCGCATTGGTGTATCTTATCTTTTGATAACTGATGGTTCACACTAAAATGGAAAAAAGAGATGAAACCCAAAATTTAAAATTTAATACATTATATTTGTATTTGTGAACTATACTGTCAAGTTAATTTTACTCCAATTCTTTACGTGATAGCCGTGTAAATTTTTTGAATTGAAGATTTTTCACCTCCCCCATAAAAGGTTATGTTGTTCTCCACTTCGAACTTTGAATTTGAACGCCTAAAAAAGATTAATCCGCAATGTTTTTTTATTTGCCACATAATGGATACACACTATTTACATTTACGACAAGTTGTGCATTCGTAAAAAAAATCGAATTCGAGATTTTGATCTTACTCAATGTTCCCAGATTGGTGGTTTTTGCCACCAAAATGCTTGGAAAATAAAATGCAGGATTGGGTTGCACGTACTTGCTCTTATGTTCAAGACACTGCGGTTTTAAGAAAATTGTATATAAGAACATGGAAATAATGAGAGAAAAATGTAGCAAGCATGAAATACGACATTTAAATTGGCTAAAACAATTCTTTTGAAAGTTTGAGGTGGAAAAAAAGAATGCCATCTTAATTCTTGATTAAATATGATTGTAAGGGAAAAAAAATTAAAATCGTTGCAGCGGTTTTTAAAAAAAAAAAAATTTATATTAAAATCCTTAAAACATTTTTCAGAACAAATTTTGGTATGCAAATGTAAAGGATATATTTATGTGTATATAAAAAAAATTAAAAAAAAATTGTCAACCCGTTTTTGAGATATCGAATTTTCAAAAAAAAACTTTGAAACTTTTTTTAAAAATCCAAAAACTTTTTTTTGACAATTTCGATATGCAATATTATTTAACCTTATCTGAAATTTGTATATAGAAAAGCTCGTCTTAATTCGTTAAGCCGACGACGAGAAAATTCAAAATTCAAATTATTTTTTCATAATTGTAAAATGTTTTCTAAAAATATCTTAGAGAGTACTAAAAAACTCTTAAATATCGAGTTTCAAGAGAATCGATCGTGTCGTTTTCGAAATATTCGATTTTCCAAAAAAAAATTTGAAACATTTTTTAAAAATCCAAAAACATATTTTTTTTTAAATGTTGGTACACAAAACTATTAATATTTTTTGAAAGCTTTTGTATAAAAAAATAATTGAAATCGGTCGTACCGTTTTGAAGAAAATCAAATATTTTAAAAGTGGTTCTTTCGAAGGTACCATTAACAACCATCTTTGAAAAATGGTTTTTCACCCAAGGAAATCCTTTGTTAAAATAAATTTTCTGATTTTTTTTTTCAAAAAAAGTTGTCGAGCCGTTTTTGAGAAAAATACGATTATGTAAAGTTCTTTAAAAAAAATCGTATGGCAGGTACCGTTACTTTTGGTTCTAAAAAAAAAAATTTAAAAAAAACGTGTGGGCATAATCACCAAAAACCACTATGTATCGAGTTTGAAGAAAATCGATCAAGCCGTTTAGGCTGTCCGTTGAACTAAACCCTAAACGCCTTGATCGATTTTCTTTAAACTGTGTACATAGCGTTTTTTGGTCACTCCCCCCAATCCGTTTTTTCATTTTTTTTTTAGAACCAAAAATCTGCCATACAATTTTTTTAGCAATTTTAAATAATCCTATTTTTCTCAAAAATGATACGTTACTTTTAGTACAATAGATATGCGAATGTGATGTTTTGTGCTTTTGGCTTAATGATGATAAATAGGTGACAGATTTGTGGCTTTAAAAAAAAAACTATATAATTGAGGGGTCGTATAGTTTCAAAACTCTTCTTTTCCACTTTTGAGAATTTTGAGTGAAATGAAAAAAACTGTTAAAAGCTATAAAAATGAAAAAGCGATTAGTTTTAACGCTTTAATATATGTTAAGGACGACCTTTATCCATTCCTTAGGGCTTTGATCATATGTATTTGGTGAGCCTACAAATTATAAAAAATCAATTTAATTTGGAAAAGAATAGTTTTTAAAGTTACGATTGCAGTTCATTTGATTTGTATGGGAATAGATGACTTTTGATTCAGAAGAGTATAAGAATAGAGGAGTTTTGAAAATATAAAAACCTCAAACAAAAAGAAGATTGTTGGTGCAGAATTTGATTTGTAAGGGATTTGGCCAAGAACCATTCCGTATACTATGTATTAACATTAAAGTCAAAAATACCCTGTTTTTGTATTTATTTATATAAAAATATCTCAAAATTGATTTATCAGTTAAAATGATTCCAGTAAAATACATGGAATTCGATGAACCAGCGAAAATTTTTTCCCCATGCGGAAGCAAAAATTCGAAATATTTCTGATTGCGGCAGACACAAGTGGAGCTGCAGAAAAAGTCAATGTGGCCCTATTTTTGCATCATATTGGAGAGAGGCAAATTGATATTTTCGGTGCACTTGCTATCCCTGAAGCACCAGAGAACATTTTTGCAAGCAATTCCTCAGTTGGGTTAGATTATTCCATCCAGCGCAGCGCCAGCGTCGCAATGTGGTGTGGAAACACATACAATTTGGTAAATAATACAGAAGGAAGGTCAACCCATTTATTAAATTTGAGACTGAAATACAGAACAGCAAATTAAGTTCTGTGATTTTCAATGCGGAGCAGATGGTTGTGGCTTGCGGGTAGTCTTAAGTAGACCGAAATATTAGAGATGGAATAGTTTTTTTGTAGATAATGAGAAATTACGGTCAAACCTTTAAGAATACAAACAAGAAGAATTGTCGGAAAAAAAATGTATGCGTGGAGCATGAGTCGAAAGGAGAAACGTTGGCGACTAAGAAATCGCAAATGGCAATCAGTCTAGAATTATTGCAATGAGACAGGACAAAGTCAAGCGTTTGTTGAAGGCCGTAGCAATAATTTTCTTTCAACAAATAGTATTGATTTTCAAAATCCATTTCAAATGCCTGACAGTTGTATTTATTGGAAACAGATTTTTTTAATTTAATTGAAGAATCAAGAAATTATTGTCTTATAATAATAATAATAAAATTATATGCTTATAAGTTTGTATGTATGTACATTAGGGTGGTCGTTATAAAGATCATAGTTAAATTTTAGTTTGTGTTATTCCCCAACTTATAGACAAGAAAAAGTCGACATTTTTCAATATTCATCTAAAACTGAAAAAAAATATTTGGTTTCGATTTTTATGAGTCATAAGAGACTACATTTGTACCAAAATTAAAATTTTTCTATCAATTATTACCAAAGTTATAAAAATTCAACGTTTTATTGAACATTTAAAAATGTTTTCCCATATCTATAAAACTGCTTTTGTCTTGGCGGCCGGGTTAAGTGCAAAATATTGAGCTAAAATTCTACAGGATTTTTTATTATTTATTATTATTTTTGAAGAAATTAGGAGGGTGCACCAACTTAAATTAAACAAAGACCTTTATAAGGACCACCCTAATACCGTGTGTTTTAACACTAATTCAAATTAGTTGACAGTTAATTTCTACCCATTTTGGGTTGTGCTGATTGTGCAGCTTCAAGTCTTACAAAGAGCATTCAGGTTCCTTGGAGTACAGTAAGACGTTGAATTCAAAAGAAAGATTAATGAGTCAATTTAATGATATTTTTGACGGCTTTGGTAGAATTCCAGGCAAATATCTCGTCTAATCATAGTGTGATTCCAAACTGGTACTCAATTACAAAAACGAACACACGTTGAAGTTTGTACTTGTACGTTTGACTTTATACACAACTCGAAAAATGATATATGGATAGGTACTTCATGGTGTTATTAGTTCGACAGATTAGGTAAACAATCTTCCTCCTGGCGGAAGGTCTAATAATAATGATACGTTTGTGTCTAAAGCCGAATGCACTCGCAATGAGTATTTTTCAATCACACCTGCAACAGCGGAATCCATTAATCATTGACTTTTCAATAAAACCGTTGTCACCTTAAAAACGATTTTGGTGGCGTAGCATGACGTAATTTGGCTAGGTTGCTCGCTTGTGCTTTCTATGAATAAAGTGACCCAATTATTCTGACGGGTTTTTACTTCAGGCACAGATTATATATGTAGATCATCATCGGGTACTTGAAGGATAAGTGTGAAAAATAATAAATATACGCCACAGAGGCTTCTGGTAAAATTACAGTCAGTCAGCCGAAATATAAACAGAGAATACAACACCAGATGACAAAATGCTTTAGGCAAAAATTGAGCACCATCACCTGATGATAGGACAAAGTGTGATGAGATTTTATCAGGTTTATACAAATAATACTAAGTGAAGTAGGTATAATATGTAAATCCAACTAATTTATAGCTCTATCAAGATTCTTAAACAGCTGAAATCCGGAGTGTTCTTATAATCTGGCTTTCCAAAAAGCTACAAAACACTACTGTAAGTATTACTGTTGTTTTTTAATTCCTTTTTTTTTCTATTTATGCAATTATTTTATTGAATTGCCCCTCCCGTCCAATCGGAGGGAGATATTACCCCCCTCCTATAGGATTTTTTTCTTATCGACTTCCAACCTACATGCTCTTAGTAGGGGCGTTAGAGCACGATATGAGGGCGTACCTTTCATTTCGACCTGACGGATTGAGTTTTAGTACACTTATAGTTCATGTCCTAACTTTACTCTTAAGAAGTGTTGCCAAGGTGGCAACACTGTCAGAAGGACAAGAGAAGGGTTGCCAAAATCCCGAAATGTTGCTTATAAATTGAAAACCAAGGGTCGGACGATGACCCGAGAACTGCCGTTGGAACCAATGGACCACATTATTGTTTTTCTCCCAGCCTTCCCCTTGCATGAAGGGGGTGGAAAAAAGTCGTTTTGGAAACAAAATTTGAAAAGCCAAGAGAAGTTGGGAAATATTTTTATTAATAAAATTTAAAGATGGTGTCGACGCAGAATTTCACAATCTACTACATAACAACCAGAGTTGATTGAAAACCTACTTTGGTTTTTTTTTTTGAATCCACTTTCAAAGTGCTGGGGAGGGGGGATATGAAAGATTAACAAACTTAAATATATGTTTTGGTATAATACAAGCATATGACACGTAATGTTTTAAGGGTATTTTTAATGCCCAATCTTACTAAATCAGAATGAACACGATACAACCATCTTAAAAAAGTTATAGCTTTTTTCATAAATGTTGACTGAATTTTTAGTAAAACAATTAAAATATTACCAAACTCCAACAGCATTGACACGAAACTTGGTCCACATATTTCATTTGTCATTCATAAGCAACAAGAATCAAAAGAGTCTACAAAAATATTTATAGTAAAAGGGTGTTTTTTTCTTTGAAATTGACATATTTTGAACTACTACCATGAGCCCTCTCCCGAAACTGAAACATTAATGAAAATTGGCGAAAACGTTTGACTTTTCATCAAGGCCAAGAAACAAAAGAGACCAAACAAATATAAACTATCTGAGGGGGGATGAAAAGCAGTGTTTTTGACCGAACATTTTTATGTTTTTGAAACCAAAGATACATAAATGTAATATGGTGCATGATTTTAAGGTATTTTTTAATGCTGAATCCAATAATATTATTATAAAATAGATACATGCTCACATAAAATAGTTATCTTACTTTTAAAGAGTTAATGTCTATAAATGATTGTATTTTTTTGACTAGAATAGGTGTAACATTACCTTTCAAAACAACCCTCAGACCATGGACCATATGGTATCTTGAATGGTCTTTTTTGATTCTTGGTTCCGATGAATAATCAAACATTTTCACCAAGTTTCATCAACGTACCAGTTTTGGGAGGGGTTTCATGGTAGCAGTTCAAAATGTTTCTAGTTCATTGAAAAAACACCCTTTCACTACAAACATTTTTGTAGACTCTTTTGATTCTTGTTGCTTATGACAATTTAAATATGTGAACCAAGTTTCGTGTCAATGCTGTTGGAGTTTGGTAATATTTTAATTGTTTCACTAAAAATTCTGTCAACATTTATGAAAAAAGCTATAACTTTTTTAAGATGGTTCTATCGAGTTCATTCTGATTTAGTAAGATTGGGTATTAAAAAATACCCTTAAATCATGACGTGTCATATGCTTATATTATACCAAGATATATATTTAAGTTTGTTTATCTTTCATACCCCCCCCTCCCCAGCACTTTGAAAGTGGATTTAAAAAAAAAACCAAAGTAGGTTTTCAATCAATTCTGGATGTAATGTAGTATGTAGATTGTGCAATTCTGCGTCGACACCAATTTTAAATTTTATTAACAAAAATATTTTCTAACTTTTCTTGGCTTTTCAAATTTTGTTTCCAAAACGACTTTTTTTCCACCCCCTTCGTGCAAGGGGAGGGGTGGGAGAAAAACAATATTGTGGTCCTATTGTTTCAAGGGTGCTGGATCCAACGGCAGTTCTCGGGTGATCGTCCGACCCTTGGTTTTCGATTTATAAGCAACATTTCGGGATTGTGGCAACCCTTCTCTTGTCCTTCTGACAGTGCTGCCACCTTGGCAACACTTCTTAAGAGTAAAGTTAGGACATGAACTATAAGTGTACTAAAACTCAATCCGTCAGGTCGAAATGAAAGGTACGCCCTCATATCGTGCTCTAACGCCCCTACTAAGAGCATGTAGGTTGGAAGTCGATAAGAAAAAAATCCTATAGGAGGGGGGTAATATCTCCCTCCGATTGGACGGGAGGGGCAATTCAATAAAATAATTGCATAAATAGAAAAAAAGGAATTAAAAAACAACAGTAATACTTACAGTAGTGTTTTGTAGCTTTTTGGATTGTTCTATCGAGTTCATTCTGATTTAGTAAGATTGGGCATTAAAAAATACCCTTAAATCATGACGTGTCATACGCTTATATTATACCAAGATATATATTTAAGTTTGTTTATCTTTCAAACCCCCCCTCCCCAGCACTTTGAAAGTGGATTTAAAAAAAAAAACAAAGTAGGTTTTCAATCAATTCTGGATGTTATGTAGTATGTAGATTGTGAAATTCTGCGTCGACACCAATTTTAAATTTTATTAACAAAAATATTTTCTAACTTTTCTTGGCTTTTCAAATTTTGTTTCCAAAACGACTTTTTTTCCACCCCCTTCGTGCAAGGGGAGGGGTGGGAGAAAAACAATATTGTGGTCCTATTGTTTCAAGGGTGCTGGATCCAACGGCAGTTCTCGGGTCAACGTCCGACCCTTGGTTTTCGATTTATAAGCAACATTTCGGGATTGTGGCAACCCTTCTCTTGTCCTTCTGACAGTGCTGCCACCTTGGCAACACTTTTTAAAAGTAAAGTTAGGGCATGGACTATTTGTATACTGAAGCTCAACCCGTCAGGTCAAAATGAAAGGTTGGTCTCCCTAACAGCCCCACTATCTGAATTTGTTGGCATATTTAACCTGAATTTCCTAGTATGCAAAAAAAAAGGAAAATTTAATTTCCCCGTGCAGCGACTATAAGAGATGAAAATAAAAATTGGAAAAATTATTCAAATTTGTATTCTTTATTCAGAGCCGATTTAGGCCCATCCAAATATAAAACCACAAAAAAAAAATACAATTTTAACGACCACCCTAATGTACATATATTATGGTTAACTGACTATTGAAAAATTAGCCCTATAATGAGTATATAATTTAAATTTAACATGCTAAATTTATTACTGCTAAGGACTACTAAAAACCAACCTGTTGTGCCGAAAACATATGTTTGGCATTTGTGTTCACCGAGATTGTATAACATATGTATGTAGACCAAAATGTTATGGCCGTATATTATGTATTGATTGTCAGAACTCATTATCAAATAAAAATAAGTAAGAAAGTAAAGCATTTTCTTTGTTTTCAAAATTCACAAATTAACTTGGGTTGATTCGAAGAAAAACAAAAATGCAAGTTTATGTATTACTCCAGAAATAGCTTAATTTGAAGGAAAAATATTGTTTTTTTTTTTGTCAAGCGAACAAGGAACTTAATTATACTAACTTTAGTTGAATTTAACTTCATGACATATTTATTTCAATGCCATAATATATCAAAGAGATTTTTCACGTTGGAGTTGAAACTTCGAACGTATTTTTTGAAAATTTCTTGTGAAAGAAACGGTTTTCTGCCTTTTATTCAAACATCTTTTAGTTTTAAAAATATTAGTTTGAAAAAAATATAGGTTTCACAATCACGACCTAAGACCTTCAAATTTTTGGCCTTCAATTTTTGTGGGCAAGACTTCGACCAGAATGATTCAGAGTGTCGGGTCATTTCTTTTTAAATTGTTAAGCTGACTAAGACAAGAGGAAGATGCTTTTTCAAAAATATTGTTTTGTTTAACTAAGCCAAACAAATCTTTTGAATGTTTTTCAGATTTTTGTTTTCGAGATTTTCATGTCTATTATGGAAAGACAGTGTTGTGCCATGTAGACTTTAAATGTAGATAGACTACGCACTTCACTATTGTCTACGCGTAGACAATTTAGCGTAGACAATCTAAAATTGTTGACGCATGTTAACAATGTAGAAATGTATAAATTCAAAAAAAAAAAATGTTTTTAAATTTCGCATTCTAAAATTAACCCAAAAATAAGCGATTTAGTTTATATAAAAATAACTGAATTTTTGTATAAAATTTTAAGTTTTTTACTTGCGATTATACATAGGTACTATAAGGCAAGTTTTGGATTCGTGCAAAAAAAAAATTTTAGATAACAATCAAACATGATATTACGATGATAGAGGACACGAAAAAAGTGGGTGGCACAATTCCGTCTGTCTGTCTGTCTGTTCGACTACAGCCTTAACGGCTTGATCGATTTTCTTCAAACTTGGTACATAGTGGTTTTTGGGGATTCTGCCGACATATTTTTTTTATTTTTTTTTTAGAACCAAAAATAACGGTACCTGCCATACGATTTTTTTTTAGCAATTTTACATAATTGTATTTTTCTCAAAAACGGCTCGATAACTTTTCTTAAAAAAATTTCAAAACATTTATTTTAGTAAAGGCTTTGTTTAAGTGGAAAACCATTTTTCAAAAATGGTTATAACTGGTACCTCCCAAAGAACCATTTTTTTAATTTTTGATTTTCTTCAAAATGGTAAGACCGATTTCAATTATTTTTTTTATACAGAAGCTTCCAAAAAATATAAATAGTCTTGTGTACCAAAATTTTTGAAAAAATATTTTTTGTATTTTTAAAAAATGTTTCAAATTTTTTTTTGAAAATCAAATATCTCGAAAATGACAAGATCGATTTTTTTGAAACTCGATATTTAAGAGTTTTTTAGTACTTTCTAAAATATTTTTAGAAAAAAATTTACATTTATGAAAAAATAACGGTACCTTCCATACAAAAATTAAAAAACCACAAAAGAAAATATTTTTTTGCTTAAAAACGGCTCCAACGATTTTGATAAAACTTTTTCTATATACTAAAATTAGTATGATCTACTACAAAAAAATATAAAATTTTACGCTTAGAAACTATTAACAGTACCTGTCATAGAACGTATTATTTTATTTTGAATTTTCTCGTTATCGGCTTAACGAATTTAGATTATTTTTTTTACATACAAATTTCAGATAAGACTCAATAATATTGCATATCAAAATTTTGAAAATTCGATATCTCAAAAACGGGTTGACAATTTTTTTTCAAATTTTGTTTTTATATACACATAAATATTTACTTCAGATTTGCATACCAAAATTTTTTCTTAAAAATGTTTTAAGAATTTTATATATAAAAAATTAATTTTTTAAAAAACCGCTCCAACGATTTTAAATTTTTTTTCCCATACAATTATATTCAATCAAGAATTAAGAGCGCATTCTTCTTTTTCACCTGAAACTGTCAAAAGAGTTGTTTTAGCCAATTTCAATGTCGTATTTGATGCTTCTCTACATTTTTCTCTCATAATTTCCATGTTTTTATATACAATTTTCTTAATTCCACAGTGCCTTGAACATAAGAGCAAGTACGTGCGACCCAGTCGTGCATTTTATTTATATACAAATTTCAGATAAGATTAAATCATATTGCATATCAAAATTTTCAAAAAAAAAGTTTTTGGATTTTTAAAAAAAGTTTCAAACTTTTTTTTTGAAAATTCGATATCTCAAAAACGGGTTGACAATTTTTTTTCAAATTTTGTTTTTATATACACATAAGTATATAGTTTAAATCTGCATACCAAAATTTGTTCTTAAAAATGTTTTAAGAATTTTATATATAAAAAATTATTTTTTTTAAAAACCGCTCCAACGATTTTAAAATTTTGTTTCCCATACAATAATATTCCATCATGAATTAAGATGGCATACTTTTTTTCACCTCAAATTGTCAAAAGAGTTGTTTTAGCTAATTTAAATGTCGTATTCCATGCTTCTCTACATTTTTCTCTCATAATTTCCATGTTTGTATATACAATTTACTTAAACTCGGAGTGTCTTGAACATAAGAGCAAGTACGTGCGACCCAGTCGTGCATTTTATTTTTTTTTGAAATTGTTCTTATCCTGAAACGGTCTCCACATATCTGGCAACAATGTTCGATAGGATACAACAACGTTTTGAATGTTTACTTTGCTGAAAATAATGCCAATAATGCCATAAGATACTGCTACTTTTTTTACTACACCATGGAGGTTTTGTGGGTGAAATCGCTGAAAAGAAAAGAGCTCGCTTAACGACCTCAAGTCTTGCAATTATACAAACTAGAACTCTTCGAATAAGTTTATTTGTGGTTTGACAGATCTAAAATCTATCGTTGACATTGTCGACGTTATTGTTGACATTATTGACATTGTCGTCAAGATCGACATAGTTTACGCATTGTCGAAGTTGAAAAGTAGACAGTTTAAGTCGGCACGTAGAGGAACAACACTTATAAAGAGCTATAAGATAATTTGTTAGTTGCTGCACAGGCATCAAACCATACCAATTACATTATTAAGTAAAACTCTAATTTATTAAACCATTTATATTATTACAATAAATTAATAACGCTGTGAATATATTTTTACAAACCTATTTTATAATCGAATTTTGTATGTTTTTACGAATAATTAAAAAAAAAAAAAATAGGTAGATGTACTGGACTAATGACTATTTCACTATCTGCAAATGACAGTGTTTATACAAGAAAATAAATTTTCAATTTGTATACATTTGCATTATTATGTATAGCATCTGTATGTATGTACATTGAGATTGAGTATCTGCCCTTTTAACAAAGATATTAATAAATCAACCAAGTAAATAATTAGCAACGCCAGCAGAATCAGGAACCTCATTTTTCCCTGTTCTGATGTTAACGCTTTGAAAATGCTCCATTTGCTTTGATGTCATTAATAACGAAGTCATCTTAGATGTGGGTGTTCAAAAGGTGCAAACAAATCATTTGTGTTTTCATCTTCCGTTTAGTTTTTTGGAATTAGATTGAGGTTGAATTTACATTAGTATTTCAGTTTTTAGGCAACATAATAGATCAAAACTAATTTAAATAAAAAAAAAACTTTTCAACTTCCTTAAGTGTTAACACCATGAATCTATCCATCTCATTCAGTGTCAATGGTATTAAATTATTGTATCAGAATGAGAATATTGTGAGAATTCGATATTTATCAATCAATATTATCTTCAAATTTTGTATGACTCATTGTCGATAAGACCAGACATTTTTAAAACTAACCCCGTATTTAGGAATTAAGATTTCGTAACCAGTTTCGATTTAATAATCAAAAACAACTAAGCGAAAACCGGAAAATTACCTCTTACGTATTTCAACTTAAAATTTTCTCAGAAACCGACAGTTTTCCTGATGATTTTCGGTGACGTCGATGTGGGACACCCTGCATAATTCAATATTGACAAAAATGTCAATCATAACATTATTGTCCTAAGAGTGCGCTAGTGGTGATATTTTTTTGTTATCAACTTTAATTGTTATAAATGAAAACCCTTAACTAATTATTCCCAATTTCGTGACCTTTTATTACTTCTTAATAATTGTTGAGTAGGTAGTATTAAGCTGTAGGTCTATTTTGTAGTTATTTTTATTTAAACCCAATGGATGGCGGTGGGTTGGGCACGATTTGCCGATTTGATTTTAAAAAATCGACCGTCATAATGTTGACTTTCGAAAAGTCGATTGGTTAAAATACCGACTGATCAAAATGTCGATTTTGAAAATAGAGGTTTTTCCATTTGTTGTGTCATGGGTTCAACCAGTGAAACCAATGAAGGTCGGTCATTTTTCCTTAGTTCACAAACTTTAATTTTAACGATTCGATGAATACTACTCAAGATATGCTTACTTGAAGCGAACCTTATCGGCCATATTTTGGAGATATCTCTCGATATCGGCCATTCCAAAGTAACGGAGAAGACAATCGGACGCTTGTAGTAAGGTTTTTCTTGTTAAGAAACTAATATTTTTAACGTAACGTAACGGAGAAGACACGTACGATTTAGAGATTTCCGACCATTGCCTTGAAGTTTAAAATGCTGCGCCGTCCATTAAGATATGAAGTTGATTTTTTTTGCACACTTTCATAAAACCAACATTTATCAAAAACCATCCTTGGTTTAATGACAAGTTTCATTTTACTAACAGAAAAAAAATATGAAAGATGGTAACGGAGAAGACAGCTAATGGTAACGGAGAAGACACGTACGATTAAAGATTTCTTTTTTGTTCAGTTATATTGAAATTCGTATTTTTAAATTATTCTCATCAATGATAAAAGTGATTCAGGCAATTGAAAAATGTGTGTAAAATTTAATTGAAATCGGTTAACGTTAACACGTGCTAGCGAGTACTTGAAATTTGTCATTCAAAACACATGGGGTTTTCACTGTTTTTACTCAAAATATCAGCAAAATTGTAAAAGTTGATGGAAAATCTTTAAACTTAGCATATAAATTAACTACTGTTAGGAGTATCAAACAAAAATATTTTCAATAGTTTAGCATAATATTAACCCCATCAAAAAATTTAATTAAAAATCGTTGTTTTTGTGCATTTGTTGCTATTTTAAATGGAGTAACTGTTGTTTACAAAAATAAAAAAATATATTTGTATACTCCTTATGGTATTTAGCATATTTGCCAAGTTTAAAGTTTTTCCATCAACGTTTACACTTTTACGGGCCCTTTGAGTAAAAGACTGTCAAAACTCCATGTTTTTTATATGAAAAACTTCAAGTCCTCGCTAGCACGTGTAAACGTCAACCGATTTCAATGAAATTTAACACATATTTTTTTTAGTTACCTTGATCCATTTTAAGCAAGGGGATCAAAGAAATTCAGACTTTGAAAAAAAAAGTGCCTGTGAGTCTTTGAAATTTGGATGAGAAAGTGCAATTTTGTCTTCTCCGTTACCCTGTTTTAGACAGTAAGACATAATTTAAAAATCTATAAAAAATCCACCATAATCCTTTTTCAAGTCTTGCTTTGTATGCGGAATAATTTTACAAACACTAATATAGTTCACCATTTATACCAACTTTAGTCATTTTTCGGTAACGGAGAAGACATGAAATGTTCAGTCATTTTGTGGCGTAATACTATTCTTACAGCACTTCTATCCGAAAAATAGTTCCGAATTTAAGTAGTGTATTGAAAACACTTATAAAAACTTAACTGCACATCGCCATTTGCATCACAATTTATAGAGAACTGATAGCGGCAAAAATGCCGAAAAATGCCCAGATACGAAAGATAAAGTATGAGCTTTTTTGATCACTTGCCTATTTTACAACAACAAGTAAAATTTTATATTTACATTTTTTTCGTTAACTCTAATATATATTGTAAATATTGGCATATTTAAATATATTTTTTTCCTTAATTTGAAATTGAGTTGCTTGGTTTCGAAATTTTTGGAATGGCCGATATGGGGCGCCTAAAATAGTTACATTGAGTATTATCAATCGAATCGTTAAAAATAAAGTCTCTGAAGTTAGGGAAAAATGACAGAGCATCATTTCCCATTTTCAAAAAATTAATTGAAGTGGTGGTACTGTTGACACAACAAATCTAAAAAACGGGCACACAAAAAAACCTGCCAGACTTTTGTCTTCGATATCAAGATGCATGCACCTACAAACCCTCATACTCATATCCGTTCAGTTGTTTCCTGATTTGATGCAAATAATGGGAACACTTACAATGGCACGCTGTTGCCTTTTTGAAATCCACAAATCAATTTTCTAATTATGCTTTCTTCGTAAATCTGTCAAATTTCACAGAACAAATTGTGACAGAACTACGAAGTTTCAAACTTTACAACGTTTACCATGGCCTTACGCTGTAGAATGAATACCCTTAATATTTGTTTTGTAAATAGTTCTTATAAAAATAATTTTCAAGTAAAAAAACAAATTAATTTTTAAGTTTGAAAACTTTATTTAAAAACATAATTAGAGAATGGATTTCTGGCTTTAAGAAAACAAAAATGGCATTGTATGTAATCCTGTTGTTTTTAAATAATTTGTTTCGAGTCAATTTTTAAGAAAAGCACCGCTCCCGCCTAAACGGGGTGAGATGGATCCCCCTTGGACAAGACTTTTTTCTCGTCTGAATCTCTTCTATACAATATTTTTGTGTGCGTCGTAAGAATCACCCTTATTCCATAATTAGTAACTAAAAGTGAAAAGAGGGTATCGGTATCGGAAACCCACCGAGATGATACCAGTTCCAAAGCATCCAAAACGATACCGAGATGATACCTTTAGGACCAAAACATACCCAGACTCTCGTTTGGTATCGACAAAAGAAATTAATTTTTTAATATAATTATTAATTAAAATTAGTAGTGCCTTTTCAATCTTTCAACCTTAAACCCTGCTTCAGCACAACGCAGAAAACGAGTAGGATCTATCAGTATACCCAGCTGCGTTGCAGTGGAGTAGGGTTTAAGTAGTGTTTTTATGATTTTGAATTCAGAATCCCTCCTCGATGTCAGCGCAAATCGCAATTTATCCTTGCTCGTGTGTGGCTATTTACATTTTTTTTGTGTATCCATTGATGGGGGTTAAATTCAGTTCCTTATTGTCGCTGGTGCTGGTAACCATGCGTCGTTACCAGTTTTAGTTTTATTTTTAAAAGGGAGAAAGAAAATTTGGTCTTATGAAGATGTTCAATTTTGCATTTGTTTTTTTTTTTGCATTTTGTTGTTTCGCTTTTTTTATTTGGCATTTTATTGCCTATCTTTTTTTAGTTGGCATTGTTTTGTGAGTTTTTGACTTCCATTAAATTACATGCCTTTAAATTACGCTAAACAGCTTTAGCTGGAAAATTTTAGCATAGGCTCAATATTTTTTGGCTTTCGTTTGTTTATTCACATGTTTCGGCTTAGAAGCTTAAGCTAAAACTGGCTATTTTTTGGACCGAAAAGCAACCCAAGGAGATTTTGGATGTTGATTTACAAAAACTGTTTCCTATACATCAGAGTTGTAAAGATTGCAGTCTTTTCAAGTACTGAAGTTAATTGACTAAAAGACTAATTTCAATAAGTCTTTTAACTTACAAAAAGACTTTAACTGTTAGCCCAGCAGTTATTAGTAGTACTTATATTCAGTACTGTACAGTCGCCGAAACCAGTCAATTGACTAAAAGTTAATTAACTTCAGTACTTTGTGACTGGTTTTAGTCTTTAAAGTCAATTGAAAGTCTCAGTACTGGCCTGATTTTAGTTTTAGTCTTGAAGTCTTTTAACTATAGTCAATTAACTGTAAGTCTTTTAAAGTCTTTCGACGAAAAGTCTTTCGACAAAAGTCTTTGCAATTTATTATTATATAAGTATCGAATAAAAGGAGGAAAATATTATGTTGTTCACAATGGATTCGGCTTGTATAATTGTACGAGACCTGGGAGCGTAAGAAAAGTCATTTTTGTTTGACTAGTTTTGTTTATATTATGACCTTTCTAAGTCCCTAGATTCACGTGAGGGCAGTCTGGCTGGTGAGAAACGTTGTGTTGTCCGCCATTTTGAAAAAAGGCTTTGAAAATCGTTAATGCGATTTTCTCGGCTCCTATTGGACGTAGAGTAAAATTTTTTGTTTGATTTTGTAGGTTAGGAGATTTTATAAAACTTACGCTTCAAACATTTTTGTCGTCACTTTCCAATGAAAAGTTATTGCCGAAAAACTCTTGACTTTTCTTAGAAAAAAACGGTTTTAAGCGTTTATCTCGGCTCCTGTTCATCTGACAGAAAAAATTATATTATCCTTTTGTTTAGAGCACTTAATTTCCTACATTATCGTATATTTGGATTGTATGTGGGGCAAAAAATGCAAGGAATACGGTAACACAAAATTGCCAATATCTAGCAAATAATAATTCCTTAGGCGGCGGTTTCCAAACTTTTTAAGCTGTGGAACCCTAAACAATGCCCAAATATATTTCGGAACCCCTTCCTGACAGTGGCAAAAAATGAAAAACAATACATTTCAAAATCAGTTTTTCATTTAGTGTGAAGAATGAATCTGTCTCATTGTTTGATTTATAATTGTTTTTAAATTAACTTCTATGTCCGAAAGTTGTATTCGCATACCCTGGGGCAGCGTCCAGCCTCGATCTGTATCTATTTTTACTTGCGATTATAGGTACTATAAGGCAAGTTTTGGATTCGTGCAAAAAAAAAAATTTGAAATAACAATCAAACATGATATTACGATGATAGAGAACACCAAAAAAGTGGGTGGCAAAATTCTGTCTGTCTGTCTGTCTGTCTGTCTGTCTGTCTGTCTGTCTGTCTGTTCGTCTACAGCCTAAACGGCTCGATCGATTTTCTTCAAACTTGGTACTTAGTGGTTTTTGGTGATTCTGTCGACACGTTTTTTTCATTTTTTTTTTAGAACCAAAAATAACGGTACCTGTCATACATTTTTTTTTGGTAAATTTACATAATCGTATTTTTCTCAAAAACGGCTCGACAACTTTTCTTAAAAAAAATTAAAAAAATTTATTTTAGTAAAAGCTTCCTTTGGGTGAAAAACCATTTTTCAGAAATGGTTATTAATGGTACCTCCCAAGGAACCATTTTTTTAATTTTTGATTTTCTTCAAAACAGTACGACCGATTTAAATTATTTTTTTTATACAGAAGCCTCCAAAAAATATAAATAGGTTTGTGTACCAAAATTTTTGAAAAAATATTTTTTGGATTTTTAAAAAATGTTTCAAAATTTTTTTTGGAAAATGAAATATTTCGAAAACAGCATGATCGATTTTTTTGAAACTCCATACTTATAAGTTTTTTAGTACTTTCTAAAATATTTTTAGAAAAAAATTTACATTTATGAAAAAATAACGGTACCTACCATACAAAAGTAAAAAAAACCGCAAAGGAAAATATTTTTTTTCTCAAAAACGACTCCTACGATTTTGATTAAACTTTTTTCATATACTAAAATTAGTACGATCTACTACCAAAAATTATAAAATTTTACACTTAGCAACTATTAACAGTACCTGTCATAGAACGTATTTTTTTATTTTGAGTTTTCTCGTTATGTGCTAAACGGATTTAGATGATTTTTTTTATATACAAATTTCAGATAAGATTAAATAATATTGCATATCAAAATTTTCAAAAAAAAAGTTTTTGGATTTTTAAAAAAAGTTTAAAAATTTTTTTTTGAAAATTCGATATCTCGAAAACAGGTTGACAATTTTTTTTTAAATTTTTTTTTATATACACATAAATATATACTTCAGATTTGCATACCAAAATTTGTTCTTAAAAATGTTGTAAGAATTTTATATATAAAAAATTAATTTTTTAAAAAACCGCTCCAACGATTTTAAATTTTTTTTTCCCATACAATCATATTTAATCAAGAATTAAGATGGCATTCTTTTTTTCACATCAAACTGTCAAAAGAGTTGTTTTAGCCAATTTAAATGTCGTATTTCATGCTTCTTCATACATTTTTCTCTCATAATTTCAATGTTCTTATATACAATTTTCTTAAATCCGCAGTGTCTTGAACATAAGAGCAAGTACGTGCGACCCAGTCGTGCATTTTATTTGTATAAGTATACGCTGAAAAGGCTACCTCACTGCGGTACGTTGTAACAAAAGGTAGCAAATTTAATATAGCTTTCTTGGCAAGCTCAGGGAATTCATTCTTAATACCAATCCAAAATTCGTTTAATGATACAGAATCAAATACAAATTTGTATGAAGAGGAGCTCTGCAGATCTATCAAGGATTCGTATTCCTGTATACTCAGGGTCATACGCTTGATGGTTTTCATTAAAAATGGATTTTGTACCCACTCGATGGCAGTATTTGTGCCTGGAAAGTAATCCAGCATGGATCTTTTGAGGCTTACCAAATGGAGAGCAATAACAATCTGCTCTGAGTTCAAGCATGTTTTCTTGCAAGAATTCATGTAAAACTGGAAACACTCAAAATTGAGGCCGTGAGAGCCATAGTGGCCTAACTGCATTTTTCGTTATTTTCAGTAGAGCAAAAATAAGGAATAAATTATTTTCAAACAATTGTAGTTTAAAAAAATTTCAAATACTTGCCGTTTTAAAATAAAGAAACATAGCTTTAACTTTTTTTTACAATATGATAAAAATAAATGGTTTTTGATTTTGTATAATGATTTTTCAAAATACCATCAGATAGGCCACTCTTGCACTCAAGCTTTTAATTTTTTTGTGGTTGGCCTCTTAGTGGAAAAAGTCTTATAACTATGGCATGGAGCCGTCAATTCAAAAAATTTAAATGCAGGAATATTGTTTAATAAATACAGATTCAATTTTTGCAATAAACTCAATTTCGATAAAATTGCAGTTAGGCCACTATGGTTCTCATGGCCTCAATTGCTCTTTTGTACACACGAGATAGTCCAGTCATATTGAAAAACTGATTTTGAAATGTGTGGTTTTTCATTTTTTGCCATTGTCAGGATGGGGTTCCGAAATATATTTGGGCATTGTTTAGGGTTCCACAGCTTAAAAAGGTTGGAAACCGCCGCCTAAGGAATTATTATTTGCTAGATGTTGGCAATTTTGTGTTACCGTATTCCTTGCATTTGTCCCACATACAATCCAAATATACGAAAATGTAGGAAATTAAGTGCTCTTAAAAAAAGGATAATATAATTTTTTCTGTCAGATGAACAGGAGCCGAGATAAACGCTTAAAACCGTTTTTTTCTAAGAAAAGTCAAGAGTTTTTCGGCAATAACTTTTCATTGGAAAGTGACGACAAAAATGTTTGAAGCGTAAGTTTTATAAAATCTCCTAACCTACAAAATCAAACAAAAAAATTTACTCTACGTCCAATAGGAGCCGAGAAAATCGCATTAACGATTTTCAAAGCCTTTTTTCAAAATGGCGGACCACACAACATTTCTCACCAGCCAGACTGCCCTCACGTGAATCTAGGGACTTAGAAAGGTCATAATATAAACAAAACTAGTCAAACAAAAATGACTTTTTTTACGCTCCCAGGTCTCGTACAATTATACAAGCCGAATCCATTGTGAACAACATAATATTTTCCTCCTTTTATTCGATACTTATATAATAATAAATTGCAAAGACTTTTGTCGAAAGACTTTTCGTCGAAAGACTTTAAAAGACTTACAGTTAATTGACTATAGTTAAAAGACTTCAAGACTAAAACTAAAATCAGACCAGTACTGAGACTTTCAATTGACTTTAAAGACTAAAACCAGTCACAAAGTACTGAAGTTAATTAACTTTTAGTCAATTGACTGGTTTCGGCGACTGTACAGTACTGAATATAAGTACTACTGGCGACTGCTTATTTTGCAGTTACAGTACCCAGTCACAGTATTAACTTAACAGTCAATTGATAAGTTAATTAACTGGGACTTTGCTGACTGCATTACTAGAGTACTGGATTTTTTACAGCTCTGCTATACATGTACATGTACATATTGTTTTCATATTAAAAGAACTAGTCAAAGCTTTCTAGTCAGGGGTCCAAGAATCTTTATATTTTTGTAGCTTTAACTATAATCTTCAAGCTTAAGCTATTTTTAATCACACAAATTGGAGCTGAAGCTGGAAAACAAGCTATAGCTACATACATGAATTTATCTTTGACTATTTTAAAATAGCTATCTATTCCTTTGTTGGCAAAGACGCACACAGGAATGGTTGTGAGTCACTAGGCCTTGGTTCTCCATGAGCTGTTGCGCCACCCAATTTATTTATACATTTTAAAATAGCTATTACTAGAAACCCTCTCTTAGTTGCTAGCTTAAGCTTGTTTTTAATCACACAAAACTTAATTTAAACTTAAAAATCCAAGCTTTAGCTTAAGCTTTTTGTTTATTCACAAGACCCATTATATGTATATTATTTTTATTTATTTTTTTTTTATTTGAATTTGAAAGTAATTTTCTCGACAACTATATTGAAAAAGTAAAAACTTGATTGGAAAATAAAATTAAAGAACAGACTTCTGGCTACAGCTATACCGAATTTTGTATCGCTATTTTTCTTTAACGTAAAAGTTTATTTTTAGTTTTGTTTCCATTAAAAATCCATTTCTATTGCGTAGATTAATAAATGTAGTACCTCGTCTCATAATGGTTAGTGCGTTGGAATATCAAGTCGAAGGTCTGGGTTCAACTCCTAGCCGCAGCCACCTAAAGAACAGAAATGTTTTATCCGAGGTACTGCCTCTTGCGAGAAACTGACAAGTCCTCCAAGAAATACTTGTCATGAATAAGTGCTTCTCAACTAGCCGTTCGGACTCAGCAAAAAATTCTACGTCCCCTCCATTCCTGCCAACAACACGCACACAGGAATGGTTGACAGTTGTAAGTCACTAGGCCCTGGTTCTCCACGAACTGTTGCGCCACTAAATTTATTTATTTATTTTTAGATTAATAAATTATAAAGTCATTAAATACTGCCTTCAACAACATTTGCTCATATTAGCTTGAATCTAATGATAAAATCATGACATGAAATATTACAGTATAATCTTGTGGACAAAACCCTAAAATAAACTTTCCATAGATAGGTTTAAAATATTCTCTTTCCAATATTCAAAATACATACAATAATTCTCCACTGCCCGCAACGCAACTACTAAGATACAATTTTAAGTAGCTTAGGACAGTTGGTATTTTATATTAATTTATGCTTCGAATATATATAAAAATATTCAAAGTAGGGGTAGGTACCTTTTAAAGCATTTAAACTTTTCCCAGATCCTAACAAAACTACAAGCTACCCACCCCAAATATTCCGATGAACAGAAAAAAATACAAGTTAATTTCCATTTATAATTTCGATAGATGTTTCTTTGTTTGAAGAAGTTATAATGCTGCTTCATCCTTCACTACCCTCTCAATGATATAAATTTATAAATTCCGTGATAAATAATCTGCAACGGAATAAAAGGGCATTAAATAATCCGTATAATAGAAATACAGTCGACTCCACTTATCCCATAGGTAAATTTGTCACAATTAAGTTTTCAATTATCCTGTATTTCCATTTAAACGTACGTTCAGTCAAAGAACTGCGAGTTTCAATAAACCGAATAATTTCTATATGCAAGATAATAAAAACGCTGTGTGATAAATGTTGTGTTTCAATAAACAGATTTTTTATAGAAAAGCGTATTTTATATAAACAGGGTTGATTGTGAACTTTGTTTTGCTGAAGCCAGTAGCCTAGCTACCGCGGTATCAGCCGTATCAATGATACGGGGCCCCCGAGATATAGGGGCCCCGAGATTCAGAGTACTTGACGTGTGTAAGAAAGTTTTCATTGAGATGCATTCGAAACACAATTTTAATAGGTTATAGTTAACCTAGAGAATTGTCAAAAAAACACCAAAGGATTCTCAATTGTGAAATAAGCTAGAATCAACATTTTCTTTACAAATCAATAGAAACAAACCACAGCTTCCATTTTCTATTTCTCTTTGTTATTATCAAAGTAAAAAAATGCTTTGGAGCTCATATCACTTCTTCAGAGGGAGTTCAGGGCGACCCTTGGTTTCAAAAAACACAGAATTTGCTGGTCAGGCCCAGGAGAATTATAGACGAAAAAATTGTAAAATTATAAAATAGTTCTTATAAAACTGAACTTCGATGGAGAGCTCCATTTTACTTTACCTTCATGACCAGTTTAGTTGAAAAACTTATCAAAACTTAATTTTTCGATGGAAAAGTTTTTGTGGAAGAGGTAAGGAAAAGAGGGAGTGAGTTGTGCATATGTTTTCTAATATTCGAATTTAATTTTACAATGAATAAATGAGAAACCCGAAACTTTACAATTTTATAATCTTGTAATAATGAGCTATCATTGAAGTCCAAAAGTTATAACGTTTCAAAATTTGACTTTTGATTTTGACCGTAAAGTGACAAACAAATATTTTTGGAAATGCATATCTAGAAAACTGTTACTTTTTTCAAAATCAAGCTGGTTTAAATTTAAGTTCATAGAATTCTACACAAGAAAGATTATCACACTATTTCATAATAGAGTAGAATGTAGAAGATTTTTAGAAAAACGTGCACAAACGTTACAAAATTATTACTCATATCTTTTCTCGTACAAAAAAGTGTTAAAATCTTTCTTTCGTATAATTTCATGAGCTTGGATTTAAATCTTTTGAACAAATTAACGATTTTCGAGATACATATTTAAAAAATAGTTTCTTGTCCCTTTTGCCATGCAAAATGAAATATCAAATTGAACTTATCTATTATGCTGATGCAAGTAAAAAAAGTTTATATCTAAGGCTGAGTCTCAGTTAGGAAAAAAGGGCCCCTAAAAAATGTTTGATACGGGGCCCCCAAAGTGCTTGCTACGCCACTGACTGAAGCTAATCGGTTCATTAGTAAAATATTATTTGTTTGATACTTAGGGCATTCAAGATGTCACAAATATACAAGGTACACGCACACGGATAGATATAATTTTGGAATTAATAGTCTAATTTACCACAGGTACTCACTACTCACTTTCTTCATAGTTCAAGCATTGATTTTGTGTAGAAAATGGAAGAGGGTAGGTGGCGAGATGTTGCTTTTGAAAGTGGTACAAGTCCATTTTGAAATACATCGAGATATTTAACGGTTGGCGTTTAAATGAGTTAAGAAATATTTATTAGCAAAAGTTTATGATGAATTCAGGTAACACTCTTGAAACTATAAGGGTTAGTTGAACAAATAGTTGACTCGTGGTTCAGCAGAATGCTTGCTACAAGTAAAACTTACTTGGTGCGACGAGTGACGACTTGAAAAGTGATTGTTTCAAGTGACTTGCTTGCTTGCGGAAAGAATACTTGGATTGCAAGGTGTGACATGTGAAACTTCATGCAAGCACTTTTCACGATAGCAAATAACTTGCTACAAGCGCTTGCTGGTTACAGGGTCTTCGCACGCGAGTTGTTTACTGCTGTTTTCAAAATGATCGCTGCAAGTATTTTACTTGCATGGTGTGACAGCGATTTATCGTTTCGTGATGAACTAAGCTTGTTAGAGGCCCGGGGTGGCTATGCTAAATGGGACCCCTTATGTGATCAGATAAGAGAACGAGTATTTTGATGTTTATAAAATAAAAAAATAGTTTTTCTTATCTTTACATTTTAGGCAAACTAGCAGCAGGTAGTACCTCGTTGCATGATGCGTAGTGCGTAAGACTGTCATGCCGAAGGTGTGGGTTCGATTCCCAGCCGTGGCACCTAAAAACAGAAATGTTTTATTCGAGGAACTGCCTCTTGCGAGGAACTGACAAATCCTCCAAGAGTATACTTGTCATGAAAAAGTGCTTCTCATTTAGCTGTTCGGACTCGGCAAAAAACTGTAGGTCCCCTCCATTCCTGCCAACAAACACGCACACAGGATTGGTTGTGAGTTGTAAGTCACTAGGCCCTGGTTCTCCACGAGCTGTTGCGCCACCCAATTTATTTATTTTTTTATTTTAAACTAGCAGCAGAGGAGGGATGAAAAAATTGTGTTTCCGCAATGTATCGAAAGTTAAAAATAAAGTATATCAAATTGTACTTTTTGCTTCAAAAACATAATATTTTATCCACATTTGTTGATGTATGTTTGTATTAGGGTGGCACTTATTGTACAAAAATTTGGATTTCCCCCACCATCTAAGAGCGAAAATGTGTGCAATTTTTTTAGATCGGTTAGCGTTAACACGTGCCGGCAAGCAATTTCTCATACAAGATACATAGAAATTTCTCATTCAAAATTATGGAAAAAGTGTGAAATTGGATGGAAGGAGTAGGTATACAAAACAAATTATTTTAATTTTTTTTTTCCAAAATATTTACCCCGTTAAAATAACAGTTAATATCGTTGTTTCAGTGAATCTATTGTTATTTTATTTTATGTTTTAAGAAATGGCTTGAAAAATAGGACATAAACTATATTTTGAAAAAAAGATATATTTTGATCTAAATGTCACCCAATTGTCCTAAAATCACCTTTTTCTGGAGTAGTACAAACTATTCAAACATTTCAGATTTCTTAGAGGTTTTTTAATCTATCGACATCGTAGCCATCCGTCAATGGAATTTGACAGTTGATGTCTTGACGAGCTTTACCGAACTATATTATACTTTCACATAAAAAGTGAATTTCGATCCAAATGTCAACGAATTGACATAAAATCTTATTTTTCCACAGCAGTAAAAACTGTGAAAATTTCTATTTTTTCGGTTTTTTTTCAATCCATCCAAATCGTATTGTTTTTAAATTTGGATCAAATTGAATTCGATGAAAATCGATACAGTATTGAATTGAATTCGTTAAAATCGGAGAGATCTAGGACCATCCAAACCGAAGTGAAAATTGATCGGAAATAAATTCAGTGAAATGAAAATGATCAAAAAATCGATCGTTTGAAATGATCAAATCATTTTGGTTATCGACTCCTAAACGATTCGATCATTTGAAATGAACGATTTACATAGCTCTAATTTAAAATTGAATTGAGAACTGAAAATTGAAAACAAAACTAGTAGGTTGGTACTTACTGACGTAAATTTTTGAGAAAAGGTAGTTTGAACAAAATAATTAATTTTTTCAAAATTTTGAGTTGGAGGATAAATTTTTAAAAAGTTATTTACCATACAAATTTGTTTTAAACAGAAATTAACGAAATTCCGAACTCAATATTTTTCTTTTTATCTAAATTCTTCAAAGACCTAACAAGTAACATCATCACTTTATAGACGCTGCCGTTGTTTTTGAAATATATAGGTACTTATGTCCATACCTATATTTTCGTTGAATACTTTTTTTGAAAATATCGTTTTTGGGGGCCCCATACAATTTTGTTTCTTGCGTAATGTACATTATGACAAACATTATTATGAGTACCCATTTTTTGCAAAATCGATACTTTTGTCTGGTATTTTTAGGTAGCAAAATACATTTAAGCCAAAATTCTTAGTTCTGAAATATCTATGTAAGCTATGTAATATCTATGTAATGTAAAACGTCAAAAAATCTCCAGCAACTTGTTTCTTCGTGTGAAAGGGGACATAATTTGGACAATTTATGGTTTTAATAAAAAATTAAAGAACTCTACGTCAATTTCTTTTATTTTATCGTTAAGTTGGTACACCACTTAGTATGGAAAAAAATGGAGAGGTTTACTGCAAAAACACAGGAAGGAAAAGTGGCTTTGGAATCGTTTCTAATTACGTGCACGCCACTGTACAAACCTAAAAATTTCGTTTCCATTTTATTCTTTTTATACATATTTCAGTTTTAACTATAATTGCCTTTTCGATTGGCAATCCGGAAGAACAGTTCTATAAGTATGTAAGCTTATGATTGTAATTCTGAAATAAAATCCAGAATGATCATTTTGTTTTTAATTCAAGAACTGGCATTCCCGGCATTCCCGTTCCCATTTTGACCAGGATTACCATGTCTAGTTCGATAACCCGAATTAAAAAGCCGAAACAGTGGCCCAAATATAAGCACAATACCTAAAAAAATAAGTAGTATCGTGAATCTTGGTGATAAAGTTTCATGCACTATGAGAATGAAGAACCAAAAGAATCTATACAAATATTTCACATGGAAGGGTATATTTATTCAATATTCGCGAATATTGAATAAATATTGATTAAAAACAGAGACTGAAATTGGCTTTTCATTAAATAATATATAACAGTCGGTAGCTTCCACCATATCAATTGCTATTGTTATAAAAGCTTTAAACTAAATATCTTCAATGCCTACCCACGGTAGAGCCTTGGACCACAAAAGCAATTTCGTACGATCCAGTCATAAATAATTTTTTTAAATTCTGCCCTACCTGTATCCATCGCTGCCCTATGTTAAATTTGACTCTAGCTACGGCCCTGCATACGTCTTGTTGTTATTGGTTCCTAGACCACCATTAATTTTGTTTTCATTTTGTCGTTCGCACTTTACCGCTTATACGCTTAGTTTTCTAAATATTCACGAAATATTACAAAAGAGGATCTTTAACCCCCTTCCTGTCCAAAGATCGTTTTCCTGGGCTTAAGACTTTTATTATGTTATTGTTATATCTGGGGGTCACCCCTACCCTATAAAATAATAACCCAGACGCATTATTTATTGCATTTATTTTCCTTCTTTGATTGGACTACAATCATTTTATAAATTGAAGCCAAGCTTGTTGAAAATACATAGTTAGTATTGCCGGTCTTTTTTTAATTATTTGTTTCTATTTTATTTTTTTATAATATTTTCCCTCCTGTCCAAGCGGGGGGAATATAGCCCACCTCCAGTGGGATTTTTTTATCTACCTCAAACTTATATGCTTTGAATTTTTTGGCGAATCACCAGTGCCTACGTTCTGTAACTTAGTCGAGAACTTCTCGCATCGAGAAAAGTGGAACACAAAATCCTAACGTTTCTCGACCTGGAAAAATAAACTACATATGTCTGTATCTCAATGTGAGAAACAACTCTTTTGATTTGTCTTTCCATTGGAAGTATTTTGTAGTGTGATTCTTGAGGTTATTCTAAGAAAAAAATTATATGGGGGGAAAGTTGTATCTCCCCTCCCTGAGGCAGGGAGGCTATAGTTTCCTTGAAAGCTAATACTTCATTCTTGCATTTGGTTTTTAAATCAAGTTGTTTAAGTGAATAGTTTTTGAAAAATTAAATTTCAAAGTCAAAATTAAAAATAAAATGTGATTTTTTTTTCTTAAGTCCATATTTTTCAAAATTTTACGTAATTAAGTGCATTTTTTGTGTTCAATATTCAATGCCCTCATTATTTTTTAGTCCATTACCGAAAACCAAATGTAAAAATCTTTCTAAGTTTTTGAGAAATTAAGAAAAAACTAAAGGTACTTTTACCAAAGAAGCCCGAAAAAAGGGTTAAATTATGGATAATTCATGAATAAATTAATTTTTTCGGGCTTTTTTGGTACAAGTACTTTTAGTTTTTTCTTAATTTCTCAAAAACTAAGAAAGATTTTTACATTTGGTTTTCCGCAATGGACTAAAAAATAAAGAGTGCATTAAATATTGAACACAAAAAATGTAATTAATTACGTAAAATTTTGAAAAATATCAACTTAAGAAAAAAAAATCACGTTTTTTTTTTTTATTTTGAAATTTAATTTTTCAAAAACTATGCGCTTAAACCACTTGATATAAAAACCAAATGCGACAGAACGTAGGCACTGGTATGCAAAAAAATATAGGGAGTTTAATTAACCCCTACAACGACTATAGGGGATGAAAATCAAATTTAGAAAAAATGAGTGATATTTTTTTATTTGGAACTGATAACAAAGCATATCCAAATATAAAAACCCGAAAAAGAAATCATATACATAACTACTACCCAAAGTACTTATATCTGATTTTTCTACATTAAAATTTCACTGTAAGATCTTCAAAAATTAATTGAAAAACGTAGTACATACAAAGGAAAAAATCAAAAATCTGCAATTTTCTATTCAGGAGGTGTGGCATCCACCCACATTCTTAAAAATTCTTATAAATTATATGGAGCACTTCCGATTGCTGTAGAACAAAGAAAATTGGTAGGTTGGTAGGCCTTGAAGTTCTTAGAAAGAAAAAACATGAAAAATTGGAATTTTCCATTCAGGGGGCGTGTCATCCACCTACATTCTTAAAAATTCTTATAAATTATATGGAGCACTTTTGATTGTTTTAGTACGATGAAAATTGGTAGGTCGGTAGGGCTTGAAATACTTTGAAAGAAAAAAATCGAAAAATTGGAATTTTCCATTCAGGGGGCGTGCCATCCACCCACGTTATCAGAATTATAGTATTTATATAAAGCACTTTCGGCTGTCGTAGAATTATGGAACTTTGTAGAGCGGTAGGGCTTGATTTTTACCTGGCAAAATAAATCTTTGCAAAAAGGAGTGAAATCACACCAAAAACATAAATGCTAAAAAAGAGCCAAGTTCTTATATGTACAAGAAACCTGTGCGTAAAAGTCAGCCAAAAAAAGTAATGAGATATAAAATATATGCCAAGTTTTAAGTTCATGAAGTTTAATTTAAGTAGAGTAATATCGAAACAATTCCAAATCATGAAAGAAATTTGGTATTTAATGATTACTGATTAAGATTTGGTGGATTTCAAGTTAAGTTTTCTCTTGATTACTTACTTAGTCACTATTTTAAAATGTATGAAAACTTGACCAGTGAACCCATCATATTTTAATCAGTAATCATTAAATACCAAATTTCTGTCATGATTTGGAATTGTTTCGATATTACTCTACTTAAGATATTTGATATTAAACTTCATGAACTTAAAACATATATTTTATGCTTACTTTATTACTTTACATTACTTTTGTTGGCTGACTTTTACGCACAGGTTTCTTGTACATATAAGAACTTGGCTCTTTTTTTTACATTTATGTTTTTGTTGTGATAGCTATTTCACGAATAATATCTACCTCTCGATCTTCAGAGTCCTTTAGTGTTCTGGTTTTGTTTATAATAATGAAAAATGCTTTGCTCTCATCTGGGAGTGAGCCATGAACCAAGCGATTAAGAAGCCGATGCACTACACACCGTGCTACCAAAGCCACATGATTAGCTCAATCGCAATGCTGGCTTCGTTGTTTATCAATTGCAAACACACATAAGCTTTTTCAATACAAAATGATGTATTTTTCGCAGTTAACTACATTTGGATCTCCTTTTACACACAAAAACCCCACTTAAATAGCATATTTGATTGATCACGACGAAAAATAATTGTTCTAAGAAGACAAATTTGGAGTGAGGTAAGGAAGTTTTTTAAATTGCAAAGTATGGATTGTGGGGTTTGCTGGTTTAAGTGTTAATTCAAAAATATATGCCCGGGGGTGGGTGGCAAACAAAGCTAATCCCAGGGCAGCAAATAGGCTTAATCTACTCCTGGCCATTATTTAAGTACTTTCAGTTGCTCTCGATTTAAGAACATTGAGTTACAACAACTTTCCAATAAATCAAAGTTTCCTAGAGGTGGTGCTCACCCTCTTACCCTCAAGAAAACATTTCTAGGTCCACTAAACAGGATACAGCTTTTGGTTAAAAAATAAATCCTCATGAATATTTAAAAACCCAAAATCTTAGAAAAAAATACATTTAACTGAAAACTTTTGTTGAGTTACAATTAAGCTCCAAAATACATAAATCTTACACATTTCAAATAATTGCTTTTAAACAAATTAATATCCGTTTATCTTAACGTAATCGGCTTATTTTCATGACAATATGATATGAAAGTAGAAATTAAAATTCTAGACGATATAGCATTTGGTATGTACATATATGTACATATGTATGGTAAGCACATAATTATAATGAAAAAGATCACATAAGTATTGGAAAATTAATTTATTCAATACAATTATTATTTGTGGGAAATCTTGAAAAAATATAACTTGCTTCGCATACTAAATATTTAATGAAAACTAAGCTGTGGTGATAATAAAAATTCCAAGCTTGTATTAAAATTGATCAAATTATGATTTAAATACTTACGAGTGTAAATGACAAGCAGCTTTGAAGAACGTGTTTATTTAAAGTGATAGATTATCTTTAAGCCCATAAAAATTGATTTTGCCACAAAATAAATAATTGAACTGTTGCACTTTTTTCTTTATTTTTTTTTTATTTTTAATATATAAAAAGAAACACAAACAACTTTATTTTTTATTTTAATTCATCGAATATGTGTGATGTTATTTATTAAATGAAGAACGACTTAAGGTTATAATTAAACTAATAAGAAACTGCACACGACTTAGAATGGTTTTGTGAGAATTTACACTTTGTAAATGGAAAAACAAACCACGCAACAATGGTTTTAGATATAATTTTAAAAACGCGAGATGCACAAAGATGCACTTGTCACGAACACTAAGATTAGAACAAACAATTGGGGAGGAATATAATCCGATTCGCTGTAATCCCGCGGAAATACTGCCGGTCCAATGATAAACTTTAGACTAAATTGCTAAGATTTAAAAAAGCTCTTTGAACTGAAAGCCCTTAAGACAATAGTGTTTGGGATATTTAATGCGCAGGAGTTCTAAAACTTTCCTCAAAAAGGATGGCACAAGCATTTTGTGAATGAAATCAGCTGAGATGCTGACACGTGATGTTTTTGTTTTGGTTTCCAATATCCAATATACTCGTACATTGCATTGGAACGACATGTGTGATTAATGAAGAAAAAAGCATGTTTATTGTTCAAGGTAGGACCAGTGGCGTAGCGTGGGTGGGGCGGGGGGTGGGGGCGGCCCGCCCCGGGCGGCACTTACTGGGGGGCGGCAAATTTGGTGGCAATTTTAATTTTTTTTATTTAATAATTAAATTTTACTGTGAAGTTTCGGCGCTCTTAGAAAATTATTCATGTCTATTATAGAATTCGCAATCCAGGCGGGAAGCTATTCGATCAGTAATGCTTTACATCAGATTTCAATAAGTGAATCTCCCGATCGTTATTCGTTCAATTGTAATACCGACGCGATGTGCTAACCCACCTTGCTTCCGCTCCCATTCTAAATTCCGTAATAAGCATGATTTATTAATTTTGCCCTTCCCAAAATATATCCGGGCGGTATTGAAATCAAAAATCATGTCACCAACCAAAAATTATTATCAAATTCATTTAAACAATAGAAAGAATAATATTTGAAGGCAACAACAACAACTTGAGTGGTAGCAAACTCAAGTTCAACATTTATACTTTGGAGCCTTCCGGCAAGTATGTATGATGTGATCGGAACCAATCGGAACCCGGATCAGAATAAACTATAGCCAAACTTAATTGTTAAATACTTTTATAGGATTGATATTTAAAGTTCCATAGAAAAGAAATTTTACTATTACGTTTCACGCTTGGTTATGACGAGGCTTGGATATGGCAAGTTTTGGTTCTCATCGATTTATCTTACAAGAAACCCTTTCAATAGAAAGAAATATTTGTATTAATATGTTTATTATGAAAGCTAATGGACTCTTTTATGTAAAGGGAGAATTTGTCAAGCCATAAACTGTCAAATTCCATCAAAAAAAAATGAAGAAGTCCACAAATAGAACTAAATATTTTAACTTTAAATTGGGGACTCCCAATGGTAGCACATTGAAAACTTTTCTGAACACAGCCCTTTCATTTAAATTATTCGCCAGACGGACAAGTCATTAAACATTTTGACCAAAGCGCTTTTAAGATTGTGAGATGAAATGAGAAAATAGTATACGTGAAAGGCGAAGAAACAACACAAACAAAAACGAGTAGACTGCTCTTCCTTTTACTTTCTGAAACATTATGCCGTCTTACCAAAATAAAATTACGGGAAAAAACTTCGTTTGAACTTTGCTTTTCTGTAAAGATACCTACCTACTCGAAATGTAGTAATCGGAAATTGTTCATGTGAAAAGTTTGAAATTTGTTTAAAGTTCTTATGCTATTATATACACATCATATACATCCACAGTACACAAATCTATGGTATTATACTGCGCAGGTTGTCAGTCGGAAATAAAAAATGGCTGTGAACGTGAGGAAGAAAGCACATGTAATAACAACAACAAATTCAAATTGAAAATGTCAGAAATGAAAATGGCTGGGAATGTGATGACTTAAATACACGTAAAAACAACAACAAATATTGACATTTCACACAAATTTTGATAAAAGCGCAGAAGAAACAAAAATCAAAAGTCTTATGATGTTACCTTTAATATGTGTTTGATTTTTTAAATGGTTTTGAATAAAGAAAAAGTTTATTATCATGAAGCTATCTATTTTTCCTGATAGACGTCCTCGAAGTAAGAGTTTTCGAGTGCAATTTGCCGACACAGCATTTCAAACATTTTATTTTTATTTATTTTAAAATTTGTACACTAGTCAAAAATTTGACACCAAAACGAAATACTAATAGTTTTATAACAATAATGTAATGATATGTAGGTATTTGTTATTTGACTAGTTATGAGTTATGGTTATGACTTCCTAGCAAATTACACTAGAAGTATTTTTTTGTTTGTTTATTCTATTCTTATTTTTATTCTTTGAGAACTAGAGATGTGCGCCTCGCTTTTCACCACATTTTGCCATTTATGAAAAACCACCATATAAAAAAAGAATAATTACCTACTTTGTTTTGAATCTAGATGACTTTTATTTTAATGTCTGAAAATGATACTTATATTTTCCTAAATGAATTGTAAAGGCTTTCGTTCAAGTTATATACAAACTGTATCCAAAATTACATAATTTATACTTTTCCACCACTTTTCTGTGTTCGACTATTTCACCAACACTGTTAGGATATAAAAATTAAATTTTATTTTCAACCATCTATGTATCTTTACTTTAAAAAAATGTGTAATAATAATGTTTTTTCTGACTGACATTCAAAAATAATGATATATTCTCGTTTACATATGTGACAATAATAAATTTAACTTTGCATGAAAAGTTTTGTAGAATTTTTATGTCTATGTATATTACATGTATATATGTATATGTAATTTTTATTTTTTGTTTGTCTCGAATTTGTTTGTTTTGAATACATTTTGGGGGGCGGCAAAATTAGACACCGCCCTGGGCGGCAAAAACCCACGCTACGCCACTGGGTAGGACTGGATGATATCGTTGTTTATGTTATTTTTGTCCTTTATATTTCCGTGTGAGGGATAGAAATGGGAATGGGACTATTATGATGATTGAAATTCATGATGATAAAATCTCCAAGTGTTTGTATTTACGTATTTCAAATTCAAAAATCTAAAATGACAAAATATTATTGCTTCAAAAATTATTTTCAATTTGGAAAAAAATGCTAAAAATCAAGATTTTGGGGCTTATGAAAAGCCAAACCTAGGTTTTTGGTACTTTTTTAATGTGTATACTTGTATGAGGAAAGTTTTAAAATCAACTTATAAATTTTGAGTCACAGTAGGTACGTATTATCTGTCTCGTCCGTTTAAATTGAAGTTGAACCATTTTTAATCTGTAAGCAAATTTTTTCGACTGCTTTGGCTGCTTTCATATACAGGGTGTCCCGGGCCTGAGTGGAAGTATTTAAGGGTGTGGCTCTTGGGGTTATTCTAAGAAAAAGATTGTACGGGGGGAAAGTTGTATCTCCCCTCCCTGAGGTGAGATACGACTTTGTTTTTTTGTGTTCAATAATTCAATGCCCTCATTTTTTTTTAGTCCATTACTGAAAACCAAATGCAACAATCTTTCTTAGCTTTTGAGAAATTTAGAAAAAAAGGTACTTTTCCCAAATAAGCCCGAAAAAATTAATTAATTCATGAATTATCCCTAATTTAACCCTTTTTTCGGGCTTTATTAGTGTTGTTTCTTAATTTTTCAAAAACTAAGAAAAATGTTTACATTTGATTTTCGGTAATGGACTAAAAAATTTCTCAAAAACTATTCCCTTATACAACTTGATTTCAAAACAAAATGCAAGAATGGAGTATTAGCTTTCAAAAAACCTATAGCGCATTATTAGATGTGTTTTCGTTGGTTTTTAATGTTTTTTTTGCATTCAAAGTCAAAGTTTCAGAAACTGCCCCCCCTGTCTCATGGAGGGAGGGGAGATACAACTTTCCCCCATACAATTTTTTCTTAGAATAACCCCAAGAACCATACTGCTAAATACTTCCACTCAGGTCCTGGACACCCTGTATATTCATATTTCATTAGGTAACTTGCAAAATAAAATCATATTGCCACTGTCACTACTTATGAAGTGTATTTGTATGTTGTGTTGATGAAAATTTGAATCACTTTTTCTATGTGGGTAGGTTAGGTATATGTAGTATGTACTGAATAACATCAGCTCTTATGTTTCCTTTAATTGTTGGCGTAGTATTTATCTTAAAAAAAAATGTAATGGTGCTAAATCACACGATTCAGGCAGCCAGTCTGGAGTTTGAGCAATCACTCGTTCAGGAAAAGGGAATGGATAAAGTGGTCAAACTACTTAACACGAATGTGTCATACATCGATGAAAAGGTTTTTGCATGTTTTTCATTTTGTTATATACCCGTTAAGTTATTGTTCGTAGTAGGATTTGAAAGATATTTGGCATCGAAAAAAGCAAATTGAACAGTAATGCAATTCTGATTTGGGCGTTGGTCTACCTATTATTACGTTATTTAAAAAATTATCACGTACACTTCATTTTTTTATGAATAAAACAGTTAAGTTTTGACCATTGTGTTCGAAAGGCATCGTCAACGTAAAACGAAATTGTTCTATATCCATATTTTTGTTGCGCCAATCAATATTCCATCTCCAAAGCGGTTTTCAATGGCCTGAACAAGAGAACTGAAGTTGAGATGAGATTCTTATCTGCTAGCACGGTTGCCGCTGTGCGACCTTAGTCGCATTCTTACCCCTTTTATTGTCTCATGCGACAATGAGACGACTTTTAAAAAAAAACTATTTCTTTTTACCCTTTTTTAGACATCTTGGAATTTTCTGACCCCATCTCTAGAAAATTGCATGGATAGGGTTAAGTTCTTAGGTTTTTTCTTAGAAAAAAACTTTCCAATCTTCCGTTTATATGAAAAAAAACATACATATATGATATGATTTGAAATCGGCTTGGTTCATCGGGATCACACACGGCCAGTGGAACTGAGTCAAATCTTGCTACCTCTACCTTGAAAATCCAACTCGACTTTTCTATTTTCTGCATATAAACGAAATAACTGTCCAATAATTAAGTTCTGAAATATTCCCCAATTTTGTTCATATGTGCCTATATGGCACGAATGTGCAGACAAAAAAAGTTGAGGGATCTCATTATCAAATATATCATTACAATGATAGAGAACTCCAAAAAAGTGTATAGCACAATTCTGTCTGTCTAGTACTACCTCGACCTGAGCCAAAAACACTGAAAGGAATTCTTCAAACTTTAAAGTTAAGATTTTTTGGTGATTTCCTAGAGGTTTTAGTTCAAAATAACGTTACTTGCCATACAACCGTTAAAAAAAAATTTGAACATCTCAAAAATGGCTCTAACTTAGGGTTACTATATGCCCCCCTTTTGGAGCGATTGCCCCATTTTTTTATCTAAAAAACTGAAAATGTGGAAAAGGGACACAAATGTCTTTGGTTTTCTTATTAACGGCTCCAACGATTTTAATCAAAAAACTTTTTTAAAAGAACCTTTAAGATGTTAATAATATTGCATATCAAATTTTGAAAAAAATTAATTTTGGATTTGTTAAAAATTATTACTTTTCTGGAATATTCAATCTTTCAATGGTTTTTACCTGCGATATAGGGACTATAAGGCAAGTTTTGGACTCGTGCAAACAAAAAATTTCGAGATAACAATCAAACATGACATAGCATTGATAGAGAAGTGTGGGTGGCACAATTCTTTCTGCCTGGCTGTTCGTCTACAGCCTAAACGGCTTGATCGATTTTTTTCAAACTTGGTACATAGTGGTTTTTGGTGATTCTGCCCACACATTTTTTTCATTTTTTTTTACCAAAAAAAACGGTACCTGCCATACAATTTCTTTTTATCAATTTTACATAATCGCTTTTTTCTCAAAAACAATAGATTTCTATTAGTAAAAGCTATCTTTGTGTGGAACACCGTTTTTCAAAAAATGGTTATTAATTGTACCTCCCAGAGAACCATTTTTTTAATTTTCGATTTTCTTCAAAACGCTAAGTTCGTTTTCAGTTGCGTTGCTGCTCGCACATTTTACGGTTGACTCATATTACATACTACTTTGCCTCTCACAATGTCGGTTCCAAATCCATATAATTGTTTTATTTGCGATAAAAAATCGACGGAGTGCGGAGTATTATGGTGCTTTATACATATGTCAGTTAACTTATCATACCAAATGCTTAAAACTTAATGAAAACATGATTGACCTTATAAATAATTCGGCCAACATTTGTTTTAAGTATGACATGTGCAGCAATGTTAAATCTCTCAATTGTTTTGCTAATATTAATGCATTAAATAAAAAGCTTAATGATCTCTGTAATGAGTTTAGCTTATATCGTGATTCTCATGAAGCGAATACTGGTGGTCAAGTGGTTAAAAATGTAAACACGAGATCAAAGTCCAAATTATAATCCAATAGCACAGTCAATGTTACCCCTCTCCAATCTAGTGCATCTATACCTGTTTCTTCAAACAAAAACAAATCAGCGAAGAGCACAGCTGTAGCAGTTAATAAGAAAAAAGTTAAATTAGATCAATGTTCTGAAATTGTCATAAACAATAATGCAACTACAACGAGCGGTATTCTTCAAGAGCCACCTCTTGTTGGTGCTGTAAATGACTCTCTCGATAACAATGCTGCCACTGTAAATGTCCATAGCAAGATTGCCACTGTAAATGTATGCCTTGATACAAAAGTACTAGATAGTAGTGCGATGCCAAAAGTTTATGATATCGATGGTGATTCTGGTGTTGATGCTGTTGTTGCTGTTGATGGTGTTGTTGATGTTGCTGGTAATGTTGATAATGCTGGTGTTGTTGTTGATGCTGATGTTGTTGCTGATGTTGTTGCTGATGTTGCTGATGACGTTGGTGTTGATCTTGATGCTGATGTTGCTGATATTCCTGTTGATGTTCGTTGCTCGTGTTGCTTCTGGTGTTGCTGTTCCTGCCATAGGCAGCGATAACTCAGACAGTTCTTCCCATTTTACAAATGCTGGTGTTGTTCTTCATAGCGCTTCTGATGATATCTCTAGTTCACCACCGGGTGTTATAAGAAGTATCAAGCCCAGAACTATAAGAGGTTCTGGTGACTTATTCCAAAATGACTTTGTCCAGAAATTGAAATGGTTTCATCTTGGCAGTTTTAAACCCAGTGTTACTTGCGAAGCTATCGCTAATTATTTAGCATCTGCACTTCATATCCGTTCTGATGAAATTTCGTGTTTTAAACTGATTAAACGTGGTGAATCTGATGATAATATAAAGTTTTTAAATTTTTAAAATTGGAGTCCCAGCTGAGTTTTCGGACGTCATGTATCAAGATAGTATCTGGCCTAAAGGAACGAAACTTCGCGCCTTTCAATACATTCCAAAAAACGAAGGTGTGCAGAAACTGAAAGACAAGATTTAAACACTAATTGTTCCAGATCGTCGCCTTAATCAAAGTGTCATACTGTTTCAACATTGAGTGTATATTATCATAACGCAAGCGGAATAAGAACAAAACTGCATGAAATCTACATTGCCTCATCTAGTTCCGACTACGAAATAATTGTGTTAACTGAAACCTGGTTATTTGGTGGTATCAAAGGGCACGGTAGTGCCCAGCCAAGTTCGCGGCACTACACCCTTTTTACAGGAACAAACTCAGGCGATTTTCAACCCCCCTCTAACTTCAGTACCAAAAAAAGTCAGAAACTTCAAATTCTGAGTATTTGCTGAACTGATCAAACACAGGTGGCTCATCAAATTTCAACTCTTTAGCATAAGTAGTTCCCAAGATATAGGACTTCAAAAATCGCAAAAACCGTAACTGACTGACTCACTGACTCACTGACTCACTGACTGACTGACTCACTGACTCACTGACTGACTGACTCACTGACAGATCATCAAAATTATGGAGCACTTCCCGACATCGTAGAAACTTGAAATTTCGCAAAACGGTAGGTCTTGTGGTACATACAAAGGAAAAAATCGAAAATCTGCAATTTTCTATTCAGGGGGCGTGGCATCCACCCACTTTCTTAAAAACTCTTATAAATTATATGGAGTAATTTCGATTGTTGTAGAACAATGAAAATTGGTAAGTTGATAGGGTTTGAGGTATTAAGAAATAAAAAAAATGAAAAATTGGAATTTTCCATACAGGGGGCGTGGCATCCACCCACATTCTTAAAAATTCTTATAAATTATATGGAGCATTTCCGATTGTTGTAGAACGATGAAAATTGGTAGGTCGGTAGGGCTTAAGGTACTTGGAAAGAAAAAAATTGAAAAATTGGAATTTTGCATTCAGGGGGCGTGGTATCCACCTACATTCTTAAAAATTCTTATAAATCATATGGAGTACTTCCGATTGTTGTAGAACGATGAAAATTGGTAGGTCGGTACGCCTTGAAGTACTTAGAATAAAGAAATCGAAAAATTGGAATTTTCAGTTCAGGGGGCGTGGCATCCACCCACATTCTCAAAAATTCTTATAAATTATATGAAGCACTTCCGATTGTTGTAGAACGATGAAAATTGGTAGGTTGGTATGCCTTGAAGTATTTAGAAGAAAACACAATCGAAAAATTGGAAGTTTCAGTTCAGGGGGTGTGGCATCGACCCACGTTCTTAAAAATTCTTATAAACTATATGAAGCACTTCCGATTGTTGTAAAACGATGAAAATTGGTAGGTCGGTAGGGCTAAAGTACTAAGAAAGAAAAAATTGAAAAATTGGAATTTTGCATTCAGGGGGCGTGGCATCCACCCACATTCTTAAAAATTCTTATAAATTATATGGAGCACTATCGATTGTTGTAGAACGATGAAAATTGGTAGGTCGGTAGGACTTGAAGTATTTAGAAAGGAAAAAAATCGAAAATTGGGAATTGTCCATTCAGGGGGGGGGGTGCCATCCACCCACTTTATCAGAATTGCTATTACTTTCACCTGGCAAAATAAATCTTTGCAAAAAGGAGTGAAATCACAACAAAAAGATAAATGTTAAAAAAGGAGCCAAGTTCTTATATGTACAAGAAACCTGTGCGTAAAAAGTCAGCCAAAAAAAGTAATGAGATCTAAAATATATGCCAAGTTTTAAGTTCATGAAGTTTAATATCAAATATCTTAAGAAGAGTAATATCGAAACAATTCCAAATCATGACAGAAATTTGGTAGTTAATGATTACTGATTAAAATTTGGTGGATTTACTTGGCAAGTTTTCTCTTAAATACTTACTTAATCACAAATTTAAAATGTATGAAAACTTGACCAGTGAACCCACCAAATTTTAATCAGTAATCATTAACTACCAAATTTCTGTCATGATTTGGAATTGTTTCGATATTACTCTTCTTAAGATATTTGATATTAAACTTCATGAACTTAAAACTTGGCATATATTTTAGATCTCATTACTTTTCTTGGCTGACTTTTTACGCACAGGTTTCTTGTACACATAAGAACTTGGCTCCTTTTTTAACATTTATGTTTTTGTTGTGATATACTCTTCGGAAATATTTAATAATAATCTCTTCAACACATTCCAACTGGATCGATGTACAAATGTAATTTCTCGAGGCGGTAGAGTTCTTCTCGCTGTTCGATTGACATATACTTGTAAGCAGATTTGTTTGCCTAGTGATGATGTTGAGCAGTTATGTGTTGTACTAAACTTAAATAATCCAATATCAGTTAATAATTAAGTTTTTATAGTAAGTTATATTCCACCCAAAAGCCAATCTGATTTATATTTAAAACATTGTAAAAATATTGAATTTGTTGCTAATCTGTATGGTAGTGAAAGATCTCAAATTTGTGTTTTAGGTGATTTTAATTTAGGTGAAATAAACTGGATTTGGTCTGAGGATGATAATTTACTTGTACCATCTAATATTAGATATGAAAAATAATTTATTCTTATAGATAGTCTTTATTCTCTTAACTTGACACAGATTAATTTTGTTAAAAACTCATTAAATGGAATATAAGATCTAGCTTTTGTTTGTGTTGATCAATTTAAAGTCACACTATCTCAATCCAAATTTTGTTTATTAAGCAACTCAGTCCATCATAAACAAATTGAGCTCGAGTTTGAATTTTATGACTCTAAATTTTTTTGAAAGTGTACAAAAAAAAGTATATTTTTATCAAAGCCGATTTTATTAAATTAAACTTTTGGTTAAAATCATTTGATTGGCAAACCAATTTGTCAAATCTTAGTTTAAAATATGCCTACAATCATTTTATAAATATTTTAACAGAAGGGTTCGAAAGATTCGTACCTGTTATACTGCCTGAAAAACTCTCTAGGCCACCTTGGTATAGCAAACAGTTAATGCATATAAAAATTTTGAAAACAAAAGCATTTAAAAATTATAAAAAAATTATTACAAATAGTCCGGCTCATTTTGAATACTTTTGTAAGCTGCGCAAAGATTTTGATGTTCTGAATAAATTTCTATATAAAAGCTACATCATGGATATTGAAAGTAAATTATTTAATGACAGTAAGTCTTTTTGGGCCTACATCAAATCAAAGCGTACTTCTTGTAGTATTCCAGACATAATGCAATACAAGGATGAAGAAGTAAATGATATTAGCTCCACGTGTGAGTTATTTGCTAAGTTTTTTTTAAATCTGTGTATTCATGTAACAGTCCTAGTAGTTCTAACCATATGCCTCTTAACCCAAAAGTAGATCTGGGTGTAATATCCTTGGATAAAGTAGATTTGCTTGAAACTTTGAAGTCCTTAAAACCTTCAGCTAGTCCTGGAGTTGATGGAATACCTGCTATTATTTTAAAAAACTGCATTGGAAGTATCTGCGACCCACTTCATATAATTTTCAATTTATCTTTGAAGACTGGCATTTTCTTAGAGGAATGGAAAATTTCATATTTGACGCCCATATTTAAATCCGGATCTAAAAATAAAATTGAAAATTATAGAGGAATCTGCAAGCAGTCTGCAATTCCTAAGCTTTTGGAAGGTATTGTTAAAACAAAACTTGAATTTCGTGTTAAAGAGCACATTACTGAATTCCAACATGGGTTTGTATCAGGAAGGTCAACTACTACGAATCTTATGCACTTTACTAATTCAGTGATTAATACTTTAGAAAATGGATTTCAAATTGATACGATTTACACTGATTTTAGTAAAGCATTTGATTCTGTTGACCATAGTTTACTTATTATGAAACTAGAACTTTTTGGCTTCCATTCATCTCTACTGAGCTGGATATCATCTTTTTTAATAGGAAGGGGTTCAAAAGGTTAAACTAGAAAATTTTTTCTCTAGGCCCTTTCATTGTTCATCGGGTGTGCCCCAAGGCAGTCATTTAGGGCCACTTCTTTTCATCATTTTTATAAATGATATCGCAAATATAATTCGCTTTAGCCAATATTTGTTAAACGCTGATGACTTAAAGCTATTTTTGAATGTCATAGATTCAGCTGATTGTTATAAACTGCAATCAGATTCAGATGCGGTTTCAGTTTGGTGTAGGCGAAATTGCCTGCTCCTAGATATAAAAAATGTTAGTCATGTCATGACTTTCTCTAGATCAACTAAGCCTAATTTGACTAACTATTTTATGAATTCGATAGCTCTGCCTCGTGTCAGTGTTGTTAAAGATTTAGGGATTGTTTTCGACCAAGCGTGTACATTTTCTGATCACGTTGATTACATTGTTTCCAAAGCTAATTCTATGGTTGGTTTTATCAAGAGAAATACACCCCCATTCACTTTTATCTCTGTTTTTTTCTTTGGTGAGATCTTTGCTAGAGTTTGGTGCTATAATCTGGAATCCACTTCATGTTGTTCATTCTAATCGAATTGAAATGATTCAAAGAAAGTTTACCAAGTATATTTTCTATAAAATGCGTTTTCGCCTAACTATGAGGCAAGATGCCAGTTACTTGGAATCAAGAAACTTCATACTAGACGAAAAATTCATGAAGTGGTTTTTATAAGAGATTTATTCTCCTATCACATCAAGAGCCCATTTTTACTGTCCTTGTTGCCAATATATATTCCTGAAAGACCGTTAAGGCAAAGAGAGTTTTTAATGCAATCTTATCATAGAACTAATTACGGTAATAATTAACCACTTTCTAGAAACATTTACAGCTTTAAGTCAGTTTGATTAGAAATTGATATAAGTTATTCAAGAGATAAGCTTAAAAATATATTGCGTACACTTTCTGTATTTAACTGTTAAAATACTTGTAAACGTCAATATTGTTCTTGTTTCCCTACATATTATAAATGTACATACCTATATAATCTATTTTTTATTGATTATTATTATATATATTATTATTATTATTATGGTTGTAAATATAAAATTCTATTATTGTATTATTGTCAATGTAATCTGTTAAGCAAATTCGCTTGTAGATGAATAAATAAATATTCTTTTTTACACAGAAGCTTTCAAAAAATATAAGAAGTATTGTGTACCAAAATTTTAAAATTTTTTTTTTGGATTTTTCAAAAATGTTTCAAATTTTTTTTTGAAAATCAAATATTTTGAAAACAACATGTTCGATTTTTTTGAAACTCGATACTTAAGAGTTTTTTAGTACTCTCTAAAATATTTTCAGAAAAAATTTTACATTTATTCTAACTACAAAACAATCTAAAGGAATAACGGAAAAGTAAGAACATATTGATTCATGGTCGCATGAGAGCAAGTTGGGGTGTATAGAAGGTGGTTGTGCTTTAAATGCCGCTATCTAATTTTTTCCCCCTCCTTTTCGTAAAGGGGGGGACAATTTCCCAAAACATTGAATTAAAGTTGAAAAATATCTATTTAAAACAACGGAAATATTTACAATACTGTGCTATATCTTTTTTTAAAGCTTAAACCAGGTTCTTTTATTATATAGTCAAATCAGGTAGATAATTTTTGAAAAACTCTTTTTAAAACTCAAAATTTAAAAAAAAAAATAAAAATTGAAAATGCTGTTCATTTATTTTTCATTTTTTATTTGACACTTTACTTTTTCCGTTATTTCTGAGTAAAGTGATCAAAAACCATTGATTTTGTAAGGCAATAACATCGTTTTTCAATTTTTAGAGTTTTCTACTGCCCGTATCTTTCTTAACCTTGCTCCTACCGAAAATATGATTAAAACTTTTTTGGTAGGAAATTTATTTTTCTTTCATTTTGTAATGTACACTTTTCCGCTTAAACGCTTAGTTTTCAAAATATTCCCGAAAAATACAAAAAGGGACCTTTAACTCACCTCCTGCCTAATGCTCGCGGTCCTGGGCTGGGGACTTTTAGTATGTTATACCTGGGGAGTCACCCCTACTACATAAACCTTAGCAACTCGTTGAAATTGATCCCTTTTTCGCCAAGTTGTTGTTGAGCGATTTCTGCTGTCACGGGGTCTCCTGAAGCAGACAAGCTCCGATTTTGTTGAGTTGATTTTCAGCAGCAAGCAACAGGTTTTCACAGCCAGTTGGGACGGGTTGGTCTGATGTTATCAGGCTGTAGAGGAAGGGGGCAGGTTTCGAACCTTGTGCGACTCCGGTTTTGATGTTCTTCACAGTAGATGAGCAGTTTCCCAATTGCTTAAAGAAGTTCCTTTAAAGGAAAAAAGAATTTTTATTAGTAGCAGGAGTAAATGTAGCAAATGAAGCTTGTGTATAAGGGCATCTATCCAAATGCTATCGAATGCTTTCTCGACATCCAGAAAGCATCCGACGCTGACACGATGACTGTTGAGGGCTATGGTGATGTCATGCTGGAACTTCTGGAGTGGTTGCAGTGTTGAGTGCTTCTCCCTAAAGCCAAACTGCACGTTAGGAACTATGTTGTTTTCGCTGAAAAATTTCTTCAATTTCCTTAGTATCAGCTCTTCCAAGAGCTTTCTTAGGTTGCTGAGGAGGGATATTGGCCTGTAGTAAGAGATCACGTTCCTGAGACCTTTCTTCGGGATTGCCACGGTCTTCGTTGTTTTCCATTTTTGACGGCAGCAGTTGTTATTGACACAATTATTCAGGCTTCAGGATAATGATAAGAAAGATCAAAACTGTCTCTGGTATCCTCTTTATGATGAAGTTGGATATTCCATCTGGTCCGGTTGACTTCTTCAGCCTGCAACTGCTGATTATTTCAGCTATTTCTTCTGGGGTACTCAGGTTTGGGCTGTCAACTGGGTCACTTGCTGGATTTTTGTCGCTGAATATTGTTCTGTCCATGTAAGGTGCTATGGTTAGTTTGATGGAATCCTTCACTTCATGAGGCTTCCTCAGTAAATGCTTCAACCCTGTCCGTTGTGGTTGTGACTTCTCCATTGTTGGTGGTAATGGTTTCCGGCATTGCGATCGGTGGTGTTTTTCCAATCAGTTTGTTGATATTCTTGAAGGCATCAGGTCCAGGTTTGATAGATTGCAGTGTCTTGTTGCATTGGTTATTGTTATGGTGTTTGAAAGCAACATAATGTTGACACACTTTAGTTCACTCCATACTGTCTGGTAGTTGCTGTTCGTTGTGTTCAGTTCGCGCTGGTGGATCCTTTGAAGACGTTTCCTTAACTGTTGGCGATAAGTGTAGAGATTCTGGATATACTCAGGAAGGTGCTGTATCTGTCCTTTGATGTCTTTGGCTGTTTTTGGATATCCAGTGCACTGGAAACAACCGTTTGCCTTTGCAGACAGTTGATGGATGGTTGCGTCAATTTTTGTGCTCAGCAGGTTCCAGTTGTCGAGTGGCAGTGTTATGGTGGCGTCTATGAATTCATCCTCTTTTCTAGGCTGTAAAATTAATTGATATTGTACGTCAGGATGCGGAGCTTCTTTAGTTGCATATTTGGAACAGGAAAGTGGCCGCTGCCACGGACTTCTTGCCTTCGCTAAGTATGTTAGTAGGTCGGATCCAAAAATCCTTTGGACTTCAGTGTTCAGGGTTGTTGGTGGGGCTGAAGTTGGTTTGATTGGTCCACTCCTTGGTGCTGTTGTCCGGGGTGTAATCAATTCGGTGAGTCTTGCTGTGACGGTTGGGCAACCCTTGAAGGCGGAAATTTCCCATAATTACCCTTTCTTAAGCTTTTATTTTGACATTTAACATCAAAGCTTACGAAAGCTCTCCTTAGGTGGGTTTGTCAGGTATAATCTGAAAGATGGTGCTTCTTCATTCGAAAGTCATTATAGTTCATTCGAGAGTCGTTATACACAGTACCTTTGAGAGTCGTTATAGTACAAATGTGAAAGTCGTTACAATATGCATGGGGATACAAAAAGTTGATTTTAGGCCATTTTTGGTGGCAGCATTATTATAAATATTATGAAGGAAAAACGCATTTGAAAACAAATTTGTATATAATTAAATAAAGAATAAGGAAAAGAATGAGTACATATATTTCAAATTTACTTACAATAGAGTTTGTGTTGATCATTTCATTTATGTACTTTGTTTTTATGAGTAAGTTAGTTGAGTTCTTTTTATATATCTAGAAAATAAAAAGTTCTAGAACCATTTAGTTTTTTGTTCTTGACTAAAAGTTGACAGAAACATTGAGTATTAAAGGCAAAAATAGGACTTAATTACATAAAATTTTGAAAAAAAATCTCAGTTTGAACAATTTGTTTTTAGTTATTTTTTCAGATTTATTCTTCAAAAACTATTCTTTTAAGCAACTTAATTCAAGAATAATAAAGAATATATTCTAGACTTTACAAATAGGTAGTTATAACATGATGTTGACGTGTAGCCATTTAGTCCAGTCAATTTGTGCTCAAAAAGGCTCTTTCCGAGCAAATTGTGGGGTAGTTTTGATTGTTTCTCTCCTTTATGTTTTCGGGGGTGCTGATTCCGAATCTGAGGTTTGCCAACAAAATTTCGTGACGGAACATGAAAAAAATGCAAGAAATGATGCAAAAATGCATTTATTGGGAGTTTTTCACTAATGGCTCGAAAACTACCAACTATTCGAAAATTACATCAAAGTATTATTGAAAGTTTACACAATTTCCAATAAATCTTTATTCAAGGTTTTTTTCTGCAACAACCCATTTGCACTCAAGCGCTAGTCGAAAATTGACGTATTTTTACTGTTTTCAAAAATCCACTAGAAAGCGCTAAGAAATTACTTTGCGAGACAAAATTTGAACTTTTGTCTGTAACATAAGCTAACATATTCTTTTCTGATGGTCTGTAATGCGCTGAGTTCGAATCTGGCTTTGGAATTGCTCTAGCACGTTACGTTTTTGAGATATTTGAATCTAAAGATTTAAAAAAATGCATTTTGTATGCAAATTTGAAGTTATACTTTTTTCTCGATGTAATTTTTTTCGAAAAAATGATTATGGTCATTCTGAAGTATGAACATTTTACTTCAAAATTCTTTCTGAATCTTTCAAATACCTCCATTCATCTTCGAGAAATTGTTGGTTTTCGTCTTACTACCTAATTCGAAAAATCCAGTAAATTTGTGCTCAAAAGAGCAAATTATGTATACATATATCTTTCAAAATAAAAGTCATAGAAGCATTTTGGCTTTTTATTTTTGACTATCCAGTTAAACATTGATTCGATGTCTTTTTTTTCTTCGACATTAAACCTACAATTGAAGCTATGACTAATTTTGGCATAACATTTCATTTTTCTTAGCTTTTTGTTACTTATTAACGATCCGGAAGTTAAATTTCTTAGCTTTTTGTTACTTATTAACGATCCGGAAGTTAAATTTTTATATCTTCTCCATAATTTTCAACAACACTTTAATTATTGAAGTAGATTGCTTTGCTAGTAAATAATTTCTTTACATTTTGAGTATGAGATTAAGTTTAAACCCGTTGATTGTAGCAATGCTATAGTTGAAACAATCGTTTTCATTTAATTGCATTAGTTGCAGTTTAACGTTTGGATAATCCATGTTTTTTTAGATTGCACAGGAGCGAAATTGGACTGAAATAAGATATATTTTATTTATTTATTTTTATTTATCAATTACAATATGGAATGCATCAAGCTCCTGAATTCTAGAATGCCCCGATGAAAAGTGCTGAGTAATCATTTCGATTTTGGATGCGATTCTAAAACCACTTTTGCAGGTTATATTATATTAACGCAACTTTAGGATTGTTAAGTTTTCGATTTGTTTGGCGCCGTATTTATCCGTTTTCGTTTAATCTCTCATACTCCTGGTATTCATCATTTTCAGAAACAGGAATTCTGAAGGTTTTGATATTTAGAAAATGCATCAGACTGGTCTTTTTTTATTTGTGGAATGAGATGTGGTATTAATTAGGTAGTGAAATTGTTCTGTACACGCTATTTTTTATTGGATTTTCAGTTGATTCCTTATATGTACCAACTATACATCTTTCGCAAATTAAGTCCAGCATATAAACATTTGGTTTTGAGTTGATGATCTTACGTAATGCGAGTCAATGCAAGCAAATTTTTCATATGTTTTTAATTTCTGAAATTTTATGTTTTGGTGTTATGCTTTAGGTTGAATTGTTCTTTTTTTGTAGACATTGGGGATCCAGTGATTGATTTGAAAAACAAAAAATATATCCTTGGTTTTGTTATCCCCAGCGTGTCGCTTTAAAAAAAAACTGGCATGGCTGATATCGTTGTCCGTGGATTTCAAGCGAATATTTGAATGTATTGGTTCGTCTTGAATCTTCAGCCAACGTGCGTCGTTTTTTCTTTTTTGTATAAAAAAAAATTCTGTCCTTCACTAAGTGCCAAAAAATTGTTATGGATTTCAATTTGTAAAGTCTCAGAAAAATATGTTTATATGTTTTGCAAAGTGCAATTATAAGGACACTCAGATTCATTGCATCTATGTACCTACTTCATTTTATTAAATGGCTGATGGGGTTTGAGAGATAGATATTTGGCATCAAAAGCGGCAAATTATGTTACTGTTCTTTTCAATGTGTTGAAGTTGAATAACTCTCGAAACCCAGGGTCTATAGCTTGATGGCCATATAAAAAATAAAATACATGCAAAAATCTTTTCAACGATTTACGACGATGTCCAAATGATAAGTTGCATTTTTATTCTTTCCGGTGTTTTGAGGCTGGATATCTCTCAAACACCATTGTTAAGATGCCTAACAGCCATAATAAGGAAACGTAACACACTCAAATATCTTTTCAACGACACGACGCACCTATGACACATTCGTATTGAGTTTTAGGCGAGCTCCCATACATTTTTTGCCATTCTCCTTTGTCATGCAAAGCAACCATTATTTCACGAATGCTGTGCGTAAAGGCATATGGCCCGCCGCACAGTGGAACGAAAAGCAAAAAAAGTAGTAAGGCAATGGAAGGATTTGCATGATTTTTTCAAAATTTTGTCTATTTAATATCACTGATGATGACAAAAATTCATAAAGAAAATAGTAATACACTGAAAATAGAGTGGTTTTCTCAAAATAATGTTTTTATATATAAATTATTGTTTGTTTTTATTTTTTTTAATTTTGAAGTGCCATTTTTGAGTACTTATTAATATACATTTAAAACCCTAATTTAAAAAATTAATCAACCTATTTTTGATATATTGAATTTTCAAAAAAAATTTATTTTTTTAAACCAAAGTTTTTTCTTTTCCAAAATTTTGGTACGCAACATTCTTAACATTTGGAAGGAGCTTTCGCATGAAAAATTTAATCAAAATCATTCCAGTTATTTTGAGAAAGACAAAAATAAAAAAAAAAAACTTCATAAGATACCGTTTGGAACAGGTTCTGGTAAAATTGTTTTTTGCCAAAAAGTACAGTAAAAGTAATGTGACGTCAATACGATTAATTTCAGGCAGCAAAATGCGGTGAGTGGTTTTGAATAGCCAAAATCCTTATATCGTCCCGAAATGCACTCAGCTATATTTTCAGCCAAGCAAACCACTCTCATAGCTACAGCTGTTATATATTCAACTTACCTTGCCAGACAATACTGAGTTAAACTTGCACAGAACGTACAGAAGCAGCACGAAAAGTTTCGCCTATACTTTCACCATTTTAGTATTTTTTATTTCAAAATCGTTCAATGTTGAAAATTAAAAATTGCTCTAAACTAAAAATGAAACCACTTGTTGGAACACCCTGTAATGTACAAAATCGGTTTTTAAGATTACTGCTGAGCGTGGAAAATTCTAATATTAGTGCGATACACTTGTCAGCTAATTGCTATTGAGTTCATAAATAGTTAAATTTATTTATTTTTATCTAATCAATAAGTCTATCAAACGACAATTATTATTCTGATTATCATACGAAATTGTACTTTACAAGCGCCTCAAACATAATTTTAAATTAATCGAGAAATCAAAAAAAAATTATCAAAATTGCCTGCTAGGTCAATGTCAAGCATCATCTTTCAGTGGGAGAGTTTTGATTTGAAGGTAGCCATTACTTAAAGGCAAGTATTTGATTTTTTTTGTAGAAACATTTTGGGAGTACCTAATTTTTAAAGAAAAAAGATTTGCTCTTTCGGGAGAACTGTCTGTGTAGTAATAGAAAAATGCTAGGTACTCAGTTTGAGTAAGAAAAACGATCCAGACTTACTACAATCCGGCCTGGACCAAGGCCTCAACCAACAAGCTTCTTCCAGCTGGCTCGGTTTCTAGCTAGCTGTTTCCAGTTTCGCACGCCAAGTTGGATGAGGTCTTCTTCCACTTGCGTGCGCTAATTTTTACGCTGTCCACCTCTAATGCACTATCCCACTGTCAAAGACTTTCCGGGTCGGAGCATTGATGTTCATTCGCTCTAGGTGACCCAGCCATTTCAGTCGTTGGCTTTTCACTTTTGTGGCTAAATGGGAGTCACTGTACAGCCAGTACAGTTCGTTGTTGTGTCTTCTTCTTTATCTCCCATCTCTCAAAACAGCCTAGTGCGTTCTCATCCACCATTAACAATGTTCATGCCTCTGCACCATACATCAGGACCGGGATGTTAAGCGTCTTATACAGGGACAGTTCAGTAACTCGAGAGAGGGCTATGCCTTATAAATTGCCTTCTTAGCCCAAAGAAACAGCGATTGGCAATAGTAATTCTTGGTTTGATCTCAGCACTGGTATCGTTCGCTGAGTTTATAGCGGATCCCAGGTAGACAAAGACAAATTCTCTAACCACGGTTAACCCATTCTTCTTGGCTTCCTAATATTTGGTCGATGGTGGAATTTCCTGACCTAAAGTCACAGTGATTTGGACCAATCAGGTATAGTTGACGAATGGTTTCAGGCATTCACAAAGTACAGCAGAGAAGATCTTGTAGGCGATATTAAGAACACTGATGATGAAGACGGGCAAACAATGCTGACGTTCCATTCATACGGCATGTTTTCCTCCTATCTCTAAACTTAAGTCCAATAAAGCTGCTGACGCTGATGGCCTTGCGACTGAGCTATTCAAAGCGACTGGTGATGATTTGGTTAGTAGTATGCACCAGCTCATCTGTAAAATATTGTCGGACTAAAGCATGCCCGATGAATGGAACCTCTGCATTGTTTGCCCGATCCTCAAGAAAGGCGATCCTGGGAACTGCACGAACTACAGAGACATCAGTCTTCTTAATATCGCCTACAAGATCTTTTCTGCCGTACTTTGTGAACGCCTGAAGCCATTCGTCAACAACCTGATAGGTCCCTATCAGTGTGGCTTTAGGCCAGGGAAGTCCACCAACGACCAAACATTCGCACTACGGCAGATCTTGGAGAAAACCCAGAAGTTTCAAATCGATACCCACCACCTTTTCGTCGATTTCAATGGCGCGTATGACAGCATTTATAGAGACGAACTATATAGGGTGTCCCGCACCTGAGTGGAAGTATCATAGGGTGTGGGTCCTGGGTATATTCTAAGAAAAAAATTGTATGGGGCCATTGTATATAAATTCTATAGTAGTCTCATGAAGAAAAAAAGCTCTTGGCCATCTATGCGTCCAAATGTAATACTAATTTTTGTTAAGGGATTTCGGTAAGGCGATCACAGCGAACCTATCGACCAAATGTCAACCTACAAAATCGTGTTTCATGAAAATACTATAAAGTGGATATACAATGATGGGGCGAAAAATGTATCTCCCCTCCCTGAGGCAGGGGGGGCAGCTTCTGAAAAATTGACTTGAAATGCCAAAAAAAACATTTAAAATCAACGAACACACATTTAATAATGTGCTATAATTTTTTTGAAAGCTAATACTCCATTTTTACATTTAGTTTTTAAATCAAGTTGCTTAAGCGAATAGTTTTTGAGTAATTAAATTTCAAAGTCAAATTTGTTTAAAAAAAATTGTGATTTTGTTTTCTTAAGTCGATATTTTTCAAAATTTTACGTAATTAAGTGCTATTTTTGTGTTCAATATTCATTGAATGAGATCATATTGAATTACTCTTGCCAATCGCTGTTTCTTTGGGCTAAAAAGGCAATTGAGAAGCAAAGCCCTCTCTCGAACAGCTAAACTGTCCCTGTATAAGACGCTTATCATCCCGGTCCTGATGTATGGTGCAGAGGCATGGACACTGTTAACAGTGGATGAGAAAGCGTTGGGGTGTCTTAAGACCGAGCCGGTTGGAAGAAGCTTGTTCGTTGAGGCCCTGGTCTACCCCGGACTGTTGTATAACCTTAAGTAAGTAAGTATTTAAATCATTTCATACCACAAATACAAAACTAGATGATATAAAAACAAATTATTCAATTGAAAATGTTAGTGCACTCGGGCGTATACACACTTTTGTTATTTTTTCGAATTTCTAGAAAAAATTTTACTTAAAATCTCATAATTATTACATTTTACTGTTAATTTAAATATTATTACTATTTTAGGAAAATTTGTGGTTGCTTAATTCTGATGTTACTTTTTTTCTCACGCCATTATTTATAAACAAACTTTAATGAGAAAAAGTTATTTTGATGAATTTTTCAATAAGTAAAGTATGATTCGCAGAGTACACGCGACTTTCTCCCATTTTTCTTCCTTTTATTTAAAAAGTATTATAAGAATACAAATAGTCCGGCTCATTTTGAATACTTTGTAGATTTGCTTGAAGCTTTGAAGTCCTTAAGACCTTCAGCTAGTCCTGGAGTTGATGGAATACCTTTTAAATTAAAAGGTACTACACCCTTTTTACAGGAACAAACTCAGGCGATTTTCAACCCCCCTCTAACTTCAGTACCAATAAAGTCAGAAACTTCAAATTCTGAGTATTTGCTGAACTGATCAAACACAGGTGGCTCATCAAATTTCAACTCTTTAGCATTAGTAGTTCCCAAGATATAGGACTTCAAAAATCGCAAAAACCGTAACTGACTGACTCACTGACTCACTGACTGACTGACTCACTGACAGATCATTAAAATTATGGAGCACTTCCCGACATCGTAGAAAGTTGAAATTTCGCAAAACGGTAGGCCTTGTGGTACATACAAAGGAAAAAATCGAAAATCTGCAATTTTCTATTCAGGGGGCGTGGCATCCACCCACTTTTTTAAAAACTCTTATAAATTATATGGAGTAATTTCGATTGTTGTAGAATAATGAAAATTGGTAAGTTGATAGGGTTTGAGGTACTAAGAAAGAAAAAAAATGAAAAATTGGAATTTTCCATACAGGGGGTGTGGCATCCACCCACATTCTTAAAAATTCTTATAAATTATATGGAGCATTTCCGATTGTTGTAGAACGATGAAAATTGGTAGGTCGGTAGGGCTTAAGGTACTTGGAAAGAAAAAAATTGAAAAATTGGAATTTTGCATTCAGGGGGCGTGGTATCCACCTACATTCTTAAAAATTCTTATAAATCATATGGAGTACTTCCGATTGTTGTAGAACGATGAAAATTGGTAGGTCGGTACGCCTTGAAGTACTTAGAATAAAGAAATCGAAAAATTGGAATTTTGAGTTCAGGGGGCGTGGCATCCACCCACATTCTCAAAAATTCTTATAAATTATATGAAGCACTTCCGATTGTTGTAGAACGATGAAAATTGGTAGGTTGGTATGCCTTGAAGTATTTAGAAGAAAACACAATCGAAAAATTGGAAGTTTCAGTTCAGGGGGCGTGGCATCGACCCACGTTCTTAAAAATTCTTATAAACTATATGAAGCACTTCCGATTGTTGTAAAACGATGAAAATTGGTAGGTCGGTAGGGCTAAAGTACTAAGAAAGAAAAAATTGAAAAATTGGAATTTTGCATTCAGGGAGCGTGGCATCCACCCACATTCTTAAAAATTCTTATAAATTATATGGAGCACTATCGATTGTTGTAGAACGATGAAAATTGGTAGGTCGGCAGGACTTGAAGTATTTAGAAAGGAAAAAAATCGAAAATTGGGAATTGTCCATTCAGGGGGGGGGGGGGGGGGTGCCATCCACCCACTTTAACAGAATTGCTATTACTTTCACCTGGCAAAATAAATCTTTGCAAAAAGGAGTGAAATCACAACAAAAACATAAATGTTAAAAAAGGAGCCAAGTTCTTATGTGTACAAGAAACCTGTGCGTAAAAAGTCAGTCAAAAAAAGTAATGAGATCTAAAATATATGCCAAGTTTTAAGTTCATGAAGTTTAATATCAAATATCTTAAGAAGAGTAATATCGAAACAATTCCAAATCATGACAGAAATTTGGTAGTTAATGATTACTGATTAAAATTTGGTGGATTTACTTGGCAAGTTTTCTCTTAAATACTTACTTAATCACAAATTTAAAATGTATGAAAACTTGACCAGTGAACCCACCAAATTTTAATCAGTAATCATTAACTACCAAATTTCTGTCATGATTTGGAATTGTTTCGATATTACTCTTCTTAAGATATTTGATATTAAACTTCATGAACTTAAAACTTGGCATATATTTTAGATCTCATTACTTTTTTTGGCTGACTTTTTACGCACAGGTTTCTTGTACACATAAGAACTTGGCTCCTTTTTTAACATTTATGTTTTTGTTGTGATATACTCTTCGGAAATATTTAATAATAATCTCTTCAACACATTCCAACTGGATCGATGTACAAATATAATTTCTCGAGGCGGTAGAGTTCTTCTCGCTGTTCGATTGACATATACTTGTAAGCAGATTTGTTTGCCTAGTGATGATGTTGAGCAGTTATGTGTTGTACTAAACTTAAATAATCCAATATCAATTAATAATTTAGTTTTTATAGTAAGTTATATTCCACCCAAAAGCCAATCTGATTTATATTTAAAACATTGTAAAAATATTGAATTTGTTGCTAGTCTGTATGGTAGTGAAAGATCTCAAATTTGTGTTTTAGGTGATTTTAATTTAGGTAAAATAAACTGGATTTGGTCTGAGGATGATAATTTGCTTGTACCATCTAATATTAGATATGAAAAAGAATTTATTCTTATAGATAGTCTTTATTCTCTTAACTTGACACAGATTAATTTTGTTAAAAACTCATTAAATAGAATATTAGATCTAGCTTTTGTTTGTGTTGATCAATTTAAAGTCACACTATCTGAATCCAAATTTTGTTTATTAAGCAACTCAGTCCATCATAAACAAAATGAGCTCCAGTTTGAATTTTATGACTCTCTAAATTATGTTGAAAGTGTACAAAAAAAGTATAATTTTATCAAAGCCGATTTTATTAATTTAAACTTTTGGTTAAAATCATTTGATTGGCAAACCAATTTGTCAAATGTCAGTTTAAAATATGCCTACAATCATTTTATAAATATTTTAACAGAAGGGTTCGAAAGATTCGTACCTGTAATATTGCCTAAAAAACTCTCTAAGCCACCTTGGTATAATAAACAGTTAATGCATATAAAAAATTTGAAAACAAAAGCATTTAAAAATTATAAGAATACAAATAGTCCGGCTCATTTTGAATACTTTGTAGATTTGCTTGAAGCTTTGAAGTCCTTAAGACCTTCAGCTAGTCCTGGAGTTGATGGAATACCTGCTATTATTTTAAAAAACTGCATTGAAAGTATCTGCGACCCACTTCATATAATTTTCAATTTATCTTTGAAGACTGGCATTTTCTTAGAGGAATGGAAAATTTCATATTTGGCGCCCATATTTAAATCCGGATCTAAAAATAAAATTGAAAATTATAGAGGAATCTGCAAGCAGTCTGCAATTCCTAAGCTTTTGGAAGGTATTGTTAAAACAAAACTTGAATTTCGTGTTAAAGAGCACATTACTGAATTCCAACATGGGTTTGTATCAGGAAGGTCAACTACTACGAATCTTATGCACTTTACTAATTCAGTGATTAATACTTTAGAAAATGGATTTCAAATTGATACGATTTACACTGATTTTAGTAAAGCATTTGATTCTGTTGACCATAGTATACTTATTATGAAACTAGAACTTTTTGGCTTCCATTCGTCTCTACTGAGCTGGATATCATCTTTTTTAATAGGTAGGGTTCAAAAGGTTAAACTAGAAAAATTTTTCTCTAGGCCCTTTCATTGTTCATCGGGTGTGCCCCAAGGCAGTCGTTTAGGGCCACTTCTTTTCATCATTTTTATAAATGATATCGCAAATATAATTCGCTTTAGCCAATATTTGTTATACGCTGATGACTTAAAGCTATTTTTGAATGTCATAGATTCAGCTGATTGTTATAAACTGCAATCAGATTTAGATGCGGTTTAAGTTTGGTGTAGGCGAAATTGCCTGCTCCTAGATATAAGAAAATGTTATGTCATGTCATGACTTTCTCTAGATCATCTAAGCCTAAATTGACTAACTATTTTATATGTAGATTCGATAGCTCTGCCTCGTGTCAGTGTTGTTAAAGATTTAGGGATTGTTTTCGACCAAGCGTGTACATTTTCTGATCACGTTGATTACATTGTTTCCAAAGCTAATTCTATGGTTGGTTTTATCAAGAGAAATACAAGTGATTTCTCTAACCCCCATTTAATTTTATCTCTGTTTTTTTCTTTGGTGAGATCTTTGCTAGAGTTTGGTGCTATAATCTGGAATCCACTTCATGTTGTTCATTCTAATCGAATTGAAATGATTCAAAGAAAGTTTACCAAGTATATTTTCTATAAAATGCGTTTTCACCTAACTATGAGGCAAGATGCCAGTTACTTGGAATCAAGAAACTTTATACTAGACGAAAAATTCATGAAGTGGTTTTTATAAGAGATTTATTCTCCTATCACATCAAGAGCCCATTTTTACTGTCTTTGTTGCCAATATATATTCCTGAAAGACCGTTAAGGCAAAGAGAGTTTTTAATGCAATCTTATCATAGAACTAATTACGGTAATAATTAACCACTTTCTAGAAACATTTACAGCTTTAAGTCAGTTTGATTAGAAATTGATATAAGTTATTCAAGAGATAAGCTTAAAAATATATTGCGTACACTTTCTGTATTTAAATGTTAAAATACTTGTAAACGTCAATTTTGTTCTTGTTTCCCTACATATTATAAATGTACATACCTATATAATCTATTTTTTATTGATTATTATTATATATATTATTATTATTATTATAGTTGTAAGGATTGGGTACGATATCTCGACTTTTAAAACATCGACTCCATAAGATCGACTTTTAAAATCTCGACAGAAAAAATCTCGACTGGTTAAAAGACCGACAGATCAAAATATAGACACAAATTTGACCGACTTTCTAAAATATAGATTTTTCAAAATGTCGATTCTCAAAATGTCGACAGTGATCGAGATTTTATGAATCGAGATTTTAACAGTCGACATTTTAAAAGTCGACATTTTGAAAGTCGACATTTTGATCAGATCATAGTTTAGGGAATGATGTTTACAAGCGCGAGTTAAAAAAAAGAGTTTTATTTTTAGTGTAGTTCGAACGACGACTTTATTTCTTCGAGGTATCTTAACGACTGTTAGTCTAGATATATCATTAAATTTTGTTCAATCAGATTTATTTCCCTTTGATTATTATTATGCTCAATGTATTATTTTACAATATGAAAATATACTTATATGCTTATTTTGCAATATTATTTTACAATATGAAAATATACTTATATGCTTATTTTGCATTTTACGAATTGATTTATTATTCATATTCGTATTACAAATAAAAGGTTGTTGTACTAATGGTGACGGAGGTCACCATACAAATATGTAACTTCTCCCCCCTTATTCTTAAGATTCTCCTGAATCGTTGGAATTTCCATAATTTTAACATTTGGTTGGGGCTTAGTAACATTATTTATTTTAATTTTCAATTTACGATTTGATTTGTTAATGAAAAATATTACAATAAGAATAATTATAATTATTAAGAACATTGTAATATTACTGATTTGACTTATAGTTCTGTGATATGTTAATTCATTAATTTTTTGTAAATTTTCAATTTGTTGCATTTTTGAAATTTCTTCAAACTTTAATTTGTCAGTTACATTTAAATTTGTTTCTTCTTCATAATGAAATTTTTGAATAAATTCTAGTTGATAATTAAAAATAGTTACATTTAATATATTTATTGAACAATTATTAATATTTAACATGAAATTTCCAGTTAAAATTAATTTTCTATCATCGCAGTGATTATAAACATTTTCTTTTTCTAAATTTTTGCAGATCAAAGTATCGTCGTCAATTTTTATTACTTTAATTTCTTTATTGTAACGAAAAGTACATGAATCTTTTATTATACATGAATTACTTATATTTAAATCTTTCAAGTAAATGTTTCTTGGATTATACTCATATTGTACATTATTTATTTCTATAAATTGTAAATTTTCCATATCTATTTCTTTTTTTTATCATTTGGCATTGGTATAATCATTTTTAACTGAGTCAAAATATAGTCTTTTGGTAGTTTCAAAGCTATTATAAGTCTGTCTTGGTCGAGTTTCATAAGTCCTATTCTAGCGTTTTCAAGTTTATAAAAGTCTATCCCTAATGTCCTTATTTCTTCTCCTGTCAATATGCTTGGATGGAGATTACCTTGTTTAGCAGATGCTATGTTATCTAGAATGCTATCAATTTTGCTTTCTAATATTTGAAGTTTTAGTAGTTGGTCTGTAATAATTTGTTTTCTAATAATGTCTTTTTGGTTCGAAGCAATACTTTGGTAAGTATAGGATAAAACTTCTCTATCTGTTTCTATTGTTTTTTTAAATTTATTAATAGAGTCCATAAATTTTTCGTTAATTTGTATTTGATGGTTCAGGTTTTTTATGGCTGCATGATTATTAGTATCAATTGTGTTCATATGTCCGATAATATCTTGTCGGTCGTTGTCATCCATTGTCCCAAACAACCATTTCTGTCCTGTTCCTATAATATTTATAAGTCCTCTTTTTTGTCTTCTTAGTGGAACTATTGCTTGAAGTTTAGATTTTATATTAAAAATTTCATTACTTATTTCGGTATTGTTTTCTAATTGTAAGGCTTGTAGATTAACTTCTATCATTCCGATTGTTGAAAATAAATCCCTAGTATCTATTATGTGTAATATGGTCTGGCTATTATTAATTATTTCTACTGATCCTAAATTTAATGTAGTATATCCCTTATTGGTTTGTATCGGTGTTATTATGAGTGTTGCTTCCGCTATTTGCATTATTATCAGCCAGGAGATCACCTGATACAGCCAAAAGATTACCTGCGAATTGATTTGGTCTTTTAATATTTGTTGGGTCAACATTTTTTAAATTATGTTTTCTATAATATGTTTCATTTTTATGTCTTAAATGTTTATAGTTCCTTATGTAGCCTTCATTGCGTTTTTCATCATAATTTTCCCTAGAAATATTTCTCTTTTTTCTAATTTTTTCCTTTTTAGCTTCTATTTTTGTTCTTAAATTTAACTGATTTGTCTTTTCTGCTGAGTTTGGACTCATACCTAATGTTGAATGATACCTACTATTGTATATCTGAATAGCTTTATGAATTTTTCTATTGGTGGAAATGTCTGTATTTTTAATTGTTAGTAAAATTTCAAGTAATGTAGAGTGGAATCTCTCTATATCTGAGTTTCCAGTATGCGAATTTGGTTTTGTCATATGCATTTCAATTCCTTCCTTCCTAAAGTATTCTTTAATATTTTCTGAATTAAATTCATTGTCACAGATAATTTTTCTTGGTTTTCCGAATTTACTTAATTGTTCGTCTATGCATTCTAATTTACTTGTCCAATTTTTACTACTTAAATTGTATCCATAAGCTTTTCTCGTAAATTTGTCAATAAATGTCAGGTATGTTAGTTTATTGAAATGATAAACATCCATATGCAAAATTTCGTTTCCTTTAATTGGAGTTTCTGTTAGTCTGAACTTTGGTCTTATTGGCTTTCTGTCATATTTACCTTCTTGACAAGTCTGACAATTCCCTATTACTCTAGAAATTTCTTTTATAAGTTTTGGAAAATATATTTTGTTTTTTAATTTATGATATGTCTCAACTATACCTGAGTGATTACTCTCTTCTATGTGATATAAGGATATTTGTTTATGGGCCTCTTCAACCTTTTCTAAATCTCTTGCTCTCTGAGTGAGCTTGTAGAATTTTACTTCTTTGTCGTGTCCATACATTTCAATTAAAACTTTTTGTACTTTATTGTATTCAGCATCATCTACTTCTGAATAAACTCCTACTGTTCCTGATTTAATAGTTCTTTTAAATAAATCTTTCCAGTATTTGTCATTTTTCGTCATATCAACCTGAATTATTGTTTTAGTGTGCTGTTTTTTTATTATTTCATTTTGCACAGAATAAGTCAATATTAGCTGAGTTTGGTAAATGTTAACAATTCCCTTTTTGATTTGTATATGGTCTAAAAGTTGTTCATTCGATGAATGTACAGTTTCTGATGTTTCGTTTATTTCCTCTGGGATTCTACTTAAGAAATCTGCTATTTTATTTTCCTTCCCTTTTATATACTCAATGTCAAACTCAAATTCTTGCAACTTAAGAAGTCCTCTTTGGACTCTTTGACTAAACTCCTTTCCATTATATTTTTTATTTAAATATTTTACAGGCATATGGTCAGTGATTATTTTAAATTTCTGACCCCAAAGATATGGTCTAAAATATGTGGTAGCCCATACTATTGCTAAAAATTCCTTATCTGTTGTAGAATAATCTTTTTCATGGTCGTTTAATGTTCGGGAGGCATAACATACTGGCTGCCCTTCTTGAGTTAGAACAGCTCCTAACGCAAAATTACTTGCATCAGTGTATAGGGAAAATTGTTTGTTAAAATCTGGAAATTTGAGTATTGGATGTCTGATAAGATTTTCTTTTAATCGTTCAAATGCTTGAATGTATTCCGGGTCCTTACTATTTATTTTCATATCTTTTTTTAGATATTTAACCATCGGGTACGCTATTTTGGAGTAATCAGCAATAAATTTCCTATAACACTTGTTTGGTGTGGGAAAAACGGTCTTTCTCTTAACCCAGTAAAATGTCAAACTATAACTTTCTCTAAAAAACGAGTAGTGAGTGCTTTTGATTATTCCATTTCACAGCATACACTCTGTCGTGTTTTTAGCTTTAAAGACCTGGGTGTTCACTTCAGTTCTGATTTAGATTTCATAGTACATATTAATTACATTGTTAATAAGGCGAGTTCCATGCTTGGATTTATAAAACGCTGGGCAAAGGAATTTAACGACCCGTATGTTACTCTTTCTTTATATAATTGTTATGTAAGACCCCATCTTGAGTACGCCTCCCAAGTATGGACTCCCTTTTACGAAATTCATAAAACCCGTATTGAATCAATACAACATAACTTCATTCGTTTTGCCTTGAAAGGTCTTCCTTGGGCTGATCCGTATAATCTGCCACCTTATGAACATAGAATCATGCTTCTGCAACTTCAAAGTTTATATCAAAGGCGTGTTAATAATGATTTAATATTTTTTCACCAACTTATCAGTGGCGAAATCGATGCTCCTGACTTATTAGCCTGTATTGGTATTAACTTCCGCGGGGGATCCCACCACCTACGAAGCTTTGAACTTTTTCACGTTCCTTTTCATAGAACCAATTATGGTATTCACGAGCCTCTTAATCGTATGTGCAAACTTTTTAATTTGAACGCTGCCTCTGTTGATTTTAACATAAGTAAAGTAGGATTAAAAACATTGTTGCGAACCAGTGCTCCACTCTCGTGAATTTGTATGTCTTGATTATCCTCGTATGTAACTTTATTTAAATGTTTTATATAATGTGTCTAATTGTATATATTGTTTAATTTTGTTTATTTTTATTTATTTATGTGCCTGTGTTAGCTCTGCTTAGTTTACTAACCACTAACACATGCACTCATGATGAGCCTCTGATTGTAGAATGCAGCTTGCTTTAAGCTCATTACAACACAGAATTCTGAAGTCATCGGGTACGCTATTTTGGAGTAATCAGCAATAAATTTCCTATAATATCCAGTGCTACCTAAAAATCCTTGTAACTGCTTAATTGTTTGGGGCAGTGAATATTTCTGGATTACTTCTATTTTATTTGGGTTAGGTTTCATTCCCTCTGCAGTAAGGATATGACCTAAGTATTCTGTATTTTTCTTAAGAAAAGAGCATTTACTTAGTTGTATCTTAAGATTGTAGTCAGCTAATTTTTGAAAAATTTTGTCTAACGATGTTATGTGCTCTTCTAATGAGGTCGAAAAAATAAGTATATCATCAAGATAAACTATGCAAATTTTGCCTATGTACTCTCTGAGAACTTCATTCATTAGACGCTGAAATGTCGCTGGGGCGTTTTTCAGCCCAAAGGGCATTCTGGTATATTCATATAGACCGTTTGGTGTAACAAATGCAGTCTTATGTATATCATCAGGATGCACCTTTATTTGATGATATCCCTTGGCTAAATCAAGGGTTGAGAAGTACTGAGACCTTCCTAGCTTATCAAGAATACTTTCGATATTTGGTAATGGATATTTATCGTCTACAGTTATATCATTGAGAGCTCGATAATCGACACATACTCTATACTTAACTTTTCCTTCGCTATCGGGCTTTTTGGCGACCACTACGATTGGTGAAGCGTATCGACTGTTTGATTTTCGTATTATGCCCTGCCTTTCCATATCATTAACTTGGTTTCTTACCTCTTCTTCGTGTTTTTGAGGCAGACGGTACAGTCTAGCATTTATTTGTTGGTCTGTGGATAGTTTTATTTCATGAAATATACTTTCGCAATTAGTAAGCTGATCTCCATCTCTATATAAGAGATTTTTATATTTTTGAAGCAAATCTTGTATTTCTTGTTTCTCGAATACTTTCAAATCTTGTAAATTAACTTCAGTACTACCCTCTAACTCATAACATTCTATGAATGGTTCTACTTCAATGACCATTGGGAGTATAGTTTTGTTTTGTAGAAGTACTTCCTTTTTTATAAAGTTAATGCTTTCGACCATGTTTCCTAGTACATCCATTCCTAACAAGAGACTATATTTTTGTTCTCCTAATGGCTTTCCATATGCTCTAACGAAGACATTTTCTGGGTAGCCAAATTCTGTAGGTACTGGGACCTGATAAATTTTTAATGTTTCTATACTTTGGCTGTTTACGGTAGACAAGTTTAAAGTCAGCTCTTCGAGTACGTTATAGGAACTACAGTCTATCTTACTTGTATTTACTAAACTCATTGTAGACCCTGTATCTATCAAGCATATGTGTTTCTGGTTTCTCAACGCAAATACTACCTGTGTTTTCCTACCAGAGAGGCTACATTCAGAAAAACCGGAGCTTCTATTGAATGTATTTCTTCTTGAACCACTTCGGAAGATCCTTGATCTATATTATTAATATCCATTGGTTCCACATTCTGTCTATTATGGGTCTGTCTGGAATTGTTATTGTTATAGTTATAGTTATTCCGTGTTCGGTTGCTATTTTGTATGGTATTATTGAGTTGGTTTTGGCTTGTCTGGCCAGAATTATTGTATGTATGTCGTCTCTCTGTGTCGTTTGTTCTTGTAAAATTATAATCAGTACTTTGTTGTTGCTGATTTGTCTGTCTAGAGTTGTTATTAGTATTGTTTCGTAACTGTTGGTTGTTCTGTCGGTATGTCCTTTCTGCGGGCCTAAAATCATGGTTTCTTCTAGTATTATTTCCGTTAGTAAGGACGTTACCTACATCGAACCCTACATAAGAATACAATATACTCTTGACTTTAAGTAGATCATATTCATCCCTAATTTCTCTTGCTAAGTTGCCTGCAGCTAGTTCTCTTATTTTGTTAATTACTAGTGAATATAACATTGTTTTCAGACTATCTTTATTATTCTCATACATAATAATAGTATGAATATCTGTTAGTAAATATTCAATTTTGTTAATTAAATCTAATACCGAACTCACTCTAAGATTGTTGATCCGGCGGGTAACTTCCCCTTGGTCGATGCTTGGCCGGAATGACAGCTTCAGTATATTCTTCGCCTCTTCCCATGTGCTCATGTTGTTGGTAAGTAGCAGTTCCTTTGCCTTACCTATCACCTTACACTGTGAAATAGCAGTCCACATTGCAGCTCTTCTGTCTTCTGGAGTCAAGCTCATGTGATTATCGACAACGTTTATAAATTGAGTCAGCTCTTGCCTGTTGCCGGAAAATTCTTTAATATATGAAATTTCTTTCATAATCACTATGGCTCGACTATCAGCTTGCTGTTGAGAATTCGCCTCTAATCTCAACAAAACTCGTGCCATTGTGTTTAAAAGATTTGTTTGGTCGGTTGCCATTTCGTTTGTATCCTCTATTTGCAAGTTCCTTCTGGAGTCGTGAAGAATTTGTCGCGAAATTTTTAAAAATGTATTTTAATAAAACTCGCACAAAAAAGCACTATTGATTTTTAGTTCGCACTGCACTTGTTTGTTCTTCTTCTTTTTTTTTTTTTTTTTTTTTATTTTGTGTTTCTTTGTTGTGACTGATTTGTAGTCTACAACAGTAACTTAATATATTTTTTTTTTTATAATTCCCGACAGATAGTTGTTGGTACTTTATTCGGGTGGAGGAGGGGTTGTGGACGGTAAACAAAACAATTTAAAAAAAATGTTTGTAACTGATTTGTAGTTACAATTTTTTTTTTCCGCGTTTACTCGATTCCGTTCCGACTGCGCCAGTTAAAAAAAAAGAGTTTTATTTTTAGTGTAGTTCGAACGACGACTTTATTTCTTCGAGGTATCTTAACGACTCTTAGTCTAGATATATCATTAAATTTTGTTCAATCAGATTTATTTCCCTTTGATTATTATTATGCTGATTGAGCAAAATTTAATGTATTATTTTACAATATGAAAATATACTTATATGCTTATTTTGCAATATTATTTTACAATATGAAAATATACTTATATGCTTATTTTGCATTTTACGAATTGATTTATTATTCATATTCGTATTACAAATAAAAGGTTGTTGTACTAATGGTGACGGAGGTCACCATACAAATATGTAACTCGCGCGCTTGTAAACATCATTCCCTAAACTATGATCTGATCATTATTATCTAATATTGCGTTTTGTCATAGTTCAATAAATCGCATTTTTTGTAATTTAATTTTTGTTGCCTATATATTTCGACGTCTTAATTGCCTCTTCTTCAGGTACTGTAATGTGTTTTAATATAAATACAATAATAAAACATCCAGAAAATGAGGCAGTTAAAAGTTCGAAATATAAGGTATAGTGTAGGTAGGCAACAAAAATGCGTTCTACTGAACTTTCTTGAAGCTAAACAAAAGGTAATATAAAATTAATAACTACCTAAATAAGTTAATTATTATAAGAATTAAATAAGAACTTGTGTCTTAAACATCTTAAATTTTCCACAGCATCAAAAAACTGTTAAGTTCCTGTTAAAAAATCAGACAAGAATTTATGATTCTTGAGTTTATAGTTGTTCCGTGCAAACATTTAAGGCAGACCTTTGTTCTTCAGGTTACTTTCAAATGACCGGCAGACAAAATATCGACAAGTCAAAATGTCGACTGGTTAAAATGTCGATTTATATCGACTTTTCTGTATGGGAAAAATTCCGACAAGTCGATATTTTTCTCGACTTCTATCAGGGCAGTCGACTTTTTGTCAAATCGACATTCCAAACTGTCGACATTTTAATAAGTCTGTAAAAACAAAGTCGGTATTTTAACTTTCAAAAAAGTCGATAAAAGTCGACATTTTAACCAGTCGACATTTTTTTTGTCGGTCATTCGTACGTAACCCTAGTTGTAAATATAAAATTCTATTATTGTATTATTGTCAATGTAATCTGTTAAGCAAATTCGCTTGTAGATGAATAAATAAATAAATAAATAAATATTCTTTTTTACACAGAAGCTTTCAAAAAATATAAGAAGTATTGTGTACCAAAATTTTTGAAATTTTTTTTTTTGATTTTTCAAAAATGTTTCAAAATTTTTTTTTGAAAATCAAATATTTTGAAAACAACATGATCGATTTTTTTTAAACTCGATACTTAAGAGTTTTTTAGTACTCTCTAAAATATTTTCAGAAAAAATTTTACATTTATTCTAACTACAAAACAATCTACTGTACAACTGTACCAACTTTGCTTTTCACTTTTATTACAATAGTCTAGTCAACGAAGGAAAAATAAATGCAATAAATCATGCTCTCTGGTTTATTATCTTATGTGCTAGGGGTGACCCCCAGGTATAACATACTTAAAGACCCCAGCCCAGTACCACGAGCTTTAGGCAGTAGGGGGGGTTAAAGATCCCCTTTTGTAATTTTTCGAGAATATTTTGAAAACTAAGCGTTTAAGTGGAAAAGTGTACACTACAAAATGAAAGAAAAATAAATTTCCTACGAAAAAAGTTTTAATCATATTTTCGGTAGGAGCAAGATTAAGAAAGATACGGGCAGCAGAAAACTCAAAAATATGAAAAACGATGTTATCGTCCTACAAAATCAATGGTTTTTGATCACTTTACTCAGAAATAACGGAAAAGTAAGAACATATTGATTCATGGTCATTCCAGTAACGGCATGAAAGCAAGTTGGGGTGTATAGAAGGTGGTTGTGCTTTAAATGCCGCTATCTAATTTTTTCCCCCTCCTTTTCGTAAAGGGGGGGACAATTTCCCAAAACATTGAGTTAAAGTTGAAAAATATCTATTTAAGAACAACGGAAATATTTACAATACTGTGCTATATCTTTTTTTAAAGCTTAAACCAGGTTCTTTTATTATATAGTCAAATCAGGTAGATAATTTTTGAAAAACTCTTTTTAAAACTCAAAATTAAAAAAAAAAAAACAAAAATTGAAAATCCTGTTCATTGATTTTTCATTTTTTATTTGACACTTACTTTTTCCGTTATTTCTGAGTAAAGTGATCAAAAACCATTGATTTTGTAAGGCAATAACATCGTTTTTCAATTTTTAGAGTTTTCTACTGCCCGTATCTTTCTTAACCTTGCTCCTACCGAAAATATGATTAAAACTTTTTTGGTAGGAAATTTATTTTTCTTTCATTTTGTAATGTACACTTTTCCGCTTAAACGCTTAGTTTTCAAAATATTCCCGAAAAATACAAAAAGGGACCTTTAACTCACCTCCTGCCTAATGCTCGCGGTCCTGGACTGGGGACTTTTAGTATGTTATACCTGGGGGGTCACCCCTACTACATAAACCTTAGCAACAAGCTCCGATTTTGTTGAGTTGATTTTCAGCAGCAAGCAAAAGGTTTTCACAGCCAGTTGGGACGGGTTGGTCTGATGTTATCAGGCTGTAGAGGAAGGGGGCAGGTTTCGAACCTTGTGCGACTCCGGTTTTGATGTTCTTCACAGTAGATGAGCAGTTTCCCAATTGCTTAAAGAAGTTCCTTTAAAGGAAAAAAGAATTTTTATTAGTAGCAGGAGTAAATGTAGCAAATGAAGCTTGTGTATAAGGGCATCTATCCAAACGCTATCGAATGCTTTCTCGACATCCAGAAAGCATCCGACGCTGACACGATGACTGTTGAGGGCTATGGTGATGTCATGCTGGAACTTCTGGAGTGGTTGTAGTGTTGAGTGCTTCTCCCTAAAGCCAAACTGCACGTTAGGAACTATGTTGTTTTCGCTGAAAAATTTCTTCAATTTCCTTAGTATCAGCTCTTCCAAGAGCTTTCTTAGGTTGCTGAGAAGGGATATTGGCCTGTAGTAAGAGATCACGTTCCTGATACCTTTCTTCGGGATTGCCACGGTCTTCGTTGTTTTCCATTTTTGATGGCAGCAGTTGTTATTGACACAATTATTCAGGCTTCAGGATGATGATAAGAAAGATCAAAACTGTCTCTGGCATCCTCTTTATGATGAAGTTGGATATTCCATCTGGTCCGGTTGACTTCTTCAGCCTGCAACTGCTGATTATTTCAGCTATTTCTTCTGGGGTACTCAGGTTTGGGCTGTCAACTGGGTCACTTGCTGGATTTTTGTCGCTGAATATTGTTCTGTCCATGTAAGGTGCTATGGTTAGTTTGATGGAATCCTTCACTTCATGAAGCTTCCTCAGTAAATGCTTCAACCCTGTCCGTTGTGGTTGTGACTTCTCCATTGTTGGTGGTAATGGTTTCCGGCATTGCGATCGGTGGTGTTTTTCCAATCAGTTTGTTGATATTCTTGAAGGCATCAGGTCCAGGTTTGATAGATTGCAGTGTCTTGTTGCATTGGTTATTGTTATGGTGTTTGAAAGCAACATAATGTTGACACACTTTAGTTCACTCCATACTGTCTGGTAGTTGCTGTTCGTTGTGTTCAGTTCGCGCTGGTGGATCCTTTGAAGACGTTTCCTTAACTGTTGGCGAAAAGTGTAGAGATTCTGGATATACTCAGGAAGGTGCTGTATCTGTCCTTTGATGTCTTTGGCTGTTTTTGGATATCCAGTGCACTGGAAACAACCGTTTGCCTTTGCAGACAGTTGATGGATGGTTGCGTCAATTTTTGTGCTCAGCAGGTTCCAGTTGTCGAGTGGCAGTGTTATGGTGGCGTCTATGAATAAATCCTCTTTTCTAGGCTGTAAAATTAATTGATATTGTACGTCAGGATGCGGAGCTTCTTTAGTTGCATATTTGGAACAGGAAAGTGGCCGCTGCCACGGACTTCTTGCCTTCGCTAAGTATGTTAGTAGGTCGGATCCAAAAATCCTTTGGACTTCAGTGTTCAGGGTTGTTGGTGGGGCTGAAGTTGGTTTGATTGGTCCACTCCTTGGTGCTGTTGTCCGGGGTGTAATCAATTCGGTGAGTCTTGCTGTGACGGTTGGGCAACCCTTGAAGGCGGAAATTTCCCATAATTACCCTTTCTTAAGCTTTTATTTTGAAATTTAACATCAAAGCTTACGAAAGCTCTCCTTAGGTGGGTTTGTCAGGTATTATCTGAAAGATGGTGCTTCTTCATTCGAAAGTCATTATAGTTCATTCGAGAGTCGTTATACACAGTACCTTTGAGAGTCGTTATAGTACAAATGTGAAAGTCGTTACAATATGCAGGGGGATACAAAAAGTTGATTTTAGGCCATTTTTGGTGGCAGCATTATTATAAATAGTATGAAGGAAAAGCGCATTTGAAAACAAATTTGTATATAATTAAATAAAGAATAAGGAAAAGCATGAGTACATATATTTCAAATTTACTTACAATAGAGTTTGTGTTGATCATTTCATTTATGTACTTTGTTTTTATGAGTAAGTTAGTTGAGTTCTTTTTATATATCTAGAAAATAAAAAGTTCTAGAACCATTTAGTTTTTTGTTCTTGACTAAAAGTTGACAGAAACATTGAGTATTAAAGGCAAAAATAGGACTTAATTACATAAAATTTTGAAAAAAAATCTCAGTTTGAACAATTTGTTTTTAGTTATTTTTTCAGATTTATTCTTCAAAAACTATTCTTTTAAGCAACTTAATTCAAGAATAATAAAGAATATATTCTAGACTTTACAAATAGGTAGTTATAACATGATGTTGACGTGTAGCCATTTAGTCCAGTCAATTTGTGCTCAAAAAGGCTCTTTCCGAGCAAATTGTGGGGTAGTTTTGATTGTTTCTCTCCTTTATGTTTTCGGGGGTGCTGATTCCGAATCTGAGGTTTGCCAACAAAATTTCGTGACGGAACATGAAAAAAATGCAAGAAATGATGCAAAAATGCATTTATTGGGAGTTTTTCACTAATGGCTCGAAAACTACCAACTATTCGAAAATTACATCAAAGTATTATTGAAAGTTTACACAATTTCCAATAAATCTTTATTCAAGGTTTTTTTCTGCAACAACCCATTTGCACTCAAGCGCTAGTCGAAAATTGACGTATTTTTACTGTTTTCAAAAATCCACTAGAAAGCGCTAAGAAATTACTTTGCGAGACAAAATTTGAACTTTTGTCTGTAACATAAGCTAACATATTCTTTTCTGATGGTCTGTAATGCGCTGAGTTCGAATCTGGCTTTGGAATTGCTCTAGCACGTTACGTTTTTGAGATATTTGAATCTAAAGATTTAAAAAAATGCATTTTGTATGCAAATTTGAAGTTATACTTTTTTCTCGATGTAATTTTTTTCGAAAAAATGATTATGGTCATTCTGAAGTATGAACATTTTACTTCAAAATTCTTTCTGAATCTTTCAAATACCTCCATTCATCTTCGAGAAATTGTTGGTTTTCGTCTTACTACCTAATTCGAAAAATCCAGTAAATTTGTGCTCAAAAGAGCAAATTATGTATACATATATCTTTCAAAATAAAAGTCATAGAAGCATTTTGGCTTTTTATTTTTGACTATCCAGTTAAACATTGATTCGATGTCTTTTTTTTCTTCGACATTAAACCTACAATTGAAGCTATGACTAATTTTGGCATAACATTTCATTTTTCTTAGCTTTTTGTTACTTATTAACGATCCGGAAGTTAAATTTCTTAGCTTTTTGTTACTTATTAACGATCCGGAAGTTAAATTTTTATACCTTCTCCATAATTTTCAACAACACTTTAATTATTGAAGTAGATTGCTTTGCTAGTAAATAATTTCTTTACATTTTGAGTATGAGATTAAGTTTAAACCCGTTGATTGTAGCAATGCTATAGTTGAAACAATCGTTTTCATTTAATTGCATTAGTTGCAGTTTAACGTTTGGATAATCCATGTTTTTTTAGATTGCACAGGAGCGAAATTGGACTGAAATAAGATATATTTTATTAATTTATTTTTATTTATCAATTACAATATGGAATGCATCAAGCTCCTGAATTCTAGAATGCCCCGATGAAAAGTGCTGAGTAATCATTTCGATTTTGGATGCGATTCTAAAACCACTTTTGCAGGTTATATTATATTAACGCAACTTTAGGATTGTTAAGTTTTCGATTTGCTTGGCGCCGTATTTATCCGTTTTCGTTTAATCTCTCATACTCCTGGTATTCATCATTTTCAGAAACAGGAATTCTGAAGGTTTTGATATTTAGAAAATGCATCAGACTGGTCTTTTTTTATTTGTGGAATGAGATGTGGTATTAATTAGGTAGTGAAATTGTTCTGTACACGCTATTTTTTATTGGATTTTCAGTTGATTCCTTATATGTACCAACTATACATCTTTCGCAAATTAAGTCCAGCATATAAACATTTGGTTTTGAGTTGATGATCTTACGTAATGCGAGTCAATGCAAGCAAATTTTTCATATGTTTTTAATTTCTGAAATTTTATGTTTTGGTGTTATGCTTTAGGTTGAATTGTTCTTTTTTTGTAGACATTGGGGATCCAGTGATTGATTTGAAAAACAAAAAATATATCCTTGGTTTTGTTATCCCCAGCGTGTCGCTTTAAAAAAAAACTGGCATGGCTGATATCGTTGTCCGTGGATTTCAAGCGAATATTTGAATGTATTGGTTCGTCTTGAATCTTCAGCCAACGTGCGTCGTTTTTTCTTTTTTGTATAAAAAAAAAATTCTGTCCTTCACTAAGTGCCAAAAAATTGTTATGGATTTCAATTTGTAAAGTCTCAGAAAAATATGTTTATATGTTTTGCAAAGTGCAATTATAAGGACACTCAGATTCATTGCATCTATGTACCTACTTCATTTTATTAAATGGCTGATGGGGTTTGAGAGATAGATATTTGGCATCAAAAGCGGCAAATTATGTTACTGTTCTTTTCAATGTGTTGAAGTTGAATAACTCTCGAAACCCAGGGTCTATAGCTTGATGGCCATATAAAAAATAAAATACATGCAAAAATCTTTTCAACGATTTACGACGATGTCCAAATGATAAGTTGCATTTTTATTCTTTCCGGTGTTTTGAGGCTGGATATCTCTCAAACACCATTGTTAAGATGCCTAACAGCCATAATAAGGAAACGTAACACACTCAAATATCTTTTCAACGACACGACGCACCTATGACACATTCGTATTGAGTTTTAGGCGAGCTCCCATACATTTTTTGCCATTCTCCTTTGTCATGCAAAGCAACCATTATTTCACGAATGCTGTGCGTAAAGGCATATGGCCCGCCGCACAGTGGAACGAAAAGCAAAAAAAGTAGTAAGGCAATGGAAGGATTTGCATGATTTTTTCAAAATTTTGTCTATTTAATATCACTGATGATGACAAAAATTCATAAAGAAAATAGTAATACACTGAAAATAGAGTGGTTTTCTCAAAATAATGTTTTTATATATAAATTATTGTTTGTTTTTATTTTTTTTAATTTTGAAGTGCCATTTTTGAGTACTTATTAATATACATTTAAAACCCTAATTTAAAAAATTAATCAACCTATTTTTGATATATTGAATTTTCAAAAAAAATTTATTTTTTTAAACCAAAGTTTTTTCTTTTCCAAAATTTTGGTACGCAACATTCTTAACATTTGGAAGGAGCTTTCGCATGAAAAATTTAATCAAAACCATTCCAGTTATTTTGAGAAAGACAAAAATAAAAAAAAAAAACTTCATAAGATACCGTTTGGAACAGGTTCTGGTAAAATTGTTTTTTGCCAAAAAGTACAGTAAAAGTAATGTGACGTCAATACGATTAATTTCAGGCAGCAAAATGCGGTGAGTGGTTTTGAATAGCCAAAATCCTTATATCGTCCCGAAATGCACTCAGCTATATTTTCAGCCAAGCAAACCACTCTCATAGCTACAGCTGTTATATATTCAACTTACCTTGCCAGACAATACTGAGTTAAACTTGCACAGAACGTACAGAAGCAGCACGAAAAGTTTCGCCTATACTTTCACCATTTTAGTATTTTTTATTTCAAAATCGTTCAATGTTGAAAATTAAAAATTGCTCTAAACTAAAAATGAAACCACTTGTTGGAACACCCTGTAATGTACAAAATCGGTTTTTAAGATTACTGCTGAGCGTGGAAAATTCTAATATTAGTGCGATACACTTGTCAGCTAATTGCTATTGAGTTCATAAATAGTTAAATTTATTTATTTTTATCTAATCAATAAGTCTATCAAACGACAATTATTATTCTGATTATCATACGAAATCAAAGGGCACGGTAGTGCCCAGCCAAGTTCGCGGCACTACACCCTTTTTACAGGAACAAACTCAGGCGATTTTCAACCCCCCTCTAACTTCAGTACCAATAAAGTCAGAAGCTTCAAATTCGGAGTATTTGCTGAACTGCTCAAACACAGGTGGCTCACCAAATTTCAACTCTTTAGCATTAGTAGTTCCCAAGATATAGGACTTCAAAAATCGCAAAAACCGTAACTGACTGACTCACTGATTCACTGACTCACTGACTCACTGACTCACTGACTGACTGACTCACTGACAGATCATCAAAATTATGGAGCACTTCCCGACATAGTAGAAACTTGAAATTTTGCACAACGGTAGGCCTTGTAGTACATACAAAGGAAAAAATCGAAAATCAGCAATTTTCTATTCAGGGGGCGTGGCATCCACCCACTTTCTTAAATATTCTATAAATTATATGGAGCCTTTCCGATTGTTGTAGAACAATGAAAATTGAAAAGTCGGTAGGGTTTGAGGTACTTAGAAAGAAAAAAATTGAAAAATTGGAATTTTCCATACAGGGGGCGTGGCATCCACCCACATTCTTAAAAATTCTTATAAATTATATGGAGCACTTCTGATTGTTGTAGAACGATGAAAATTGGTAGGTCGGTAGGCCTTGAAGTACTTAGAAGAAAAAAATTGAAAAATTAGAAGTTTCAGTTCAGCGGGCGTGGCATCCACCCACATTCTCAAAAATTCTTATATATTATATGAAGCACTTCCGATTGTTGTAGAACGATGAAAATTGGTAGGTCGGTAGGCCTTGAAGTACTTAGAAGAAAAAAATTGAAAAATTAGAAGTTTCAGTTCAGGGGGCGTGGCATCCACCCACATTCTCAAAAATTCTTATATATTATATGAAGCACTTCCGATTGTTGTAGAACGATGAAAATTGGTAGGTCGGTATGCCTTGAAGTACTTAGAAGAAAAAAATCGAAAAATTGGAAGTTTCAGTTCAAGGGGCGTGGCAACGACCCACATTCTTAAAAATTCTTATAAGCTATATGAAGCACTTCCGATTGTTGTAGAACGATGAAAATTGGTAAGTCGGTAGGGCTTAAAGTATTTAGAAAGAAAAAATTAAAAAATTGGAATTTTGCATTCAGGGGGCGTGGCATCCACCCACATTCTTTAAAATTCTTATATATTATATGGAGCACTTCCAATTGTTGTAGAACGATGAAAATTGATAGGTCGGTCGGACTTAAAGTACTTAGAAAGGAAAAAAATCAAAAATTTGGAATTGTCCATTCAGGGGGGTTGCCATCCACCCACTTTATCCAAATTGCTATATTATTTGTATGGAGCAATTTCGGTTGTCGTAGAATTATGAAACTTTGTAGAGCGGTAGGGCTTGACTTTCACCTGGCAAAATAAATCTTTGCAAAAAGGAGTGAAATCACAACAAAAACATAAATGTTAAAAAAGGAGCCAAGTTCTTATGTGTACAAGAAACCTGTGCGTAAAAAGTCAGCCAAAAAAAGTAATGAGATCTAAAATATATGCCAAGTTTTAAGTTCATGAAGTTTAATATCAAATATCTTGAGTAGAGTTATATCGAAACAATTCCAAATCATGACAGAAATTTGGTAATTAATGATTACTGATTTAAATTTGGTGGATTTACTTGGCAAGTTTTCTCTTAAATACTTACTTAATCATAAATTTAAAATGTATGAAAACTTGACCAGTGATCCCACCAAATTTTAATCAGTAATCATTAATTACCAAATTTCTGTCATGATTTGGAATTGTTTCGATATAACTCTACTCAAGATATTTGATATTAAACTTCATGAACTTAAAACTTGGCATATATTTTAGATCTCATTACTTTTTTTGGCTGACTTTTTACGCACAGGTTTCTTGTACACATAAGAACTTGGCTCCTTTTTTAACATTTATGTTTTTGTTGTGATTGTACTTTACAAGCGCCTCAAACATAATTTTAAATTAATCGAGAAATCAAAAAAAAATTATCAAAATTGCCTGCTAGGTCAATGTCAAGCATCATCTTTCAGTGGGAGAGTTTTGATTTGAAGGTAGCCATTACTTAAAGGCAAGTATTTGATTTTTTTTGTAGAAACATTTTGGGAGTACCTAATTTTTAAAGAAAAAAGATTTGCTCTTTCGGGAGAACTGTCTGTGTAGTAATAGAAAAATGCTAGGTACTCAGTTTGAGTAAGAAAAACGATCCAGACTTACTACAATCCGGCCTGGACCAAGGCCTCAACCAACAAGCTTCTTCCAGCTGGCTCGGTTTCTAGCTAGCTGTTTCCAGTTTCGCACGCCAAGTTGGATGAGGTCTTCTTCCACTTGCGTGCGCTAATTTTTACGCTGTCCACCTCTAATGCACTATCCCACTGTCAAAGACTTTCCGGGTCGGAGCATTGATGTTCATTCGCTCTAGGTGACCCAGCCATTTCAGTCGTTGGCTTTTCACTTTTGTGGCTAAATGGGAGTCACTGTACAGCCAGTACAGTTCGTTGTTGTGTCTTCTTCTTTATCTCCCATCTCTCAAAACAGCCTAGTGCGTTCTCATCCACCATTAACAATGTTCATGCCTCTGCACCATACATCAGGACCGGGATGTTAAGCGTCTTATACAGGGACAGTTCAGTAACTCGAGAGAGGGCTATGCCTTATAAATTGCCTTCTTAGCCCAAAGAAACAGCGATTGGCAATAGTAATTCTTGGTTTGATCTCAGCACTGGTATCGTTCGCTGAGTTTATAGCGGATCCCAGGTAGACAAAGACAAATTCTCTAACCACGGTTAACCCATTCTTCTTGGCTTCCTAATATTTGGTCGATGGTGGAATTTCCTGACCTAAAGTCACAGTGATTTGGACCAATCAGGTATAGTTGACGAATGGTTTCAGGCATTCACAAAGTACAGCAGAGAAGATCTTGTAGGCGATATTAAGAACACTGATGATGAAGACGGGCAAACAATGCTGACGTTCCATTCATACGGCATGTTTTCCTCCTATCTCTAAACTTAAGTCCAATAAAGCTGCTGACGCTGATGGCCTTGCGACTGAGCTATTCAAAGCGACTGGTGATGATTTGGTTAGTAGTATGCACCAGCTCATCTGTAAAATATTGTCGGACTAAAGCATGCCCGATGAATGGAACCTCTGCATTGTTTGCCCGATCCTCAAGAAAGGCGATCCTGGGAACTGCACGAACTACAGAGACATCAGTCTTCTTAATATCGCCTACAAGATCTTTTCTGCCGTACTTTGTGAACGCCTGAAGCCATTCGTCAACAACCTGATAGGTCCCTATCAGTGTGGCTTTAGGCCAGGGAAGTCCACCAACGACCAAACATTCGCACTACGGCAGATCTTGGAGAAAACCCAGAAGTTTCAAATCGATACCCACCACCTTTTCGTCGATTTCAATGGCGCGTATGACAGCATTTATAGAGACGAACTATATAGGGTGTCCCGCACCTGAGTGGAAGTATCATAGGGTGTGGGTCCTGGGTATATTCTAAGAAAAAAATTGTATGGGGCCATTGTATATAAATTCTATAGTAGTCTCATGAAGAAAAAAAGCTCTTGGCCATCTATGCGTCCAAATGTAATACTAATTTTTGTTAAGGGATTTCGGTAAGGCGATCACAGCGAACCTATCGACCAAATGTCAACCTACAAAATCGTGTTTCATGAAAATACTATAAAGTGGATATACAATGATGGGGCGAAAAATGTATCTCCCCTCCCTGAGGCAGGGGGGGCAGCTTCTGAAAAATTGACTTGAAATGCCAAAAAAAACATTTAAAATCAACGAACACACATTTAATAATGTGCTATAATTTTTTTGAAAGCTAATACTCCATTTTTACATTTAGTTTTTAAATCAAGTTGCTTAAGCGAATAGTTTTTGAGTAATTAAATTTCAAAGTCAAATTTGTTTAAAAAAAATTGTGATTTTGTTTTCTTAAGTCGATATTTTTCAAAATTTTACGTAATTAAGTGCTATTTTTGTGTTCAATATTCATTGAATGAGATCATATTGAATTACTCTTGCCAATCGCTGTTTCTTTGGGCTAAAAAGGCAATTGAGAAGCAAAGCCCTCTCTCGAACAGCTAAACTGTCCCTGTATAAGACGCTTATCATCCCGGTCCTGATGTATGGTGCAGAGGCATGGACACTGTTAACAGTGGATGAGAAAGCGTTAGGGTGTCTTAAGACAGAGCCGGTTGGAAGAAGCTTGTTCGTTGAGGCCCTGGTCTACCCCGGACTGTTGTATAACCTTAAGTAAGTAAGTAAGTATTCAAATCATTTCATACCACAAATACAAAACTAGATGATATAAAAACAAATTATTCAATTGAAAATGTTAGTGCACTCGGGCGTATACACACTTTTGTTATTTTTTTTGAATTTCTAGAAAAAATTTTACTTAAAATCTCATAATTATTATATTTTACTGTTAATTTAAATATTATTACTATTTCAGGAAAATTTGTGGTTGCTTAATTCTGATGTTACTTTTTTTCTCACGCCATTATTTATAAACAAAATTTAACGAGAAAAAGTTATTTTGATGAATTTTTCAATAAGAAAAGTATGATTCGCAGAGTACACGCGACTTTCTCCCATTTTTCTTCTTTTTATTTAAAAAGTTTGTATTCAAAAAGAAGGTGGGGAGTCTAGGTAGCCGATGGGCAATCGCTAGTTCTTAGTATTTAACATATAAATTTAAAGAGCTCTGTAATCACTCGAACATGGTGCATGTGAATTGTTCGAATTGACTATAATTGGCTGTAAGCTAGTTAAGTGCCAATTTAAGGTCTGATTCTTTACTTTGAACTTCTGTGATTTTTAGTCCAAGCTTCTGTCAATTTTTTCATGCATAGTATATGAACTTTGAAAAAACTTTGGACTAAAGTACGCAGAAATGCACAGAAATTTAAAGTAAAGAAATTGAGCTTTAGTACTTTCACTAAACCAAAAATTTGGTATCAAGGGCTCTATAAACACTCGAACAAAGTGCGATTGAGCTTGGTTCGACTAGACTCGGCAGACAGTAAAGCCTGAGCTGAGACCAAATTACGTGAATTTCTTTATTCCGCACGAAGTATGTCGTTCACTAAGGTAGGTTAGTCAAAAAAATATAAATTTCGGTGAGATCAAATGTTGTTAGTGACAACCAATTATTGGTAATCGAACCAACCCGCCAACAAGTAAACTCAGCTTGTGTTTGAGTGTATACAGAGCTGTTCACCAAGATCAAGAGTATATTAAAAACAGACCTTAATCTACGGATAAAATTATTTTTGTCCTACAATGCTGATTCATAAATAAAAACAGCTTCATCTAACAACAACGATGGACGCATAATCGCTACGCACTGTTTTTTGTTTGTACTTGTTTCTGTATCTATATTTATTTCACTTCTATGAGTTCTCCGATTGCGATGACGATTTTGTCTTTCGAACATGTTGTCACCCGCTCCAGCCGTCTTGAAGTTTTCTATCTTTTATGTCAATCAGCTGATGCCGGTTTGTACTTTATGATAATGTTTATCGTCAATTGAAATTATTCTTTATACCTATTTTTAGTTCGAACTGCAGCCATAAAAGTTGAACCAACTCAAAAAAATATTCAGTTGAGTTAATTTTCTTGAAGCACTATGTCGAATCCAGAGCAGCCTATTGTTTATACCAAGGTTTGTACAGTACATACATATGTATACATATATAACCATATTGACATTTTATTGTTTTTGTTTCGACAATTATTAAATCATTTATGTATTTTCTTAAAGCTCTTCATAAATAATGAATTTGTGGATGCAGTTTCGGGAAAAACATTTAAAACCATAAATCCAGCTACAGAAAAAGTTATAGCAAGTGTTGCAGAGGGTGATAAGGCAAGCAGTGTTATTGATTTTTCAAATTTAGATATATATTTATTCATCTGCTATCATTTAAGGCTGATGTGGACCTAGCAGTAATAGCAGCAAAGAAGGCGTTTTCCTTGAATTCAGAATGGCGAAAAATGGAATCACAAAAACGTGCTGATTTGATTATAAGGTAGGTAAGAAAAAAAAACTATACAAATAAGTGAGATACATATCTATATATGTACTTCTGTGGTCGCTTTTAGAAATTTTTGTATAACTTCTGATTTTTGAGATACCTATAGTGGTATAGATATGCCTATGTATCTAAGTATACAAAGAATAGTCCTTTGAAGTTTCTTCTTTAATTACAATTTGGTACAAACAAAATAATAAGTCTTACTTATTCTTACTTTATTGTTTTCGAAAAATTAAAATTAAAAATCTAAGATAAGCCAAACATTTTAAAATTGGATACCTTAGGCAAAACAATTTTGGACTTAATCTCATTTGTCTTCTGAGTAAATGAAGTGTTATCTTTGTTTTGTGTTTACTTCACCTACGAAAAAGTCAAACAGCCAGAAGACTTATGTATGTATACATATACACTCCCGTTCATGTGAATAGGTACAAAATTTTTGAGTGCGATTTACCATCATAACTCGGGCGAAATAAATATATTTTTGTAATTGGCATCAGGGAAGTATCCAATTTAGGAGAGATTAGAAGACGCACAATCTTAAATCTACCGTCATTAAACGTTTTATTATCATTTCTTTAATTTCATGTTTAAATAATCGTGCAGTTGAATAGGTTCACCGGCAAAATTGTCACTTTTGCTTTGAGCAAGTTGAAGGTCAGACGATACAAGCTATTTTTGGGTTTAATATAATGTTTTCCTTAGCCGCATTTTATTATCCAATCCATATGGTTGACTTCGTGGAAATAAGTGCTATATACCCATCCCTTTTTTCCTTAAATTAGCTTATATCTCACTTAAGAGTGTTCCGGACTGAAATGGTGATTTCATGAAAAAGATTGTGAATCGTGTACGTGTCCGATCAAAACTATTAAGGGTCTATGGACAGATAGACTTGTTTTCTAGGGCATCATTGGAAAAAAAGTTTAATTTTGTGCTCTAGTTTTTGGTAAAAGCATCTAAGAAAACGAGAAAACGGTGAAAATGGCTGTTTTTCAAAGCAAATGTAGCTTACACTATAGCATTTTTTGCAAAAAAATCTTTAATAACATAAAATTCCATATTTTTATTAGGGCACTATTGGAGAAATTTTTTTAAGTTTGTGCCTAATAAAAATTATTTTAATACCTAATACAAAATAAAAATGTTTGTAAGTTTTGAAAATACGCTGTTTTGACAGTCAATTTTTTTTACCTAACGGTATTTTTTTGACAATTTTGTATTTAGTGGATATAAATTAAGTTTATTATTCACGATCTTCATTAATTATATAACCATAATTGTATCATTTGATATTGCAATTTTTAATTCTTAAAAGGCACTTTTTGGCAGAAAATTCATGTACATTGGAAGAAAAATCAGTAATGGTTTTCTTAGTATAATAATACACTTACTAGTGACCAATTAGTTAAAATACAAAGTTTTATAAATATATTTCTTATATATGCAAAAAAAAGTTAACAAATGACTGGTTTTGTTCAGTTCGGAACACTCTTAATGTAAAAACCTATGTGTTCTATTAGCAGTCAAGCCATTTAGAAGCATTGGCGAAGTTCAGAAGGCTATTAGCCGAAGTTCTAGAAAGTTCCTCTAAGTCATCATAGAATTGACTCCCTATGTGTTTCTTCCTTAAATGACAGAGTTCTGGACAGTGACAAGGAAAGTGAGAGGTATCCTCATGTGCTTCTTCATCGCTGCACCCTCTGCAAAGGTCATCGGTACTGAGCCCTATTTTATTTTTGTGGTATCCCAGTAGATTGCATCCGGTGATTATGCTGACAAAGGAACGAATATAATTCTTGTTAATTTGCATAATTTTATCTGTCCTCTGCTTATGGAAATTTGGCCATAACTTTCTAGTTGTGCCACAAGTTTCAAGCAGGTTCCATCTCTCATTGGTTTTTTTCAATATTTTATTACCAATATCCTGTTTGATGCTACAGGTTGGTACTTCATATGTCGTTCGGCTTGACTTGATTCAAGCGACGATCCCGTTTTTGGCAGTTCATCAGCTCTTTCGTTTCCCTGTACATCACTTTGACTTTATGTTATGCTGCATGTCAAGAACCCTTAGCTCTTCGCGACAACAAGTTACAAGCTTCGAGTGTATTTTGGTGGCAGAAATTGCTTTTATTGCTGCTTGGCTATCAATAAAGAGGATGATATCAGCTCGTGGTATTGCCATGATTGATATTTTCGTAGCTGCTTTGTTCACTGCCAAGACCTCAGCTTGGAAGACGCTGCAAAAGTCCGGAAGTCTGATGGAGTGTGATAGTCCCAGAGTTTCCGAGAAAATTCCAGCAACAACTCGAGTGTTCATCTTAGAGCCGCATCAGTGAAGTTATTGTAGATTCATTACTGATAGACTGAGAGCCAGCGACATAAAAAGTCAAGTCATTTGCGTATACTTGTAAGTCATATCAATAATAGCCTTTAAGGTGTTGAAACATTAGCCGTTTGTCTGCCTACCTAAACACGTTGCGAACAGGTGTAAAATTTGACTAAAATTTTTTAAATCGATTTATTTCAATGCCTATTTTTCGGGGGGAAAAAATGTGCATAGAGGAAATATTTAGCTTTCAATTTTGACCAATTTTTGTCAAAGGTCAAACCCTCTGCTGTTTGTCTCTTTAAAGATAGAAAGCGGCAAAATATGCAAGAAGCACTCAGGTAAACAAGTGATGTTTGGAAGCTTCGTGGCTCTCTATCTTCTTAGGGATTCACTACAGAGAGATGGACCTATGACAACAACTGTTCAAAATTGCAGGCTTACTATTTTATAAATGCACACTTTTTCCCTCCGACCAATAGGTATTGAAATAAATCGATGTAAAAAATACAAGTCATATTTTACACCTGTTCGTCACGTGCTTATGTAGGCAGACAAACGGCTAATGGTTTAACACCTTAAAGTTTACGCAAATGACTTGACTTTGTATGTCGTTGGCTCTTAGACTATGAAGGGTTGGTTGTTTTCCCAACCCCCTCTATTAGGAAAAGAGCTAGTGAAGGGTCTATTGAAGTTTAAATGGGGAGTTATGCAGTCTGTGCAAACATTAACTCCCACATACCATTGTGCTTTGTTTCCAGCAGTTAGTCTGGCTTCCATTCCCGCTTTGGGGTGGTTCTGAACGCCCCCGTAATCTTACGCATACTAATCTTCGAACTTTTGTCAAAGTTTTCAGGTTTGTTGCTTTCTCAGTCGCGTTCCACCAAACTAGACTACCGTAGGTTAGTATCGGTCTAACTATTGCCGTGTACATACCTGATAGTTTTTGGGTTCGGTCCCCAGGCTTTTATAAAAATCCTGTTGCAGGAATAGAATGCAATCATAGCTTTCTTGGCTCTTTCTTTAGTGTTGAGACTCCGGTTCAGTTTATTATCTAGAATCACACCAAGGTATCTGGTCTGATCTGATATTTTAAGTGGAGTCCCTAATATTGATGGTACTCTAAAAATTGGAATTTTTGTTCTGTTAGTGACGAGTGCCAATTCTGTTTTCAATAGATTGACCATTAGACCAGAGTACTTTGTCCAAGTGTTGGCCTTGACAAAGGTATATACTCCATTTGTTCACTAATAGTATACTGAAATTTTCCTGTCGCAAGGAGTGCTAGGCAGTGATGGGACCTCTACCACTTAAGTGGTTTTTCTACCACCTTTTTTTGTTTTTAAAATCCTACAACCTCCATCTCAAAATCTACCACATTTTACCATTTTGCTGCTCATAATAATAATTTTTCATTTCTATCATTGTATTGCTTTGTAAATCACATTTTACCCATACACATGACACACGCACTCTCACCACCAATTGAAAAATTTCATTGTTCCAACCCAACTCATTGACTAGCTTCTATTGTGCGATGATGCTATATGGTCGTAGATCGTGGTGTATTTTCGCTTTTGTTTTGAAGTGTCATTTCTTTCTGTGCTTTTTGTCGCGTGGATGGCTTTTTGCGTTTGATATTATTTATGTACATTTTTAATAATAATAATTATTATTATTTGAACTAAATAATATAACGGGTAAAATGCGGAAACCACAGACGTTTTGTCAAAAAAATGTCTCCTTGTAGTGTTAACTGTTAAGGTACTTTGACTTTGTGGCTAATTCTGTAAAGGACAAATTCTTTGGCTTATTTGAATTATAAGAGTCTACAGCCGAAGCAATCTACAGCAAAGTTATAGAAACGCTTGCGTCTTTTAGTATTCCCCTTGACAATATGATTGGCTTTTCATCAGACAATGCTGCTGTTATGACGGGTACACTGACTGGCGTTAGCACACGGTTGAAAAATGTGAATCCTTATGTCTTAACGATTGGATGTAGCTGCCATAATTTAAGTCTGTGCTCCGCCTATGCTACTACAAAGTATTTACCAGGACATATTGAAAAATCGTTGAGGGACATATATTTCTACTTCTGTCATTGCTCACAAAAAACAAAAAGATTTTATAACATTTCTGAAAGCACTTGGTGTCGTCGATGAACATCAAATTTTAAAAGTTTGTCAAACCAGGTGGCTCTCTTTAGAAATGGTCGTCAAAAGAATCATAGAGCAGTGGAATCCCCTGTTTGATGTTTGTATATTACATTCCTTCGAAGAGCCTAACTCAAAAATTATGAGCATTTTCAATTTTCTGAAAAATAAAGAAAATATAGTTTTTTTTAAATTTTATTGCCTTAAATTTAAAAATAATAAACGACTTGAATAGAATATTTCAATCTGAGACGACAAAAATCCACCTCTTAGTCAAAAGTATGGAATCTTTTAAGTTAAATATAATGAAAAATTTGTCAAACAGGAAAATATTGACTTGAATACATGGAGCTACGAAAGGTATGATGTGTACAAATTCAAGAACGATTTACTTTTTTTGATGATAAAATTAAAGTATTACAATGTTTAGATCCGAAAAAAAGTCATTGCTGGAACAATGCCAACAGTCATTGGACTTACAAAATATTTTCCGCCAAACGCTACAAGCATTTTGAAACGCTCAATGTTGAGTGGAGAAAACTCATGGGCGAATTTAAAATAACAGAAAGTTTCAAAGCTGATGACATTGTACCACAGTGGGTTTTTATTAAAAATTCGAAAGACGGTATGGGATATTTAATGTTTGAAAACCTGTCCTTATACATGTTACAACTTGGTTCTTTACCACACAGTAGTGCAGCAGCTGAACGTAAATTTTCACAGCTCAAAAATATAAACAAATGACAAAAGAAATAAATTAAACACAACAACTGTTCACAACATTTTAGCTGCGAAAGAACTTTTGGGCAACGGGAAACATTTTGATTCCCCAGAGTTGTTGGTTAAATATGCTTCTAAATACAAATTCAAAGACGGATGATTTAAAAAATAATTATTTTACCGAATTTCAACTACATGTAATTTATAATTTTTAATTTGAATGGACTGATTTTGTTTTATTTTTTGATTTAATTGTTATTAATAAATGATTTATTTACCGTTAAAACATTTTTTTCTACCACCTTCTTTTGGGCTATCTACCACCACTTTAATTTTGCCAAGTCCCATCACTGCTACCACCCCCTTATTTACCTGTTTATTCTTATTGGCTATATAGACCGAGAGCCCACAGCAGATTTTGGGTGAGGTCGATAGCAAAAAAAGAAGTATAGGCGTCGAAAGCTTCATTAAAGGCTATTAAAAAAATCAAGGTCTTGCAGTCCACAACTGGGGCCTTTGCGAGAAACAGTGCATCGAAAAAAAAATATGAATGCAACTTCGAGGATAATCGTTTTAGCCGAAATTGGTTTTCACTCCTCCCTAGATAAGCTCCTCTGATCACATATCACGGAATCTGAGACCTTTTGAGTGTATAGTTCGCTCTACCGGACCATTTAAAAAATTCAAAATTCTAAGTGAAAAACGGTTTTTTTAAACAGTCTGGCAGGGCGAATTAAACACTCAAATGATCTCTGATTCCGTGATATGGGATCCGCGGAGCTTATCTAGGGAGGGGTGAAAACCAATTTCGACTAACACGATTATTCTCGAAGTTGCATTCATATTTTTTTTTTCGATGCACTGTTTCTCGCAAAGGCCCCAGTTGTGGACTGCAAGACCTTGATTTTTTTAATAGCTTTTATAATGAAGCTTTCGACGCCTATACTTCTTTTTTTGCTATCGATCACACCCAAAATCTGCTGTGGGCTCTTAGTCTAATAAACCTAAGCTTGTATTGGTTTGTACCAACACGTACATGTCGCCAATTTTCCGCAGAAAAATTTATGGCTTAGATGCACAATCACTTTGGTGCCATCTTTGGTGGGTTCACCAACCTTAACAACCTCCCAATACTGGCTGAGTTGGTCGGTGTTGAGGGACTTGAGGTTCGGCTCTATCCTGGCCTTTGGGATGACGGGTCCTCTCTCTGAAGGTCAGCGTTTGGCCAAGGAGCTTCTCCCGATGAACTCTCGAAGCCTTGTGAAAGTGTTGCCGTCTTCACATGTCATCACCTTAAATGAAGAGCGGCGGAGGCCTGTTCTTGACGATAGCCTCGTTTACCACGTCCAGGACTCGTTATGTTCGAAATCCAAAATCCAACTGAAGTATTTGAATAATAGAGTGGGAGAAGCTATGCAAGTTCAATTGCAATAAAGTGCATTTGCCAATGTCAGCATAAAAGCGTTGCCTGGAATCTCTTATGAGACCAGACGATGGGCAATTACTTAGATCATTCATTGTCATCATTTTATTTGTGGGAACTTTTGTCGTAATTTTACTATGGGTTGCTGAACTTGACATAACCTTAAATTTAAGCTTTTTGAATTTAATATAAACGTAAGTAAAAATATTAATATTCCAATGTAGCCTATTGAATAGACCTTTTAATAAGGAACAATTACGTGCAAGGGTTTTTATTATTGAATATGTTTGTTTGGCCCATAAGCATGCTTAAAACCGAAAATGCTACTAAATTCACCCATGCGTTTCTGAGAGAATGGTCACACTGGCCACTTTTCAGTATTTTTGGTACAACTCGAAAACTAAGCCGAATTTGACAATTTTACTTATAATACTTTTTGTTCAAAATTAAATTTTCTATCGAAATGGATAGTTTTGAAAATTTCTTAAACAAATTTAAGCAGGAAAAGTAAACAAAAACCAACATAAAAAAAATCGAAAAATCAAAGATTTTTAAATTTTTTTCTAAAGTGCGCATAACTTTTTTTGGAGCAAAGATACGCTCAAGACATGCATGAACAAAGTAAATTGGAGTCTTAAGGCCTAAATATGACATGTTAAAAAAGCCATACTATTTGAAAATTGACAGAGATATAGCCATTCAAACTTTACCATTTCTTATTATTATTCGCAGTTTTTGCCCGAAAGCCTATTTTTTGTACTGTATGACAAATTTAACGTTCCTATCACCTAATACCAAATCTTATGTTAATCGGACCAGCCGTTCGGCCTGAAAGCATTTAAAAACATCTGAAAAACGAAATTGCGAACTTACATCCTTTTTATAAATCCTCTAATAGTTCAAATGTCATATTATGTCAAAATTTTGATTTCGAACATTTTTACGAAAGTGAAATTTGCCATATTGTACCGAAAAAGGGACTTTCGGGCCAAAGCTGCGAAAAATTATAAGAAATGATAAGGTTTGAACGGGAATATCTCTGTCAATTTTGAACAAATATTAATTTTTGAACATGCCATATTAAGGCCTTAAATCTCTACTTTATTTTGTCTATGCATGTATTGACCCTATCTTTGCTTCAAAAAAAAGTTATGCACAATTTATTAAAAAATTTAGATATCCCTGATTTTTTGATTTTTTTTAGGTTGGTTTTTGTTAACTTTTCCTGCTTAAATTTTTTTATAAAATTTTTTGAACTATCCATTCTAATAGAAAATTTAATTTTGAACAAAAAGTATTATAAGTAAAATTGTCAAATTCGGCTTAGTTTTCAAGTTATACCAAAAATACTGAAAGGTGGCCAGTGTGACCATTCTCTCATAAACGCATGGGTGAATTTAGTAGCATTTTCGGTTTTAAGCATGCTTATGGGCCAAGCAAACATATTCAATAATAAAAATCCTTGCACGTAATTGTTCCTTTATACCCCTAATTTTCCGGTCTATTCAATAGGCTAAATGTATACATTTAGCACAATATGATTCTTATGATTATATTTTAATTAATTTATGTTTTCTACATTTTCTATTTATTGCGTTACAATATAGTTAAAGTTGAGTTGTTCTTTAGTTAAAATGAGGTTATTTTCATAAGGAATAATGAATCTTTATTCGAATGTATCTTTTATATTACCTACTGAATTTTATTATTTTCGATTTTTAATTTACAGTTGTTAAAGCTCAATAAAATTGAATGTGTTCTAAATTGCTTTTTATAATTCCAATTTTTAACAATGAATAAGTTTGTTATCCATTTTGACAGTTAAAAAATTTGCCACACATACCTAAGTCAATAACATTTACAAAAAATTGATATGCCTAATTGAATGAAATTTTTGCGAGCAGGAGCATGGGTCTGCTAGTATAATATAATACAATGTAAAATTGTATAGATAATATCCGTCTCATCTAATCTTTGACAATTGAAGACTTATTATATTTTAAAAACTTAAAACTTTCTTCACATCTTCAAACTATCTTTATTTTCAGACTAGCTGATCTCATGGAGAGGGACAAGCATACTCTGGCTAACCTTGAAGTTATGGACAATGGAAAAACTTTTGATGCTGCTGTCTTTGATATTGAGTGTTCAATCGACACCTTAAAATACTACGCAGGGTGGACGGACAAATTCTTCGGTGATACCATTCCCGTGGCTAGTTTTATTTCCATGACCAAGAAGGAGCCTATTGGTGTCGTTGGACAAATTATCCCATGGAATTATCCAGTCTTGATGCTGGCATGGAAATGGGGACCTGCACTAGCCGCCGGTTGTACGATAGTCCTGAAACCAGCTGAGCAAACACCTCTCTCCGCATTGCACATGGGTGCCTTGACTAAGGAAGCTGGATTTCCACCAGGGGTTATTAATATTATAACTGGTTTTGGACCCACAGCTGGTGCTGCTATATCTTTGCACAAAGACATTCAAAAAGTTGCATTTACTGGATCCGTTGATGTGGGCCGAATTATCATGGCATCAGCAGCTAAATCAAACTTGAAAAAGGTTTCCCTCGAATTAGGTGGAAAAAGTCCAATTGTTGTTTTCGATGATGCTGACAGTACGTAACATACAAGAATATGAAAATTATTTGAATGATCACCGTTTTAACTTTGATATATATTTTTTTTTCAGTTGATTACGCAGTTGAAGTCGCGCATAATGCTCTCTTCGATAATCACGGACAAAGCTGCTGTGCCGGTAGTCGAACATATGTCCATGAAAAAATATATGAAAAATTTGTAGCTAAGGCTGTGGAAAAGGCAAAGGGCAGAAAAGTTGGAAATCCCTTTGAAAGCGGTGTCCTACAAGGTCCCCAGATCGACAATGAAATGTTCACCAAGGTCCTAAATTATATTGAAAGTGGCAGAAAAGAAGGCGCTAAGCTTGAATGTGGTGGAAAACGTTTCGGAGATGTTGGATTTTTCATTGAACCAACTGTATTTTCAAATGTCAGAGACAACATGAAAATAGCTCAAGAAGAGGTAAAAACTTTCGTTCGAATTATATTTTCACTTAAGAAAGGTCCAACTTCAACCTCAAATTTTTTGTATAATACAATCTATGTGCATTAGGGTGGCCGTTGTATGAGTGTTTTTTTCATATTTGGATGGGCCTAAATCGGCTCTAAATGAAGAAAAAAAATTCCCTAATTTTTTCAGATTTTTTTATATCCCCTCTATAGTCGCTGTAGTCGCTTTTTTTTGCATACATAGATTCTAGGAAATTCGCGTAAAATCTGCCAAAAAAATTCAGAGGTGGGAAGTAGATAATAAAAAATTCTACTGGAGAGGGGTAATATCTCCCCCTGCTTGGAAAAATAAAATAATTTAAAAACAACGGCAACACTTACAGTAATGCTTTTTAGGGAAAATTTAATAAAATAATTGCATAAATAGAAAAAAAAATATTAAAACACAACGGCAACACTTCCAGTAATGTTTGAAGCTTTTAAGACTTTTTGGTGCCCGTGTTACGGACGAAATGTTGAAAGTATAGGTTCTTAGACAATTGTGTTAGGGTCACATGTACTTCAATTCATTTATTAAAAATGGGAAATGATGCTCTCTATTTTCTTTAAGTCCACAAACTTTAATATTAACAATTCGAAAAATAAAACTTGAGATATGAGCTTTCGAAGCGAACCATACCTGCTTTATTTTGGAGACTTTTTTTTGCTGATTTTTTGTATTCTCCTTATATCTCTCGATATGGTTTATCTGCAAAATTTATATCTTGAGTTCTTTTAATAGGGCCGTTGAAATAAATTCTGTGGACTTAAAGAAAATGACAAAGCATCATTTCCCATTTTTAATAGATGAATTAAAGTGCATGTGTCCCTACTACAATAGTCTGGAAACCGCTATCTTCAACCCCTCGTCCCTACCACGGCCCGGTGGCGTGGTGCCAAACAAATCCTGCAAGACTTTTGTATTCGATCAAGATGCATGCACCTACAGAATGTAGGTCTACAGACTCTCATACTCATTTTTTGGTTATGCGTTCATACCAAAAATTTGAAGCCAGCTCTTAGTCTAAAACTTTATTTTTTTAAACGGCTCTGCAGAACTAGGTCCGACTAAACTCCACAGAGAGTGAAAATAAGCTGAGACCAAACTACTCGAACTTCATTATTTTTCACGTCATGATGTTATAATGTCATTCATATCATTACTATTCTCAAATGATGCTACATTTTAAGACACTTGAAAATTTCTTCAAAATTTCGTTGTTCGGAATATCGATTATTATTGTTTTTTATGTTTGTGTTTGTTACATAATAATTTAAAACTAAAATGACATGTTCGAGCAAATGTTGGAAAGCTTGTCCAAAATAAAACAGCAAACTTTGTCGAAGTCATACATCTGTTTCAATTTGCTTTGCTACATACATACTTTTTAGTTAATTCAAAATCTAAAATCTAGAAATTTCTAATTTGCTAGTATGTACTTTAGAATATTTTTCAGCTTTTTTTGGCAATTAAGTTCACTTTTCGTTGTAAGTATGGGTGATTTATAATGCTAAATTCTATAGTATTATACTATTCATATTAGATAGTTGCTGTAATTTTGTAGAACCGAATAATTTTTACAATCCAGCATCAGCTCCAGACTCCAGACACGATGGAAATTTCAATAAGATAAAATAAACAATGTCTATGAAAATGGCCCTATAAATTTAAAGACTCTCCCAAACTAACTAGCGAATCATTCGCAACGATAAAAAATATGAAAGATACACAATGTCACAATGCTTAACAATAGCAAAAACCGTCGGCAGCGAATATTTTGCGTCGATTCGGGAGAGCCTTAATGAGACTGAATTGTTTCATTGTTGTTAACCATTTGATTTTTAAGTGCCTAATATAGCCTATTGAATAGACCGGAAAATGAGGGGTATAAAGACACAATTACGTGCAAGGGTTTTTATTATTGAATATGTTTGTTTGGCCCATAAACATGCTTAAAACCGAAAATGCTTCTTAATTCACCAATGCGTTTCTGAGAGAATGGTGACACTGGCCACTTTTCAATATATTTGGTATAGCTCGCAAACTAAGCCGAATTTGACAATTTTACACATACAACTTTTTGTTCAAAATTAGATTTTCTATTGAAATTGATAGTTTAAAAAACTTTTTAAAAAATTTAAGCAGGAAAAGTAAACAAAAAACCATCCTAAGAAAAAAAATATTAAATCTTTGATTTTTCTTTTTCTTTTAACTTTTCCCACCTAATTTTTGTTATAAATTTGAATGCATATGGGCCAAACAAACATATTCAATAATAAAAACCTCTGCACCTAATTGTTCCTTTATACCCCTTATTTTCCGGTCACTTTTTGACGGAGTAAAATTAGCTGAGGGCTCTGAGATCTCATTTTCCTTAACATGCCTTGCCTTATATATTTCCTAGATTTTTGATACATATCCTCCTTTTTCACAAAAATAAAAAGTTGTTCAATAATTGTATTTATTCTTTGTTTTGCTTCCTTAAGTTCAATAATAATGCCATATTTTATTAATTACACCAATATATTTCGAGGTTTATTCCTCATCAATAATCTTAAAAGCTCTTTTTTCTGGCGATTTCTAGCGACTTTTTAGTTTCATAATTTCAGTCAATCTAGCTACTTCTGGAGGTTGGTCTTGCGACTTTTATGTTCAGGTTCCGACAACACTGCCGCAGACTAGTAAAATCAACTCGAAGCAGGTGCTAGAGTTAAAAATTCCCCTATAAAATTCAAACTTTGCAGATATTTAGCAAAAAACTTTTAGCAAACATATAATATGTTTCTTTCTTCAACAATAGATTTTCGGACCAGTCCAATCCATTTTCAAATTCAGTTCAATTGACGAAGTAATTGAAAGAGCTAACGATACATCGTATGGACTTGCTGCCGCAGTGGTAACAAATGATATCAATAAGGCAATTCTCTTTGCAAATAGTGTGGATGCTGGATCCGTTTGGATTAATTGCTATGATGCTGTTTTGCCACAAACACCGTTTGGTGGATTTAAACAATCTGGATTTGGCCGTGAATTGGGAAAAGATGGTCTCGATAATTATTTGGAGAATAAAACAATAACAATAAAAGTGCTCTAAGTACTTTGATATCCTTGAATTATACAACTAACGCACATTATATATTTTTTTATATTTGTACCTACATTTTTAATAAAACTTGCATTTATACATATTTTAAAGTTTCCAAGTCTGTTCTTGTATTAAGTTCAAAGTCAGCTGAGTTTTCTAAGTCATTATAATAACAGCAGGTAAGTATGTGCTTATTCTTCGACTTTTTGACCTCATCCTGACATGCATGAAATTTTTGTCATAAAAAAATGTATGACAGTCAAATACAAAAACGAAATGCTTACATTTCGCATTTCACATTGGCCATAGAGAATTATTGCCATCAAAAACAAAAGTTGATTAGAGGTCCCATTTTTTGTTTTAAATAAAATAAGAGCGGAGTGTGTAAGAATAACGTTTTTATATTTGACGGGCATAAATCTCTGTAGGTATGTGTCGCCAAAGTTTCAGCCATTTACCCATAGCTACGGTGCCCATCCGTCCTCTTTTTTTAGGACAGTCCTCTTTTTCGTAGTCCTGTCCTCTAGATTTTATTTTATTAAAGAGGACAGAAAATTGACCTCCTTTTACTGAACTATCCTCTAAATGCCCTCATTTCAAACCATTTTTCTATCTATAGATCGTATCTATTTTTTTCATTACTTAACCAATTAAACACATTACCTTATGACAGCACGGCACTGTTTTGAATCTCAAATTCTAAACACTTTTTGTTCTAGAATTGGAAAAGATCTAGAAATCAATAATGACGAATTATGTGGCTAGGTTAGTTTAGTCAAACGATACGCCCAGATACCAGATTAGAAAATTTTCTAGAGAACATGTGAAAATCTATTCGAGCCAGTAAAGTTATCGCTATTATTTCTAGCTTGAAATGCCCTGACCGAAAGAGTGCTTTCAAATTTTTCAAAAGTTGACAAACTAGAGGCAATGTCAAAGTGCAATAAATTACAACTTTGACTGTGCAGCTGTCCGCTTTTTGACAGAGCAGGAGAATAAAATATAAACAGAATTCTTCAAAAAGAAGTCAAAACAAAGTCAGGAATTTCTGAGAGGAATCCCGTTTATATTTCTGAGCTCTCTGAGTCCTCTGAGATCTCAGATATATGAACTGGCTAACTAAAAACCAGGGAGGAATATTGCTTGCATTATAATATAATGTTAATAAACACTAAAAAGTTTGAAGCAATTGCATTTGCTAATAAATTATTAACAAGTGAATACATAACACACAACAAATTTTGACTTTTAACAAGTTAGTGGGGGCCACGCGATTCACTATTTTCAACTGATATTGATATATCGTCTCCCGAGAATAATTATTTTGTTGTATACGCCAATTTTACGATTTTGAGAAATCTTATTTTAAGGTTTGCATTCATATAAAAAAAAATCTGAACGATAAAGTTTTTTTTTTTTTATAATATTGTGTGGAATATCTTCTTTTGATTAATGTATTCAAAACTGTCCTACCTGTTTTAGTTTTCAAATTATAAAGGTTTTTACCCAAAATGAGTTTGTCGTATACGCCACCAAAAAGAGCATTTGTTTCCATCCCATACACGTACGACAAAGTGAACGCACGTACGACATTCCAATATTCAAGCACCAATACGAAATGGTATGAGAACCAAATAAGAAAAAACAATTTTCAAAGTTAACAGTATTTTTTTATTTAATAAACATTAAAATACATTTAAAAAAAACAGTCTTTTTGTACTAAGGCTGTCTTGGCACACAATACACATATTAAAGGTAATATCATTAGAGTTTTGATTTTTGTTTCTTCTGCGCATTATAACAAAATTTGTGTCAAATGCCAGTATTTGTTGTTGTTTTGACGTGTATTTAAGTCATCACGCTCCCAGCCATTTTTATTTCTGACAATTTCAATTTTAATTTGTTGTTGTTTTTACGTGTGTTTTCTTCCTCACGCTCACAGCCATTTTTTATTTTCGACTGACAACCTGCGCAGTATAATACCTTAGATTTGTGTACTGTGGTCTTGGCATACAAAACATTAATTATAAAAACATAAAAGGTCAAGTCATCCTATGGCTATAAAGTTTACAAGTTAGTAAATATGAGATCAATATAACATCTTTTTATAAACAATAACACAAAAGTCATCCTATGACTATCAAAAATAAATGTATAAAAAATCTATTGAATAACATTTTGTTTAATACAATATATAAAGTCATTTTATGACCATCAACTTAAATAACTAAAAATATTTATTGGAAAACAATAACAGCCCTATTATTGACACGATTCAAAACTAGTTTTAACGTAAAACTAGGTCTATATAGTCTGGGAGCCCACCGTAAGATTACCTATCTCATCGCAGCCACGCAAAAATTGGATGCCAACCGATAGCTTTAGTCAAAACATTTAAAAAATTGCTTGTCGGACAAGCTTTATCTGGTCGGAATGGTTAGAAAATGCACTTTTCAGGTTGCATTTTCCGCTAAATGTACCTAGAATACAAGCAACTTATATAAATGGGGTATCAAATGAAAGCTAGGACTGTCCTCTATACGATAGCAATGGTCGGATAGAGGTTTTTGGCTGTTGCCACGAGTCTGTCCACTTTTCTAAAATAAGAGATTTTGTGCATCCTTGGATGAAAATTTAAAAAAAAAAAGTGGTTAAGGCCACTTTCCTAACCATTTGAAATGATTTTACTCAGTTTTCTCTGATGTAAGACGCAGTGTTAAAAAAAGACCACTTTCTTAAAAAATAGTCGGACTCGTCGTAACAGCCAAAAAAAGTCAGTCCAACCAATGGTATCGTGTAGAGGACAGTCATAGCTTTCATTTGATACCCCATTTATATAAGTTGCTTATATTATAGGTACATTTAGCGGAAAATGCAACCTGAAAAGTGCATTTTCCAACCATTGCGACCAGATAAGCTTGTCCGACCAGCAGTTTTGTAAATGTTTGGACTAAAGTTATCGGCCGGCATCCAATTTTTGCGTGGCCGCGATGAGAAAGGTAATCTTACGGTGGGCTCCCAGACTATATAAAACTAGTTTTATGTTAAAACTAGTTTTGAATCGTGTCAATAATAGGGCTGTAAGCAAAATAAAGTCATAATTAAATTCATGATTTTGCTCTAATAGTCTGGGAGGTGACCGTCAGACTACCTAGCTCATCGCGGCTCTCAAAATTATCGTTCCCAATCGATAGATTTTTTGAAAACATTCACAAAACTGCTGGTCGGACAAACCTTTGAAGGGAACTTTGGCCAGAATATGGCCACTTCCGGTACCGATTTTTTGGTTATATGTTAAACTTAAGGGGCTGTTAATGATTAAAAAACCTATATAAAGGGAATTGCTTGTAGATTTTAAAACAATTGGTCGGACAGAAAAAATCCGGGAATAAATGCTTGTCCGACCAGTTCAAAAAACGATTCTTTTATGAAAAAAAAAGCTCATCGCGGATCTCGGTAAAATTGGTATCAAATGAAAGGTAAGTCCTGTCCTCTTTACGAATTCACTGGTCCGACAAAGTTTTCTAGGGAAAATGCACGTGCCCGACCACTTTCAAAGAAAAAAAAACTTTTTTTTTTAATTCCTTAAGCACTGGTTGACAATCCAACAAAGGACAATGATGTCTCATCATACAAAAAAATTCAAAGCTAAAATCGACCAGTTTTTATCATTAATTAAACAAAATAAAAATAATTCAAAATAATAATAAGGCTTGATTCACACTACTGTGCCAATATCGATAAATTCTCAAAACGTTCTCGCTCCGATGCTTAACCGTAGTATTCACATTGCGGCTCCGATACCGATATCGATATAGCTTTTTTTCATATATTATTTTCAAAATAATTTTTCTTGTCATCGATTTGTCACATCAAAATAAATAGAAAATTGAAAAATGAGTTCTCACTTCGAAAAAATATTCTTTCAAACAAATCGAAATCGGAGCGAGAGCGTATCGGTTTTGGAGCGATAACGATTGTGTGAATATAAAAATTGATTCTCGTTTAAGAATATTTTAATGTAGTGAGCACGTACTGAGACTGTATCAGTATTAGAACTATAGTGTGAATCAAGCTTAATTCTTTCTTTATTTTTTACATAGAGCAGTCCAAACATTTTAGCAAACAATTTTTTTTGAAAACAATATAACATCTCATAGCATTAAAGTCCATGCACATTCAAAAATACTGATTTAAAGACTTAAATGATCTGTATAAGTCCGGTAAGAAGTCCTTAGTGCAGCTGGCCTCAGTGATGTTCCTAATGCAGTGTAGTCCGTTGGGCACTTAGCCATAATATTCGGACGGAAATAATATCAAAACTGCTCGCTGAAACTAATTTTGATCGCAAGGATGACATTTCCCATGAACTAGCTCAAAATCGAATTGAAAAGGATAGAAATGCGTTGTTGGAAATTATCAATTCATTCAATTGCTCACAACTGGCATCCAAACTAGGAGTTAACTTGTGTGTTTCCTTACCTGCATTTCACGCGTTTACTGGTTGGGACTACACAGAGTGTTTTTTAAGGAAGTGATCGTTTCCAAGCAGCGTTTACTGCATTAAGTTGTCTAAACGGAAGGGTCAATGATGATGTTATTGAAACAATTCAGAACTATACCTTACCAATATGGTATGAAAAATTGTAGTAAGGTATAGAGTTCAAATGTTTCAAAATCTGTATGCTACAAAAAATACTGCTCCGAAACCTTGCTTTAAATCGCTTTTCCAAAAAATTAACCGAACTATTTTTGTTAGTTCTGTGTGGTCTAATGCAACGGAGTCTGAATGCGTTAAACTTAGACCAGAAGAATTCAACTGGGTATCTACTACAAAATGAAAGGTTTTCACCTCTTTGGTTCGAGGAGAACCAACACCATTAAATGTTGATGACATTGTTTTGAATGAAACTGATGACGAATACTTGGAACCTTTTTGTGAACAATACTCCAACGAACACGATTTTTAACAATATACACTTTATTTCTTGAATGGATATGTATGCAATTATTTATGTATGTACCTACAATGCCCGATTATCATATCAAAAAATTTATTATTAAAATAATTGGTCAAATATTATCAATTCAAATTGTTAAGTTTTGTTTACTGTAAATGTTTATGGACTTATGTATAATGAATGTTATATTGTTTTCGAAAAAATTGTTTGCTAAAATGTTTTAACTGCTCACAAGTAACATTTTTCCTGTCATAAAACTCTGCCAGATTCTTAGTAGATTATCTTATGGGAGTAAAATATTCTCTGGTAGTCTACTACAAGATTCTTATACGATAGTTATGAGCGTTAAATGGCCTAGTTACTAGAGGCAATTTTCTATCTCATAACAAGAGTAAAAGATTTTATATGAGATTTGATATCTCTTTAACAGATTTTTATTTTTATAACTTCAAAAAACTATTTATTTTTGCAAGAGTGTTTATCTTATGAGTGAATCAATTATATTATGTTTGAGCTGTAATATGGACATTATTATTATAGTTGTTTTTCTCACAATTGGACCAAAATTTGATTGCAGTTGAAAATTTACTATCAAATATTTACATTATACCTCCAAAACACAAAGCGCTTTCAAAATAATGCATATTTCAATTCTCTGGTGCCAGGTAGAAAGGGGTTAATTAAAAAAATTCGACTTTCGGATTCGACTGACTTAAGTCCAGTTTTTTTTCTCTATCGTTTGGTCCTATCGACATAAGTCTAGCGCTACTCCTTCCAATAGAAATAAATTAGTACAAAGGGCATAAGTCAGGAAATTTTTAAGATTGTTTAGTATTAAGGTCATAAGTGGACTTAAGTCCCTTGATTTTATAGCAATTGTATATTTTAAAATAATAAAGTTGCTCCAAAGGACTTAAGTCTTCTTATGCCTTTAGTACCAAACAGATTTAAAATAATCTTGTTGCTTATAAGGGCTTAAGTCATCTTATGCCCTAGTATCGAACAGTATAAATCAGACATAAATCTTTCATTTTTTCTTTCTTTCATTCTTGGGTACTAAAACACTCTTTTAGAATTCATAAAGAAATACACCATCGCAAACTTCGGTTTTGATTGTCCGATCTTCAAAGTTAAGGCTTTTATGGAAAGGATAAATGTCAGGCTGCATTTCTGTGTAATTTTTTTTTAGAATATTTAGTTTATTTCATACTAGAAAGCAGATTGAGTCCTACATCGGTTTGAATTTCACTTTTCAAAATGCAAATGTGAATGAAAAATTACACAATTTTGAAAAATTATGTTTAAAAAGTTATTGCCTCAATCCTCCTCTACAAATATGTAAATAATTTTTTATACTTAAACGCAACGTGAGAGGCGGCAGGGCAACTTATCTAAATTTTCCTCCATAAAATTTATTTTAAACCAAAAAAATAACAAAATCTTTAAAAAACTTCGATTTCCGTAGCTTAAAAAAATTATAACTTTGCTCCTAATGCTCGGATCTACAAGATTAAGATATTTAAATAAAGTTAAAATACAAAACTACATTTGTGTGTAAAAATTGTTTAGAAATACCGAAAAATTTCATACTAAAAGGGTGATGGAGTCCTTTGTATGATAAATATTTAAGTGTATGCACATTAGGGTGGTCGTTATATTGGGTTTTTTTGAAATTCCAACTTGGATAGGCATCAAATGACTCTAAATGGAGAAAAAAAATGTTCCTAATTTTTTCAGATTTTTATTCCACCCCCTGGTCTCCCTTTTTTCACTTCAAGGTACAAATAATGGAGTTAGGGTGATTCTTATAACACGCAAAAAAAAGTCGGAACTTATAGATTAGCTTCAGACGAAAAAGAAATCGTATAGGAGAGGGGGTCTATTTCCCCCCGTTCAGGCGGGAGGGGTAATTTTCTAAAAATTTGACCCAAAAAAGAAAAAAAATTATTAAAAAACAACGGGACCACTAACAATGGCATGCTAAAGCTTTTTTTAAAGCCATGAATCCAGTCTCTAATATATTTGTTAAATCAAGTTTTTATTGTAAATAGTTTCTGAAAAAAATAATTATCAAACGTAAAAAACTATTAATTTTGTTTTTATTTTTATGTTTTGAAAATTATCTAAGATTAGCATGTTAAATACAAAAACAATACGGAATTATACCAGTTTGTTGTTGTTGGACAATGTCCAAATGTGGAGTTGCATTATTGTTCTTTTCGGTACTTTGAAGCCAAATATCTCGCGAACCCCATGGTTTAAAGCTTAACGGCCACATAATAAAATGATGTACTCACAATAGCCATTTCGAAGACGTATGACATATTCGTGTTCAGTTGGTAGACCAGCCCCCAATGCAGAGCTGCATTATTTTTCTGTTCACCTTCTTTGATGCCAAATATCTCTCGAACCCCTTGGTTTACAATTTAACGGCTATATAACAAAATGAAGTACATTCAATAACCTCTTTAAAAATATACCACACATTACTGTTGACTTGGGAGACCAGCTTCCAATGCGGAATTGCATTTTTTTTTTTAATTATTGCGTTTTTGTCAAATATCTCTCGAACGACACCACTTTCACCTTAACATTCTTGAAAGAAAATTAAGTACTCGCAATAACCTTTTCAATGAAGTATGACACATTTCTGTTGAGTTGGCAGGCCAGTGCCAATGTAGAATTGCATTATTATTTTATTCCACTTTTTGGATGCCAAATATCTCTTGAACCCCATGGTCTACAGTTTAACGGTTACCTACAAAAATAAAGTAAATGCTATAACCTTTCCACCGATGCACAACACATTGATGTTGAGCAGGAAGACAATGTCCAAATGCGGCGTTGCATTATTTTTCTTTGCCGTGCTTTGAAGTCCAATATCTTGCGATCCCCATGGTTTAGAGCTTAACGGCCATATAATGAAATGATGTCGTAGCAATAACCTTTTCAAAAATGTAATGACAATTGTGTTGAGCATATGGGCCAATTTGCTCATTCTCCTTTCATGATGCTTTGTGAAAATTTGGTGTTTCAGAACTCTTTCTTATTAGATTAAAATGGCTATAACTTTCGACTTAAGACTGCTTGTGATAAGTTTTATACCTTTTAAGAAACTGTTTCAGAACTCTTTCTTATTAGATTAAAATGGCTATAACTTTCCACTTAAGACTGCTTGTGATAAGTTTTATACCTTTTAAGAAACTGAAAAAATAGGGCAAGTTTTTAATAGACCTAGAAAATATTGCGTAATGGAATTTTTGTTTATCATTCAACTCCAAAAATATAAGTTAAAAATTAGCTTTGATCATAATTGCAGTTTATTTAGGTATTTCTACCAACTGGTTAGGATTTAGTATGGACAAGTTATGGAATTCTGACAGGTCATGACCTGGTCTTTCACCAATTAAAGTTTGAAGCATTAGGTTTGGACATTCAGTATATAATTAATGTGTACAAGTGAGTATCGCATAATCTTAGATAAATGCATAAATCTGGTCGGCCAGAGAAAGTGACCAAGCTATGCCCCGGACGACCTTGAAATTCTGATAGGTGAAAGTTGCCCCTTTAATTTGATGTAGGTTTCATCCTTTAATCGATGGGTGGTAGCACCCCTAAAAAGTGACCACTTCTTTTGGTCGGCCAGCCGATCTGACCAGGGTATGGGCTGGACGACCAAGCTTTTTTATATCACCTAACGAAGACAAAACGTTATGTAAGTAAAATTTTCTTTACCTCGATGGGTGGTAGCACCCCTAAAATATGACCACTTCTTTTGGTCGGCCAGCCGGTCTGACCAGGATACAGGGTGGACGACCAAGTTTTTCTATATAACCAAGTGGCAACCTAATGCAATATAACCAAATTTTTCTTTACCTCGATGGGTGGGAATTTTGTATTGCCGCCTCCCGGTCTATATGCTTGTAGCTACAAATCTACAACTACAAGAGTAATAGTTTTATGAAATAGGCCCCTGGTCGGACAAGCATTTATTCCCGGATTTTTTCTATCCGACCAATTGTTTTAAAATCTACAAGCAATTCCCTTTATATAGGTTTTTTAATCATTCACAGCCCCTTAAAGTTTAACATATAACCAAAAAATCGGTACCGGAAGTGGCCATATTCTAGCCAAAGTTCCCTTCAAAAGTTTGTCGACCAGCAGTTTTGTGAATGTTTTCAAAAAATCTATCGATTGGGAACGATAATTTTGAGAGCCGCGATGAGCTAGGTAGTCTGACGGTCTCCTCCCCTACTTTAATTTTTTGATTTGAATAAGGCTTTTAAGATCAATAATTTTCTCTTTTGATATATGTACATAGGCTTCGATTTGCTTGTGACTTGAAGGCATAGGCTGAACAAATTTTTTGGAGTTTTCAGATTAGATTTGGTTGATTTCTTAAATATTATTGAAGCATTTCGAAATTCCATTTCTCTACCACTCGTTTTGTAAAACAATGTAAAGAGATCGGTATTAATATATTTCAGAAATTTAATTTTACTGAATGGAATAGCAGAGAAATATAATTGGCCTGCTCTGGTAGAAAATGCTTTAAAGTCTATTGGGAGCATTTGGATTATTTTTAGTGTTACGTTTTTAAATTGCATACTTTTTAGATGTCGCAAAAGCGAAAGCTGACTAAATACTTCCAGATTTCGAACGTACCATGGAGCTATGGACACAGTCCACTTCCTGAATCAACGAAAGACCAGGTTCCGAAAACATCAAAGCAGTTGACATTACCTTATTTTTATTTTTAGCGACACAGGAGTCACTCCAAAGAGCCAGAATTGAAGGGTTATCAGATACTATTTGATTTAAAATTTTAAAACTTTACAGACGACTGAAATTTTTGTTTGATCGGTCTTCTATTTATCCTTTCTGCAACGCCCGCCAGTTGAAATCTGTATACACGTACGACAAACCAAACCGGAATATTTTGTTTCCATTTGTGTTGAATGTGTATCACAACAAAAACATCAATGTTAAAAAAGGAGCCAAGTTCTTATGTGTACAAGAAACCTGTGCGTAAAAATTCAACCAAAAAAAGAAATGAGATCTAAAATATATGCCAAGTTTTAAGTTCATGAAGTTTAATATCAAATATCTTAAGTAGAGTAATATCGAAACAATTCCAAATCATGACAGAAATTTGCTGTTTAATGATTACTGATTAAAATTTGGTGGGTTCACTGGTCAAGTTTTTATACATTTCAAATTTGTGATTAAGTAAGTATTTTAGAAAAAACTTGCCAAGTACATCCACCAAATTTTAATCAGTAATCATTAATTACCAAATTTCTGTCATGATTTGGAATTGTTTCGATATTACTCTACTTAAGATATTTGATATTAAACTTCATGAACTTAAAACTTGGCATATATTTTAGATCTCATTTCTTTTTTTGGTTGAATTTTTACGCACAGGTTTCTTGTACACATAAGAACTTGGCTCCTTTTTTAACATTGATGTTTTTGTTGTGATTTCACTCCTTTTTGCAAAGATTTTTTGTTGCCAGGTGAAAGTCAAGCCCTACCGCTCTACAAAGCTTCATAATTATACGATAACCGAAAGTGCTCCATACAAATAATAGCAATTCTGATAAAGTGTGTGGATGGCATCCCCACCCCCTCCCCCCCTGAATGGACAATTCCAAATTTTCTATTTTTTTCCTTTGTAAGTACTTCAAGTCCTACCGACCTACCAATTTTCATCGTTCTACAACAATCGGAAGTGCTCCATATAATTTATAAGAATTTTTAATAATGTGGGTGGATGCCACGCCCCCTGTATGGAAAATTCCAATTTTTCAATTTTTTTCTTTCTAAGTAATTTAAGTCCTACCGACCTACCTATTTTCATCGTTCTACAACAATCGGAAGTGCTTCATACAGTTTATAAGAATTTTTAAGAATGTGGGTCGATGCCACGCCCCCTGAACTGAAACTTCCAATTTTTCGATTTTTTTCTTTTAAGTACTTCAAGGCATACCGACCTACCAATTTTCATCGTTCTACAACAATCGGAAGTGCTTCATATAATTTATAAGAATTTTTGAGAATGTGGGTGGATGCCACGCCCCCTGAACTGAAACTTCCAATTTTTCGATTTTTTTTCTTCTAAGTACTTTAAGGCCTACCGACCTACCAATTTTCATCTTTCTACAATAATCGGAAGTGCTCCATATGATGTATAAGAATTTTTAAGAATGTGGGTGGATACCACGCCCCCTGAATGCAAAATTCCAATTTTCAATTTTTTTCTTTCTAAGTACCTTAAGCCCTACCGACCTACCAATTTTCATCGTTCTACAACAGTCGGAAGTGCTCCATATAATTTATAAGAATTTTTAAGAATGTGGGTGGATGCCACGCCCCCTGTATAGAAAATTCCAATTTTTCAATTTTTTTCTTTCTAAGTACCTCAAACCCTACCAACCTACCAATTTTCATTGTTCTACAACAATCGGAAAGGCTCCATATAATTTATAGATTATTTAAGAAAGTGGGTGGATGCCACGCCCCCTGATTAGAAAATTGCAGATTTTCGATTTTTTCCTTTGTGTGTACCACAAGGCCTACCGTTGTGCGAAATTTCAAGTTTCTACGATGTCGGGAAGTGCTCCATAATTTTGATGATCTGTCAGTGAGTCAGTGAGTCAGTGAGTCAGTCAGGTACGGTTTTTGTGATTTTTGAAGTCCTATATCTTGGGAACTACTAACGCTAAAGAGTTGAAATTTGGTGAGCCACCTGTGTTTGATCAGTTCAGCAAATACTCCGAATTTGAAGTTTCTGACTTTATTGGTACTGAGGTTAGAGGGGGGTTGAAAATCGCCTGAGTTTGTTCCTGTAAAAAGGGTGTAGTGCCGCGAACTTGGCTGGGCACTACCGTGCCCTTTGATATGATCAGTCTTACATTCTCTGTGAGTTTCATGCACGTACGACAAAACAATTTTAAGATTTTATTATAAATTTTCGGTCGTATGTGTTAAGCCTATGGATATGCGACAAAACAATACTAAAGAAAAAATTGCGCCCAAACACATGGAATTCTTGTCGTATATGCCAAAAACTGGTGCTTACGACAACCCAAAACTAAGGATATACTTATTTTGCGGATATACGACAAAATGCATACTAATTATCTCAGCAACGGTAAATGATAGGTCAATTCTGATTGCAGAAATAGAAAGAGGACCTTCGAAAGCAGACTTACGGTATTTCAGTACGATAAGTAGAGCCATTCAGTTAGACTTCCTGAGTATGGAATGGGCATTCAATTCCAAAGTGATAGTACTTCTCGGAGCACCGGTGTCACAAAACTCAAAAAAATCGATCTCGAAATGTGATAGCAGTACGATTTTTAAGACTTTATATCGTCGTCGTTCAGACAAAACTCCCCAAGTCCATTTTCAGTTATTTTGAGACATCGGTACTTTTTACGGATTTGTACTAACCACAATTTGAAAATGTTTGATTTTGGGAATTTTTTAATTTATAAATAGACCAACATAAGATTTAGAGACCTTTAACAGAACTAAAATGTTTATATTTTAATAAATATATCGTATTCAAGAGAGGGTTTTTGTTTTCAATAGAAATGGACTTAGGGAGTTTTGATAGAACGACGACGATATATAGTTGCTGCTATTCAAAAACAGTGAAGGCAGGCATAGGGCGTAGTACCTCTTGGAGTAATAACTTCAGGTCTTTTATATTTCTTCTTATCTTTAGCTAAATAATTTCCTCTTTTGGATCTGTTTGTACAGCTAATCTCACAAATTCTCAATGAGGTCGAGGCCTTGGGTTCGCGGAAGGTCTTCTAGTTGCTTAGAAGTACCATGGAGTAACCATTCCTTGACCAATTTCGATGTATGCTTGAAGTCGTTATCTTGTTGGAATACCCATGAATCAGTTAACCCCAGTTTTGCAACACTAAACGGCAAATTGTCTCTTTAAATATTAAGGCAATCTTCATTCCTCATTGTTTTATCAATAAAGACAAGGTTTCTAACTCCAGAAGACGTCATTCATCCCCAGACCATTACCGAACCTCCTCTGTGCTTTTTACAAGAAACCTGTTTACTTCCAGTGTTTTTCAGTTGCCATATTTTTGCTGGCTGTCTTGAGCCAAAAATAGCAATTTTGCTCTTGTCCACTAACAAGATCATTTCCCAGAATGATGAACCGTAATTTTTATATTTCTTGGCAAAAAGAAGTTTTTACTTTCGATTTATTTCGGAAAGGTATGGCTTACGGCAATGTTTCTGAGATGGTTTGGTAATGGTCTGGGGATTTCTGAGGCGGTTCGGTAATGGTCTGGGGATGTATGGCGTCATCTAGAGTTTGAACCCTTGTATTTATTGACAGTACGATGAGGACTGAAGATTGCCTTAATATTTTAAGAGACAATTTGCCGTTTAGTGTTGCAAAACTGGGGTTAACTGATTCATGGGTATTCCAACAAGATAACGACTTCAAGCATACATCGAAATTGGTAAAGGAATGGTTACTCCATGGTACTTCTAAGCAACTAGAATACCTTCCGCGATCCCAAGGCCTCGACCTCATTGAGCATTTGTGAGATTAGCTGTACAAACAGATCCAAAAGAGGAAATTATTTAGCAAAAAGGCTTAAAATTCAATTTTGTTTGAAGAGTGGCAAAAAATCCCAGCTGCATTGACAGGGAAGTCAGACGCATAGAAGCTGTCCTTAGGGCGAAAGGGAAGCAGACGAAGTATTGGTTTTAAGTTTTTCGCTTTAATTGAAAAGTGTACACTTTCTTTTGACGCCATAAAAATGAAGTATTTTTTGTTATTTTTTTATTGAGTCAATCCCCAGACGCATAGAAGCTGTCCTTAGGGCGAAAGGGAAGCAGACGAAGTATTGGTTTTAAGTTTTTCGCTTTAATTGAAAAGTGTACACTTTCTTTTAACGCCATAAAAATGAAGTATTTTTTGTTATTTTTTTATTGAATTTTTACTATAATATTTTTTGTTAAGTTTTATATGCCAATTCATTGAAGATGAACAGCTTTAAAAAAAAGATAAGTATTTTTCTAAAAGATCGAATCTATTTTCTTCAACAGAGTTACAAAAACGCAGTACACAGCTGTACACTTTATTTTGACGCTCACCGTATAGTTTGATTTATTAAAAAAGTTATGTGCAGATACTTGGAGCAGTACCCAAATTTGTAACGGATTTTTTAAAAAATGTCCATACAAATTCCACTGTATTTCAAAGCAAAGAAAGCTTGTTTTGTACTAAACCAATATGTCTTCCTCTCTGATATATGCATTTGTATACCTACTCTTTTTTATTAGAAAACAATTATAGCAAAACCTGGGGCAGTACCTGGATTTATAACGGAATTTTGAAAAAAAGACTTTGAAAACTCCCTACAACTTCCGATGTATGTATTTCAAAAACAAACTAAAAAGTTTTTACAAAAATGTATTTCTGCATCTCTTAAAAAAAATTTTAAGCGGACATCTGTTGCAGTACTTGGATTTAAAACGGTATTTTAGAAAAGGGCTTTAAAAACTTCTCCTACATTTCAAAAGCAAAAAGAAAAACTTTTTTAACTAAATTAGTGTCTGCCTCTTTTATATGTAAATCCTTATACTCTGTTTTACCAGAAAAAAATAACAGACCCCGGGTACAGTACCTGGATTTATAGCCGAATTTTGAAAAAAAGGCTTTGAAAAAATTCCATTCAAATTCCGCTATATTTCAAAAGCAAACAAAAAAGTTTTAACTAAAGCAATATGTCTGCCTCTCTGATCTGCGAGTCCTGATAACTCTATATTATTAAAAAAAAAATTAGAGCAGATACCTGGATTTATAACGGAACGTTGGAGAAGAGCATTGAAAAACTTCATATAAATTTAGCTGTATTTAATAAAAAAAATGATGTGCAGTACTCAAATTTGTAACGAAATTTAAAAAAAAAGTTCATGTAAGAAAATACCCTTTGCTTCGATAACAGTCTTGTTCTTTTCGGCATGAACTCCACCACATTTTTTCAATTTTGTCTAGCTTTTCGCCTCAAATTGACACTACTTGTACACTCCCGTTCACATGCATAGCTACAAAATTTACGAGTGCGATTAACCGTTATAACTCCAAACTGAGCGGACTAAATGAATTTTTGTAAATGGCATTAGAGAAAGAATCCAATTTAGGAGAGAATAAGAAAACACACATTCTTAAACTTACAGTCATTACACATTTTATTATCATTTCTTTAAATTCATGTGGAAATCGTAGCCCTTTTTACGTTAATTTGAATAGCTATACCGCCTTTATCTTAAGGCTATTTTTGGGTTTATATCATGGTTTCTTTGATATTGCACAAGAAAAATTGAGAAAAAGTGGAGAATGGGTGGAGAAAAAACTCTTGGCACAGTTGCGTACGCGGGAATTTATAGTTTTCATGATCAAGGACAAACGGGACATAAAACTTCGGAAAAAATTAACAGAATCTCTCCGTTGATCCATATAATATTATCTGAGAAATAAACAAAAAGATGCTATCGATATGAAAGGATGCAAAAACCTGCGGCATCCGAAAGTGATAGACGAAAAATTTTGAGGGTAGCGTCTAGTTCGTCGGTTAAAATCACAGTACACAAATCTAAGGTATCATACTGCGCAGGTTGTCAGTCGCGCTGTGAGCGTGAGGAAGAAAACACACGTAAAAACAACAACAAATTAAAATTGAAATTGTCAGAAATTAAAATGGTTGGGACGGTGATGACTTAAATACATGTAAAAACAACAACAAATACTGACATTTGACACAAATTTTGATATATGCGCAGAAGAAACAAAAATCAAAACTCTAATGATATTACCTTTAATATGTGTACTGTGGGTTAAAATAGCTTAAACAATGGAAGAATCTGGATTTAGTCCTACAGTCGTGTAATTAAAAGATCTGCATACATTAGACATTAGACATTTACAAAAATGCATTTTATTAAAATGTGATTAACTTTTGCAATCATTTATTTTTTTTTTTTGTTCCAATGAAGATTTCTACATTTTTACCTTCACTCTATAGGTATGATAAGTCTTGAACGATACTATGGAGTAGTTCTATATATTAGATGCTAAAATTACGGTGGCCAAAGCCACCAACCCATTAAGGGTGAGTTTGGCCGGGCGACGGGGACTACAAGCAGCAAGTCAATCTCACCCAACCCAAATTAAAGAAGATTTTTTATATATTAGCCTTTTTTTCAATGGTTTACTCTGTGTTGTCTGTTTTTCTTATTCTTTTTAAAATACACATCATCATCGTGTCCTATAACCCCGGCTGGGGCATAGGGTGTCAACTGTTAAGCGTCAACAAAACGCCTTCATCCTTCACGGACTGCTGCAAGGTATTTTGACTGTGGCCACGTCTTTCTCTGGGATTCTGCTTCTGCTAAGACAGTTGATTTCCATGTTTTGCTTGGTCTTCCAACCCACCGTGCACCCTAAGGATTCCATTCAACATTCAAGGGACTGCTTTGCAATTTCATCGTGTGGTTTCCTCGGTGTGTTACCAACCCAACGCCATTTATGCATTCTTATGTCGACGTCCAGCAGCTCCTGACTTAATGCCCTGTACCAACACTGGCCGTCAATACGTGTCGTCCATCGCCAGCAGGAAGAGAATTGGCGATAGAACATCCCCTTGTCTCACACCCCGTTGCACTACGAAGGAGTCGGACAGCTGCCCCTTGTGTAAAACAAAACACCTTGCGTTGTTGTAGGACTCTTTAATAATGGAAAAAAAATTTGGCGAAATTCCTCTACCAAGCAACGATTTCCATACATTCTCGATCAACTTGATCGAAGGCCTTCTCAAAATCCACGAACATGAGGTAAAGCGGTGATTGAAACTCCATCGACTGCTCGAGGACTATAACAATGACACCATCCTTCCAGTCCTTGGGATAGCTTCCATTTTCCCAAATTATTTGTATCAACGGATGTAAAATATCGGCTTTCAGGAATTCATCGTTGAAAACTGTTACACATGTAATTGTGGTCGCAGTTTCTTTCGGATTTTATTGACATCGAAAATGTATATTCCATGGCCACTAGGCTACCATTTTTATCGACAAAATTTGAACCCGCAAGGAACAGTGAAATATTGTTGGCATCTCCAATTTTATAACATGGGAGAAATTCCGTGGGAAATTTTATCTACGATAGCCCCCATTAAGTCAAGTCCAGCTGCCTTCTTGTTTTTGAGGATATTTATTGATGTTTGGATTTCCGATTCTGACGGGGGTTCGATGTCAATACCCCTATAGGACGTGCGCATCTAGTTTACTTGAGGCACTTCAGCACTATCTGCTCAACTGAATCCTCATTTAGTAGAGCACAAAGATTGTCCTTCCATCTGCGTAGCTGATCCTCAATTGATACTAAAAGTGTGTCATGCACATCCATTACAGGAGGATTGGTGTTGCATTTTTTATCAATAACATCTTTGGCTATTTGTAACCATTCCCAGATATCGCCTCTTCTTGCAGCGTTTTCCGCATTACTTGCGAGTCCATCTAACCTCACCCTCTTGTCACGTCTCACACAGCGATAGACCAACTTATGTGCAATGCGATACTAGCTTCGCAATTCAGCCTTTCGTTGAACAGTGAACACTGCTTCGGCATTTATTTACATTTTCAACTATTTGCGAAGTTCGATTTTATCCCAGGTGTCTTGGGATATCCAAGAGTCTCTTACTCTTGTCCGCTTGGGTAGTTTCGGATCCAGCCTCCATAAAAAACACTTTTTATTTCACCCCATATCTCATCAATTGTTAAATGTTGGGATCCGTTTAATGACGAAGCTATGTCGTTAAGGGTGGTGACATAGTTTCGACATATGTACATATGTTAAAAATACTAGTAAAAATATTAACTTAAATTTGCTGATCCTTGGAAAGATATTGGAAAAAACAGTCTCTCGGCGATCTACTGTTGGAACAGGAATTTTTTCTCTAAATCACTCTTGTTCATATGAGAAACGTCTTTTTTTTCTTGATATTGTAATAACTTTCCATATTTGAACTATAACGACTCCGAAATGCAAACAAACGGACACAATAAAGCTTACGGTCGCAGTGCAAACATACCCTTATTAGCTATAATTATAGCAACTCTCAAACGAAGGAAGCGCCACCTGCCGGATTATAGCAGATTTACCAGCTGTCAAATAAAAGCTTTTGGAAGGGAAATTATTGGGAAATTTCCCCTACGGAAAGCTCTGGAAGCAGAGACCAGAACGTTCTCCTTATTTCCAGAGTTTGGAAAAGAAGTATAAAAGGCACATGTTTGAATGGCAGCGACACAGTTTGTTTTTAATCGTGAATGAATAAAGTTGGTTGTAATAAAAGTGAAAAGTAAAGTTTGTGAATTAATTCAGTGGTGAATAATAAATCGTTTTGTTTGTAGTAAGAAAAGTAAAGTGTTTTATTTTGCGAAATAAATAAGTGGACGCTTTGAATAAAGTAAATAAGTTTTATTAACGAACCTGAGAAAATATTACATTGGTGTTAGAAGTGGAATAAAACTTGTTTTATCTGTGCACTCAGTTATTGTGTGAAAAGTGAAAAAAAAAGAGACAATGGGTAAATCTTTGAATGATTTAAATTTAGTGGAACTTAAGGCAGAACTGAATAAGCGAGATCTTCCTACTGCTGGAACAAAGAATGATCTTATAATTCGTCTGCAAGAAGATTTAAGAAGATGTGGAAAAAACCCGGACACGTTTATATTCGACATTGAAATGGAAGAACAGCAAGAGCAAGTAAGTACATCGGGCATGACCAACATGCTGTCTCAGCTGCTTGCCAAATTTGAACGATTTGAACAACAAGGCCAAGAACAACGTAGTGAACAAAAGAATCTTCTCGAACGAATCGAGCAACAAAGCCAAGAACAAAAGAATCTTCTAGAAAAACAAGAAAGGAATCTTCTTCAACAATTCCAAGAACAGACAAATCTGCTCGAAAGTAAGTTGGATGCTTTTGACAACAGAATTATTACTCTTGACGAGCGTGTCGATAAGCAATTTTCGACTGTAGATAAACAATTATCGACAATAGAAGCAAAGTTCGAAGATAAAATCGAATCCATTACAAAGGAATTAGATAAAGTAAAGAAAATGAAGGTTCGAGAAAGTTCTGGCGACTGTCCAAAGAAAAAAGAGATGCATCCACCAAACTTCGATGGGCAAACTTCTTGGTCAATTTACAAGAAGCAGTTTGAGGCAGCCGCAGCAACAAATGGCTGGGATGAGGAAGACAAATGCATAGCTCTAACGCTTGCCCTCAGAGGACCTGCTGCTGAGCTGTTACAAAGCATACCAGCAGATAAAAATGGCAACTTCAGTGCTCTCGTTCAGGCCATTGACAAACGTTTTGGAGATGGCCATATGCAAGAAGTCTTCCGCGTCCAACTCAATTCCAGAGTCCAGAAAAGAGGAGAAACTCTGCAACAACTCCAAGCAGACATCGAACGGTTGGCACACCTAGCATATCCAGCTGCAGGAGATGAAATCATCAACCAATTCGCAACAGAAGCCTTTGTTCGTGCTGTATCTGACATCAACCTTCAGCGAGCAATTCGAACTGCTGGCAAACGCACGCTTCCTGAAGCACTAGCATTCGCCCTCACTATGGAAGCAGCAGAACAGGCTTCTCAAGGAGTCCATCGGGTAAGAGAAATAGAAATTGAAGAGTGCTCTTGCCAGAGAACAGCATTCCAAAGGAACCAACGCGATGGACCTGCTCGATGCTGGAATTGCAACAAAACCGGACATCTCCAACGCCAGTGCAGATTGCCACCTAGAAGATCTGCATGTCAACATTGTGGAAGCAGAAATTTTAACAACAACAATGTCAAAACTCCTACTCGCCCCGTTTCTCAACAGGGAAACGAATAAGAACCAACTTCGAGGGGCAGAAGCTGGTTTCTGGTATCGATGGCCCCAGAACCACCATCCAGGTCTCACAGACGAAACGAAACAACAAAAGTCTGACTGTGGAGGCAACACTAAATGGCAAGAAGCAAGTGGCTACGATCGACACCGGTGCCACTGCCTCCATTGTTCGAAAGGACTTGGTGAAGATGACATGGCTGCATAACACCAACACTTACCGTCTGAAAACAGCAACAGGAGAGGCAGCCAGAGTGTATGGGGAGGTTCGTCTTACAATCCGTTTGGCAGAACTGGAGTTTTCACATCTATTTCTGGTAGCAGATATATGTGACGAGTGCATAGTTGGAATCGACTTTATGAAAGAGCATGGAGTAATTCTCGACATCGGGAAGCAAGTTCTCAAGTACCGAAATGTGGAGATTCCTATGGTTTACGGCAATGAAAACTCATCAACTCTCAGGACTGTCATAAAAGAAGATATATGCCTGCCACCTTCCTCAGAAGTGTTCGTTTGGACGAAAATAAAAGGTGATTTGGGTAGCCATCGATACCTAATGGTGGAACCAGACTCTGAACAGTCTTCCCAAAACATCATCCTAGGGAAGACCCTTGTGGCACCAAAGAACAACATGGTACCCGTACGGATACTTAACATCAAACCGTACGAAGTTAAGCTAAGAAAAGGAGAAATAGTTGGAAAGTGTGAATCTGTTTCCGCAATAACTACTATCACAGAAGCTGACACACACAAATCTGTGGACCCCGGGAAAGTGAACTCTATGAAGGCAAAAATTCTGAAGTCATCCAAATTAACTGAACGTCAGCTAAGTGTTGCTGGAAGCCTCCTTCACGAGTATGGTGATATACTCTCTTCACCCAGTGGGCAGTATGGTCGAACACAACTGGTGCAGCATCGAATCGATACAGGAGACGCAAGACCTATTCGACAACCAGCAAGACGTCTCCCATTAGCCAAACAAGCCGAAGTTGAAGAGATGATATCGACCATGAAGAAAGATGGGCTAATCGAAAACTCTAAAAGTCCTTGGGTATCCCCTGTTGTTCTCGTCAAAAAGAAGGACGGAAGTACTCGATTTTGTGTGGACTATCGGAGGCTGAACGATGTGACAAAGAAAGACAGCTACCCTCTGCCAAGAATCAGCGATACTCTGGATGCGATGGAAGGAGCTGAATGGTTCTCAACATTGGACTTGAAGAGTGGCTACTGGCAGGTAGAAATCCATCCAGAAGATCGAGAGAAGACGGCTTTCTCCACAGGAAATGGTCTGTGGCAATTTAAAGTGATGCCTTTCGGACTATGCAACGCTCCGGCAACATTTGAGCGTTTGATGGAGTGCGTTTTACAAGGACTTACTTGGAAATCTTGCCTAGTCTATTTGGACGATGTCATCGTATATGGTAAGACATTTGATGAGCATTGTGGAAACCTTAAGGCCGTGTTCCAGAGGCTTCGAGAAGCAAATTTGAAATTGAATCCAGACAAGTGCGAATTTTTCAAGTCTGAGGTAAAATACTTGGGACATATCATCTCTTCCCAAGGAGTGAAGACTGATCCTGAAAAAGTTGACACTGTAAAGAATTGGCCAACACCACAGGATAAACATCAACTCCGAAGCTTTCTTGGTCTAGCCACGTACTATCGACGATTTGTGAAGGATTTTGCTGGAATTGCGAAAAGCTTGCACCAGTTAACAGAGAAAGGCAAACCGTTCAAATGGTCAAGCGAGTGCGAGAAAAGCTTCCGGGAACTTAAGCAGCGCCTATGCAATACACCAGTTTTGGCCTATCCGACACCAGGGAAACCTTTCATCATTGACGCTGACGCTAGTAACGTGGGAATTGGAGCCGTACTCTCACAAGTTCACGAAGGAGAAGAGAAGGTTGTCGCCTACTACAGCAAGGTACTCTCAAAGCCAGAAAGAAACTACTGTGTGACCAGAAGAGAACTTCTAGCTCTAATATCGGCTACAAAACACTTCCATAAGTACATCTATGGACAGAAGTTCCTTCTTCGAACAGACCATGGCGCACTTAATTGGCTTTTGAACTTCAAAAATCCAGAAGGTCAAGTGGCGAGGTGGATCGAGAGATTGCAGACATACGACTACCAGATCCAACATCGAAGAGGAAGGTTGCACTCAAATGCAGATGCCTTATCTCGGAGACCATGCAAACCGGACTGCAAGCACTGCACACGTCAGGAAGAGAAGGAAGTTGCTGCTATCCACCGATTAAGAGCTGATCCCATTTACGGTTGGAATAACGAAGAACTGAGGACTGCCCAACAAGAAGACTTGGATATTGAACCCATTCTTGCGTGGAAGGAACACCAAGAGAAACCAGAATGGGGTGACATCTCCGATAGAAGTCCAACTCTTAAAGCGTATTGGGCACAATGGGACTCACTTCATGTACAAGAAGGAGTACTAAGACGAAAGTGGGAATCCACAGACGGCAAATCTTATGTGATGCAGCTAGTCGTACCTCGTTCCAAGGTTAAAGATGTTCTTCAAGAGATGCATGAGGGAGCTTCCGGAGGACATTTGGGGGTGAATAAGACACTGGAAAAGGTAAGGCAGCGATTTTACTGGCTACATGCAAGAGAAGATGTCGAAAAATGGTGCCGAAAATGTGATACTTGTGCTGCAAGCAAGGGACCAGGCAGAAAAGTCCAGAGTAGAATGCAGCAGTATAATGTGGGCACGCCTTTTGAGAGGATTGCAATAGACGTTGCAGGCCCTTTTCCAGAAACCGAAAACGGAAACCGATACATTCTGGTAGTAATGGACTACTTCAGCAAGTGGCCTGAGGCATTTGCCATCCCAAACCAGGAAACCAAAACAGTCGCGGATCAGATTGTTTTCAACTGGGTAAGCAGGTTTGGTGTACCTATGGAACTCCATTCAGATCAAGGGAGGAACTTCGAGTCCAAAATTTTTCAGGAAGTTTGTACACTCCTTGGCATTAAAAAGACGAGGACAACACCGCTTCACCCACAATCTGATGGGATGGTTGAACGATTCAACCGGACCCTTAAAGAACACCTTTCCAAAGTTGTAAGCGACAACCAACGAGACTGGGATCGGCATATTCCATTATTCTTGATGGCCTATCGAAGTGCGGTACATAGCTCAACAGGACATACACCATCAGAAATCCTGCTCGGGACCACAATACGACTACCAAGCGAAATCAAATTTGGATGTTATACAAGTGAGCCACAAGGAATTGACGACTACGTGGACAACCTCAAAGAAAAGCTAGTTGACATTCACGAAAGGACGAGGGCAAATATAAAGCTATCGAGTGATCGGATGAAAACAAGATACGACGCAAAAGCCACAACGACTGGATTCCAAGTGGGAGACCTTGTGTGGTTTTATAATCCCCACCGTCGGAAGGGACTCTCACCGAAGCTTCAACAAAATTGGGAAGGCCCTTATACTGTCGTAGCACGAATAAACGATGTCGTCTACCGCATTCAGAGAGTATTAAGAGGCAAACTAAAAGTAGTTCACAGCGACCGTTTACATCATTATAATGGTGATGGAAGTGATGGATTTGCTCGGGACGATCAATCCTAAGAGGGGGGCAGTGTAATAACTTTCCATATTTGAACTATAACGACTCCGAAATGCAAACAAACGGACACAATAAAGCTTACGGTCGCAGTGCAAACATACCCTTATTAGCTATAATTATAGCAACTCTCAAACGAAGGAAGCGCCACCTGCCGGATTATAGCAGATTTACCAGCTGTCAAATAAAAGCTTTTGGAAGGGAAATTATTGGGAAATTTCCCCTACGGAAAGCTCTGGAAGCAGAGACCAGAACGTTCTCCTTATTTCCAGAGTTTGGAAAAGAAGTATAAAAGGCACATGTTTGAACGGCAGCGACACAGTTTGTTTTTAATCGTGAATGAATAAAGTTGGTTGTAATAAAAGTGAAAAGTAAAGTTTGTGAATTAATTCAGTGGTGAATAATAAATCGTTTTGTTTGTAGTAAGAAAAGTAAAGTGTTTTATTTTGCGAAATAAATAAGTGGACGCTTTGAATAAAGTAAATAAGTTTTATTAACGAACCTGAGAAAATATTACAATATATAAATCTGTATTCAGCACTTCTTAGTAAGAATTAAACAGTTAACTCATCGCTTTCTCCGATGCAGCCGACGTAAAATCTTATTTTTTGTCTTCACTGCAAACCTTACCAAGAACTTGTTGCCTATCGCATGCATAAATTTCAGTCGCCCTGAAGCCAGATATTAAATTTTCCATCGCCTTATCGTTCTCATTTAAGCTGTCACAAACTTTTTTAAAGCCTATGAAATACTTCTTTTTGCACTGTTTTGTTTCTCGGGTTCGTCAGCTTATAAGTTGTCAAGATCTTCTACCATAATATTTTTAAAGGTCGAAAGAAGGCCACATCTAGTGGTTATGCTATATGAGTGCGATTGGGGGGAAGACAAATAAACTTTATATAATTTTCTTCAGCTAGTTTCTGAGAAATGGCTGGCAAGATTGTCACCAATGATTACTTTTGGACCAGTTAACTTTCGGGAGATATATAGTTTGGAACCAATCGGAAAACACCAATTCCAATTTTGTTTTATTGAACATTTCTATTTACAATATTGGCTTAAAAGATAATTTATAACTATAAGATACACTACTCAACAATATTAAAGGAACAAATTTGTTTTCAATTTTTGTTAGCGTTTTTTGAAGAGCTGTATCTTTGTGACGAGTGGTCGTATTGAGTTGAAATAAAAAGCATTTTACAGCTTTATGTTTTTTGTTTCGAGATTTGTTTGCAAACAAATTTTTTTGAAGTACCGTTATTGCGTTATTGCAAAAAATGAGACGAGACAACTAAATTATTTTTTTTTTATTTTTTTTGAATGTCCTCATTTCTATGGATAATTTTTTTTGAGTCAATTAAATGTCATGATCAGATACCTTGTTTATTCAGCTTCAATTCAGTTTTTTTGTTGTTGTCGTACGATTTTTTTTGACATGGTTTATCTGACTTTGAATGAAAAAAGATACTTTTAGCCTTGATTACCAATATCTCAGCAAATAATGACGTTATAAAAAATTCAAAGACAGTTTTGGAAATTTGAAAAAGCGTTTTACAAGATTTTTTTATGATTTTGTAGAAATTATTTTTTTTTACCATTCACCGTTAGTTTAAAAAAAGTACTAAAAACTGACGTTTTGTGGTCTTTTCGTAAATCTTTTTTTTTCGTTGCAAATATTGATTGCATGGCTTGCGTTGGTATGCAAATTTATAGACTTTTAAATCATCAATATTCTTGTAAATTTTCAAATTGATTCATCGAACAGTTTTTCCTCACCAAAACTTCAAAGTCTTACAAACCAGGTAAAGGAACAAATTGTGTTATTCCTAAACAGTGCGTAGTCGTCATCAAAATGACAAGAAAAATGTAATTCCAGTGGATTTTTTTCACAGTTTTGCATTAGTTAGATATTTTTTTGAATTGAAATGAAATAAAAAGTACATTTTTCCAAAAAAAAAAAAAATAATTTCAAAAATTTTTCAAACAAAAAAACTTGATTTTTTTTTTAATTTTGTTTTTGGAAAAATGTACTTTTTATTTCATTTAAATTCAAAAAAATATCTAACTAATGCAAAACTGTGAAAAAAATCCACTGGAATTACATTTTTCTTGTCATTTTGATGACGACTACGCACTGTTTAGGAATAACACAATTTGTTCCTTTAAGCATAGTTTACAGTTCCGATGCGAAAAAAAAATCAAAATTTTCAAAACGATTTTCTACCTATTCTACGCACCAAGTTGAATAATATTCAAGGCGAAAAACGTTTGCTTTTGCCTAAACCACCCATTGAGTCATTAATTTACCCTTAATTGACAAGCTATAGGCCTAAAAATGGAAAATAATTATTTTTGGATGCGAAAACCATTTGCATGCAAATAATGCCTTGAGGTGAATATATTTTTTTTTTTCGGAAGTATAAACCGACCATCAAAAAAAAAAATATTTTATTCACCACACTTTTTTTCGCATGCAAATCAATTGCCGGTCCATTGTTTTGCATGACATTCCATGACAGCATAGTTAATAAATAATTTCTACAAAATCATAAAAAAATCTTGTAAAACGCTATTTCAAATTTCCAAAACTGTCTTTGAATTTTTTATAAAGTCATTATTTGCTGAGATATTGGTAATCAAGGCTAAAAGTATCTTTTTTCATTCAAAGTCAGATAAACCATGTCAAAAAAAATCGTACGACAACAAAAAAACTGAATTGAAGCTGAATAAACAAGGTATCTGATCATGACATTTAATTGACTCAAAAAAAATTATCCATAGAAATGAGGACATTAAAAAAAAATAAAAAAAAATAATTTAGTTGTCTCGTCTCATTTTTTGCAATAACGCAATAACGGTACTTCAAAAAAATTTGTTCGCAAACAAATCTCGAAACAAAAAACATAAAGCTGTAAAATGCTTTTTATTTCAACTCAATACGACCACTCGTCACAAAGATACAGCTCTTCAAAAAACGCTAACAAAAATTGAAAACAAATTTGTTCCTTTAATATTGTTGAGTAGTGTACAATGATAAATAATAAGAGTTTGTTGGCACATAAGGGGCCTAACGCTATACATTGATTCAATATAAAATACAAATTAGATTTATAAAAAAAAACAAAATTAACATAAAAGTCAGCTTGACTTTGTCGTCCTCGGGTTGTTTAATCCCAGTTGTCCAGTGGCGGTATATTCATTTAGGGTGGGGGGTAGAGTTGGTGTTTAGCCACGATAATGTGCTGACCCTGGGTCAGAGTAGAAGGGTACTACTTCATCGGTAGTTGTTGCAGTTATATCCAGGATTTCCATAGCGCTTATGTACCTTGGTGCTGGATGTCGTTGTTGGTTTGTCATCCTTCTCATCAGTTGATTAGGGTGGTTGGCGATGTTTCTAATCATCTTGTCGGCAGATAGCAATAAATACTTGTCCAGGGGGACTACCTTAGCCTCATAGTAGGGTTGCTCGTTCTTGAAATGCTTACGCCGCTGACGATCGAAGTAAGGCCCAGTGCAGATCCTCAGGATTTTCCTCTCGAATATTTGTAGTTCCTTCATAGCCGTTTTGGAAATGGTGAACCAAACTGGGAAGCTATAACTGATAACTGGTCTCAGGACTTTCTTATAGATTAAAACTTTTGTCCGTTGGCTTAGCCCAGTTTTCTTCTTCATCAGCGGTTAGAGGCGGTGGAAAGCAAAATTGGCTTTTTTGAGGACAGTTCGTGAGTGTGGGTTGAATCTCACCAGCTCGTTGAAGTTGATGCCTAGGTATTTGGCGCTACGTTTGGCTGCTAATCTAGTTCCGTCTGGGAGTGCTAGTGTGATGCTTCTACAGCTTCCAGTTGAGCGACCAAGCTCCGATTTTGATGAGTTGATCCGCATACCCCATTTGGTGTAAAATTGGACAGTTTGCGGGAATGTGCCTCGACTTCTCGGACAGCTATCAATGGAGAGAATGATAAGCAATATGTAAGTGAGTCATCATCAAAAAGAAGGTTCTCGCATTCACTTGAAATTGGTTGGTCAGAGGTCATGATGTTATAAAGAAGTGGTCCAAGTTTCGACCCTTGGGCAACTTCAGCCCTGATGCTCTTCACTGTCGATTTGCAGGTTTCCAGTTGCACGAAAAAGTTCCTGGAAGAAAGAAAAGAAAATATAAGGGCTTCAATCCATACACTATCGAATACTTTCTCGACATCCAGGAAGCATCCGACAGTAACTTGATTGCTGTTTAAGGCTGTGGTGATGTCGTGATGAAACGTCAGGAGTGGATGCATGGTGGAATGTTTTTCCCGGAAACCGAACTGCATGTCTGGGATGATGTTGTTTTCTCTGCAGAACTTCTTGAGCTTCCTGAGTATCAGCTCTTCCAAGAGCTTACTTAGAAATCGGAAAACACTCTGTTGTCAAACCAACCATGCGACCAGGTGGACCACCTTCCAACCATTTGTTATAAACATTTTCGAAAAGGAGGTGGTGTGTATCGATTTGAAACTCCTGTGGCCTGATTAGGGAATACGAAGCGGATCAATTAAGATGGCGAAAATGAGGTTTGCTGTTATTGCTTTAGCTTTCGCCTTTTTCGTTTAACATTCGCCCTATTTTCGAAATCGAAAGCGAATGTGAAATGAGATTTCCGATAAGTTTTTCTTGGCGGATTGGTGCATCGACGGGCGAAAGTGAATGTGTTCATTGATTTCATTAAAATAAATCAAAATGTGATGTAATTGTTGCTTTGTTTTATAAAATAAAACTACAGAAAGAATTATAATTTATTTTTTGTATAATAAACGTAAAACAGCAACACACGAACCAGCAACAACTTTCAGGGCTCATTGAATTTTTCAGGGAACATGAAGGGATAGCCAAAGGAGCACTCAATGCACCTTAATAGGAAACCTTTTATTAAAAAGCAGAAACAGCTTATTGAACCTATTTTTTTATAGAATAAAGCAAATTTAAGATGAAAACACTTAACACAAAAACACTCACTCTAAGCAAAGGAGATCAAGAGGTGAAGAAGCATTTTTTAATAACTTTCTTGAAAGTTTGAGGAAAATTGTACATCACAGTTTCAGCATATTATATAAACAACATTATGGGTCTATTTTTAATTTAAGTAATACATATTTTAATTTTATTCTAAGCAAATGACAAAAAATTGTAAATAAGTATTTGCTTCTCGCCAAATGATTTTAATTAAAAAAACACAAATATTCTCTGGAAATCAGCTGTCAATTGTCTGGAAATCTTGGAAGTATTATTTACGACTCGCTTCGTATTCGATAATTGCTCAAATCGAAGCGAGTCGAAAAGGAGATATCGAATTGAAAACGATTCGCTTCGTATTCCATAATCAGGCCACTGGGTTTTTTCTAGAGCTCTCGATTTTAGCCGTATACTTAATTACACGTGTATTCGTGTCACGTGTACACGTGTATTAAAAAACTATTTACACGTGTACACGTGTATCATTTAAATACACGTGTAAATAAAAATACACGTGTATTTATAAAAATGGTGCTTCCTTTTCCTAGTTGACCGTTGCACCATGCATTTTATGATTAAATATACACGACTGGGTCACTGGGAGTCTTAGAAAATTTATATTAAACAAATGCAAGTAATTAGGTATGAAGTATTGTAAAATTAATTCGTAACTAGAGTTCAAAAATATTGAGATACTGCCCAGTGATTAAAGTTTTTAATAATTATAAATATGCTTGCAACAAAAAAAATACATATCGTTAGAACAGTTTTTCTTAAAAACTATTATCTTTTATACATAGAAAACAAAATATTAAAATTATTGAAATCGAAGAAAAAGCAATGATTTTTTTTTTTAGAGATAAAATTTGGGATGGGGATACCTTTGATATATAGAAATATTTTCTGTTTTGACTTCAATAACTTAATCAATGCATTTAAACTTCAAGTGGAAGTTGTAGATATTAAAACAAAAACTATATCTGTTTCAAAGGTATCCCCTGGGGGGAAGGATAACCTGTATGTAATTTTTATTACCTTTAGGGAAAAGTTTGGTATTTTGAGTATTTATTTATACCAAACATTTGTGTCTTTAGTCTCGAAAATATAAAATTCCCATTTTTGAAATATTGAAATATTGAGGGCTTGTTTCACATTCTCTAATTAAAGTTTCAATTAAGCTACTTTGACCTTATTCGTCAATTAACAATCTCATTTACGTTTCAAAATATCTGAATACGTCTAACTAGTATTTAAAGTTCTGAGTATTTTAATGGCCACATGTAGTATTGATGAGCAAATTTAAATGGCAATTAAAACATTCAAAGCTGTAAGTGCGACTGTTAAAATAGATAAATGTAATGGTTTGCACTTTAACTAAATGTGTTTGAAACAGAAGAGGACGAATTTGATATTTGTTTGCAAGGTGTGATGTAATTTTAGAGTTAAAATAAAAGGGATATTCACGATCGGAGACAAATAGCTGAGCATTCTTGGAACAAAGTGTCCGTGCACTTATACTTATACTATTAGGTACCTCAAATCTTGACTTCCAGAGTATCTACGAACAAAAAACGCGATGGTTTGAAGGTTGTTTTAAGGTCCTTCATATGCATATCTTTATGCCGGATTTACACGATTGGAAAACTGCCAGTATAATGACAAAAGCAACAACAAAAGAATGGACAATTCCATTCTTTTTCTCATTATACTGGCAGCTTTCCATTCGTGTAAATCCGGCATTACACACAAGTTATGTACCTATATTATAAGTAACCCAAGTCTTAAAATTACCAACAAACAAGAAACAAAAAATCATATTTTCAATGACGTTTGTTAGTGGTCTTGGGACCACTCAGGCATCCGTAGTAACCATATTTATAATCAATGAGTCGTGGTCGTTAAGGTGTGTTGAATTTGAAGTGGTAACCCACACTCATTCAATTTTTAGAAAAAATGAGCTTCTGATGAGTTTTTCTTTGGTAACTGTACCACTGGGACGGAGGTACCTGTTGTTATAACCCTCAACAGGTTTCCGCCAAAAATCTTTTGCGAGCTATGAGTCTTAATTTGATGATTATTTTAAATTATTTTTTGAATATTTTCATCAGTCAAAAATATTTTGTCTAGAAAACTGGAATATTTAGCTATTTGACATATAATTTTTACTTGCGATATAGGTACTATTGGGCAAGTTTTGGGTTCGTGCAAAAATTTTTTTTGAAATAACAATCAAACATGATATTACGATGGTAGAGAACACCAAAAAAGTGGGTGGCACAATTCTGTCTGTCTGTCTGTCTATTCGTCTACAGCCTTAACGGCTCGATCGATTTTCTTCAAACATTGTACATAGTGATTTTTGGTGACTATGCCCACACGTTTTTTTTATTTTATTTTTATAACCAAAAATAACGGTACCTGCCATACATTTTTTGTAGCAATTTAACGTAATAGTATTTTGTTTCTCAAAAACGGCTCGACAACTTTTCTTTAAAAAAATTCAATAAATTTATTTTAGTAAAGGCTTTCTTTGGGTGAAAAACCATTTTTCAAAAATGGTTACTAATGGTACCTCCCAAAGAACCATTTTTTTTAAATTTTGATTTTCTTTAAAACGGTCCAACCAATTTCAATTATTTTTGTATGCAAAAGCTTCCAAGAAATATAAATAGTTTTGCGTACCAAAATTTTAAAAAAAATTTATTTTGGATTTTTTAAAAATGTTTCAAAATTTTGTTTGGAAAATCAAATTTTTCGAAAACGATATGATCGATTTTTTTGACACTCGATATTTAAGAGTTTTTTAGTACTTTCTGAAATGTTTTTAGAAAAAATTTTACATTTATGAAAAATAAATAACGGTACCTTCCATACAAAAGTTAAAAAACCGTAAAGGAAAATATTTGTTTGCTTAAAAACGTCTTCAACGATTTTGATTAAACTTTTTAATGTACTAAAATTAGTAAAATCTACTACCAAAAATTATAAAATTTTACACTGAGCAACTATTAAGAGTACCTGTCATAGAATGTATTTTTTTATTTTGAATTTTCTCGTTATCGGCTAAACGGATTAAGATGAATTTTTGTATACACAAAATTCAGATAAGATCATTGCATATGAAAATTAAAAAAAAGAAAGTTTTTGGATTTTTAAAAAAAGTTTCAAAATTTTTTTTTTTGAAAATTCGATATCTCAAAAACGGGTTTACAAATTTTTTTCAAATTTTGTTTTTATATACACATAAATATATACTTTAGATTTGCATACCAAAATTTGTTCTTAAAAATGTTTTAAGGATTTTATATATAAAAAAATAATTTTTTTCAAAACTGCTCCACCGATTTTAAATTTTTGTTTCCCATACAATCATATTCAATCAAGAATTAAGATGGCATTCTTTTTTTCCACCTCAAACAGTTGTTTAAGCCAATTTAAATGTCGTATTTCATGCTTCTCTACATTTTTCTCTCATATTTTCAATGTTTTTATATGCAATCTTCTTAAATAGAGGATCTGGCCTTTCGTTGAGCATCCGCTTCGGCATTTATTTGCATCTTCAACGATTTGCGAAGCTCGATTTTATCCCAGGTGTCTTGGGATATCCAAGAGTCTCTAACTCTCGACTGCTTGGGTACAGTTACGGATCCAGCAAACACAAAAAAATACTTTTTATATCACCCCACATCTCATCAATTGTTGAATGTTGTATTCCGTTTAATGACGAAGTTCTGTCGTTAAGGTTGGTGACATAGTTACGACATATGTTGGGATCACTTAAAGCATTTGTATTGAACTTCGAATTCCTTGCTGCACCCTGTGATTGACGTTGTACAGCTGCAGTTCGTAGCTTAGGACTCATGAGAACCAAATGGTGGTCGCTTCCCATGTCGGCATTTCTAATGCTTCGAACATCGCACATTGACTTCCTCCATCGCTGCTGAAACATGATGTGGTCAATTTGGTTATGACCAAAACCACTGAGTCCATTTTGTTTACTTTTTTTACTAGGTATTTAAAAACTTTCTTCAAATCGCTTGGAATTTTGTTTCTTTTTTAAATTTATCTGACAACTTAAAATCGATACTCGCTCGAAAGTCGAAAATTTTAAATAAAAAATTTGGCATAACTTACATTCGATTCTAATTTAATACGTAGTACGAACTGAAAGTAGAATCGGAAATAGGTTTCGAGTAGAATTGAAAGTAGAATCGAATTACATAGTTGGCCCCCTGTACTATTTTTTTTTCTTTTGGCCCAACCTAAACGCTCTAGCGCTTTGAAGCTTCTTATGCCAAGTACACTGTATTCGTCATTGTACTGTTAATTACACTACTTGTTATAAATTTATTATTGATACATTTTGAAAGGCTGTCTCTTGGAAACTCTAAGGTCTACAGAGATGATTATGAGCTCAAATTGAAGCAAATTTAATAAATAAGATGAGTGGAAGTGATTAATAAAATCTTTTCTTCGGCTTTTTTGGTCACTGTGTTTTTGGCAATGAAACAAAAGTTACATATGCTTTCCCGACGTTTCGGCAGGGGTTGCTGCCTTCCTCAGGGGAACTTTATTTATACAAAAAATACATTTGTTACAATTTAGAAAGCAATAACAATTAAAACAATAAGAAATACACTCACTATTTAGAAGTTAAATATTAAGATTGACAATGATTATTTAATCATTAAAAGAAAATAAATTGCACTTCAAATGAAGTTGAGTCTATTTAAAACAAAGAAACTTTAGAAATGATATTTACCAAGATGAGACGAGAGCGCAATAGACAGCAGAGATGTTTTGTGTGTCTTGTTTTCTGTTCATGTTGTTGTTGTTAATAATTATATGTAATGTTTCAAGAGTGTAACGTTTTCACACATGTTTCTCTGTCTGTGTCCGGCGCTCGAAGTCGAAAACTTGGATTATATATAAGAACAACAGTAAAAAATCAGAAGTGCCGGATCTGACGCAAGGTCTACCCCCTATAAAACTATACAACGTAACTGGACTATATTAAAAATCTTATAATTTTTTTTGAAATTTTGAATCAATATGCATTATGCATTCAATCAATGACGGCAGACCGTAAATTAATTCAACATTTAAAAAGTACTTACTTGAGAGTCTGCGAAGATTAAAAAACGATTGCAAGCCTTTCATTTCCACACTTGTAAATAAAAGTAATAGTCAAGTTATTTTTATCAACATTTCTTCTCCACGTTTATTCCAATGAAAAAAGCAGGCCACTGTCATTATCATTATTTAAGTAATCCACCAGAGCTGTGCTTTGAGTGGATTTTATTTTGTATAAATATTGGAATTATTTTTGTTCTTCTATTTCAATTCAACAACACATATTGGAGACACTTGAGAAGACACACAATTTTGTGGAACATAATATTCTCTTCGTTTTTTTTATTTTTATTTATTTAATTTTATTTTTAGTTTAATTTTCTTCTCCTTTAGGCTTAAATAATTGAATTTACTTTCGTTTGTTCATATTTTTTGTTTGATTACAATAAAAAAAAGGAATTGATTTTGTTGCAGCATTTTGTTTGTTGTTGTGATTGTTTTTTTTTTTTTTTCTTTTTCTTTGCATTATTTGTAAGCAATGTTAAATGAAAAGAAATTAAATTAAATGATAATTATTGTAATTGTAATAGCAATAATAATAAAAATAATAGTTATAATTAAACATCAATAACAAAAGTGTTAGCTAAAATTTATCCTGAAATATAAACAAATTATTGGTTGCTGCAACAGCTATTATATTTTCTAGTGGATGCCATGCTGTGTGTAATATTTTCTTATTGAAATCCAAGCAATCTACGCTGATTTCGTCCTTTTTTCGTTTACCACCAGTGCAAACTTTACGGGGTTTTAGCACGGTTTTTGGTTTAATTATATCCCTAGATGCTTCAAGTGTTACATCTTTTTTAGTGGTGCGATCGAAAACACGGAAGAAATTATTGTAACTTCCAGTCATAATCGACGTGTCATTACCGTTCCAGCAGCACTCGAATTTATCAAAAATGCAATCATTCTCATAGAGGGAGCATAATTTTGCCCGTAGATATTCATGAACCTAAAAATAAATATAGATAAGTTATATATTTTACAACACATCGATACACGAATCATATTTTTTTTTTTTCGTTTTTATCTTACGCACTAACAATAAGACAAAACCTGATTATGTCAATGTTTTTTAGGCAATGATTATCCATGTTAACGTTTACGGTTAACTTTTAAAAGATTACATCGGCATGATTTTTGACATATCGGGTTTTTATTTATACCATTGGTTTTTAAAAACACATTTTAACATTACAAATGTTGAAGCTAATATGCAAAATGTACATAAAAATTTCAAAAGTGTGAGACCGCTTGTATGCGCAAAGATGGTGGTCTTTGCTGTTTTTGTATTTTGTGCTCTACTCTAGTCATGCATGCTTCGTTAATGAGTCTAAGTTAATCAACGACTAATATGGCTGAAATAATGATATACGAGATCAAAAGATAATTGACAAGTTATGCCGACAGGTAAGACACACCTGCAAAGAATTATAAAAATATTAAAAAGTGAAAGATCAGTGGAAGGGAGAAAAGTGGTAAGGATGTGAGGAACAATGGTGTGCTTAAAATTGAAACGTGTGATTGTAAAATTGAATGTTATAAAGGGTGACTCATTTAAAACTTTTCTTTTATTTTAAATAAAAAATCAAATGGAATTGGGTTGTGGGATGAATTTTGACTTCATATAACCCTTAAGAACAGAAATCCAAAGGTATGATTCAAAGGACTGCTTTCCAATTTCATCGTTTGGTTTCCTCAGTGTGTGAATATAATGTATTACAGGGTGTCCCGTAATGAGTGGATAATACTGCAACTGGTGATAACATGCCTTATGACTGCTCAGAACAAAAATATAAAAAAAATATTTTTCTTGTGGTCTCCATGGTATAATTTATTTTCGAAAAATGTTAAAAAATTCAGGATCTCCTAAAATACCTAATTACAACGGCCACCCATAAAGGATTCTTATTATTTTTGTATTTTTATAATATTCCTGAATCACCGTTGTAAATAATGGGTAGTAAATTTTAACACCAGCTGATGCATTTTTTGTGTTATAATTTTTTTAAATTATTTTTTTATTAAAAAATAATTCAATATTTTTTTTCACCAAAGTTTGAAAAATAATAAAGGGAAAAAAATGTATGAGAACATAGGTGGCAAATTTGATACAAATTGGCCTGTTTAATGTACTTTCCAAAATGGTATAACACATGTTTGTGTCTACAACCATAACCAAAAATTGACATTTAATCTACTAAAGTAGTTTTTTAACATTTAATCAGATGCAATTAAGTTACTAAATTAAGTAAACACTACGACGACCAATGAATGACTCATATTGTTTTTTTAAATTTTTTTTGCATTTAAAAATAACCGTTCTTAAATAAAGGCAGTAACATTTAACACTAGTTGCTGGATTTTTTTTTAAATAATTTTTTAATAAAAAAATGATTAAATATTTATTTTCATCAAAGTTTGATGACAACAAAAATTGAGTTGTAAGGAAAAGTCAATAGATATACCAGTGCCACTGTTATGTCTGCTAAATTCACTAACTAAAATAATAGTATAAACTTTCAAAAAGGTTTTGATTTAGGTATGGGAAATGCGATAAATAAAAACAACAGTATTAAAAATTATGATTTATTTGTATTTTTAAATAAATTTATATCAAGTAGTGTTCAAACTGTCCCCCATTCACTGTGATACAGGCTCTGCATCTTCTAATGAAGGACCTCTCAATAAAACGAGCATATTGGCACTCATTTATTTTCATCACAGCGTCTTGAACACGACGACGCAGTTCCGTAATGGATGTAATTGGTTTAGTATACCTAAACCATTTCTTTCAGGCACCCCCAGTTGAAAAAGTCCAAAGGATTTAGGTCTGGCGAACGTGGTGGCCACAAAATTGGGCCCAGATACGTGCGATTCAAGTACCTCCTTACATTTACAGCATAATGAGCAGGATATCCATCGTTTTGAACCCACATTGAATTCCTTAGCTCCTCGGGCACTTCTTGCAATAGAGTTGGCAAATTAGTTTGCAAGAAATTAAGATAGGCTTCACCATCTAAGTTGCCTGGTAATTCAAAAGGGTCTATAATTTGTCCATTCAGGATACCTGCCCAGTAATTGATTTTGAATTGGTACTGCGATCTGTCCTCGCGCATTAAATTTGGATTTTCCAGTTGCCAGCTATGTAAATTATGGATATTGAAATATCCATCCCTTTTAAGAGACGACTCATGACAATATTTGCAAATAATACTTTTTTATGCATTTTAATGCCTATTTTATTACAAGTCAATTTTAATTTGAGAAAGTGTTCTCTAGTAGATTAAAAGCCAATTTAATGTGTTATTGCTGTAGATAGAAGCTTGTGATTTACCATTTGGGAAAGAAGATTAAAAGGAGATTTTTTTAACATTGTTTGCCACGAAAGTTTTCAGTTTTTTGTCTTTTTTATTAACTTACAAACTTTGATGAAAATAAATATTTAATCATTTTTTTTATTAAAAAATTAATTAAAAAAATTATTAAAAAAAAATCCAGCAACTAGTGTTAAATATTACTGCCTTTATTTAAGAACGGTTATTTTTAAATGCAATACAAATTGAAAAAACAATATGAGTTATTCATTGGTCGTCGTAGTGTTTACTTAATTTAGTAACTTAATTTCATCTGATAAAATGTTAAAAAACTACTTTAGTAGATTAAATGCCAATTTTATTGGTTATTGTTGTAAACGCAAACATGTGTTATACCACTTACAAAGTACATTAAACAGGCCAATTTTTATCAAATTTGCCACCTATGTTCTCATACATTTTTTTTTCCTCTATTATTTTTCAAACTTTGGTGAAAAAAAAATATTGAATAATTTTTGAATAAAAAAATAATTTTAAAAAATTATAACACAAAAAGTGCATCAGCTGGTGTTAAAATTTACTACCCATCATTTAGAATGGTTATTCAAGAATATTATAAAAATACAAAAATAATAAGAATCCTTTATGGGTGGCCGTTGTAATTAGGTATCTTAGGAGACCTTGAATTTTTTAACATTTTTCGAAAATAAATTATACCATGGAGACCACAAGAAAATATTTTTTTATATTTTTTTCTGAGCAGTCATAAGGCCTGCTATCACCAGTTGCAGTATTATCCACTCATTACGGGACACCCTGTATAAATAGAGAATTCCATTATAGACCATTTTACTTATATACTTAAGACGTCTATAAATTTACATAACATTACATTACATATAAGGCCATCGTTGCAGATGCGTTTGAACTCCGGTTAAGTTAAAATCAATTAGAAAAGTGCCAGAATGACTAATTTTGTCTTTGAAAATGAGATTTATTTGTTCATACAGTAATTTGAAAAGAGCTACCTTACTAATAAGTGTAGTATACATGAAAATAACTTGCCAACTATTATAGTACAGCTATCACATAGGACAGAGATTTGATCTAAGAATCTCTTCAAAAGTAATCTCAATTAACAGGAGTATCTCATCATCAATGCATAGAAATATTTTATAAGAAGAACTCTAAAAATGTATTTAAATGCAGATACAATCAGAGAATAGCTGGTCAGTAAAAAAAACAGGACAAATTTTTCAGGATAGAGCATAGAGCTGAACTCCATAATTTGTGAATGATTTATGAAAGCATTCACAAATTATGGAGTTCAGCTTAGATACAGATGATCCAACGGAACAAGTTTTTTATAATAAACAATGTTTGTATTAGCGAAAATCCAAGCTAAATGTAAAAACTCTTTAGGCTATATTGATTTTTGAGTGCAATCATAATTTATTGTTTCTTGTGCATTAGGGTGTTTCATTTTATAGGGCACAAAATAAAATGTAAAATTTTACCTGACTTTGCTCATGCCCCGAGTCTCTCTGACCAAAAAGATATTTTTGCCAAATTTCAAGAAGATTGTAGATTATTTAGAGGTTGCGCATTTTGATCACTTTTTTAAAAGTAGGCAAAAAATACGATTTTTTCATTTTTTGCTGTTTTTAGAGAAAATGTTTTTCCTTTTTTTTTAATAAGAACACAAAAGTCTAGTTCCCATCACCCTTGAAGGTGAGTTGATCTTCAAAAAAAAAATAAAAAAAAAAATAGTTGTGTCAGTTAGGGTAGGGGCTAGAGGACAGGTGAACCCGATGTAGTCAATTTCCGCAATTTAATCAAAGGAGTTCCCTACCAATAGAGGATAAGCAATGTCTTTTGGCCAAAATTGGATGATATGGATGTGATATGTTACATATTGTTTAGAAAAGACAGCATTGCGTATTACACAGTTATGTAACAAAAGACATTCTACATAAACGATAACTGTAAGATAGGGTTATCTCTCGAGGAGGTGAAGTGAATTGGCCACCAAGATCGTGGGATTTGACCCCATTAAATTTTTCGTGGGTTTTTCTGAAGTTGCAGGTCTATGCTAATAAGCCGCAATAAACTGATGCCCTAAAAGTCAAAATAATTTAGGCCTTCGTTCAAAGTCAGCCTGAACTATGCGTCAAAGGCATTCAAATTTCGACGCCTCGGATCCTTGCCATAGTGCGCAGCCGTATCAGATATTTTGAACAATATCATATTCCGTATTATACATACATTATAGCATACGTATAGGCTCTTCAAAAAATAATAAGAATTTCGTTAATACCACACCAAAGCTTATGTTATTTCATTTCAAAGTCGACCTGCCCTCTCTTATTGGTAAACCGTGTAGGCATAATGCTTGAAGTTTGAAGGTACAGTTCGAAGGAAGAGAAATTATTTTAAAAAGACTTGTAGGTAGGGATGTCACGAATTAACACAATCTAGTTTAGATTGTACGTGTAAACACACAGCCTGCACAAGATAAAACAAGTGCAAGAGAAGCCCTTGAATACAAAGGACTTCAATATTAGAAAACTCGATAGTTTCAAATAAAAGTGATCAAAATGCGCAACCTCTAAATATTATCCAATCTTCTTGAAATTTGGTATACATATCTTTGACATCACTTAGACCCGGGGCGTGAGCAAAGTCAGCCAAAAATCACACCTTTGGAAAAATGAAACACCCTATTGTGCATTGAATTTAAAAATTATTTAAAAAAAAAAAAAAATTGTTAACAAATAAATTTATTTTTATATCATCATCATCGTGTCCTATAACCCCGGCTAGGGCATTGGGCGTCAACAAAACGTCTCCATCCTTCACTGTCTACGGCAAGGATTTTTTAACTGTGGCCACGTCTTTCTTTGGGATTCTGCTTCTGCTAAGACAGTTGATTTCTATGTTGTTCTTGGTCTTCCAACCCACCGTGTACCCTAAGAATTTCATTCAAAGGACTGCTTTGCAATTTCATCGTTTGGTTTCCTTAGTGTGTGACCAATCCAACGCCATTTACGCTTTCTTATGTCCTCGTCCAGCCGCTCTTGACTGCCACAATTCTTCGTTTGATATTATTTGTGGCCAGCGAATCTTTATGATGTGGCGAAGACAGCGAATCACAAAAGCCTGCAATTTCCTCGAAATGGTAGACGTTTCCAGGTTTCGCAAGCATATAACAGCACGAATTTGACGTTGGATTCGAAGAATCTCAGCTTAGTGCGCAAGGAGATTTGACTAGATTTGAAGGCAGCACCAGCTTTTTTATTCTACTTTTAACGTCCAGATCCGTACCACCGTTTGCAAAAACGGTTTAACTACTAAGGTATTTAAACTGTTCGACTTCTTCCACTGGCGTTGTGCATTATTTTTGTCTTTTTGCTTGTTTATTCTTAGACTACTCGACTCTCCCTTCACTTGCAGTGTTTGGCACATTCCGTCCAACCCACAGATATTATTTGCCAGTAGACATATGTGATGGGCATAGTCTAAATGACTGAGCCTTTCGAACGGTCTCCATTCAATGCCCTGTCGCTCAGCTGTACCAATACTGGCCGTCAATACGTCGTCCATCGCCAGCAGGAAGAGAAATTGGCGATAGAACATCCCCTTGTCTCACACCCTGTTGCACTACGAAGGAGTCGAATAGCTACCCATTGTGTAAAACAAAATACCTTGCGTTGTTGTAGGACTCTTTAATAATAGCTTCGTTTTATTATCACCGGGTCTGGGTGGGGGTTATCTTGTAAAATGTATTACAAAAACAACATGGAATCCAGGTTTCTATCGAGATTAATTTCAATAACCCAGATACAGGTTTTCACTCTGCCGCCGAACGCGCCCAAATATTTGACGTTTAACGGACAGTTGATTCAATTACACAGCATTTAACCAAATTAATAAAAAGGTCGTTCATGCAAACTTTTGCGTAAACTTATCATTTTACACAATTTTGTAAACTTACGACGTTGCATGAATACCCTTAATAATGTAATTTAAAAAGTACAAAAGTGCCATTCTGGCAGACGACATTAATATGTCATGTCGTTATTTATTATTCAATAGTTTATAAATAACGAATTGTATACTTGAAAACCTAAATCGAAGAATAAACACTAGGTGCAAAATTATAGACAGCCTATTTTAAGGGACTTAGCGTGACACTAGTTAACAATTGTTTAACTTTAATTCAGTTCTCTAACTTTTCCTGAATTATAGACACATGCTAGTTAGTGTCAATGACAGTTTGTGCGACGTCATTTGAGCTAGTGTGATACTAAAAAAATTAAAGTGAGACTTTGGTGATTTTAACTTTAATGCAAGTGTTTAAACATAAAGTTGGTTTGACATCGTCTTTAATTTAAGAAAACTCCATTTTCACCTAGTGTTACACTAAAACTTTTGTAGTATCGTGTTAACTTCACTATAATTTTGCGCCTATCCATCTATCTATCTACTAAAAACAGTTAAAAATAATCGATTTATCAGATGTCACTTCCTGAGAAATTTTATAAGGAAATTTTAGTGGCGTGACAGTAAACACAGGCATAACCATTTTGAAAAATATTTTTAGTGAGAAATTTTAGTGTCGTTTAAGTATGAACAGGCATCACTGTTTTGAAGAAAGCTTGCCCATAAGCCCTGTACTGACAATTTCATTGTTGGACAGGGAATAGTAAATAGGAAGAACCGAACAACAATTAAATTTATTTAAGTAATGCGTGAATAGCAACAATGGGCCAGCGGACACGAGATGATTTATTTCGGGTGGAAAATCGGTTTCATACCATACTGCAAGCGCACACGGGATGAATTATTCTGGTAGAAAAAATGTATACATGTACCTATTTTTACTGTGTTAGTATTTTTCATAGACCTCAAAATGAGAGACTTGTGTGTGTATTCGTTTTCTACCTAGTTCTTCCACACTTCCACTCAAGACATAGTAGAGTTTTCATTACGTTTCGTTCCGCACACTTCGCTTCCCTCTCTTAAAAACTTGGTGTTCTGGCGGAAGAATTCATCTCGTGTGCGCTGGCCCAATAGGTTTACATCTTGACATTGACTTCAGGCATATTATGTTTACTCACCAAATTGTACCTGAAATCACTGTATTAACAGAATAATTTGCAATATAATTGAAAACCGCTGTCCACATAATCGCAGTTATGTACGTCTGTTCGTGAGAAACTTTTCTAACTAAAATTGCAGTTCTGCCAACTATATCATAACGCATTTAGCCACGTCAATGTGTTGTGTTAGTCCAGTTGTCGTCTTTCCCTCTCGTATGTCTGCCTACCTACCTGTGCCTACGTGCAGCCCCGGATCTATTGGGGGGCAAACCGGGGCCTGCGCACCGGGCGGCAGCTTACAGGGGCGCCAAATCTGACTGAAAATACTTAGAATTTTGACGCTAAATGAAATGAAATGAATTGAGATGCGGCAATGGAATATCAAATTGTATTTCTCCGTCAACCATTAGCAGATTTTCTATCATTATTTCTCCATTTAATTGTTAAAAGTTTTTCAGATGTTTTTTAACAATAGTTTTTTGCATTGTATGTAAGTGTATTTTTACAAAACTTCCCCTCCTCCCTTAACTGTAGGAGATAGATTCTACTTCTTCAATAATAAAATATTTGAACTGTGTCTCTCTACAAGCGTGCGTCGCACCACGCCCCGCCGCACAAATCCTAGTCTTGCCTAAAGAATTATTTGCTGGATACTGACAACTCTATTACACTGTATTTTAGATCTTTTTTAATTCACAAACAAATCTAAATACCCACAAAAATTTAGGAATTCAGGTGCTCTAAAAAAAACTGCTTAGTAAAAATGTTTTCGTTCAGACGAACAAAAAGTGAGATAAACGCTGAAAACCATTTTTTACAATTTTCGACCACAATTTTTCATGATGTAGATAATTTTTGAAAACAAAAAATTGAAAAGATATTTTAGCTTACAAAATCAAATAAAAAAAGTTACTCTCCGAGAAAATTGGATTTACCTTTTTCAACACCCTTTTTCAAAATGGCTGATAACACAAAAGTTCCCACCAGCTAGAGACTGCTCTGACGCGTATCGAAGAACCAGCCAATCTGAAATTACTTGCATTTTGACGTTGCTTAGCTCTCGTACTATTAAGGTTTGAAATTGTATGTGTCAAGTGCATTGAAATCGTTCAAGGAACAAAGTTATAATATGTTAACATTTCTTGAAAAATCCTGTTGTGAAATATTTTTTTGTGTTACAATTTTTCCGCTGAGTAAAATTCATTGCAATCTCTTAAGAAAGAACGAAGTTGCAAAACGTTGAAATATTTTAGAAACATACTATATATTTTGAAAATATTTTATTCTGCTATAACTCTGTCTCAGCTATCACTTCTGTCAATTTCATTGAAATCGCTCAAGGAACAACAAAGTCCCGAGGATTTAAAAACTTTTTTCGGAACTTTGTGCTTCGATGCTATATTTTGCTTAACATTGGCTTTTCGAAATTGTGTCCTGTCGTAAATTAACATTTTTCTTCCTTTTCGGTTCAGGGAATGGATCTTCAATAGTTGTCCCATGATAAATTCGGGAACGAACCATATTTTACAGATCCTTGCAGATTTGACTCGAATGAAAACGAATTTTATTAGGAACCAAAAAATAAGATTCGTGATCGAATCAAAAATAAAATTTTATTGAATTGTTCACGACAGAACGAATCATATTTTAACGTTCTACGAACCTTGGTTTTGTATCGTCTTTGTTTAGGCATTGTTAATTTTTGTATCTATAGTTATAAGTTGCTGAATAGGTATGGGCTGCACAAGCAATTGTATTCTCCCAATGACAAAAAATCCAACCAAGCAGATATGTGTTTTTTTTTTCATTTTTATCAAAAACGGAAAGGGCGCCAAAATCAAGTTTTGCCCCGGTTCAGAAAAATCGTAGATCCGGGGCTGCCTACGTGCTGTAACTCTCGCATCGATAAAATTGGTCGAGAAACGTTGAAAAATGGAACAAAACTCATAAATTTGTTTCAACTTTCATCGTTTCTCGACTGGTTTTGTCGATGCGAGAATTACAGAACGAAACCACTGTTCACATTTTGTTTGTCCATCCCCCTTACATCCGATTTCATATACAAAGTTGTGTTGTTGATCTATGTCAATTGGTGTTTTTGTATTGGCAGAGTTTTTTTAATGTGCAATTTGCTCTATATGCAAATGTTACATTGTCCCTTTTGATCGTCTGATGAAGTTGTTGATGATGAGTAAGCTTAGAATGAAGGGGATTCTGAAGAATGTTTTGGCGTTACCATCTTTGTATTCTGTTGCTGTTTTTTTATTTCTCTGATTTATTTTTTCGTGTATTAGCTCATTTATTATTTTGTTAGGGAAATTTGTTTTTTTACCTACTTCATAGTATAATAATTAGAAAATCCTTAAATCCTTATTAGAGATAGGAAAAAACTTTTAGGGCCTGTTTCACATTCTCTGAGTAAAGCTCTGATTAGTTATTCGACACATAAATTCTGAGGCAGGGTCATATGTTCACAAATAAAAAAAATGTTTATGAATGTATTACTTAATCAGGTGGGTCATAAGACAATAATTGTGAATTTTTCTTCTGTGGACTTATTACCCTGTGCTTATATTTATGTGTCGGATATCTAATCAGAACTTTATTCAAACATTGTGAAACAAACCCTTAATCAAGTATTTATTTTATATGAGACAGTGAGTGCAAAAGTGGTGTAACCCACTTTTTTATCATATTTTTCATCTAAGCATTCTACCTTTGTTTAAATAGGTACATGTGTATACCTACCTTGATTTGATTGAGCTCAGAATTATAGCTCTAGTTGCCTATAAACCTTTTTTAGCTGTCCAAATCGACGTTTACCACAAACAAACAATTGAAACATTTGTAAAAGAGGGCTGGGGTGGGGCTATTACTTTGTAGAATATTGTTTTTTTTTTAATTCTGAAATTTTTTATCAACTTTTGTATTTTGCAAATCGAAAATCAATCTGACGGGAGAAAATCGATTCTTAAGGTGCCGTCACACCGTGCAAGTAAAGTACTTGCAGCAATTGTTTCAAAAGTTTCGATTTTGAAATATTCGTGCAAGTACTTGCAGAGAGCAGTCACACCAGGCAAGTAAATTGCTTGCTGAAACAACTTTTTACTTGCTTGCAAAACAAACTTGCTGCAAGTACTTTTCAGGTCGTCACACCGAGCAAGCAAGTACTTGCTGAAATTAATTGCTGAAAGTACTTGCTGCAAGTAATTGCTGAAATTACTTGCTGAAATTAGTTTCTGAAAGTACTTGCACGTGTAAACCTGTTTTATGTTACAGCATTTGAATCAACAAAATGCGGCTGATCGAAGATAACATCCTGGCTCCACCTGCCATGAACGATGTCAAGACTATGAACATGTCTAATAAAAATCCAATGGAGCCTGAAAAATCCATGTCTTGTCGGCGACATGTCGAAGAAAACAAACTTTTGAACAAGACATGAACGCTGTTCAAAGCCTGCTATGAGATTTGTCGTTTCACGTGTGTGTGAGTTTTTTTCTGGTTTTCCTTGTATCTTGTATTATTGCAAAAAATAGAAGTAGTGGTGGGAGGGAAATGAAACGACATGACATGAATTGCCCAGCGAGAAAAAATCTGCTGTTTGTTGATTGGATTGTGGTTGCGATGTTGGGCATCTGAATGCCCTGTGGAGTCGGGGTGTAAATAAATTTGGTATGACCCTTTTTTGAAGGTGGTGCTGAAAACACGTACTTTGCAATACTGCTGAGAGACTTTTGAGCAGAGGGAGATGATTTTTTCTGTAATTTTGATCGAAAAACATACGTTCGCTTGCACGCAAGTAAAAAACTTGCTTGCGCAAATCCTGCAAGTGGCAAGTACTTGCGGCAAGTGATTTCAAGTGATTTACTTGCTTGCAAGCGCTTGCAGGACCTAGTCACACCGTGCAAGTATTGCTTGCGCAAGTACTTGCCAGCAAGTAAATCACTTGCAGCAATTAATTGCTTGCAAGTACTTTTTTGGGTCGTCACACCAGGCAAGTTTTACTTGCTGCAAGTACTTGCTCGCAAGTAAATCACTTGCAGCAATTACTTGCTGCAAGTACTTTTCGGGTCGTCACACCAGGCAAGTTTTACTTGCAGCAATCATTTTACTTGCTGCAAGTACTTTACTTGCACGGTGTGACGGCACCTTTAAGGAGTAAACTCCAATAAACTCCAAAAATGCAAAAAAAAACCCTAGCGTTACATTTCCACCAACTTCGGTAGTGGGTTGAAACCGATAACCTGCTGATCCCGGCGCAAGTTAATTTGCTTCCGTCTTCTTAATTGCGTTCCAAGGGCTTATTTGCAAGAATGCTTATAGTGCATAAATGCATCAGTATCTATTTAATATGTGGACTAATTTTAAGTCATGAATGTTAGAAAATATGCAAGTGGTACTGCTTTCAGTGAATAATATATTAACACAAAGTTCTAGGACTAGCTTAAAGTATGCTCATAAGTTCTAGTTTGACAGTAAATAAAATGTGGAATTTACTATTTTGTCGTCGAGAATAATAAGGTCCTATCTTGAATAATATTTGGTCCTATATGCGAAGAGGGCGATTGGAGGAGAAGATTCAATCGTGAACTGTACGAGCTGTACCAAGATGTGGATGTAGTCCAAAGAGCCAAAACACGTCGACTACACTGGCTCGGCCACATCGAGCGAATGGATAACAACGCTCCAGCCAAGAAAATCTTCGAATCCCAGCCCCCAGGTTCGAGACGACCAGGAAGACCCAACCTCCGCTATAGGGACCAGGGCCCTATTTCATAAAAATTGACAGGTGACAATTCTAAAAATTTGTCGCACTTGTCTGACACTTTGTTGGTTCATAAAATATTGACATGTGCATTAATTGTCATTTAAATACTACGACAAATTTGTCATGACAATTTTGTCATTGTCAGATTATAAAAAAAAGTGACAAATTTGTAGTGACAATTTTGTCATTGCAAGATTATGACAAACTTGTCATTGCTTTCACAAAATTATGTAGCTGGGTAATATGAATTTTAACGTCAGAGATCTTGTGACAGTTGTATTGATGATAAATCTAGTTGGTAAAGCTCTAGTCCATATAACGAACAATATACGTACATGCATATATGTATATAAAACAGTATTGTAACATTTTTATTTAAAAAATTATAAATCATTTTTTTCAAAATTCAGCGAAACAATTAATTATAATATAAGAAAATAAATTGATGGAAATAGCAAAACATGCTAAATGTTTTTCCAAGTTGGGCAAATCAAAAAATAACTTCACATTGTTCAGGCAATAAAACTTTTTTTTTCGGATTTTCAAGCTTTTCGGTTCGATATTCTTTTGAGCACCCACAAAAATTTTCTTTTAAGTTTCGATTCTAGCTTATTATCTACATGAAATTCTTTTTGAGTCAATTCATCATTTTCACTCTAAAAATATTACTAAGCTATTAAACTCGTACCTTTCACTTCATTATCAACACTTGACCGAGACTAAATTGGCTGTCACAATTGTCAACCAAATATTGACAAATATGTAAATTGTATATTTTTTCTGTCTCATAAAAAAATTGTCACTACAAACTTGTCAGACAATTCATGACAATTCTTGTACTAATTCGTGACAATCCATTGTCATGACAAGTTTTTTATGAACCTAAAACTTGACAATTGTCGCATATATTCTGACAATTATACAAAATTGTCAAATTGTTTTTGGGACAGAAATTTGACAATTGTCAAGTTGTAAATTAACAAATTGTCACCTGTCACCTGTCGCAATTGTCAATTTTTATGAAACAGGGCCCAGGGCGTCACAGACGCAAGAGCGCCTGGTCTCGACGACTGGAGGGAGCGTGCGAGGTACCGCAATGATGGAAGACCGCAATATCTCAGGCAGAGACCCTTGATGGATCGGGAGCCGGATAAGTAAGTAAGTATCTCGATTAAAAGTCGAGGTTTTGATGCTCGATTCGAATACCGAATAAGAATCATTTGGCATCCTTTGAAATATGTCAGCACCTAAATTAAAGCAGTTCAAGGTCGTATGTAAATAAAAACTTGTTTTGTTTATCTATTTTCTGCCTATATTTGTTGTTTTTTCGTTATTCAATGAAATAATTTTGTTATGTTTTAATAAAATTTTGTTTTAAATTAAATTTATTTTAGGAAAAACATATTTTTTAGATTAATTTTGGGTTTGGACAGAGAACTGCAGCAAGTAGCTCGTTTTACGAGCCGCTCACAGAATTCATTGCTTTACACCGTATTCAGACACATTCATATTCATTTCGAATCTACACTTCCAAGACAATGAATGTTTGAAGCTTCATCAAAAATTATTTCTGTTTCATTCTGTCTACACTGGCGAAACCAAAAAGGAAGCGACAGATGGTTTGTGTTGTGATAAAAAACTGCTCCCTCTTCTTTTTTCATTCTTGTCTCTTTTTTTCTGTTTAGTGCTATGAATTCATTGTAAGTGGAGAGAACATGTTATGTTTTGTGAGCCACTTACAACTTATGAGCCACTCATAAATTTTAGTGCTGTTATGAACCACCTGATTCATTTAATGGTTTGAGTACGAGCCCCATTCAGAGATTCATGAATGCAAGCAAGATAACGATTCGAATTCGATTGTGTAACGTGCAGTGAGCTTTAGGAAAAAATGAATATGATTCACATTCGTTTCATTTCTATGAATGTGAGACTGTCAGAAGGCTCGTATTTTTGCGAATGATTCAGAATTGCGAATGAATGGATTCATGCAGCTCTCTGGTCGCTGAACACGAAAATGAACATGATTTTATTTTTTATAAAGAAGCGTTTTCGAGATATGCCAAAAATCATTTTCTTTGTAGATGTAATATTATATGAAATTGAATACTTAAAAAGAAAGCAAATAATATTGGAATATTGTAACTCGGTTTTGAATTATTCAAATAAGATATTGATGTTAACCGAAATGTAATTGATTAATAAAACTATCTATTTAGCTTAATAAATTTCGATCCAACTAACACAAGGCGTTCATTGTCGGAAGGAGTTAGATCAGACCATTCAAAGAATATATACAGGGGACCAATTATGTAAAACGAGAACGATCGAACGATATTCTTTTGACTATTGATATCCCTATCATATATGTATGTAAAGGGAAAAAAAGCAGCCAGTCAAAACAATATCATTTTACGTAAATTGTCCCAGTTTATATTCATAAGCTTAACCCTTAGCGAGATACCTTTGTGGCGCTGAGACCTTAGCGAGATATACATAAATGTATGCTAGCATCTGAAAAAAAACTTGGAAAAAATAATTTCATTTTCAAGTTCAGCGACCCAAAATTATTCTAGAAAATATCTTTTTTCTTACAACCCAACTATTAGCCAACATTTTATAAACTATTGTTATTTAATTCGTGGAGAAAAATGTATTTACTTTTGGTTTGGTTTCAGTTAAAACTTTAGGGTGAACAAAACCTATTCTTACATTAAAAACTAACATGATTTTCTTTTTCGCCGTATCTCAAATCAATATATTTATCATATACATACGACCTTACAATTATCAGCCGAAAATATATGTATATATATTTAACCCTGAGGCCACACGAGCGAGAAATCACTAGCGAGTTACAAATACATCAAAACTTTTCCTACTCGCTATTCAACTTGCTTTCCTTTTTCGAAGCCAGCTGAGAAGCCAGTAGAGCGGCGAGTGATTTGACAATTAATGTATGTGCCGAACTCGCTAGCGAGTACTCGCTCGTGTGGCCTCCGGGTAAAATACAGAAACGACTACCTTCTAAGATGAGTAATTTAAAGTTTAATATTACTTTGTGAGTACTTACCGGGTATGTTTCAATTGGTTTTGTTTCCATATGCAAATCCCACACTTTAATGCTTAAATAATCTCTTGAGATCATATATCTGCCGGAATTACTTAACTTAACGTCACTAATCGAACTAATTATCTCACTGAAGAAGCTTCGATTGGTTGGATTTTCCGGTTCCTCAAATTGTTTGCTATGCCTATCGCATAACGCCGATGATCGCATATCACATAGACGAATTGTGCCCTTACTACTCGAGTACACGAATACATTGCATTCGGTTGGATGAAATTCAGCAGCCGTTATGACTTCAGTTAATTCCTCCATATTGGTTGGCTTGATATCCACAATATTGAAACTTTGATCGGTTATCTCTAGATTCCATAGATTGATTCTCAAATCATCGGCAGAGAGATACGTCTCTTGATCAGAATTAACAGATATCGAATTAATGTGATAGGTGTGTGCATTGGCGAAGATGCGTCGTGGTGACGCCTCTACCATCAAAGGAATATGCTTAACTGAAGGAACTCGTAAGGCTGTTATACACGTAGGATCTTTAATAAGACCGTTCTCTTCTTTTGTGTTGTAACCCTCAAAGGATTTATCACGTTCAGATACTTTCCAAAGTTTGACGGTTTTATCATTTGTTGATAGCAGGAAATGTGCAGGATTTTTTCTTCGAAGCCATCGAATCTTATTAATTTTTTCTTCGATTTCTAGCGATTTCAGGTAATCGAATTCGGGCTCATGCGATTGAAAAGTTGAATAGACATTATATTCACCACGACGGGGCAATGATGATTTCGATGTCGGGTCTCTCTATATATAAATATTCAGAATTTGACTTTAAAAAATGTATGTTTAACTAACCTGAAAGATAACAACGCGACCTCCTTTGTCGCCAGTGGCAAGCAGCTCACCATCATGGTTGAATTCAACACAGGAGATGATATCAGCATCTGTAACATCATCGTCTAAGGCTCCCTTGATTTGTGAGAAGCACCAAGATGCTTCGCCATTACCTAAAATTAAAAAAAAAATATATGTTTATCGGTTGGTCTGGAATTAGACACAAAGCTTAAGGTTTATTAGGAATTATAATTGTAGTCTGATTTAGGGTACAAAAGATTTTTTTTATGATGTTTGTTCAAAGCACATAATAAAATAAAGTCAAAGAGACAATCCATTAAAAAAATTAAGGATCTATGAGAAAATCCCAAAAATTAAATTTGCAAGTAGTGATTCAATTAATTAAATCGAGATTGCATTATCTTGTCTTTGTCTTTGAATCCAACCCCGTGGGACAACGCAGTAGAGGTGGACAGCGTAAAAGGTGGCGCACGCAAGTGGAAGAGGACCTCAACCTAGAGAAACTGGAGACAGCTACCTAGAAACCGAGCCGGCTGGAAGAAGCTTGTTGGTTGAGGCCCTGGTCCACCCCGGACTGTAGTGCCACCTTAAGTAGGTAAGTAAGTATCTTGTCTTTGGCAGGTACATACAAACAGTGAGAGTCAAAAGTGAGTGAACACCCATATGATTTCTTGAGTTACATCAAATAAACAAACAAAAATTTCATCCAATAGTAAAAATCAAAAGCTTTGAATTCAGTGCAACATTATGTCTGTTCGCGTACTTCCCAAAACTACGAATTCCTACGAATTTAGCCCAAAGTTCTTTCAAAGCTGATATACAAAAATTATATTAGTAGAAATTCGTAGTTTTCGGAAATACACGAACAGACATCTTGCAATCTGGAAGAGACTTTGTTTTTGCTCTTCATTTATTTATGTTATGTGATTGCTGCAGATATACGTATATGTTTCTACAATGAATGTTTTATGGGTATTTTGGTCTGTATGCAAATCACTATATAATTTCTTCACTACTGTCCATGAACAATTCAGCTTTTATGACATTTTCACAAGCCCAATTATAAATTTAACATTTACCTATTCCTTCAAAATAAAACAAGTACACTGAGAAAACTGAACTATGAGTTATTTAAATAGATGCATGTTTGATTATATGTTTAACTTATACAAATAGAATTCGGTTTGAACCTAATTCTAATCTGTTTGAAGGTGAAAATACTATTATTTTAGAGTAAAGTGGGTTTAAGTCAAACTGATTCATGTTTGAATATTTCATTAAAACCTGCAAATATTTTTTATATGTGATTCAAACTAGTTTGACTTTGATTTTTAAAATATATGTTTAATTATTTTTCTTAGTTGAGAGTATTTAACATAAAATGAATATGAACGAGGTTGTTTTAAATATGAACCCACTGAAAATGTTAACAAGAAAACGAGATCGAACAAAATCTTAAATTCAAACTCAGATCAGTTTGAATTGAACTTAAACGAAGTAAAATTTAGGATAAGTTAACCTTGTGATGATGTCATTGTTATTCGTTTTGAGAAGATGAGAGACCAAAACCCAAAATAAAATTTTTGGAACACTTGCAATCTTTAAAGTAGGTTTTTGGTAAGTAATATTTCTTTTATTTTAGATATTGATATGAAAATTAATTCATGTTTTTTCTCCAGAAAAAGAAGAATAGCCTTTCAATAAATGTAGTGGTACAGCTATTTGGGATTATCTTGTGAAATGCTGTCCTTTAAGGCTCACTTGGGTGTTTGAAGTTTTAAGCCAAACATTTGTCAAAAGTAAGTACATACATATCACATAAAGAGCTTATCCTTCTTTAACTTTTATCAAAAAAGGCTAACCATGTAATTTCACATATAGGTGCTCCAATGATGCCCCTTCCACATCAATCAACTGGAATACAAAAATACAATTTAGAAGCTTAATTTCACTAGTTTAAGTGGTTTTATTTTTAACTATAAATTTAATGTTTTTGCTTGGCATGTTCGATTAAAGATTTAAAAATTTTCATAGACTTTTTACTGTTTTCTTGTGTGTTTTGGTCAGATACCTAAATGGAGTAAAAATAAAAAAATAAGTTCGGGTAAGTATTTGCATCTTTATACACATTTAAAACAAAAAACATAGTTAATTTAAACACGAGAATGTTTAAAAAAGTAATATGATTCTATTTGAAATAACATTGAATGAAGTTAATTAAAACAAAGAGAAATATGTTCAAATCAAATAGAAAGCATATTTAATTTAAACAAAAACTCGTTTAAATCCAGTCTACGATGAATAAATACGTTTATGTTAAATTCAAACAGAAATCGGTTCCATGCCAAATCATATGTGTTTGAGTTTGATTCAAACATGAATATATTCAATATTTTTCTCAGTGTAACCATCCACAACAACTTATATTTTCCTTTATTTTATACTTAAAGGGATAATGAAGCTGTAAACGTAAGTGCAAAAGTGCTGTAAATCCTAGTTTACAGTTTGATTGAGGTGTTTCACAAAATTATTTTGGTTGTTGGTTTACAGTTTCATGCAAAATAAAATGCACGACTGGATCGCACGTACTTGCTCTTATGTTCAAGTTGCTTGGAACTTAAGAACTTTTAAAATATGCAAGTCAATATAGAAGAAATATATAAATAATATTTATAAACAAAATAGAAAAATACATAAAAAGCATTTAAATCGTTCCTTAAATTGTATAAACAACTAGTAAAATAGCTTAGCACTCAGCCATTTTATTACTTGAAAAAAATAGGAATATATGCAAAGCAAAAATTTAAAATCGTTGGAGCGGTTTTCTTAAAAACTTAGGTATCTATTTTTTATGCATAAAATTTAAGTTGTATTTTTAAAACAACATTTTGGGACGCCAGTTTTGAGTATTTATACATTTACAAAATTATTTTCAAAAAAATTCATCTACCAGTTTTCAAAATAATGAATTTTCAAAAAAAAAAAAAATAATTTAAAAAGCCAAAATTCACTTTTTCAAAATTTTGATATGCAATGTTATTGACATTTAAAGGAGCTTGTGTATAAAAAATATTATTGATAAAGGTTGAGCCGTTAAGGAGAAAATAGAAAATAAAAAAAACCGTTATATGGCAGGTATCGCAGCAGTTTTTGGAAATTTTTTTGTATACCAAAAAGTACACCATATATACAATAACACACTTATTTTTTTTATCAAAATCGTTGAACCCGTTTTCGAGATACATCAGCTTTCTTTTCGAATGTATGGTAAGTACCATTAATTTTTAGAGCTAAAAAAAATTTAAATTTCCCCTCTGGAGAGTTACAAGAAAAACCTTAAGTTTAAAATTTGAAGAAAATCGCTTCAGTGGTTTAGGCTGTAGGTTGAGGTACAGACAGACGGACAGACAGAATTGTACCACCCACTTAGTTGGTGTTCTCAATCATCGTAATGTCATGTTTGATTGTTATCTCAAAACTTTTTTTGTTTTGCGTGCGAGAAAATAGTGTTACGAATACAAATTTTTGTTTGTATGGTTGGTTTACACTTCAACCCAAAAAAAAATCTTTTTACCTCACAGCATTTTTTGCATGTGAATGGTTTTTGCATCCAAAAATATTTTTTTTTTTATTAGAATTAATAAAGGCTAAACTCAATGGGTGGCTAAGGTCCAGGCAAACATTTTTTGACTGTATATTTTACAAAAATATGCACAGAATAGGTGGAAGTTTGTTTAGAAAATTTTGTTTTTTTTTGCAAACGGAACTGAAAACTATGCTTATAGCTATAATTATTGTCTTAGACAAAAGAGCTGCCTTAGTACAAGAAATTTTCTCTATTTTAAGATGAGACAAGTTGGAGAAAATTGCTTTAACACATTTTGCCAATAATAAAAAGAAGGTTTGGAAAATGTTGAAAATCAGAATTTTGAAAAGCAGAATTTTGAAAGCAAAATTTTGAAAAGCAAAATTTTATAAACCATAATTTTGACCCTACCAGTATTACCTCGAACTATGTATTATAAAATTAGATTATATTATTAAAATCTCAAATTCTATTTTATTACAAATTCAAGACTTGGCAAATGAGAATGTACAATTTACATACATACCTACATTAATATTCCAACCAAAAATGTTTATAGTTCAAATTAGTATTCACTCGCAGGAAAAAATGATAAACAATTATCACAGCAAAAAGGAATTGCAGCGGAAAGCGGGAACAGGTTAAAAATAAATATCGATATTAAACTTTCTTATGTAGAATATATTCATTTTCAATTTACTTATGAGACCAAAAAAAAATCAAACAAACAATGATAAATAGAAGGAGGAAGCATCTATTCAACGGAGATAAACTCGATTGCTACTAGTTTCTGTCTTTAATAAAAAAAAACATTATTTATTTAAGATTGTGTTAAAAATATAATATTAAAGGTGTTTTAAGGCGAATTGTCTTTGGCTTCTTTAAGTTCAGATGTTGAATCTTGGGACTAGAAAATGGGTCTCTTTCCAACTTGCTTCAAATGTATTCGCTTTATTGCTGAATTGACTATTATTTCTGATATTATTAATTTTCATGGTGTGTAAAAGTGCGCACACGATTAGAATACTAAAAGTAAATAAACGAATCACTAATCAGATTCATAATAATTGTTGTTGCCACATTCAAAGTAGGAATGCGTAATAAAAAAAAACAATATTAAACAAATTATTATCTATTGAAATACATTCACATACTAAAAATAGATTTCTTATGTAGTTGTGATCATTATTATTATTATTAACTACTTAAAAATGCATGGTACAAATCCCTCACTAGATTCTCAGGACGAAAATATGATAGATAAAAAAACTTAAATATCCTGAACGTCTTATCTAAAGCAAAAAGCCATAGTTTTATTTCTCTTAAAAATACGATCAAATTTCTCATTTTACGAAATTCTGAGATATGACGTTGCAAAAAACCCGCTCGCTTAAAAAAAACTTTCAAAACTTTAAAACAGTCGCATTTTCCGACATTTTTGGCGTCCGTGCGACTAAAGGGCGATCTGCTTCTCAGTACAATGTTTTTTTAATTAAAAATATCAAAAATACAAAAAATAATTATTTTCGAATTCAACCATCTGAATTGGAAAAGATAAGGAAAAACCATATTTCAATTGACTTTCATTTACTCTTTCTATCGATCTAATATAGTAACCATGGACTAGAAATTTTTTGTGATTTAATCATGAGAACGCAATATCATGTTTTTGCCCATACATTTTGTATGAAAAACAAAAAATTGCGATGCGCCACCTCTAAATACCAATATAAATAGCTCAAATTTTAGAAAGATTAATATTTTTGGAGCCTCTACCGAAATTTTGAGACCAATCATTAACAATTAAAATTTCGATTTTTTTTTTTTGGCACAGTCTAGTATACATAAATGTAGGTACTATAGGGCAGGTCTTGGATTCGCCAAAAAAAATCGAGATAAGAATCAAACATGACATTAAGAAGAAAGAAAACAAAAAAAGTTGGTGGCACAATTCAGCCTGTCTGCCTGTTTCTCGACCTACAGCCAAAACCACGCGATTTTCTTAAAATTTTTAAAAGTTTTTAAAGTTTTGTTTGTAATTCTCTAGAGGGAAAATTGTTTTTTCTTGGCTTGAAAATAACAGTACTTGTTTTGTTTTTTTGTTTCATCAGTGAAATTATGGGTTTAGTATGCCAAATTTTAAAAATTAGTTTTAAAGAAAACCGCTCCAACGATTTTGAATTTTTGTTTGCATATATTCCTTTTATTTCAAGTAATAAAATGGTATACTTGGTTTTGAGAGCAAAGCTATTTTACTAGTTGTTTATACAATTTGAAGAACGATTTAAATGTTTTTTTTTTAATATTTTTTTCTATAATTACTTGCATATTTTAAAAGTTCTTAAGCTCAAAGCAACTTGAACATAAGAGCAAGTATGTGCGATCCAATCGTACATATTTTTACATTTGTCTACATTTCAGTCCGATAATGATACGAATTTTCGTTTACTAACGAGAAATTACTCCCATCGAAAATGCTGCATATCCATGTTAGATTTTACACGTCTAAAAATTATACATATACAGCTATGGCCAAACAAATAGGAACTCCCACTACTTTCAAACGATATTGTACTAAGCGACTACTTTGTTTGGAAGCAAAGGGGTAAAACTAACTGATCGTTAGGTATATATTTTTTGTTTCCACAAAAACAAAGAAGAATGCGACCAATTGCAATTACTATGCCTAAAGTGATTGTTTTGTCTGGCCAAAAAATAGGAACACTCAAAGTAAATTTTATTAAAACGAGTTTGAGATTTGTTCAAAGTGGCCAAGCCTCTCATTAAATTTTTTGTCCTGCTCCTTCATTTTGTTTATTTAGTTTTTTCTATCATCTCAACAATTATTCTAAATGCTTTTTATGAATAAACACACAAGTTTTCGAGTTATACCAAAAATATTGAAAAGTGGCCAGTGTGATCATTCACTCAGAAACGCATGGGTGAATTTGGTAGCATTTTCGGTTTAAAGCATGCTTATGGGCCAACCAAACATATTCAATATTAAAAACCCTTGCACGTAATTGTTCCTTTTTACCCCTCATTCCATTCAATAGGCTAAAAACTAAGTTTGTCAGTATGAATTTGAATATTGAAATTCGAATAATAATAATAATTTCGAAAAGGTCACATCTCGATTTTTTTAACAAATAAATTTGTCCATATCAAAGTGATCTTAATGCTTGTGCACCTATTATGCTCAAGAAAAGAACATCTTTAGTATTTCAAATGCTGTTGTCATATAACTCAAAAGTAAATTTTATAAATTTTAAACTAGACTTTAGAAAATATTTAGTTCTTTTTCATTTCCTGAACATTTTAAATTTTCAGAGATGTGCCCTTTTCGAAATTGGCTATTCAAATATAGTTGACAGAAGAAGTTGTAATCACACCCGCAACATTACAACTTAAAACATTAGAAACTCAGTAATTATTCGCCCACTAGAGACTAGAGGATAATCATCTTCTTTTACTTCAATTTACATTATTATTAACTAGCAAAAAAAAAATGAAATTGTACAAATATGCTACGATTTACTAACTAATCTGGTCCTCATTTGTCAACACAATCATTCTCAAACGTTTAATTGTAAAATTAACAGTTTCAGCTGATGAATGACCACTGATCAGTAGATATTTGTGTAAAGAATTATTTTCTTGTGAAATTGAATGTTTCCAATGAATATTTGTGTATAGCATATCTCATATACGTAATCAGATCAATTGAGGAAAAGAAAAACGTGATCATGTGATATATGCGAAGTGATCTAACCGGGTGTTCAGTGTATGTTAAATTTTTGGGATTTTATTTTACTTTAATTATTTTTTTTATTTTATTTTTATTTATTTTATGTTTTATTTTATTTTATTTTATTTTATTTTATTTTATTTTATTTTATTTTATTGGAGTTTATTGGAGTTTACTCCTTAAGAATCGATTTTCATATATAGCCCCCGGTATGAAAAAAATATGAGGAGTAAAATCTGCTGAACGATGAAACGGAAACAGATGAAACGAAAAAGCGACACCAGATACAGGGTTGCCACTTCTCAGAAATTTTTTCGCAGTATATTTGTAAAAAAAAAGTGCAGTAGATTCAATATTTTCTCAGTAAATATTTTTTTTTATTTATTTTTTTAATTAAACTAAATATATCATTCGAACAAAACTTATAAATAAATAAAATACATATAACATTTGTTTTTCTTCAAAACAAAAAAATAAACAAAATAGCTATAAATAAACATATCATATTATTATTAATGCTATGTTCCCACCAAAATGAAATCCGAGATTTCGGTTGAAAACTTTTGATATTTCAAGTTGATGGAACAAGATTTCATGTAAATTTCAACGAAATCTCAATGATAACTCTAGATTTCAACGAAATCTTAATGAAATCCCGCTCCACCAAGTCGAGAACTCCAAATTTTTCAGCTGAAATCTCAGATATCGTTTTGGTGGGAACATAGTATAAGGCGTGAAGGGTAATTTTGTCCGTAAAATCAAGTGCAGTAGAATTTATTTTAAAGCAGCAGATTGATTTTGTGAAAAAATGCAGTATATCTACTGCAATTGCAGTAAAGTGGCAACCCTGTACCAGAAATAGAAATTGAAATGCATTTTTTTTCTCACTCGCACTTGCTCAAAAAAAGTACGAACTGATCAGAGAATTAACTATTATAATATCAAATAAAGAAGCCAATCCTCAGCTGTCACTTTGATTTGCCTACAAGCTGAAGCGATAAGCGAACAGCTGATGTATTAGATTTGCAAAGTATTAGTGAAAAGCAGTGAAAAACGCACACATAGAATCAACTCGTCACTAAGCACAAATCATTGAATTATATTCTTGCATTATGTTCTCTGTGCGAAAGAGAACAAAATGTATGTATTTTTTCATTTCTTTAGCTAAAGAATACGACAAAGGAGCGAAATTCTTTTGCTTTGTATTTATGAGACAGAAAAACATGAATACATATTGTGGGTGTGTTGGTTTAGTTCGTTGCGATTACTTGTAGAGTTGTTGATGTGTGCGCTCATCAGTCAAGTAGCTACCAACAAAATGCTGTGGTGAGTTTCGTTGTGAGTTTTCTTGTGACTATTAAGGGGAGAATACCAAAATGTTATCGAATCACAACAATCCTCACAAGGAGTAGTCACAAGATCTTGTGACTTGTGATTCCTCACAAGGGGGAGAATCGGGCTATTAGCTTCTTGACCAATGAGCGCACACATAAACAACTCTACAAGTAATCGCAACGAACTCAACCAACACACTCACAATATGTATTCAATTTATCTGTCTCATAAATACAAAGCAAAAGAATATCGCGCCTTTGTCCTATTCTTTTGCTTAAGAAATGAAAGAATTCATACATTTTGTTCTCTTTCGCACAGAGAACATAACGCCTCCTTAGAAAAAATCATAGAAGAAGAAGTAAAGGAACTGGTGTATATCACATATATAGTGTACGTGAATGAAGCAGAAAACTGTATGCCCGAAATGTCAAATCGGTGACTGAATGGAAGAAAAAAAGTAAACAAAAAGTGATACAAGACTAAAAACATTAATAAATCATTAATTGTTAGAAAAAAAACAAATAGTTTGGAGTGATTTACTTAGAAATGTATGTATACTTACTAATAACAATACAAAAATATGAAGTGCAGTGTTAAATTGTGTATATAAAGCAAGAATAAGGCGGACAAGAATCATTTCCTTTCACAAGTGAGTTTTATCAAATTTTTCTCAAAGAAAGCGATGTGAATTGATCATAATTTAATTAATCATCAATCAAGTAACACATTTTAAGTGATTAAACTTTAAATAAACTAAGAAAATTAATAAATTAATTGAAAACTTGCACATGGTTTTTCGGCTTTAATTTGGGATACTAGTAATGTCAAACTGCGATTCTGTGAAACAGGGACGTATTTTTTTTGTTATTGGTGGTTGTAAGGCGCAACTATTTACTAAGCGCCCTTTATATCAGGAAATTATTTTTGTTATTACATCGATTTTGTACCTTTGGAGTTCGTATATTTATGTTAACATGTGCATCTTCAGAATATTGCTCAATTTTCTCTGTAGTGAAGTTATTAGTGCATTTTTTTAATGTTAATTAATTTGTCTATTCAAAAATTAAAATAATTTAATACAAAATTTAAAAGGTTTCCGAAAGTCGAGTGGTAAAAGGATGACCATTCTGAAAGTGGATGAAGTAAAGCCACATTTGGGGTGCCAATTTTTTATCGATGCGAATGATTTGCTATGATTCACGTTGGTTTTGGAGAGCCTTCTTTCATGACAATGCGTAAATTAAACTAAGTAAATCTATAATGTTCCACTGAAACAACACAATTTTAAAGAAAGTAGATATTAAAACATTTTATCGGTGCCTTAGAGGGTTATCATAAAAAAGTAAGTATTTTTTTAAACATACCACTGAAAAGAAAAATAAATTCAGAAAATAATAAATGATTGTTATGGCGCCCTAGTAAGTTGCCATTAAAAATCACTCCGTCCCTTTTGGAATGTATTTGTGTTTGTGAGAGCAAACACTATTATGAAAAATGCTTCACTTTTTTCCATCAATGGCGCTTCCTTATATTTTTTATTCTAAGGAAAAAATATAATTCAAGTAAATTGTGAGTTGTGACCTGCTCTGGAGGAGATCACAGTTTTGGTTGTTTTTATGACTCTCACAAGTTGTGACTTTAGGGGGAGAATACGATAAAGTCACAAAATCAGTTTCACCACTTCTTGTGACTTGTGAGGTATCAGTGATGATGGGGAGAATAGGGCTGTAAGTAAACCTTTTCTGTGCCTATTTAGACAATCGATCTGAAGGAGGAAACTCCAGTCGTGCGTCGGAGCTGACACACACACACTTTTTTTATTTTATTTTATTTTATTTCATTTTATTTTATTCTCCGGAATAGATAGCTCCCGAGCCCATGTGCTTGGTAAAGGTAAATTATGAAACTACATTTATGTATATTTATTTAGGGTGGTCGTTATATTGTTTTTTTTTCAGTTTTTATATTTGGATGGGCCTAAATCGGCTCTTAACGAACAAAAAATATTCCCTAATTTTTTCATATTTTTATTTTTGTCCCCTTTAGTCGCTGCAGGAGTAAATTAAATTTCCCTTTTTTTACATACTAGGAAATCCGCGTAAAATCTGCCAAAAAATCAGAGCATTTAGGTGGGAAGAAGACAAGAAAAAATACTAAAGGAGGGGAGTAATAGCTCCCCCCGCTTGGAAGGGAGAAGCAATTTAATAAAATAATTGCATACAATAGAAAAAAAAAAAACAACGGCAACCCCCTACGGAAGGGGGGCTAATATCAATTTCACAAATTTCATTTTCACAAAGAAAGGGTGATGGATTGGATGAATTTCAACGGCAAAATAGAAGTGATGAATTGTTCTCAAATTTATTGTTTTGACTCCTAAAACGTAAATAAACACAATGGTTGTAACAAATATTTACCAAAAATTTAGTTTTTACTTATATTTTAAATACGGTGATTTTATTTGAAACGGAAATCCAGAATTCAATAAATCTCTTCTATGGACCAGTGCCAAGCCAGTTTTCAAAGGCAAAAAAATGGAAAAATTACTAGCAGTATATGGATTTTGTGAAAATTTAAGATCATTGGTATATAAAAGAGGACAAATAAATTGCCCCGCAATAAATGACCGGAAGTGGGGCGGATGGACGCAAAGGTGGGATGGAGTTGTGAAAACAAGTTTTTTTTACGATTTCTGGCAAAAGTAGACCTCCCATTGAAAAAGGTATATAATATAAAAGTTGAAGATAATCAAGAGGCTTACAACTTTAATTTGGATCATTTGTTCGCATAACCTCAAAAATATTGAGAAAAATACCAAAAAACATTTTTTTCTTTTTTTATTTTTTTCTTCGACAAAAATAATTCGATTTTGATGAAATTTATTGTAAGTGTACATTTTTGGTTTCCAAGCAAGCTGTAATTTTTTTCAAGCAAAATTTAAATTTTTGGGTTTTTTGTGAATTTAATTTGAAAAAATGGCCCAATTTTCAATCAAAAAAGCTGACGAAAAATTTTTGATTTTTGAAAAATTTAGGACAGCATTTTTTTCGTTGAAACCTCTACTTTAAGATGATGTAAAAAATCACACCGTTAGGCTTGTTTCACACATATTCGGTTTCATTCGGTTCGGTCTGTATTCGGTTCATTTTCGGTCGGATCTGATGAGTGTGAACCGATGAAAACGGCAAGAATGAAAACCTAATAGAAACCGAATAGCACCGAACGTCCCCTCCACACGAATCGGTTTCATTCAATTTCAAAACTGCTCGTGTTCGGGTCAAGGGCACACAAACTAATCGTAGCGTTCACACAAATTCGGTTCTATAAGGTTGTTTTTGTTTGTTTTTATTTGTAATTGACAACTTGTGCTGAAGTTTGTTGATATTTTTGGAACTAAAAATTGATATTTGAATAAAAACCTTGTAGGAACCGAATAGAAACTGAACCGAATGAAACCGAATATGTGTGAAACAAGCCTTATTGAAGTCAAGATATAACCATTTTTTGTGAACATTATCATCCTTTTTTGGAAATTTTAAGCAAAACAAAAAATCAACAAATAAAGTCTCCACAAAAACGCCGATAGGGTTTGCTTAAAAAGCTTAAATCATGGATCCTATTTATCCTATCACCAAGATAAGTCTTGGAACTTAGGAAAAATGACAGAGCATCATTTCTTATTTTTACAAAGTGAATTGAGGTGTTAATGACCCTATTATATAAATAGAAAACCAATCTAGTTTTAATCGACCACCACCACCAAAGGCCGAAGAAACAAATTTTGCGGTTTCGGTTTTATATTTATTTTTTTTTAATTAAAAATACATAGGTTACCGGTTCAGATTTATTTTTATTTTTTTAAATCTCTCAATAGTTGAGTTTTTTTATAAACAAATTAATGGAAAAGTCAACCTCTTTAGCTAAAATAATTCAAAAATGGTTTCACTTTATCCCACAAAATTGCTCAAACCTTACCCACAAGTATTCACCGATGAATAAAAAGCCTAGTTAACCACATTTCCGCATTTGTTGAAACTCAGCCACGTCTTTAGCGGGCTTGAATGATGATTTGTCATAGGTTTCTTTATATGGGAGTCATAATCCCTAGAGTATCACAACGGATCTAAAGTGACAAAATCAACTGCATAACCTAAGTTTACCTAGTCTATGATCTTAAAAACTTTGAATTTGAGCGTACTCAACCATACCAAGAGGTTTTCTTCCACCGATTCTCGGCTTTTTCTCAGTTTTGTTTGTGTTAATTATGAAATTGAAGAAATGATAAAACGTGTAATAACGGTAGGATTAAGATTGTTTTTTCTTATTTGCTCCAAAATTGGATGCTTTCTCCAATGCCATTTTGGAGTTTGGAGAGATAACGGTTAATAGCACTCGAATATGTTGTACCTATTCAAATCAATGGGAGTGCACACACATAAATAATTCACAGCGTAACTCAAAACCAAACTATAATTACATATTTCAGTCTATAATACAGTACAGTGCGATGCTGTGATTCTCTTCACTTCGTCAATCTAATTTATCAGAATCATCATGGTGATTCGGATTATGCTCCGCAAAATAAAATAAATGAAAAAAATATGTTACAACCATACAACGCGACCACGAATCATGAAAACAAGTTTTTCTCTTTCCAACTTCGTGACATTCTTGTTTGATAAATTTACCTTGACCTGGTAAAATTAATTTAAAACAAGTAGAACTAAACGCAAGAGCTAGTTCTACAACTGTATACGATTCGTGCAGCCAAAATGTATAAGTTCTTCTAATTTACAGGTCAATTAATAGGTCGTGCAATGACGTTTACCGTTGACATTGAATGGTGTAAAATCTTCTGCCGCACACCCATTAGAAAATGGAGTAATCGAATTATTGTTTTACTTGTGCAACCATATTCACTAATATAAATTTTCTTCCTCCTGAAAGATAATAGAAGCAGTCAACAAGGCAATAGAACTAACTTGATTTCTAGAGGTGTATGCGTGTATAAAGTACAATGAGTTATTATGTCAATATTTTGTCGCTGTATACATATAGCTATTGTACTTTTATAAAAGACACACCAAAACTACATTGTACAAGGTATTTAATCAAACAACAAATATTTAACATTAGTTGGGATTATTAACCTTGAATCCATGCTTTTTGAAATATCAGTCTTAACTAAGGAATGTTTTAAAAAAATATAACCAGACTGTACCTATTTATATTGATTCATAGATCACTAAATTATCAGCGATAAATACTAAACTTAAAAGTATAAATCGATTTGTCTATCGTCCTATCATTGTGTGAGACAGGAGGGTGAGGTTGGATGGACTCGCAGATAACGCAGAAAACACTACAAGAAGAGAAGATATCCGGGAATTGTCCAAATATCCAAAGATTTTATTGGAAAAAAATTCTGTAATGGATGTGGTATCTGGACGGTACACTTTTGGTATCAACTGAGGATCTGCTACGCAAGTGGAAGGACCATTTTTGTGCTCTGCCAAATGAGGATTCCGTTGAGAAGAGTGCTGAAGTGCCCCAACTTAATAAGATGCGCAGGTCCTATGGGGGTATTAACATCGAAACTTTCAGATTCGGAAATCCTAAACTCAATAAATTTCCTCAAGAACAACAAAGCAGCTAGACTTGAAGGAATACCAGCTGAATTCCTGAAAGTCAATCCCGTAACAGCGGCTAGTATTCTACACCCGTTGATACAAATTATTTGGGAAAACGAAAGCTATCCCAAGGACTGGAAGGATGGGGTGATTGTTAAGCTGCCAAAGAAAGATGGCCTTAAGAATTACAACAATGGGTGGGTATCACCGTTTTGTCCGATTTACCAAAACTAATGGTAACCATCATTCTGGAGCGGATAAAGGATAAAATCTAGTCTACATTCAAGAGACATTAAGCTGGCTTCCGCAGTGATCGATTGTGTATCGACCAAATCAACACCCTGCGTATCGCCCTTGAACAGTCGATGGTGTTTCAATCACCGTTTTACCTTATGTTCGTGGATTTTGCAAAGGCCTTTGACTGAGTTAACATAGAATTATGAAGATCGTTGCTTGGTAGAGGAATGCCATCAAAAATGGTTGCCGTTATTAAAAAGACCTACAACAACGCAAGGTGTTTTGTTAACACAATGGGCAGATATCCCACTCCTTCGTAATGCAACAGGGTATGAGACAAGGGGAAGGGAGAGTCGAGTGGTCTAAGAATAAACAGAAAACACACAGCAGCATATTATTTTACAGGAGGCGCCAGTGGAAGAAGTCGAACAGTTTAACTACCTTGGCAGTATTGTTGCTGTAAATGGTGGTACGGATCTGGACGTTAAAATTAAAATTGATAAGGCTCGTACTGCCTTCGGTACTCTGTTCCCAATTTGGAAATCCAGTCAAATCTCCTTATGTCAAATCCGTGCTGTTATATGCTTGCAAAACCTGGAAAGTCACGTCTACCATTTCGAAGAAATTGCAGGCTTTTGTGAACCGCTGTCTACGTAACATCCTAAAGATTCGCTGGCCACAAATTATATCAAACAAGGAATTGCGGCACAAGAGGAGCATTCCCTTGTAACGTGTGGGACATTCGTACGAAAAACCGATGACAAACTGTTAGCTGGATTAAAAACTGTTTAAAAAAGCTTAAATATTTTTTATATTAATGTTTAAGCCATAGAATAATATTTTTTGAAATATTTACAAGTATATTGGGTAATCTCAATTTAGCTGAGCGTTACGTGTGGGACCTCAAAATTACCATTGTTTTAAATTTGAGTTGTTAACGCACAAGTTCAGGGAACCTGAAGTTGAAAATGCGCTTAATATAGTGGTTAATTTGCTTGCCCTCTAAAAGTACTTGAGAGTGCTAGGACGCCATATGGCCCTAGGCTCAATGATAGGAAAATCCCTATGCACACCTCCGCGTGGTAGAGGGCGGGTAACGCTAACGTACAGGGGGACCGAATGGATGCCGGGATAAGCAGACAACCCAGCTATGCTGGTCAGGGCACAATCTTGTCCTTGGGATGGTTAAAAGCCCCCTTAAGACGGATGAACTACAGGTGGCGGTCAACGGCATGATAGTCTGGTGGCGGAGGAGCGTTTTTTTGTTTAAAGGCCAACGGCAGCAGCAGGTAGCGTCTGTAACCCATATTGGGCGGCTACAAAAGGCGTCTGTTTTCCCATAGTGGGCGGCCTCGAGCAGTTATGTGTTTGACCATACAAAAGGCGGGTGTGCCTGTCAAATCTGAGCTTATGTATGTTATTAATCGTATCTCGGAAAACACCATGGTGGAAGGATATATGCTAATACATGAAATATGACAACAAATGGAAATGAGTCCCCAAGAGGTAACCATTTTATGGAGAATCCATCTGCAGCTTCGGCTGCTGTAAACCGCACATCGGATTCGGGGGTGCGGCATCTTTCGTGTACCAGCGTCAATCAAGACGCCATAACAATAAATGAATCGTTAACAAATAGAAGAAGTCTTTTAAGAAGAGCAAATGATACTTTTGGCTACTACTCCTGTCCCTGTAGTGAAGTCCCGTAAAAATTTCCGTACTGATTTATCTTACCGCCAGAATCGATTAAAGTACATATAGGAGAGTCAGAAAAACTTGGGTAGACATCACCGTTTTCTGGACGGGGTTTTTTAGACGCCATTTTCCAAAATGGCCGACAAATAGTAGCATAATTTGTATGGGAGAACAGAAAAATCTCCATAAAAACTAAACCACTAAACCGATTTTGATGAAATGATCAGACATGATAAAAAACAAGATGAGAAGCCAACATAATTAATTTCCGCCCACTACCACGCCCCCTTTTTTGAAAAAAGTAATACATTCTTCAAAATTAGTATAAATTCGGATGTTGCTTTAGTTAAACTAATAAAAATATTTTTGTATGGAATATAAGCTGTAAAAAGTTCCTACCACGCCTATTTTGTGGGCGTTTATTATTTTTTGACTTATATGGAGTTCGTTTTAGTAAGATAAAATTTGAACCACTTCACCCAGTGTAATGAAATTTTCACACATGACAGCGAACAGTATAGGGATTGTATACAATTTTTGCCCATTGACACGCCCACAAAAGCCCGTCTTATCACTCTTCCTCATTAGCTGCTAAAAACCGAAGGAAATGATATCAATTGAGATGCTTTTGTGAAGTTTCCTGATTGATATTGACTAAAGAAAATCTATTACTTTTGATTTTTAGTAAAAAAATTAAAAAATTATAAAAAATACAATTACATATATTTGCACATCATTTGTATACACATTTATCTCGTACATTGCTCACCACATTTGCAATACTCTGTGCATGTCAAATACTTTAACTTACATTTACACCTTTAATTCACACTTTTAATTAATAGTTCCAGGGGGTGATTCTCGACCTCTGAAACTGTGAAATGAAAACAAAGTTATCATTTCATTTTCACAGAGTTTTATCATTTTATCACTTCACAAACACGCGCAAGGCGATTCCCGAACTCGTTATGAAAAACAGCTGTCCAAGTGAGTACTAAAAAGTACTAACATGAAAAATGCTACCACTTGCTCGAAAGATGATTGTGGCGTCATAGAAATACCAAGATGGCGAGTGGGGTGTATCAAATGAGCACAATTTGTCTTTGTTTCTCATTTTTCTTTTCACAGGCTAAATAATTACCTTAAAACAAAAAAGCATCTTCGAATGTGTCCATTTCTAATAGAAAAAGATGAGGTGGTAACTCTGATATATGTTTCTCTTTATGTAATAAATAACGAAGCTCATCGAATGTCTTATGCTATGTTTCCACCAAGGAATTATCTCAGTTCGAATTTATAAATCTATTTGGTGTTTCCACCGCACAAAAAGATTTTAAAAAGATTTACTTTGACAGCCCCTTTTAAAATGCAAATGGTGTTTCAATTTTTCTCATAAAGAAGAAGTGAGATAGAATGTTTCCTCTGTGAAGAACTGAATTCAGCCATAAATGAATCCTTCAGCGCCATACAGGAATAGATTAGTTCGATTTGTAAAAGTATTTGTTCTAGGAAGATTTAACAAGATTAATTTCTAATCTTCAAGATTAACGAAATAAATTTGTATGGTAAATCTTCAAGATTTAAAGGAGATTTGCGGTGAATCTTACTAAATCTCAGATTAGCGTTAGGTGGAAATGTAGCATTACACTTTGCTGATGAATGTAAAACTTGAACAAGGTATTCCTCTACTTTGTCAAGTATTTCATCAGATAAAATATTATCTTCTGCAAATCGAAGTACTAACGGTTCTGGCGATGCTTTAATTGCAGATGATTTTGTTCCTATCTTGCTTGTGGTATCTCAACCTGGGGGTCAATTCAATGAAAACAAAGTTATCATTTCAGTTTTCACAGAGTTTTATCATTTTATCACTTCACAAACACGTGACAGGCGATACCTGAACTCATTATGAGAAACAGCTGTCAAAGTGAGTACTAAAAAGTACTAAAATGAAAAAAATCTACCACTTGCTCATAGAAATAGATGATTGTGACGTCAGAGAAAGACCAATATGGTGACTTGGTTGTAGCAAATGAGCACAATTTGTTTCTGTTTATCATTTTTCTTTTCACAGGTTTTTGTTGAATGAATTGATTGTGGTAAAAGAATCATCATATTATGAAAACATTTGTTTGTATTTTTTCACACTTCGAGAATCGTATTTGGGGTGAAGGGGTTATCATATTTATCACTTCACCGTTTCACGGATCGAGAATTGACCCCTTGTAAGTATGTGGGCCTTAACGAAATTGTTGTAAAGTGCAGCTCCCAGTTGCTCCCCAAGTGTGTGTACAGGCAAATAGCGCATTTTATCTCCCACTCCCATTTTGATCCACAATTCTTGCAATCCCTCACTGAAAGGATGAGAACAACGACATCAGTGTCATTTGATATCACTATAAGGTATTTTATGCATGACTGGACGGCATTGAACAGTTGGATTATAATCCTGCTATCTGCTTCCTCAACAAAGGTTTGAAGGTTCGAGCACGTTTGAAGTTCTTTGTTAGATATTGTTATTTATTATTAATGCATCCCTGCTATCATTGTCACCTGTGAGGGTTCCACTTAGAACTGAAGTGAAGTCAGTCACATTTGCCTTCTCAATGAAGCTAGAAGCAGCAGCTAGTTGGAGCATCTCTTTGTTTTTACCTGAAAACCTGAATCTATCCATCTGTCTAGGAATAGGCGTCTCCTGTTTGATATTTATCAGTTCGATTGGATCTAAACTTTTCGTCTTTCTCTTTCTTCCGCTGCCGCCTGGATTCGTTAAGTGACTGGTCAATGCCAAAGTCAACTCGCTTAATTTTCTTGTTTTAATGCTTTTTTGTTTAAAGGGAATGCTTAAGCCTATCACAGAGCTATTTTCCAGATTCAAGTGTGCAGTTGACAGATTATGGATTCTCCAAAGATACAAATGGAGTGCTTAGGCCCGATCAGTGCCTTAACATAATGCCTTCTGAACTATTAATTCAGTGCAATTGTACACCATGTTGTATTTAAACGTGTAAATGTAAATTTATATGTATGTATTATGTTTTATTATGTATTTGACATGCACAGAGTATTGCAAATGTGCTGAGCAATGTACGAGATAAATGTGTATACAAATGATGTGCAAAATATGTACTAATTGTATTTTTTTGTAATTTATAATTTTTTTTGCCAAAAATCAAAAATAACAGATTTTCTTTAGTCAATATCAATCAAAAATAATTTTAATTGATATTGTATCCTTCGGTTTTTAGCAGCTAATGAGGAAGAGTGATAAGATGGGCTTTTGTGGGCGTGTCAATGGGCGAAAATTGTATGCAATCATTTTCTATACTGTTTGCTATCATGTATGAAAATTTCATCACACTGGGTGAAGTGGTTCAGATTTTATCTTACTAAAACGAACTCCATATAAGTCAAAAAATAATAAACGCCCACAAAATAGGCGTGGTAGGAACTTTTTACAGCTTATATTCCATACAAAAATATTTTTATTAGTTTAACTAAAGCAACATTCGAATTTGTATTAATTTTGACGAATATATTACTTTTTCAAAAATGGGGCGTGGCAGTGGGCGGAAATTAATTATGTTGGCTTCTCATCTTGTTTTTTATCATGTCTGATCATTTCATCAAAATCGGTTTAGTGGTTTAGTTTTTATGGAGTTTTTTCTGGTCTCCCATACAAATTATGCTACTATTTGTCGGCCATTTTGGAAAATGGCGTCTAAAAACCCCGTCCAGAAAACGGTGATGTCTACCCAAGTTTTTCTGACTCTCCTATATGTCCTTTAATCGATTCTGGCGGTTAGATAAATCAGTACGGAAATTTCTACGGGACTTCACTACAGGGACTGTATTATACCGCATACGTACGAAAATCGGAGCATGGAACGTTCGATCCTTGTATGGCGAAGGTAGATACGAGCAGGTTGAGCGTGAAATGCTTCACCTTAAGATCAGTATACTGGGCATCAGCGAAACTAGGTGGAGAGGAAGAGCCGAATACAGAGCTGACTCTGGGCAAACGAGAATGCTGTATTCCGGGGAGGATGAAAGAGAGGGTGGCCAAAGGCTGCATGGTGTCGGAATTATGTTGAACGAAGAAGCGAGGCGTAGTCTTATATCCTGGGCGCCCATTTCTGCAAGAATAATGACAGCAAGGTTCCGTTCAAAAATTCGCAACGTCACAATAATTCAGTGCTACGCCCCCACAAATGAAGCGACCGAGGAAGACAAAACCGCTTTCTACACTCATCTTAACTCAGTTTACAGTGGTGTTCCAAGAGCCGACATCATAATTGTCATGGGTGATCTCAATGCCCAAGTCGGATCAGACAACTACGGTCTGGAACTCGTCATGGGGAAAAATGGCTTGGGGTCACGAAATGAAAATGGCGATTTGCTGGTCGATTTTTGTAATGCTAATCGTCTTGTACTGGGTGGGACTGTGTTTAAACATAAGACTTGCAACAAAATCACCTGGGTACATCCGGATGGTCAAACTGAAAACCAAATTGACCACATCATGATTCAGCAGCGATGGAGGAAGTCAATGTGCGATGTTCGTAGCATTAGAAATGCCGACATGGGAAGCGACCACCATTTGGTTCTCATGAGTCTCAAGCTACGAACTGCAGCTGTACAACGTCAATCACAGGGTGCAGCAAGGAATTCGAAGTTCAATACAAATGCTTTAAGTGATCCCAACATATGCCGTAACTATGTCACCAACCTTAACGACAGAGCTTCGTCATTAAACGGAACCCAGAATTCAACAATTGATGAGATGTGGGGTGATATAAAAAGTGTTTTTATGGATGCTGGATCCGAAACTGTACCCAAGCAGTCGAGAGTTAGAGATTCTTGGATATCCCAAGACACCTGGGATAAAATCGAGCTTCGCAAATCGTTGAAGATGCAAATAAATGCCGAAGCGGATGCTCAACGAAAGGCTGAATTGCGAAGAGAGTATCGCTTAGCACATAAGATGGTCTATCGCTGTGTGAGACGTGACAAGAGGGTGAGGTTAGACGGTCTCGCAGAAAATGCGGAAAACGCTGCAAGAAGAGGAGATATGAGGGAACTGTACCAAATATCCAAGGAAGTTGTCGGGAAGAAAACCAACACCAATCATCCTGTAATGGATGTGGATGGTACACTTTTGGTATCAATCGAGGATCAGCTGCGCAGGTGGAAGGATCACTTTTGTGCCTTGCTTAATGAGGATTCTGTCGAGCAAAGTGCTGAAGTGCCCCAGCTTAACGAGATGCGTAGATCATATAGGGGTATTGACATCGAACCCCTTACAATACTGGAAATTCAATCTTCGATTAATCTTCTCAAAAACAACAAAACAGCTGGACTTGACGGTATACCAGCCGAGTTCCTGAAAGCTGACCCTGTCAGAGCGGCTAGTATCCTACACCCGTTGATACAAGCTGTGTGGGAAAACGAAATCTATCCCAGCGACTGGAAGGATGGTGTAATTGTTAAGCTGCCAAAGAAAGGTGATCTTAAGAATTGCAACAATTGGCGAGGTATTACAGTTTTGTCCGTTTTTCCAAAATTAATGGCAACCATCATTCTGGAGCGGATAAAGGTTAGAATCGAGTCCACACTCAAGAGGCATCAAGCTGGTTTCCGGAGTGGGCGGTCTTGTGTCGACCATATCAACACTCTGCGTATCGCTCTTGAGCAGTCTGCGGAGTTTCAATCACCGCTTTACCTCATGTTCGTGGATTTTGAGAAGGCCTTTGACCGAGTCAACCGTGAATGTATATGGAGATCACTTCTTGGTAGAGGAATTCCCCCAAAAATTGTTGTCATCATAAGAGAGTCCAATAACAACGCAAGATGCTTTGTTTTACACAATGGGCAGCTATCCGACTCTTTCGAAGTGCGGCAGGGTTTGAGACAGGGAGATGTTCTATCGCCAATTCTCTTTCTACTGGCGATTGACGATGTTTTGACGGCCAGCGTTGGAACAGCAGAGAGGCAGGGCATTCAATGGAGACCGTTTGAAAGGCTTAGCCACTTAGACTATGCCGATGATATATGTCTCTTGGCAAATAACATCAGCGGGCTGAACGGGATGTGTCAAGCTCTGAAGGTAAAAGGAGAGGCGAGTGGTCTTAAAATAAATAGCAAAAAGACAAAAATAATGCTCACAGGCCGCTCCACACATCAGCGTATTTTAATACAGGAGACGCCAGTTGAAGAGGTTGAACAATTTAACTACCTTGGAAGTATTGTTTCAGCAAATGGTGGTACTGATCTGGACGTTCAAAGTAGAATAAATAAAGCTCGCGCAGCCTTCGGTTCTCTCTCCCAAATTTGGAAATCATGTCAAATCTCCTTGCGCACAAAATTGAGATTCTTCGAATTCAATGTCAAATGCGTGCTGTTATATGCTTGCGAAACCTGGAAAGTCACGACTACCATCTCAAAGAAATTGCAGGCTTTTGTGAACCGTTGTCTACGCCATATTCTAAAAATTCGCTGGCCACAAATTATATCAAACGAGGAATTGTGGCGCAGGACAAGTCAAGAGCGGCTGGACGTTGACATAAGAAAGCGTAAAGGGCAATGGATTGGTCACACACTGAGGAAACCAAACGATGAAATTGCAAAGCAGTCATTTGAATGGAATCCTCAGGGTGCACGGCGGGTTGGAAGACCAAGAACAACATGGAAATCAACAGTTCTAGCAGAAGCAGACTCCCAGAGAAAGACGTGGCCACAGTTAAAATATCTATCTGCAGACCGTGAAGGATGGAAACGATTTGTTGGCGCCCTATGCCCCAACCGGGGTTACAGGACTTGATGATGAATTTGCTTAAGGACATTTCAAAACTATGACTAAATTAAAAACTTCGACATAAATAATAACTAAAATTTATTAAGTTCACCGTTACGTGCGGGACAAATTTGTTACATGCGGGACACGTACGAAATCAATATTTTAAAACCTTTCGTTTAAGGCCGAACATTTGTTAATGCTTACATTAAGTATATGTAGCATTTCATTTGGGACTTAAAAATAGTTTGATCTCGTCAAAATCAAAATATTAATCAAAATATTAATAAAACTGATTTCTTTCAATAATTGAAGTGTTTTTTCCTCGAACGACCCATATTCTTTCACCTAAGAGTATTTGAACACTAAAAAAGTGCCTTTTTGACATTCTCAGCATAGAAATACTCAAAAAAATGCGTAATTTTTCCATTAATATACCTAGTTATTTTTAATCCTAACAGATGAACTATCACTATTTGCTACCTTTAAAATAGTTTTATCACGAATGTTCACCCTATTTGTATCGGAATACGAGGTACCGAACTGCATCTTCATTTTAACAACCTAAGTGTGAGGGTAGGTTTATTTAGATATTATTGAAGGTGAACAATATTTATTCAACAATTATAATTCGCTGTAAACGGTTTTTTTTAGCTAAAAATAATTGAAAAAAATAAATGCAAGGCCTTTTTATGATTTAAAGTTTGCAAGCGTTACGTGTGGGACAACTTTTAAAGTTGGATTTCACAAAATCTATTCAATGTAAATTGAAATTTCCTTCGGATTTAAATTACTGTAGAAAAACTCTGTTTGGCAATATATCTGATATTTTTGAAACTATCTTAAAATGATAGTAAAATAAGAAATTGTACTTTTAGCGTTACGTGCGGGACAGGCAAAATAGCTCTATTTCAACCTTAAAATAATAAATGAAGACAGTTCAGTTTTGAAAGTTTTTATTCTCTAACAGAATGTTAAAATACCTCTTGTTTTGATAAAATTTTCTTCAAATTATAAATCATTTAACCCACATCGGAGCAACAAATTGAATTGTTGTCCATATTGAGAAAAAATCGGATGCGAAAATGTGTGTAGAAGCAAATGGGGCTTATTAAGTAACCGATGGTTATTTTTTCAAAAATCAAATTGTTTAATAAGGGTAGTAAGAGAATCTTCACATCTCCATACAAAAATTATCTCAGTAACAAAGTTTTAAATTTCAAATCTGATTACCGTTTTTCGTGGAATGCTACAGGACAAGTCAAGAGCGACTGGACGTCGACATAATGGCAATGGATAGGTCACACACTGAGGGAACTTTGGCATTGACCAGTCACTTAACGAATCCAGGCGGCAGCGGAAGAAAGAGAAAGACGAAAAGTTTAGATCCAATCGAACTGATAAATATCAAACAGGAGACGCCTATTCCTAGACAGATGGATAGATTCAGGTTTTCAGGTAAAAACAAAGAGATGCTCCAACTAGCTGCTGCTTCTAGCTTCATTGAGAAGGCAAATGTGACTGACTTCACTTCAGTTCTAAGTGGAACCCTCACAGGTGACAATGATAGCAGGGATGCATTAATAATAAATAACAATATCTAACAAAGAACTTCAAACGTGCTCGAACCTTCAAACCTTTGTTGAGGAAGCAGATAGCAGGATTATAATCCAACTGTTCAATGCCGTCCAGTCATGCATAAAATACCTTATAGTGATATCAAATGACACTGATGTCGTTGTTCTCATCCTTTCAGTGAGGGATTGCAAGAATTGTGGATCAAAATGGGAGTGGGAGATAAAATGCGCTATTTGCCTGTACACACACTTGGGGAGCAACTGGGAGCTGCACTTTACAACAATTTCGTTAAGGCCCACATACTTACAAGGGGTCAATTCTCGATCCGTGAAACGGTGAAGTGATAAATATGATAACCCCTTCACCCCAAATACGATTCCCGAAGTGTGAAAAAATGCAAACAAATGTTTTCATAATATGATGATTCTTTTATCACAATCAATTCATTCAACAAAAACCTGTGAAAAGAAAAATGATAAACAGAAACAAATTGTGCTCATTTGCTACAACCAAGTCACCATATTGGTCTTTCTCTGACGTCACAATCATCTATTTCTATGAGCAAGTGGTAGATTTTTTTCATTTTAGTACTTTTTAGTACTCACTTTGACAGCTGTTTCTCATAATGAGTTCAGGTATCGCCTGTCACGTGTTTGTGAAGTGATAAAATGATAAAACTCTGTGAAAACTGAAATGATAACTTTGTTTTCATTTCACAGTTTCACAGATCGAGAATTGACCCCCAGGTTGAGATACCACAAGCAAGATAGGAACAAAATCATCTGCAATTAAAGCATCGCCAGAACCGTTAGTACTTCGATTTGCAGAAGATAATATTTTATCTGATGAAATACTTGACAAAGTAGAGGAATACCTTGTTCAAGTTTTACATTCATCAGCAAAGTGTAATGCTACATTTCCACCTAACGCTAATCTGAGATTTAGTAAGATTCACCGCAAATCTCCTTTAAATCTTGAAGATTTACCATACAAATTTATTTCGTTAATCTTGAAGATTAGAAATTAATCTTGTTAAATCTTCCTAGAACAAATACTTTTACAAATCGAACTAATCTATTCCTGTATGGCGCTGAAGGATTCATTTATGGCTGAATTCAGTTCTTCACAGAGGAAACATTCTATCTCACTTCTTCTTTATGAGAAAAATTGAAACACCATTTGCATTTTAAAAGGGGCTGTCAAAGTAAATCTTTTTAAAATCTTTTTGTGCGGTGGAAACACCAAATAGATTTATAAATTCGAACTGAGATAATTCCTTGGTGGAAACATAGCATAAGACATTCGATGAGCTTCGTTATTTATTACATAAAGAGAAACATATATCAGAGTTACCACCTCATCTTTTTCTATTAGAAATGGACACATTCGAAGATGCTTTTTTGTTTTAAGGTAATTATTTAGCCTGTGAAAAGAAAAATGAGAAACAAAGACAAATTGTGCTCATTTGATACACCCCACTCGCCATCTTGGTATTTCTATGACGTCACAATCATCTTTTGAGCAAGTGGTAGCATTTTTCATGTTAGTACTTTTTAGTACACACTTGGACAGTTGTTTTTCATAACGAGTTCGGGAATCGCCTTGCGCGTGTTTGTGAAGTGATAAAATGATAAAACTCTGTGAAAATGAAATGATAACTTTGTTTTCATTTCACAGTTTCAGAGGTCGAGAATCACCCCCTGGAACTATTAATTAAAAGTGTGAATTAAAGGTGTAAATGTAAGTTTAAGTATTTGACATGCACAGAGTATTGCAAATGTGGTGAGCAATGTACGAGATAAATGTGTATACAAATGATGTGCAAATATATGTAATTGTATTTTTTATAATTTTTTAATTTTTTTACTAAAAATCAAAAGTAATAGATTTTCTTTAGTCAATATCAATCAGGAAACTTCACAAAAGCATCTCAATTGATATCATTTCCTTCGGTTTTTAGCAGCTAATGAGGAAGAGTGATAAGATGGGCTTTTGTGGGCGTGTCAATGGGCAAAAATTGTATACAATCCCTATACTGTTCGCTGTGTGAAAATTTCATTACACTGGGTGAAGTGGTTCAAATTTTATCTTACTAAAACGAACTCCATATAAGTCAAAAAATAATAAACGCCCACAAAATAGGCGTGGTAGGAACTTTTTACAGCTTATATTCCATACAAAAATATTTTTATTAGTTTAACTAAAGCAACATTCGAATTTGTATTAATTATGACGAATATATTACTTTTTCAAAAATGGGGCGTGGCAGTGGGCGGAAATTAATTATGTTGGCTTCTCATCTTGTTTTTTATCATGTCTGATCATTTCATCAAAATCGGTTTAGTGGTTTAGTTTTTATGGAGATTTTTCTGTTCTCCCATACAAATTATGCTACTATTTGTCGGCCATTTTGGAAAATGGCGTCTAAAAAACCCCGTCCAGAAAACGGTGATGTCTACCCAAGTTTTTCTGACTCTCCTATATGTCCTTTAATCGATTCTGGCGGTTAGATAAATCAGTACGGAAATTTCTACGGGACTTCACTACAGGGACTGTATTATACCGCATACATACGAAAATCGGAGCATGGAACGTTCGATCCTTGTATGGCGAAGGTAGATACGAGCAGGTTGAGCGTGAAATGCTTCACCTTAAGATCAGTATACTGGGCATCAGCGAAACTAGGTGGAGAGGAAGAGCCGAATACAGAGCTGACTCTGGGCAAACGAGAATGCTGTATTCCGGGGAGGATGAAAGAGAGGGTGGCCAAAGGCTGCATGGTGTCGGAATTATGCTGAACGAAGAAGCGAGGCGTAGTCTTATATCCTGGGCGCCCATTTCTGCAAGAATAATGACAGCAAGGTTCCGTTCAAAAATTAGCAACGTCACAATAATTCAGTGCTACGCCCCCACAAATGAAGCGACCGAGGAAGACAAAACCGCTTTCTACACTCATCTTAACTCAGTTTACAGTGGTGTTCCAAGAGCCGACATCATAATTGTCATGGGTGATCTCAATGCCCAAGTCGGATCAGACTACGGTCTGGAACTCGTCATGGGGAAAAATGGCTTGGGGTCACGAAATGAAAATGGCGATTTGCTGGTCGATTTTTGTAATGCTAATCGTCTTGTACTGGGTGGGACTGTGTTTAAACATAAGACTTGCAACAAAATCACCTGGGTACATCCGGATGGTCAAACTGAAAACCAAATTGACCACATCATGATTCAGCAGCGATGGAGGAAGTCAATGTGCGATGTTCGAAGCATTAGAAATGCCGACATGGGAAGCGACCACCATTTGGTTCTCATGAGTCTCAAGCTACGAACTGCAGCTGTACAACGTCAATCACAGTTTGCAGCAAGGAATTCGAAGTTCAATACAAATGCTTTAAGTGATCCCAACATATGTCGTAACTATGTCACCAACCTTAACGACAGAGCTTCATCATTAAACGGAATCCAGAATTCAACAATTGATGAGATGTGGGGTGATATAAAAAGTGTTTTTATGGATGCTGGATCCGAAACTGTACCCAAGCAGTCGAGAGTTAGAGACTCTTGGATATTCCAAGACACCTGGGATAAAATCGAGCTTCGCAAATCGTTGAAGATGCAAATAAATGCCGAAGCGGATGCTCAACGAAAGGCTGAATTGCGAAGAGAGTATCGCTTAGCACATAAGATGGTCTATCGCTGTGTGAGACGTGACAAGAGGGTGAGGTTAGACGGTCTCGCAGAAAATGCGGAAAACGCTGCAAGAAGAGGAGATATGAGGGAACTGTACCAAATATCCAAGGAAGTTGTCGGGAAGAAAACCAACACCAATCATCCTGTAATGGATGTGGATGGTACACTTTTGGTATCAATCGAGGATCAGCTGCGCAGGTGGAAGGATCACTTTTGTGCCTTGCTTAATGAGGATTCTGTCGAGCAAAGTGCTGAAGTGCCCCAGCTTAACGAGATGCGTAGATCATATAGGGGTATTGACATCGAACCCCCTACAATACTGGAAATTCAATCTTCGATTAATCTTCTCAAAAACAACAAAGCAGCTGGACTTGACGGTATACCAGCCGAGTTCCTGAAAGCTAACCCTGTCAGAGCGGCTAGTATTCTACACCCGTTGATACAAGCTGTGTGGGAAAACGAAATCTATCCCAGCGACTGGAAGGATGGTGTAATTGTTAAGCTGCCAAAGAAAGGTGATCTTAAGAATTGCAACAATTGGCAAGGTATTACAGTTTTGTCCGTTTTTCCAAAATTAATGGCAACCATCATTCTGGAGCGGATAAAGGTTAGAATCGAGTCTACACTCAAGAGGCATCAAGCTGGTTTCCGGAGTGGGCGGTCTTGTGTCGACCATATCAACACTCTGCGTATCGTTCTTGTTCGTGGATTTTGAGAAGGCCTTTGACCGAGTCAACCGTGAATGTATATGGAGATCACTTCTTGGTAGAGGAATTCCCCCAAAAATTGTTGCCATCATAAGAGAGTCCAATAACAACGCAAGATGCTTTGTTTTACACAATGGGCAGCTATCCGACTCTTTCGAAGTGCGGCAGGGTGTGAGACAGGGAGATGTTCTATCGCCAATTCTCTTTCTACTGGCGATTGACGATGTTTTGACGGCCAGCGTTGGAACAGCAGAGAGGCAGGGCATTCAATGGAGACCGTTTGAAAGGCTTAGCCACTTAGACTATGCCGATGATATATGTCTCTTGGCAAATAACATCAGCGGGCTGAACGGGATGTGTCAAGCTCTGAAGGTAAAAGGAGAGGCGAGTGGTCTTAAAATAAATAGCAAAAAGACAAAAATAATGCTCACAGGCCGCTCCACACATCAGCGTATTTTAATACAGGAGACGCCAGTTGAAGAGGTTGAACAATTTAACTACCTTGGAAGTATTGTTTCAGCAAATGGTGGTACTGATCTGGACGTTCAAAGTAGAATAAATAAAGCTCGCGCAGCCTTCGGTTCTCTCTCCCAAATTTGGAAATCATGTCAAATCTCCTTGCGCACAAAATTGAGATTCTTCGAATCCAATGTCAAATGCGTGCTGTTATATGCTTGCGAAACCTGGAAAGTCACGACTACCATCTCAAAGAAATTGCAGGCTTTTGTGAACCGTTGTCTACGCCATATTCTAAAAATTCGCTGGCCACAAATTATATCAATAGAGGAATTGTGGCGCAGGACAAGTCGAGAGCGGCTGGACGTTGACATAAGAAAGCGTAAATGGCAATGGATTGGTCACACACTGAGGAAACCAAACGATGAAATTGCAAAGCAGTCATTTGAATGGAATCCTCAGGGTGCACGGCGGGTTGGAAGACCAAGAACAACATGGAAATCAACAGTTCTAGCAGAAGCAGACTCCCAGAGAAAGACGTGGCCACAGTTAAAATATCTATCTGCAGACCGTGAAGGATGGAAACGATTTGTTGGCGCCCTATGCCCCAACCGGGGTTACAGGACTTGATGATGAATTTGCTTAAGGACATTTCAAAACTATGACTAAATTAAAAACTTCGACATAAATAATAACTAAAATTTATTAAGTTCACCGTTACGTGCGGGACAAATTTGTTACATGCGGGACACGTACGAAATCAATATTTTAAAACCTTTCGTTTGAGGCCGAACATTTGTTAATGCTTACATTAAGTATATGTAGCATTTCATTTGGGACTTAAAAATAGTTTGATCCCGTCAAAATCAAAATATTAATCAAAATATTAATAAAACTGATTTCTTTCAATAATTGAAGTGTTTTTTCCTCGAACGACCCATATTCTTTCACCTAAGAGTATTTGAACACTAAAAAAGTGCCTTTTTGACATTCTCAGCATAGAAATACTCAAAAAAATGCGTAATTTTTCCATAAATATACCTAGTTATTTTTAATCCTAACAGATGAACTATCACTATTTGCTACCTTTAAAATAGTTTTATCACGAATGTTCACCCTATTTGTATCGGAATACGAGGTACAGAACTGCATCTTCATTTTAACAACCTAAGTGTGAGGGTAGGTTTATTTAGATATTATTGAAGGTGAACAATATTTATTCAACAATTATTATAATTCGCTGTAAACGGTTTTTTTTTAGCTAAAAATAATTGAAAAAAATAAATGCAAGGCCTTTTTATGATTTAAAGTTTGCAAGCGTTACGTGTGGGACAACTTTTGAAGTTGGATTTCACAAAATCTATTCAATGTAAATTGAAATTTCCTTCGGATTTAAATTACTGTAGAAAAACTCTGTTTGGCAATATATCTGATATTTTTTAAACTATCTTAAAATGAGAGTAAGTTAAGAAATTGTACTTTTAGCGTTACGTGCGGGACAGGCAAAATAGCTCTATTTCAACCTTAAAATAATAAATGAAGACAGTTCAGTTTTGAAAGTTTTTATTCTCTAACAGAATGTTAAAATACCTCTTGTTTTGATAAAATTTTCTTCAAATTATAAATCATTTAACCCACATCGGAGCAACAAATTGAATTGTTGTCCATATTGAGAAAAAATCGGATGCGAAAATGTGTGTAGAAGCAAATGGGGCTTATTAAGTAACCGATGGTTATTTTTTCAAAAATCAAATTGTTTAATAAGGGTAGTAAGAGAAGCTTCACATCTCCATACAAAATTTATCTCAGAAACAAAGTTTTAAATTTCAAATCTGATTACCGTTTTTCGTGGAATGCTACAGGACAAGTCAAGAGCGACTGGACGTCGACATAATGGCAATGGATAGGTCACACACTGAGGGAACCAAACGATGAAATCCTCAGGAATGGAAGATCAGGGACAATATGGAAACCAACTATCTTAGCAGAAGCAGAGAAAGACGTGGCCACAGTTAAGATACCTTGCTGCAGATCGAGAGTTTTGTTGACGCCCTATGCCCCAACCTTTTTATTATCAAAAAGACCAACCAAAATTTAACAAAAAAAATATTTTTGTTTTGTGAAATAATAAAATACAAAATAAATTGGGCAGCGCAACAGCTCGTGGAGAACCAGGGCCTGGTGATTGACAACTCTCAACCATTCCTGTGTGCGTGTTGTTGGCCGGAGGGGGCCTACAGTTTTTTGCCGAGTCCGAACGGCTAAATAAGAAGCACTTTTTCATGACGAGTAAACTCTTGGAGGATTTGTCAGTTCCTCGCAAGAGGCAGTACGTCGGATAAAACATTTCTGTTGTAAGGTGGCACGGCTGCGAATCGATTATGATCATGCCACGAGAACTACATTTTTTGAAATAATAAATATCGTCGAATGCATTTCGGGTAGACAAGCAGCAAATCTTCAGCGTTTTACACTACATACTCCTCGTCATCAGTATTACACTGGGCTAATCAGTATCAGTATCTTCAAGCTTGTGATTTTTATATTAGTCGGAAAACATCGATACAAATTTGCGTCTTATAAGGGTACGAAAGTCAACTGATAGGCCCAACTTCCGTACCTGGGGCCCATCTATGTATGTAACTCAATTCTACAATAGAAACGTTCGAGTTCGCAATATCTCACCTCGCAACTTCTTTAGCAAGCGCTTATAAACGGAAATAGAAGAACATTTTACCACTAAAAATAAGCATTGAAAACAGCTTTCGAAAGTATTTGAAAGCAGAATAAAGTTATATAGTATGGCCACTGGGAAAACGCATTTTGGAGTTGAGCTCATTTGAACTTTTATTATTATTATTTTTAAAATGAATAAAAGGTCTAACAAGATTAGTGATGCTGAAATTAATATTTGTTTAAAAATATTTGTTCTTTTTTAACATTTACATTACATTTAGTTTAAAGCTTGATCCGAATTCAAAATAAATAATACATAATAAAATTTGACATTTTTTATTAAATTGCAACTGCATGGTTCGGGATGACTTTATCTAGTATTAAAAATGAATTCGAACCTACTTAAAATGAACTTAGAAAGCAAAAAATTATTGTTTCATATGCAATACAAAATCGCCGTAATGTGTAGACATTTGAAATATGGGATAATCCCACTAACTCGCCCTTGATATAATACTAGACACGATTTTTTTAAACGCTTTTTGTATAAAAAATTGTTAGTTGAATATTGTTCAAGTATTTTGTTTATGTGTAAAAATCTCATGATGAATAGATTACAAAAACTTCAAAATAGGGCTATGAGAATTGTTTTGTTGTGCAATGGATTTACTCCAATTAGAGAAATGTTTTTAAAATTATCTTGGATGAGTGTAAATCAAAGAATAATGTATAATGCAATTATATTTGTGTTTAAAATTAAATTCAATATACTTCCGAATTATTTAAATGAATATATAACGTATGTAAGTGAAGCACAACCTTTTGCTCTACGCAATGCTGGTGATTTTAGGTTACCTATGTATAGAAATGTAAAAACCACAAATATGGTTCTTCACAGAGGATTAGATATTTATAATAACTTAACGAATGAATTGAAAATGGAAAATAATTTAATTAGATTCAAAAAACTTTTAATTGAGTATGTTAAAAATAGATTTATTTAGTTTATAGAATATAATATACTTTGTAATGAATTTCTTAAATGGCAAATTTTGCCAAATAAATATTCAAAAAAAAAAAAAAAAAAAAAAAAAGATTATTTTTTTATATAAAAAGCATTTTAATGAAACTAAACAATTATTTAAAATTATAGGGCTATTCCTTTTCTTTGAATTTCTGCACATTTTAGTCAAAATTTCATATAAAAAAAATTGACAGAAGTTTGGACCAAAAATCACAGAAACTCAAAGTAAAGGATCAGACCTTATGTGTCATATGAGATGAATTTCTACGTGTTCTATATCAGCGAAAGTGGCCTCGGATTTTTCCGATTTTTTTTTTCTGATTTTCCTGGAGTATGATGGACATTCCTGAAGCGCCAGTTCTACGGTGGAATTTTTTTAGAGTAGAAATGCAACTGGTTTAAAAAAAAAAAATTCTCTGAATTCTTTCCAAAAGACTCAAAAGAGTTGGTGGAGCATCCTTATTTTTATTCTGCTTCTTGAGGTCATACAAAAATAGACACATTTTTTAAGTTAATTGTTTCCAATCGAGGACAAACACTCTTCGGCAGGGAGAGTTTTTCTGCCATATGCCATTTTTATATTGAGAACCAAAAATTTTTAAATAACAAACCCCTAAAATGTCAAATTGAAAAATAATATTGGGTACGTTCAGACGACCCAAGGGACTTGATATTCAGTCAACTGCATTCGTTGAACGCAAATTTGACCAAGGTAACTAGGTTTTTTTGAAGTGTCAAACTTGGAACTTTACTTCAAACATTTACCTTTAGTTGATAGTGAAGAAAGTACCGATTGTATTTTTTTCTAAGAAAAACCTCACACCTGAAGTAAACCCTTAACGAGTTGTAATAAAAAAGCTTTGTGAAAAAAAGTTTTTTCAAGACTATTTGATTTTTGTATTAGGAAACCAGCATAAAGTTAACAAATCTCATACAAAACTTATATTTTTTTACTTATCATGCGGTTAATAATTTTCTTTTTCGTATTTGATAAAGAATCTTCCCACAAAATGGTAAAAATGAACGTACAGACAAATTAATAAATCAGAAAACAATAAAGTTCAGCTTTCTGTTTAGTGACCAAATATATAATCAGCTGTTATTCTGACTAAATATTAAGGGAGATTTTTCTTGACTTACTTTCCAGTCAACTTTCCAATAAAGTTGCCTTATGCCGGATTTACACGAATGGAAAGCTGCCAGTATAATGACAAAAAGAATGAAATTGTCCATTCTTTTGTTATTGCTTTTGTCATAATACTGGCAGTTTTCCAATCGTGTAAATCCGGCATTAATTGGAAAGCAATATTTTGGCAGCTGACCAATCAGAGACTAGAAACTTGCCTTAATTTCTAGTCCCTTGGGTCGTCCGAACGTACCCATTTACTGACGACCTCGTGGTAGTACTGCCGGATTTACACGACTGGAAAACTGCCAGTATAATGACAAAAAGAATGAAATTGTCCATTCTTTTGTTGTTGCTTTTGTCATTATATTGGCAGTTTTCCAATCGTGTAAATCCGGCATACCTCGTGGCGTGATGGTTAGTGCGTAGGACTGCCATGCCGAAGGTGTGGGTTCGATTCCCAGCCGTGCCACCTAAAAACAGAATTGTTTTATTCGAGTTACTGCCTCTTGCGAGGAACTGACAAATCCTCCAAGAGTATACTTGTCATGAAAAAGTGCTTCTCATTGAGCCGTTCGGACTCGGCAAAAAACTGTAGGTCCCCTCCATTCCTGCCAACAAACACGCACACAGGAATGGTTGTGAGTTGTAAGTCACTAGACCCTGGTTCTCCAAGCGCAATTTTGCGCCTGCCAATTTATTTATTTTATTTACTGACGACGCAAAAGTTTTATATGAATTGTCTATTGTTTTGACAAATGCCTCCGCCAAAAGACCGAATGAGAAGAGAAATTAGGAATTCTTGTTTCCGGCTATGGTGTAACCAAATTAGATAGAGATCTTCTTCAAGTGGAGCAGACATTTATACATACAATTCAATGGTTTTTTTATAGTTTTGGTAAAATATTAAGTTTTGATTAGATCATGATGTAAGTAGTGAACACTGTCAGCCCTATCAATAAAAACTGCTCAGATATCTTCTAATTCACAAATTAACTAAAACGTCAATCAGAAGTTAGTTCACGAATTAACATTTCATATCAATAAAAATATAAACTGCTAATCAACGTTAAGTTCAAAAACTTAACGAAAATCTACTACAATCAACAAGAAATCTGCTCTCTCCAAAGACTATTTATGGATCTGCACATACACTTTCTCACTAAATGTGAACTTTCGCACATACACTCTCTCATTTGAGGCTGTAGAAAGCATATGTGTCACAAGCGTCTGTTTCCTTCTATCTCTAGTTTTTGGCAACAATGACAGAAGTATTTTTAACTTAATTACTCATTTAATGTACCTACTTTGGTGAGTTAGTTTAATGCCATGAATTTTGATTTATTGATATGATTTGGCTCTTAACTCACTGATCAAAGATAATTTGTGGTTCATTTGCGTTTATGAATAGCGGTGTGTATGTTTTCTGAACGTTTGGCCGTCGATGAAGCAATTACTTGGAAACAAGTTATCAAATGCAGAACGATGACACCTATTGTTTTTGTATATTAATGTTTTGTTTCCGTTCTGTTTATTAATGTTCTCGATAAAAATTGTATTTTTTTAAATATGTTTTGAAACATGCGTTTCATGCATTTTTTTAAACCAATTTCGTCAATTTTTACTTGCGATATAGGTACTACAGGGCAAGTTTTGCATTCGTGCAACCTCTCCAGCGATTTTGATAAAAAAAATCAGTGGGTTATTGTAGGCATGGTAAACATTTTGGTAGAAAAAAATACCAAGAACTGTTATTAACGGTACCTGCCATATAACGGTTTTTTGATTTTCGATTTTCTCATTAACGGCTTAACGAATTTTAAATTGACCTACATAGTAAAATAGCTTAGCGCTCAAACCCAAGTATGCCATTTTATTGCTTGAAAATAGGAATATACATATGTACATTATGAAAAGGTTATTATGAGAACTTCATTTTATTATGTAGCCGTTAGGCTCTAAACCATGGGTTTCGGGAGTTATTTAGCTTACTTTGAAGCTAGTCCAGTTAAAAATTGACCCAGTGTGTGATGAGCCGGGGCGGCCTCCCTCTTAAAACCAATACCATCCAAACTGAGCTAAATAACTTTCGAAACCCATGGTTAAGAGCTTAATGAAATGATGTCCTAACAATAACCTTTTCAAAAACGTATGACACAATCGTGTTGAGCATATGGGTTTATACAATTTAAAGAACGATTTAAATGCTCTTTTTATAATTTTTTATATTTTTTCTGCATACATATGTACATATATAAGGATGATCGATAAAAAAAAGGTCATCCGGGATGGGCCCAAATCGGCTATATATGAAGAAACAAAAATCTCGAATTTTTTCAGATTTTTATTTTCATCCCCTATAGTCGCTGTAGGGGTAAATTAAATTTCCCTTTTTTTTTGCATACTACAAAATTCGCATAAGATCTGTCAACAAAAATCAGAGCATGTAGGTGGGAACTAACTAGACAAGAAAAAAATCCTATGGAAGGGGGGTAAGATCTCCTCCCGCTTGGACGGGAGGGGCAATTTAATAAAATATTTGCATAAAATAGAAAAAAAATAATTAAAAAACATCGGCAATACTTACAGTACTGTTTTGTAGCTTTTTGGAAAGCCAGAAGTCCATTCTTACGGCTTGTTTTTAGATTAAATTTTTTGATGAACAGTTTTGGCAAAAAATTGATTTCAAACTCTAACATTTTGAAGAAAAGTATTATTTTTTTTTAATTACTATAGTTTTGAAAACAGATTTTGCTGAAATTGTTTATTCAAGAACTTTATTTAAAAATCAACTATTCAAATGGAGTTCTGCCTTTCCAAAAAGCTACAAAACATTACTGCAAGTGTTGCCGTTGTTTTTTAATTATTTGTTTTCTATTTTATGCAATTATTTTATTAAATGTCCCCTCCCGTCCAAGCGGTGGGAGATATTACCCCCTTCCGGTAGGTTTTCTTCTTGTCTACTTCTCACCTACATGCTCTGAATTTTTCGGCAGACTTTACGCGAATTTCCAAAAAAAAAGGGGAAACTTACAGCGACTTACTGCCCTACAGCGACTATACTGCCGTCCCAAGAAAAAAGGGCGTAAACGCCAAAATTCCAAAATTGATTTAGTACCATAATTGGAACTATTAAATAGTATACCTATTATATTTGTGTTAAGCTAAAAATTCATATTTCTAATTGCAAATGGCTATAAATTACAAACGCAAATTTCAATTCAGGTTTTAAACAAGTTGCTTATGTGCATATACTAGGCATAAAAGTCGCAAGTTCATTTTTCTAAGGCATCACCAAAATTTCTATAACTAATACGCATAGTAAAACAATATAATTTTTTCTAATAAGAAATCGTTCTTTAAAATATTCAATTTTATTCAATTTGAAGGCGAGAAAAGCAAAATCATTAAAATGCATTTATCTCAAAACTACTAAAATGGAGATACGCCCTTTTTAGGGAATTTTGTTTTCTTCATTTAGAGCTGATTTAGGCCCATCCAAATATTTAAACTCAAAAAAACCCATTATAACGACCACCCTAATGTATATACATACATATTTTAAAAGTTCTTAAGTTCCAAGCAACTTGAACATAAGAGCAAGTACGTGCAATCCAGTCGTGCATTTTATGTTTTAATATGCCTATATGTACATATGTACCTACATTTGTGACTAATATAATACAGATTTTTGTTTTATAGACAATTTTTACACTATAACCCTCAAAATGACACTCTTATCAGCCCTTAAATTGGCTGCTCTTAAACACAATATGGATAAAAAGTATGGTTCTTATTGAGTAGACGCATATAAACCCTATCTAGATTCACCTTTATTAACATTACTGAAATTTGTTAAAATAAAAGAATAAAAACATTATCTGTGAAGCCTGGCAAATTCGTCAGCAGTTCATAATATTAAGTGATTTATGTAGTTATGTGTAATGTAAAAAAATTTAAATGAATCTGAATAAAAATTACCTACTACTACTACGAAAAACAATTAGCCAGTTTATATTTCTGAGATCTCAGAGGACTCAGAGGGCTCAAAAATATAAACTGGATTCCTCTCAAAAATTCCTCACTTTTCCCCTTAAAGACTTACGACTGAAATTTTTTGGATTCGCTTGCTGTTATTTTTTGTCGCAGTAAATTACATAGGAAGAAAAGGAGGACAGTTGTTTTGACTTCTATGTGAAGAATTCTGTTTACCTATATTTTATTCTCCTGCTCTTTCAAAAAACGGAAGAAATATAAACTGGCTAAATGGGCAAGTTTTTTCGTATGCTAATAATACTAAATAATGCAAATCTCATCGATCTTCCAACTTTTTTGCTAATTGAGTTATGTATTTTGTTGTACCCGTCTATTTTTTTTTTGTCTGAACCCGTAAAAAAATAAAATAAAACCCACTTATTTTTCAAAATAATAGAGATCAAATGAGAATGGGCAAAAATGTATGGGGATTGGTCCAAATTTTCACCACGAACAAGACATTATGCATGCAGTTGAATAGTGCGATTATGGACGTGTGGAGAGATAGATGCATTGAAGTGTGGAATTATAACTTCCAATGGGCGTACTTTTTAATTGTTTGACTATAGCTTTTGACTCCCATTGTTTTTCTTTTTGCCACTATTGTAAAAATTACTCCTTACATAACAGGCTATCCAACTACATAATATGTAGGTCTCGTTCGTGGTGGATATTTTAACCAATTTGCCCATTCTCCTTTATGTTTTGTTTATATTGAAAAAAGTCGAAATTACCGCAACTATAGGTACATTTCCTCCGTTCTTCGACAGAGCAGGAGAATAAAATATAAACAGGATTCCTCACATAGAAGTCAAAACAACTCTCTTTTTCTTTTCCTCTTATGTAATTTACTGCGACAAAAATAATATTGAGTAAGCGAATTCAAACAAAATTCACACATTTTCTAAGGGGAAAAGTGAGGAAGTTTTTTGAGGAATGATGTTTATATTTCTGAGTCCTCTGAGCCCTGATCTCAGAAATATAAACTAGCTAATAAGTGCTTGGTTTAAAGTGGGTGCAAGACTAATACAGTAATCACATATAAGGACTGTTCCTTTACTTTGAATTTCTGTAATCTTCGGTGCATTTCTGCGCATTTAAGTCCAAGTTTCTGTCAAAGTTCATATAGACAAAATTTGTTGACAGAAGTTTGGACCAAAAATCACAGAAACTCAAAGTAAAGGATTAGAAGTAATTGTAAGTGGTTTCAAAACACCCACTGCAGACCTTTATAACCAAGCATCATTCTTGGGTCTTCAAGTATTTCATTGTTCCTTTTTAATTTTTAATGACAGCCTAAAATGTTGGTAAAACTTCTAGTACTCTGGAACTCGATGTAGGGAAATACGCAAAATTATTGTTTATGCTTTCGACTGCAAGAATCTATAAAATCCAGAAACAACCTGTTACAAATTTTTAATTAGGTAGTGCTATGTATGTACATAGATTGATTTTTACTATTTTTCATCTTTTATAGATCTGTGAAAAGGCATGATGGTTCCTTGAAGACAAACTTTGAGAATTCTAATTGGTGCATAGGTACCTATTAAAAAAATAGAACACTGAAGCGCTAAAAATTCTCTTCCCCGTCCAATTTTGGGCAACACTAATACTCACGAGTCTTCAGCCATTAGGTTGTTCTTCCACTGTTAAGGCATATCGGTTTATCGATTTTTTTGAAAGAACTTATTTTTGTCTCCAAAAAGTAAACAGAACATCATTCGTACTCATAAAAAAATACAAGATATCATCAATAGATCGATTTAAGAAAAAAATTGACTTGAGGCCTTTTCCCTAGACCCTTCACATGTTCTAAGTAATTTCAAAAGCAAATTGTAGTTTTGAATGCACGATTTGTTTGTACATACATAATGTAGCTGCAGCTGTAATAAAGAATGTACATAGGTACCTATATACAAGTAGCAAACCTATATTTTTACTACACGGCTAGAACAAATTTCTATTCTGTTCAGGCAGTTATTCTTTTATAAGTGTAGTTTGAATTATTTGCAATAAAATAACGATGTAGGTACCTATTTATTTACTTGCATTCTTTTATTGTTCAACTGATTGATGCGCATCACCTAGATTATGAAGTATACCTCTAATAATTACTTCTAAAGATAAAGATAAACAATTACCTAAAAACTTTGCAAATGATATGCGTTAACCTAGAGAGAGATAGAACAAACTGAAATTTTCTCGTGCTGTATTCCAATAAATTTCCAGATGCAATTAAAAAAATAATTCCAAGAGTTGCACGCTTAACAAAATCTTATTCAAACAATCAAACATGGTCAAAAACACTTAAAAAAAAATATTCTTTTAAGGAAAGACAACACACCATGTGGAAAAATAAGCCGAAATGCGAATGGCACTGGAGCCACCACAAAACCACACCATTCTCAGAAAAAAAGGGTAGAAGTCAGAAGTAGAAGGAACACCACAAATTATAGGAGTACAAGTGGAAGTAGAACAAGTAGCAGAAGCGAAGCAGCAAAAACTAAGGAAAAATAGAACAGCGGCGAAAGAGTTGCTTCTCGTCGTGAAAGTGAAAATGATTCCACTCATCACTCACCCCCAATAAATACCATGGAATCTTCAGAAATTTCGACACTGGGACCTTAGTAACTTTGACAATCTCGAATTTGTTTGCCGAAAAATATACCAAAGCTTCAAAGCTATGAAAAATAAAATCTGAAAAACTTTTTTGCACGCGACGACAGCCACAGCAGCGGCTTCTTGATTACTACAACACAACACAACTTACCGGCCATGTCAAATTAACAGTTCGCACAGTCAGTCGACAGTCGAGTCGCCTCTTTTCCTCTCCAGTCTCCACCTCATAAAACAATCATTCAGCAAACGGGGGGTGGCGGCGGAAATGTGGCACTGGCTATGCCAGCAGTGGCAGCAGGCAGAGACTACGCGCTGACTATGGATGGGGCAGAAAAGTAAAAAAAAAAAAATCACTCTCCTCTCCTGGCAGCGGTGGAGACGGCAACTATGAAGATGGAGCTGAAGGCTGAAGCGGTGGCCTTTCCTTTACAATTTATCGTAGTTTGGTTTCTTTTGTTTTAAAAACAGAACTCAGGCGTCTCACGGCGAAACTTAATCTTTTTTATGCTTAGGTCCACAACCCACAAGTACTAGCTCAGCTAATCGAAATCAAGCATAAGATCAATATTTCGTTTCAAGTGTTTTATTTTTTAATTTTCTACGGTGCTCTAGTGTTTTTTCAATTGTCGATTTTGTTCGCGATACAATTCAGATTGGGCAGCCAGCCGCCAGGTGAAGGAAGAACATTAAAAACGAGGAGGGGGACGATTCCCTTTTTCACTTTTATCAGATCTTTATCTACTCTGCTACGGTGGTTTTGATTTCGTTATAAAAAAGATTTTAAATGATTTCGATGAAAAATGGATTTTAATAACAAACTGGAAAAAGAATTAAAATGTAAAAAGGAATTTTTATTGCAAATTCGCGATTAAAAATGCTGCTCGTTTCACACAAATCGGACTTGAGGAAAAACACAAACTCACACTTCACACACACCGGAGCCGCATACTCGGCAGTCGGCATATTTTGGATGTTAGATGTTAGTGTTTGTGAGACGTCAACGCATGACTATGCAGTGGTATCGTATATAGATGAGTCAGTCATGGCGGGGTTTAACACATACTTTGCAATTTGACATGAGTGTTTGTAAGTGTGGGTAATTTGCGACTTTTCCGTATGGTACCAAGTATCAATCGATTGTGATGGCACCTAGTTGTCGGGAAAATAAATTGAGGCCAAGTATTACAGGTGGGTAAATGATAATGTAGTGTTCAAGTAGGGTGTGTAGTGCGATATTTGAATAATTTAGGTTTGATTACACTAGTTTACAAAAGATAAAATTCTACTGTACCATCTTTAGGTGCCAGTTATAGCTATCATTGAAACTCATCATTGAAAACTTTAATGATTGATTTTGAGGCGTTTAAAAAGCAAAATCATTCATTATTTTGATGGACGATTAAAGCTCAGGACTTTATTAATATTTCTAGTCAAAAAAATTTCAAATATGCTCAATTTTTCACAAAAATTGACTTGATTTTTCAATGATCATTGGTAAGGTAGTTCAATCATTGAAATAAGAAGTGTTTTTATGTAGAAAGTTGGGCCTATTTGAATAATTTTTTTGGCTAAGAACATATACTAAGTCTTAAGCTTTATCTGTCCATCAAAATAATAAATGATTTACTTCCTAAACGACTCAAAATCAATCATTAAAATTTTCAATGATGAGTTTCAATGAGAGCTATAACTGGCACCTTAGGTGCCAGTTATAGCTATCATTAGGTGCCAGTTATAGATATCATTGAAACTCATCATTGAAAATTTTAATGATTGATTTTGAGACGTTTACGAAGTAAAATCATTTATTATTTTGATGCAAAAATAAAGCTTAAGACTTAATTAATATTTCTAGCCAAAAAAATTGTTCAAGTAGGCCTAACTTTCCACATAAAAAGACTTTTCTTATTTCAATGATTGAACTACCTTACCAATGATCATTGAAAAGTTAAAAGACAATTTTTGTCGAGAGTTAGGCCTATTTGAAATTTTTTTTGACTAGAAATATTAATGAAGTCTTAAGCTTTATTTTTCCATCAAAATAATAAATGATTTTACTTCCTAAACGTCTCAAAATCAATCATTAAAATTTTCAATGATGAGTTTCAATGATAGCTATAACTGGCACCTAAAGCGCAAGACTTAATAAATATTTCCAGCCAAAAAAATAATTCAAATAGGCCCAACTTTCCACATAAAAAGATTTTTCTTATTTCAATGATTGAACTACCTTACCAATGATCATTGAAAAATTAATCGTCAATTTTTGTGCAAAGTCGGGCATATTTGAAATTTTTTTTAACTAGAAATATTAATTAAGTCTTGAGCTTTGATCGTCCATCAAAATAATAAATGATTTTGCCTCCTAAACGTCTCAAAATCAATCATTAAAATTTTCAATGATGAGTTTCAATGATAGCTATAACTGGCACCTAGAAATATTAATTAGGTATTTAGCTTTATTTTTCCATCAAAAGAATAAATGATTTTACTTCCTAAACGTCTCAAAATCAATCATTAAAATTTTCAATGATGAGTTTCAATGATAGCTATAACTGGCGCCTTAGGCGCCAGTTATAGCTATCATTGAAACTCATCATTGAAAATTTTAATGATTGATTTTGAGACGCTTAGGAATTGAAATTGTTTATTATTTTGATGAGAAAATAAACCTTAAGACTTAATTTATATATTTAGCCAAAAAAATTGTTCAAATAGGCCCAACTTTCCACATAAAAAGACTTTTCTTATTTCAATGATTGAACTACCTTACCAATGATCATTGAAAAACTAAAAGTCAATATTTGTGGAAAGTTGGGCCTATTTGAATTTTTTTTTGACTAGAAATATTTATTAAGTCTTTAGCTTTATTTCTCCATCGAAATAATAATAAAACTTGCTTTCTAAACGTCTCAAAATCAATCATTAAAGTTTTCAATGATGAGTTTCAATGAAAGCTATAACTGGCGCCTTAGTTAATATTTCTAGTCAAAAAAAAAAAAATTCAAAAAGGCCTAACTTTCAACATAAAAACACTTTTCTTATTTCAATGATTGAACTACCTTACCAATGATCATTAAAAAATTAAAAGTCATTTTTTGAAGAAAGTTGGGCATATTTGAAATTTTTTTTGACAAGAAATATTTATTAAGTCTTGAGCTTTATTTGTCCTTCAAAATAATAACTGATTTTACTTCTTAAACGTCTCAAAATCAATCATTAAAATTTTCAATGACGAGTTTTAATGATAGCTTAGGTGCCAGTTATAACTATCATTGAAACTCATTATTGAAAATTTTAATGATTGATTTTGAGACGTTTACGAAGTAAAATCATTTATTATTTTGATGAACAAATAAAGCTTAAGACTTAATTAATATTTCTATCCAAAAAAATATATCAAATATGCCCAACTTTCGACACAAAAAGACTTTTCTTATTTCAATGATTGAACTACCTTACCAATGATCATTGAAAAATTAATGTCAATTTTTGTGGAAAGTTGGCCCATTTGAATTTTTTTTTTGACTAGAAATATTAATTAAGTTTTGAGCTTTAATCCTCCATTGAAATAATAAATGATTTTGCTTTTTAAACGCCTCAAAATCAATCATTAAAGTTTTCAATGATGAGTTTCAATGATAGCTATAACTGGCGCCTTAATTAATATTTCTAGCAAAAAAAAAAGTCAAATAGGCCCAACTTTCCTCATAAAAAGACTTTTCTTATTTCAATGATTGAACTACCTTACCAATGATCATTGAAAAATTAAAAGTCAATTGTTGGGTAAAGTTGGGCCTTTTTGAATTTTTTTTTTTTTTTTACTAGAAATATAAACTAAGTCATGATCTTTAATCTTCCATCAAAATAATTAACGATTTTGCTTTCTAAACATCTTAAAATCAGTCATTAAAGTTTCCAATGATGAGTTTCAATGATAGCTATAACTGGCCCCTTAGGTGCCAGTTATATCTATCATTGGAACTCATCATTGAAAATTTTAATGATAGATTTTGAGATGTTTAGAACGTAAAATCAATTAATATTTTGATGGAAAAATAAAGCTCACAACTTAATAAATATTTCTAGTCAAAAAAAATTTTCAAATATGCCCAAATTTTTTTCAAAAAATGCCTTTTAATTTTTTAATGATCATTGGTAAGGTAGTTCAATCAGTAAAATAAGAAAAGTGTTTTAATGTTGAAAGTTAGGCCTTTTTGAATTTTTGTTTGTGCTAGAAATTCTAAGAAAATGTGAGAAAACTTAAGTTTTAGTCCTATTTTTCCAAATATGCTACGAAATAGTACTGCCGAACCCTATCACGGGCGGCTTTATTGGCTTCCCAACTGGCAACAAAAAAGGCAAGCCAGTTGCTCAGGTTTTTATGGGTTAAAAAAAATGTGAGTGTATATGCGACTGGCTAGCCAGTTCTGTCTCGTGTGGCTCAGAAGGGGTGAAGAAATATAGGGAGAATTGAGGAAACGTATGAAAATTTTAAAGCGGGAAACAGATTGAACCAGCAACAGCACCACACCAGCAACAGCAGCGGCAATTGTTTTAGAACCAATGTATTTGAATCGTTCAGCACAGATAAGAACAGCACTAGCAACGTCAACAGAGACGTTAGACCAAAGTCCTAAATTTGTTGTTGCTGCTGCATTGCTTACAACTATTCCGCAACAATAGCTGCATTTTATTATCCCCCAAATCTGATCCGGATTAGATTATCATAATAAAACAAACAGGATCCGAGTGTGACAAGAGTGTTATGTACCCATCTCTGTTTATAATTTTGCTTTATTATTTCTTCTCTACTCTATTTTCCATTTTCTCCCTATTTTCAACACAAAAAAGCCATCTACACGTCAGAGAAAAAACTAAATTTTGAAAGAAAATGCTAAGGGTGTGTGGTCAGAATGGATTTGAAAATCGAAATCCAAATTCAAAGTTGGATTTTGTGTTGTTTTTGTAATACATGTATTTTCGTATGCAAATCCAATCCAGATCAGATCTGGGGGAAAATAAAATACAGCTAATATTCAGAGGCACCACACTGCAAAAAGTAAAATACCTTGGACATGGAACTTGTTATTTTTGTTTTTACTTTCTTTTCTATGTAAAATGTCAAATGACGAAAGCCGAAACGAACTAAAACCAAATCGTGTAATCGCTCTGATAGTAAAAACTCGAAAACTCTGATGGATTGGATCCGCAGCCTATTCATTGGATTTTGCAATCGTGGTGATAGCAAAACTCATTTTATGTGAAAGACTGGGGCCAAAATGAATTGTTTAGGCCAGAAATAATAATTAAGACCAGAGCTTTTTTTTGGCATTGATTTTGCTTTTCAAACATCTCAAAATCAACCATTTAAATGTTCAATGATGATGGGGTCTAGGGCGTCAGTTATAGATATCGATGTCCTTGATCACACGTGAAGAAATTCAAGCATTTGCTTTTCTGCGATTTGTGATGGTGAGCGGTGTAATGCTATGTTTCCACCAAAGGTTTATCTCAGATTAGATTTAATAAATCTTTTTGGTGTTTCCACCGCACAAAAAGATTTAAAAAAGATTAAATTTGACAGCACCTTCAAAAATGCAAATGGCGTTCCAATTTTTCTTATGAAGTACGAATGAGACAGAACGTTTGATTTGTTTGAAACAATAGGTGTGTTTTATTGGAAAAGCTATCCGCAGCACAGTGAAATTTTATATGAATTACAAAAACAGCATCGGCAGCAAAATCGCTGCCGATAAAAGTTAAAGTAGAATCCCGCTGCCGATAAACTTTTGACGTTTGTTCGAGTATCGAACTCAATTGAATAGGATTTTTGTGTGTCGTCATTGGTACAACTGGTACTTTTATGTGTCTCGAATTCTCGATGGCTATGTTCGTAGGGTAGAATTATGATGAATGAATGGCCCTGTTTAGACTGTAACTTTTCACTTCGTCAAGACCATGTTTTTGTAGAAGAAATCGGTGAAGAGAAAATTTAACCCATAAATTTACGTCATGGTGGCGTAGTGAGCAATTACTGTCTAAACAAGGTCGTTTGTAAGTGCATGGTTGTTTTGTTTTACCTTTTCGACAAAATGAAAAAATGATCCTATCCTGTGCTATGCTAAAAAAAACGTTGCCTTAAATTAGTTTAAAGTGCAAAATTTAGCATTTTTATTTATAAATGACAAACAAGATATATTCTGCCGACTGTCAAACGATAATTCGCAAACCACAACATCAAGACACATTTCACAAAGCATTTTTCTTCACATTTTCTTCTATAGGCAACCAAACAAATTACTCAAGGGAATGGAAGGTCAAAATTCACGATCATTCCCATTTCAAAATTCACTATTCGCAGCTCATATGAAAAGCTCTTTTTGTAAACCTTTGGTTTATAGGGACCAGTTTGTATAGACATGGTTCAAATTTTGATCCGATGCTCAGCAATTTTAAGTCACTGCTTTTGGTGGAAAGGCTACTTGTATAAACGTGGTTCAAGCTTATGCGTGGTTCAATTATTTTAGCTCACTGAATTCGGCCGTTTAACTGAGGTTCAACAAGGGTCAAGCTTGAAATTGTTATTACAACATACTTGAACCTTGGAATCATCGTTGCACTTCAGTAGATCCGATAAAATCGATGAGTCACAAATGCTGAACCATGGATCAAATTTTGAACCAGTTAGTACAGCTGAAACTAACTGAAGTTCAAGGAAGGTTCAGGCTTATTTGGCTACTAATGTACTCAGTTAATCCGGTAAAATTGATGAGTTAAAAAATTTCCAGTGGAAAACCAGGTAAATGCATTAAAATTAGCCATACAATCATGTCCTTATTGTAATTTATAAAATTATCGCTAATAAAGTCATCTACTCCATGTGTATTGAGTCTGTTATTATACGACGACTTTTGAGTCATGACTTTTTTCAAAATTGATTGAGGGCAATTGAGAAAACAAAATTTGATTTCACTTTCACAATACTAAATTTTGAAAAATCTCAACTAAAAGTCTTCGTGTAATAGCAGACTAAATCATGACTTTTTTTACTTTGACCATAGTCTACCAACACACCCCTACCCCTTTTCTTTTCGTTTATAGCTGCAAAATCAATTTTCGTATCTGAAAATGGCAAATAAAGAAAAAAGGGACACAAACATTTGATTGAAAACATTAACCCCCATATTAATAAACGGCGGATAACAATGTGCTAGCGTTAATACATCTGTTAACTAGTAATTCTTATTAACAAATGCGTAATAGTCTGTGACGTGTGTTAACGTACGGATAACTTTAACTAGCCAGATTCCACGTATAATGAACGGATAACTTCTTAACACATACACGCACGCGTATGATAGCACCGTTTACTACTACCAGTATACTCTTCGTAAGGCAGTGCATGCATGTGACACATGTATTAGAAAATCATCATTATTTGATGAAGTGGTGAATTTGGTGAAGTGATAAATACTGGAAAGATATCATATCTTTTTAAATAAGAAAAGTTATCAAGCGGACAAGTTGTCTATCCGTGTGCCAGTTAACACGTGTGTTAGGGAGCGGATACCAGTTTTTTTATTAATACTGCTGTAATTATATAAATATATAGTTATATTTCCCATTTAACTTGCAAATATGTTAGTTTTTGTTAATAATTTTGGTTTATTTCTACTTTTAACTTTCACTAAATTCACTTTTGTGTCGTGACAGCTGTTCAGGCGTACCATATTGCAAATACAAAAATATAGGCCGCTGCGGATGCGTTTTTATGGAAATTTCTCACTGTACTATATATAAAATCCCAAAAAAACACGCCTAATGAAGAACTGAATGCGAGTCTCGAATGAATCGTTCAGCAATTTAAGAAAAGGTTAGTTCGATTTGTAAAACTATTTGTCCTAGGAAGATTTAACAAAGATTATTTTCTAATCTTCAAGATTTACGAAATAAAGGGTATTGCTCATTTTCGGCCCAGAATGAACACTAATGAATTTGGTATCAAATGAAAGCTTGTTTTTTTTTTTTTAAGTTAGGTCTTGTGTGTAAAATGGAAATTCACACACAAGTGCAGTGCGTGCTGCGCATTATACATCAATTTATATTGAATAATTTTGAATGAACAACAACAACTTGTGCGTGTTATCACCAAGTTTATAGGCTGGAGTTATAGTTATTTCACGACAGCCACCTCGATCATCAGACTCCTTTAGTGGTGCTTAGTCTGGTTATGCTCGTATTAATTGAAAAACTCTTTGCCGTCATATGGGAGCGAACCATGAACCTTGCGATTCAGAGGCCGATGCACTACACACCGTACCCCATGAAGCCACATGGTTAGCTCTATCCCAATGCAGGTTTCGTTGTTTATCAATTGCAACAGCGACTAGCATTTTTATTAACACACACAAGCTTATTATTGTTCAGTCGGTTTTTTTGTATATTCTTAAAAGGCACGATTCGATTGGTTGGATTGGATGGAAGAAGCAATACAAAAGAGAACGTCAATTTTCTACACGGAATATTTTCAAATATTAACCCTGTTCCTTGGTTAGTCCCAAACAGTTTCAAACAGCTTCAGACCGCCATCAGATTTGGTGCGGACCAGTACAATTTTTCAAGTGTGGAACGAGTTTGCACTAAATCTGGCGGTTTCAAACTGTTTGAAACTCGGGAAGGAACAAAACTATTTTAAAATATTTCATTCCCCTCCCTCTTCTGCAAGTTATGCTACATTTCCACCTGACGCTTATCTGAGATTTAATAAGATTTACTTCAAATCTCCTTCAAATCTCGGAGATTTACCATACACAGGGAGTTGCTTATTTTTGTATGGCACTTTTATTTTCACACATTTTAAGCACTTTGCTTTGTTAAGTGCCTTTAAAATTAAGTTTTGTTTATATGTAAGTATTTATTTGAGCAAGGCCACTATTTTATATATTAAATTAAAGGTTTCAAACTAGGCTTTTTAATGGCGCCAAAAAAAATGTATGTCATCACTGAATTTTTAGAGATATCGCTGTGCAAAAGGCAGTGCAAAAAATATAGTTTTTTAAAAATATCTCAAAATGTGTTTAAAGTAGCGAAATAATTTTAGGTATTTTGAGAAGCCTAAAAATGTAACTTTCATTTGACACCAATATCGTTTTCTTGCATATCCTAGATCGGAAGATATCGACAAAAAGCTGAAAAAGCTCTATTTGCAGTTGCCAACTTCAAGCTCAAATATCTCAGATCTCCCATGACAGATTTTGAAAATATTTTACTCACATAACAAGCACAACATAAGCTTTCATTTGATACCAAATTCATTAGTGTTCACTCTGGGCCGGAGTGCCACACAAAAATGAGCAATTCCCTGTGTATGGTAAATCTCCGAGATTTGAAGGAGATTTGAAGTAAATCTTATTAAATCTCAGATTAGCATCAGGTGGAAATGTAGCACAACTTGCAGAAGAGGGAGGGGAATGAAATATTTTAAAATAGGTTTGTTCCTTCCCGAGTTTCAAACAGTTTGAAACCGCCAGATTTAGTGCAAACTCGTTCCAAACTTGAAAAATTGTACTGGTCCGCACCAAATCTGATGGCGGTCTGAAGCTGTTTGAAACTGTTTGGGACTAACCAAGGAACAGGGTTAATATTTGAAAGTATTCCGTGTAGAAAATTGACGTTCTCTTTTGTATTGCTTCTTCCATCCAATCCAACCAATCGAATCATGCGTTTTATGAATATACAAAAAACACAAAGAGGAAAACAAAATCTGCAGAGTAATTTTCTTGGCAACTGAACACTTCTGTTCTTCACGTGTAAGCAAGCACATTGTAACTCATCATGAAAGCTATGATTGGTGCCTATGCCTATACTAAGGCGGCAGTTATAGCTATGAAACTCATCATTGAAAACTTTGTTCTTCCATTTTGATCTGTTAAGAAAACAAAATCATTTACTATTTTGATGAAGAATTAAGACAAAATTTATATTTCTAGCCAAACATAATTTCAAATAGGTCCAATCTTCCACATGAAAAGGGTTTGAATATTTCAATGATTATTGGTAAGGTACTTCAATTAAGACATGAGCTTTATTTTGGCATGCAAATAGCCCCTTATTTCGCTTTCTAAACAACTCAAAATCAATTTTCAAATTTTCAATTAGGGGTTTCAATGATATCCTTGTTTTTTAGTGCATTTTTATCTTCGCTTAGAAAAAAGTAGCATGTTAAATATAACAACAATACGGAATTATACAAGGTTGTTTTTGTAATTAGCATGCTAGTTTTTTCTAAGCGAAGATAAAAATGCACTAAAAATCAGGACTGATAGTGATAGCTAATAACTGGTGCCTAGAAAGTTAAATCAGTGGTTGTTAAATAAAAAAAAAATAAAGCTTCTGTCTTAATTATTATTTCTTGACAAAGACAAATGTATTTTGACCCCACCCTTAACATAAAATGAGTGTTATTTCAACCTTACCAGATCTGTGATGTATTCAAAGTGTTTTTATGTTGAAGGTTGGGCCTGTTTGAATTTTTTTTGGCTAAAAATATTAAGTTACTCTTGAGCTTTAACTCTCCATAAAAATAATAAATGATTTTGTTTTCTAAAAGCCTCAAAATTGAAGAAAAAATTTTCAATGATGAGTTTCAATGATAACTTCAACTGGCGCCCTAAGCAGGTAACCTACCACCTGCTCCAAAAATTTAAGATTAAGCAGAAGGAGGTAATCGATATATTAGCCCTGTTTTTAAGTGTATTTTTAACTTCGCTTACACAAAATTAGCATGTTAAATACAAAAACATTTTGGCATAAATCCGTATTGTTGTTGTATTTAACATGTACCTTTTTTCAAGCGAATATAAAAATGCACTAAAAACAGGGCTATTATTATTTTCTTACTTACCAGCAGCCATTTTTTTAGTTCCGTTTATATTCATTGCTGTATTGATCATATTTCCTATTTTTGTAAAGCTAGTCTGTCTTATATATGTTCTGGGTGGGATAGGAGGTGGTGGAGGCTCAGGTTCAGGCGCAGGGCTTTGTCTTCCCCATCTCCCCATGTTGTAGTTGTTGTAGATATCTTAGCTCAAGATATCCGTTTTTCTGTGAAAAATGGTCAAAAATGTTTAAAAAGCGTTCAATAATATTAATTATAAGATAACTATAGATATTTATGCTTCTAATAAGGGAATTCATGCAAAAGCGTAAAGTCATCGTAAACGTAATAAAGTTGTAAACTACGTAGGTAAATCTATGTAATTTTCTATATAAATTGTGACAAATTTACGAAGTTCAGAACTTTAACTACGCTTATAAATATAAATATGTCTAGCTCCTCAAATAACACGTTAACAAAACAAAAAACTGCGCAGGTTGTCAAAGTTGAAAGTGTCAAAATCAGGAATGGGTATTCGAGAACCTTAAATAACACGGAAACACAACATCTTAATATTGACATTTGGTACAAATTTTGATAGATGCGCAGTGGTGCGTTCCTTTTCTATATAATGTTAACAATTGGGAACAATTCGCTGGCTGAAAACTATAAGGTTGTTTGTCGACCAAAATGCCGAAAATGAGTTTTATATACCAAAATTTTCGTAATTTTAGCGGCTTTCAGATAGAACAAAAAAGAAAAATTAAAAAAAATTGCTGGCAACACTACAGCCAAAAAGAACATAGAACTTTCATTGAATTTGCACTATTATTCAGTACTATAGGGTTCTATGTTCAACATAGAACCTTTAACGTACTTTTTGTCACACAAAAAACAAACGCGTTTAAGTTACATAGAACTTTCTTGCTCAAAATTAATTCACATAGAACCTTTTTGAATTCAAAATACTTTTTGATTAAAGCTGAAAGTCCTACGTTTTTTTTAACAACGAAACATAGAACTTTCTGTCAATGATTTTATTTGCATTTTGTCAGTGTTTTGTGGACTATTTTACTTGAGAAAAATATATTTTTATTGATTTTTCTTTATTGTATTAATATAAAAATATCAATCAAACGCAATTTAGGTCTTTTTTTAGGATAAATGCTTTTTTTTCCATACAAAAACATCTCCCATATAATCTCTTCAGTACTAAAAGGTTCTATGTTGTACATAGAACCTTTTTCGGAATTTTAATCAACTTTTTCTCAACAAAGTTCTATGTCGTTTTTTAAAATGCTTGTAAAATCTTCTAAAGTGATTCAATTAACAATTTTTTAATGATTTTATGACTTTTTGATGGTTCTTTATCATATTGCATCAATACTTTACTGATATCTATTTGTTTAATGTAAAAACCAGCCCTCTAAAACTTTGAAGGCGATTATCTCGGAAAAAATTTTTTTTACATGCAACCTTATAGTTCTCGGCCAGCGAATTGTTAATTCTGATCATTCCTAAATTCTCAAATTGTACTATCGTGTAAAGACGTCATAAAGTTTTTCCTAAACTCAGAATTTTGTCAGAATGTTACGCTTTGTAACAATTTCCAACACATTTCCTTGACATGAATTGAAAGTGTTTATCTGTCAGAAACTGGTGAAACTGCAGTGTTTTCATTTTGTGGTTATATATTTTTTTTACTTTTAGTTCTTTCGATTTTCCAAATCGTTTGCATTTTTGTAAATATATTTTGATTTTATTATTGTTTTTGAGTTTCGAGTTGTTTTATGATAAATTTGGTGACTTTTGTTAAAGAAATTTGTGTGCATAGTTAATAAAAGTTAATAGAAATTAAATTTTTTGATGTTCAAAGGGTAGACACGGTGCATTCAAGAGGACACAAGCGTCCACAAGCTTTTTTCAAAGTGAACTTCCGTCTATCAACTCCTACTCTCACCTCCAAGTGGTGAACATCGGGTGCTGAAGATGGGGTTCCAATACCTGTGGACGGTTTTAGGCGGCAGAAAACGAGAGGGGGGAGGAGTGTTCCCACTTAAGTGGTCGGAAGAAAACATGCGAATACCCGGAAAGCATATGACGCGACTATAATTGCGGAGTGGAGCGTTTCGTCAAGCTTCGTTCAACTTTGGTTACGGAAGTGAGGTGTGCTCCCGAGCGCACTTCACTTAAGTAAAGGTAGAACTATCATATTCGGAACGGCACTGAAGCTAATGTCAAAAACCAATGAAAAGTAGCTTTCCGTACCGAAAAAAGGGGAACACACCCATAATGCAATTATCATCTATCTCTTTTTGGCAATCCTATTTCACCAAATGTCAGTTTTACTTAAGTAAGGTGCGCTCGGGAGCAAACATTTCTTGCAAATTTTCACAAATTTTCACAATTTTTCACAAATTCTCACAAATTGTCACAAATTCCTGTTTGTTAACTCAAAAAAGTTGCATCGAGAGAGCGCAATAAGAGAGTAAATAATTTCCCCTCCGTTGAGAAACTTGCAAATTTCTGCTACACAAATTTCTGTGAACACGAAGTGTTAAGCTAGAACTATAATGCTCGGAGGCGGGGCACTTAAGTGGTCGGAAGAAAACAAGCGAGTACACAGAAAGCATATGACGTGGTTATAATTGCGGAGTGGAAGGTTTCGTTCAACTTTGGTTACGGAAGTTGCTCCCGAGCGTACCTCACTTAAGTAAAACTGATATTTGGTGCAATAGGAATGCCAAAAAGAGATAGATGATAGTTACATTCAGTGACGTGCGGCACTCGAACGAACTGGGTAGACAGTTATAAATTAAATTCATTATTTTCCATCTTATCCAGTCAAAAATAAAAACTGTTAACAAAGTCCAAAAAACAGCGTATTTCTCTTTGAAATCAAACGTTAAACTTCACACAAGACTTCACGAACGTGTCTAAAAAACATGGCTACCAATAAGGAACTCTATTAATAGTTAGCAAAAATTAAATACCAAGATATGTACATAGTCCACATAAAGTTTTAAAACATTATTTTGAAAACCTTTTCAAGTCTTAAAAGCTGTCATTGAATAGGTATGTCATCCTAATCCTTATTATTTTTTGTTGAGATAATGGTGATCAAAGATAAAAGTATGCATTTGTTTGACTAAAAGTAATATAGGTACACCAATCTCAAACAAAAAAAACTGGCAGACCTAAATTGATTTATAAAAAAAATCAAGGAACTCATAAAACAAAGAAAATAATAGGTAGAACATTTGATTTTCGTACCATTTCTGTCAGTAGCAATGAGGCAATAATGGTACCTTAACATAAATATGTGTTTGAAAAACAATTTCAAAACAAGAAGAAGCACACAGCTTCAAAATGCTTTTTGTTTCGACTCAATATGATCCCAAAGATACAGCTCTTCAAAACGCACAAGGGAGAATTATTATTCCATTAATTTTGTTTTCGTCAGTAGTGTACTTCTGCGAAAGAGTCCAGCCTTCCTACCTATTGCATTTTTTAGGGTTGACCTACAATTGCCCACTCCTCTTTAATCTACTCCAAAAATAAAAAATTAAGAAGTTGTTCTCTTCACTTAACAGTCAACGAAAAAGTTTCGAATTTACTTCAAAATTCAAAGCAAAACAAGAAATTAGACAGATTCAAATCTGTCTACTTGCTCCACATAGAAATTCTACCTGAGCAACATAATCCGCTGATTTTATTTTCATTTAATTTAGGTAGAACGAAAGACTCTGTCTTCGTTTTCAGTCGGGTTTTCCCGAAGCACGTAGCAGATGCAGAAGGCAGAGCCATAGCGTCATAGCGAAGCTATAGTGTTTGTATTGTGTGAGAGCATTGAGATTTGTTGCTTTGTGGATTGTGGTTGTTGGTAGAGGTCAAATTATCTAAAGAAATAAAAGTAGGTGTGGAAAATGTGAGTGTGTGAATAGTAAGGGATGAATGTATGATTTAAGTTCTATCCAGTCAAAATAGACATAAAAATGTGCAAACCTAGCCAAAATTCCGATAAGGCTGAAAATTGGTATAGATCTTCCTTTTGATATAACAAATCAGTTGCGAAAAGTCCTTGTCAATCCCACACGAGCATAAAAAGTTATTGAAGGTCAAGTGTCGAAAAAAAATGGTTTTTCACCTATAACTTTCAAACGGTAAATGCTATTGAAAAGTAGTATGAGTAAATTTTATAGATCAGGTAATTTTCTACAAAAAGTATTAACACACATTTTTTCGTAAGACAGATGGTTTAGGAAATAGAGCTGTTTGAAAAATTGTAAATTGACGAAAATATCGGTTTTTCGGGTATATCTCCTTAACGGTAAATAATTTTGGAAAGTGTTTCAAGTAACGTTTGTAGCCCATTTGACACTTTACAAGAAAATATTAAGAAACAAATCCAAAAATGTACCGTTAAAAAGATATAATTATTTTAAGAATTTGGTTAAACCCCAAAAATAACGGTTTTCTGATTATTACTCGTAAATGACAAAGTTGCTCAAAATTAATGTAAGCCCAATTTGTAGACGTTAAAATATTCTGCCTCAAAGATTGTTACACTTTTTCCTTATGACTAATCGGTTACAAGATATTGCGATTTCAAAATGGCCAAATGTCAAAAATATAGAATTTTCACGTATAATTCTTAAACGGTAAGGGCTATCATAAAGTACTATATGCAGAGTATGTACATAATGTGGTGTTCTACAAGCAAAAAAAAAATTTTTTTTTCCTAAAATGTATTAATCAATAGATATGGTTATTTTATGAATTTGGTCAAAATTCAAAAATAACGGTTTTTTAATTTTTACTTTTAAATGGCTAGGTCATTCAAAAAAATTTTAGATTGAGTTTGTAAAGATTGAAATGTACGACCTAATAAAAAGTAAAATTTTGTCTCATACGAGTGATTGGTCAGAAAATATTACGATTTAAAAAGGGCCAAATGTCGAAAATATAGGATTTTCATCTATAACTCCTAAACGGTGAATGTTATCAAAAAGTAATTCCAGCTAAGTTTGTAGATAATGTGATACTCTACAAGAAACAAAAATTTTTTTTTTTCTAAAACTTACAATCTAAACGATATAATTATTTTAAGTTTTTATAAAAAGTTAATAACACTGATTTTTTCCCATTTACTCGAAAATGACGAAGTTGTCTAAAATCAATATATGCTCAGTTTGAAGACTATAAAATTGCCTACAAAATTAATTCTACCCAAGCAATAATGCACAAGGTATTGAATTTTAAAAAATTAAAAATAATCATTTTCTGCATGATATACACCATATCATTTCATTTAATTTTTTAAAATTCAATACCTTGTGCATTATTGCTTGGGTAGAATTAATTTTGTAGGCAATTTTATAGTCTTCAAACTGAGCATATATTGATTTTAGACAACTTCGTCATTTTCGAGTAAATGGGAAAAAATCAGTGTTATTAACTTTTTATAAAAACTTAAAATAATTATATCGTTTAAATTGTAAGTTTTAGAAAAAAAAAATTTTTTGTTTCTTGTAGAGTATCACATTATCTACAAACTTAGCTGGAATTACTTTTTGATAACATTCACCGTTTAGGAGTTATAGATGAAAATCCTATATTTTCGACATTTGGCCCTTTTTAAATCGTAATATTTTCTGACCAATCACCCGTATGAGACAAAATTTTACTTTTTATTAGGTCGTACATTTCAATCTTTACAAACTCAATCTAAAATTTTTTTGAATGACCTAGCCATTTAAAAGTAAAAATTAAAAAACCGTTATTTTTGAATTTTGACCAAATTCATAAAATAACCATATCTATTGATTAATACATTTTAGGAAAAAAAAATTTTTTTTTTGCTTGTAGAACACCACATTATGTACATACTCTGCATATAGTACTTTATGATAGCCCTTACCGTTTAAGAATTATACGTGAAAATTCTATATTTTTGACATTTGGCCATTTTGAAATCGCAATATCTTGTAACCGATTAGTCATAAGGAAAAAGTGTAACAATCTTTGAGGCAGAATATTTTAACGTCTACAAATTGGGCTTACATTAATTTTGAGCAACTTTGTCATTTACGAGTAATAATCAGAAAACCGTTATTTTTGGGGTTTAACCAAATTCTTAAAATAATTATATCTTTTTAACGGTACATTTTTGGATTTGTTTCTTAATATTTTCTTGTAAAGTGTCAAATGGGCTACAAACGTTACTTGAAACACTTTCCAAAATTATTTACCGTTAAGGAGATATACCCGAAAAACCGATATTTTCGTCAATTTACAATTTTTCAAACAGCTCTATTTCCTAAACCATCTGTCTTACGAAAAAATGTGTGTTAATACTTTTTGTAGAAAATTACCTGATCTATAAAATTTACTCATACTACTTTTCAATAGCATTTACCGTTTGAAAGTTTTAGGTGAAAAACCATTTTTTTCGACACTTGACCTTCAATAACTTTTTATGCTCGTGTGGGATTGACAAGGACTTTTCGCAACTGATTTGTTATATCAAAAGAAAGATCTATACCAATTTTCAGCCTTATCGGAATTTTGGCTAGGTCAAATGCCTATTTTGACTGGACTATTCGTTAAATTATAGGTGTTGAAAATTTGAGATAGGTTATGGATGTTAGTGTTAGGGACTCAATGCAATGAATGTAAGTAAACACAGTTTTTTTGATTGTAACAAGTAGGTTTCTTTTTTTTTCTCTCTTTACGGTAGGGTAGACACTGTCTAAAACGTCTTATTGACGCACCGTCACTGGTTACATTATGTGTATGTTCCCCTTCTGACGGTACGGAAAGCTACTTTTCGTTGGTTTTTGACATTAGCTTCAGTGTAGAGAATGCAATCACTATTTATACGCCAGCCCTAATACGTAAGCAAGCAAAAAACAAACATCCCATACAAAAGTAGTTATAGTAATTAGCCCTGTTTTTTAGTGCATTTTTATCTTCGCTTAGAAAAAAGTAGCATGTTAATTACAACAACAAACTGGTATAATTCCGTACTGTTGTTGTATTTAACATGCTACTTTTTTCTAAGCGAAGATAAAAATGCACTAAAAAACAGGGCTATTATCAATTTTTTAAAAATCTAGAAGACATAGAATCATCTAGTTTTCAGTTTTTGATTAAGAATTAATTTGAGCAAAGAATTTCAGAAAAAAAAATGATATTTAATTTTGATATGATATTTAGTTTTGAGAAATTGCACTTTAAACCTTATTTTTATGCTTTTTTCTCGCAAATTTTGAGTTTAAAATTATTTTTTTCAAAAACCATGCATAGATTTCACTTGATTCAAAAACTGGCTAGTAGAACAGAGTATTGGCTGTAAATTAAAGTATAATACTTTGTTATAAGTATTACCGTTATTTTTTTTACATTTTTGGTACTGTTTTTATGAAATTGCCCCTCCCACCAAAAAGGGGTGAGATAGACCCCCCTCCCATATTAAAAAATGCTTGTATTAAACTGTTCTACAAAAAACCGTTATTATTTCTTGGCGCCTGAGTTATCGTACTCGTGCCAGAAGGTTTTATAATACAAATTCTATATACTACTGAAATATATCAGCCAAGTAGAAGACTAAGGCTAGTTGCGCACATGCAACTGCTACTGCAACAAAACAGTTTAGTTACAAGCTGACCGATGAGCGCGCACATGAGCAACTCCACAAGCAATCGCAACGAACCTTACCAACACACAGACAATGTTTATTCAAATTTTCTACCCCTTACATACAAAGAAAAATATTATCGCCTTTGTCCTATTCTTTTGCTCAGCAAATACAAGAAAAGATAAATTTGTTCTCTTTCGCACAGAGAACATAAGTCACTTTGGAAAGAACAAAATTCAACGATGTGGTAAAATATCTGCAACTATTTGGTTGCATGTGCACGCAGTTAAATATTATTCTATATGACACAAATTGAAAAACCGATTTCAGGCAATCGTCCAGTTTGTGGCAAAACACAAACTGAAAAGTTGCTCGAATCGGCGCGTTGCGACGACTGAATAGTTTCTGCATGTGCGCGCTGTCCCATATGAGTCAATAGGATTCATTTTTGTAACCAAACAGTTGCGAAACTGAAAGTTGCATGTGCGCGACTAGCCTAAGCGTTAAGGATTGGACCTATTGAATTATTGATTCAAAAAAGCTTTTTATTGCCTTTAGTCCTACAAATTGGCGTTTCGAGAAGTCTGAAAGACAAATAGTTTGGTGAATAAACATTAAAGAGTACAGATAGATTTATCAAGTAAAGTTCGATACACAATAATAAACATTAAAGTAAAATTAGATACACAACATTAATATTGTAATATTTTCTCAGGTTCGTTAATAAAACTTATTTACTTTATTCAAAACGTCCACTTATTTATTTCGCAAAATAAAACACTTTACTTTTCTTACTACAAACAAAACGATTTATTCTTCACCACTGAATTAATTCACAAACTTTACTTTTCACTTTTATTACAACCAACTTTATTCATTCACGATTAAAAACAAACTGTGTCGCTGCCGTTCAAACCTGTGCCTTTTATACTTGTTTTCCAAACTCTCGAAATAAGGAGAACGTTCTGGTCTCTGCTTCCAGAGCTTTCCGTAGGGGAAATTTCCCAATAGTTTCCCTTCCAAAAGCTTTTATTTGACAGCTGGTAAATCTGCTATAATCCGGCAGATGGCACTTCCTTCGTTTGAGAGTTGCTATAATTATAGCTAATAAGGGTATGTTTGCACTGCGACCGTAAGCTTTATTGTGTCCGTTTGTTTGCATTTCGGAGTCGTTATAGTTCAAATATGGAAAGTTATTACACTGCCCCCCTCTTAGGATTGATCGTCCCGAGCAAATCCATCACTTCCATCACCATTATAATGATGTAAACGGTCGCTGTGAACTACTTTTAGCTTGCCTCTTAATCCTCTCTGAATGCGGTAGACGACATCGTTTATTCGTGTTACAACAGTATAAGGGCCTTCCCAATTTTGTTGAAGCTTCGGTGAGAGTCCCTTCCGACGGTGGGGATTATAAAACCACACAAGGTCTCCCACTTGGAATCCTGTCGTTGTGGCTTTTGCGTCATATCTTGTTTTCATCCGATCACTCGATAGCTTTATATTTGCCCTCGTCCTTTCGTGAATGTCAACTAGCTTTTCTTTGAGGTTGTTCACGTAGTCGTCTATTCCTTGTGACTCACTTGTAGAACATCCAAATTTGATTTCACTTGGTAGTCGTATTGTGCTCCCGAGCAGGATTTCTGATGGTGTATGTCCTGTTGAGCTATGTACCGCACTTCGATAGGCCATCAAGAATAACGGAATATGCCGATCCCAGTCTCGTTGGTTGTCGCTTACAACTTTGGAAAGGTGTTCTTTAAGGGTCCGGTTGAATCGTTCAACCATCCCATCAGATTGTGGGTGAAGTGGTGTTGTCCTCGTCTTTTTAATGCCAAGGAGTGTACAAACTTCCTGAAAAATTTTGGACTTGAAGTTCCTCCCTTGATCTGAATGGAGTTCCATAGGTACACCAAACCTGCTTACCCAGTTGAAAACAATCTGATCCGCGACTGTTTTGGTTTCCTGGTTTGGGATGGCAAATGCCTCAGGCCACTTGCTGAAGTAGTCCATTACTACCAGGATGTATCGGTTTCCGTTTTCGGTTTCTGGAAAAGGGCCTGCAACGTCTATTGCAATTCTTTCAAAAGGCGTGCCCACATTATACTGCTGCATTCTACTCTGGACTTTTCTGCCTGGTCCCTTGCTTGCAGCACAAGTATCACATTTTCGGCACCATTTTTCGACGTCTTCTCTTGCGTGTAGCCAGTAGAATCGCTGCCTTACCTTTTCCAGTGTCTTATTGACACCCAAATGTCCTCCGGAAGCTCCATCATGCAGCTCTTGCAGAACGTCATTAACTTTGGAACGAGGTATGACCAGCTGCATCACATATGATTTTCCGTCTGTGGATTCCCATTTACGTCTTAGTACTCCTTCTTGTACATGAAGCGAGTCCCATTGTGCCCAATACGCTTTAAGAGTTGGACTTCTATCGGAGATGTCACCCCATTCTGGTTTCTCTTGGTGTTCCTTCCACGCAAGAATGGGTTCAATATCCGAGTCTTCTTGTTGGGCAGTCCTCAGTTCTTCATTACGCCAACCGTAAATGGGATCGGCTCTTAATCGCTGGATGGAAGCAACCTCCTTCTCTTCCTGACGTGTGCAGTGCTTACAGTCCGGTTTGCATGGTCTCCGAGATAAAGCATCTGCATTTGAGTGCAACCTTCCTCTTCGCTGTTGGATCTGGTAAACGTATGTCTGCAATCTCTCAATCCATCTTGCCACTTGACCTTCTGGATTTTTGAAGTTCAACAGCCAATTAAGTGCGCCATGATTTGTTCGAAGAAGGAACTTCTGTCCATAGATGTACTTATGGAAGTGTTTTGTTGCCGATACTAAAGCTTGAAGTTCTCTTCTGGTCACACAGTAATTTCTTTCTGGCTTTGAGAGCACCTTGCTGTAATAGGCAACGACCTTCTCTTCTCCTTCGTGGACTTGTGATAGTACGGCACCAATTCCTACGTTACTTGCGTCAGCGTCGATGATGAAAGGTTTCCCTGGTGTCGGATAGGCCAAAACTGGTGTATTGCAAAGGCGCTGCTTAAGTTCCTGGAAGCTTTTCTCGCACTCGCTTGACCATTTGAACGGTTTGCTTTTCTCTGTTAGCTGGTGCAAACTTTTCGCGATCCCAGCAAAATCCTTCACAAATCGTCGATAGTACGTGGCTAGACCAAGAAAGCTCTGGAGTTGATGTTTATCCTGTGGTGTCGGCCAATTCTTTACGGTGTCAACTTTTTCAGGATCAGTCTTCACTCCTTGGGAAGAGATGATATGTCCCAAGTATTTTACCTCAGACTTGAAAAACTCGCACTTGTCTGGATTCAATTTCAAGTTTGCTTCTCGAAGCCTCTGGAACACGGCCTTAAGGTTTCCACAATGCTCATCAAATGTCTTACCATAAACAATGACATCGTCCAAATAGACTAGGCAAGATTTCCAAGTAAGTCCTTGTAAAACGCACTCCATCAAACGCTCAAATGTTGCCGGAGCGTTGCATAGTCCGAAAGGCATAACTTTAAATTGCCACAGACCATTTCCTGTGGAGAAAGCCGTCTTTTCTCGATCTTCTGGATGGATTTCTACCTGCCAGTAGCCACTCTTCAAGTCCAATGTTGAAAACCATTCAGCTCCTTCCATCGCATCCAGAGTATCGCTGATTCTTGGCAGAGGGTAGCTGTCTTTCTTTGTCACATCGTTCAGCCTCCGATAGTCCACACAAAATCGAGTACTTCCGTCCTTCTTTTTGACAAGAACAACTGGGGATGCCCATGGACTTTTAGAGTTTTCGATTAGTCCATCTTTCTTCATGGTCGATATCATCTCTTCAACTTCGGCTTGTTTGGCTAATGGGAGACGTCTTGCTGGTTGTCGAATAGGTCTTGCGTCTCCTGTTTCGATTCGATGCTGCACCAGTTGTGTTCGACCATACTGCCCATTGGGTGAAGAGAGTATATCAGCATACTCATAAAGGAGGCTTTCAGCAACACTTAGCTGATATTCACTTAATTTTGAAGACTTGAGAATGTTTGACTTCATAGTGTTCACTTTCCTGGGGTCCACATATTCTTGTGTATCAACTTCTGTAATTTTAGTTATTGCGGATACGGATTCACATTTTCCAACAACTTCTCCTTTTCTTAGCTTGACTTCGTACGGTTTGATGTTGAGTATCCGTACGGGCACCATGTTGTTCTTTGGCGCCACAAGGGTCTTCCCTAGGATGATGTTTTGAGAAGACTGTTCAGAGTCTGGTTCCACCATTAGGTATCGATGGCTACCCAAATCTCCCTTTATTTTTGTCCAAACGAACACTTCTGAAGAAGGTGGCAGGCAAATATCTTCCTTTATGACAGTTCTCAGAGTTGATGAATTTTCATTGCCATAAACCATAGGAATCTCCACATTTCGGTATTTGAGAACTTGCTTTCCGATATCGAGAATTACTCCGTGCTCTTTCATAAAGTCAATTCCAACGATGCACTCGTCACATATATCTGCTACCAGAAATAGGTGTGAAAACTCCAGTTCTGCCAAATGGATTGTAAGACGAACCTCCCCGTACACTCTGGCTGCCTCTCCTGTTGCTGTTTTCAGACGGTAAGTGTTGGTGTTATGCAGCCATGTCATCTTCACCAAGTCCTTTCGAACAATGGAGGCAGTAGCACCGGTGTCGATCGTAGCCACTTGCTTCTTGCCGTTAAGTGTCAGACGCCACAGTCAGACTTTTGTTGTTTCGTTTCGTCTGTGAGACCTGGATGGTGGTTCTGGGGCCATCGATACCAGAAACCAGCTTCTGCCCCTCGAAGTTGGTTCTTACTCGTTTTCCCGGTTGAGAAACGGGGTGAGTAGGAGTTTTGACATTGTTGTTGTTAAAATTTCTGCTTCCACAATGTTGACAAGCAGATCTTCTAGGTGGCAATCTGCACTGGCGTTGGAGATGTCCGGTTTTATTGCAATTCCAGCATCGAGCAGGTCCATCGCGTTGGTTCCTTTGGAATGCTGTTCTCTGGCAAGAGCACTCCTCAATTTCTATTTCTCTTACCCGATGGACTCCTTGAGAAGCCTGCTCTGCTGCTTCCATAGTGAGGGCGAATGCTAGTGCTTCAGGAAGCGTGCGTTTGCCAGCAGTTCGAATTGCTCGCTGAAGGTTGATGTCAGATACAGCACGAACAAAGGCTTCTGTTGCGAATTGGTTGATGATTTCATCTCCTGCAGCTGGATATGCCAGGTGCGCCAACCGTTCGATGTCTGCTTGGAGTTGTTGCAGAGTTTCTCCCCTTTTCTGGAATCTGGAATTGAGCTGGACGCGGAAGACTTCTTGCATATGGCCATCTCCAAAACGTTTGTCAATGGCCTGAACGAGAGCACTGAAGTTGCCATTTTTATCTGCTGGTATGCTTTGTAACAGCTCAGCAGCAGGTCCTCTGAGGGCAAGCGTTAGAGCTATGCATTTGTCTTCCTCATCCCAGCCATTTGTTGCTGCGGCTGCCTCAAACTGCTTCTTGTAGATTGACCAAGAAGTTTGCCCATCGAAGGTTGGTGGATGCATCTCTTTTTTCTTCGGACAGTCGCCAGAACTTTCTCGAACCTTCATTTTCTTTACTTTATCTAATTCCTTTGTAATGGATTCGATTTTATCTTCGAACTTTGCTTCTACTGTCGACAATTGCTTATCGACATTAGACAATTGTTGATCGAGAGTTAACAATTGTTTATCGATAGAAGAAAATTGCTTATCGACACGCTCGTCAAGGGCAACAATTCTACTGTCAAAGGCATCTAACTTACATTCGAGCATGTTTGTCTGTTTTTCCAGCAGACACTTTTGTTCTTGGCTTTGTTGCTCGAATCGTTCGAGAAGATTCTTTTGTTCACTCCGTTGTTCTTGGCTTTGTTGTTCGAAACGTTCGAGAAGATTCTTTTCCTGACTATCAAATTTTGCAAGCAGCTGAGACAGCATATTGGTCATGCCCGATGTACTTACTTGCTCTTGCTGTTCTTCCATTTCAATGTCGAATATAAACGTGTCCGGGTTTTTTCCACATCTTCTGAAATCTTCTTGCAGACGAATTATAAGATCATTCTTTGTTCCAGCAGTAGGAAGATCTCGTTTATTCAGTTCTGCCTTAAGTTCCACTAAATTTAAATCATTCAAAGATTTACCCATTGTCTTTTTTTTTCACTTTCCACACAATAAATTTACTGAGTGCACAAATAAAATAAGTTTTATCCCACTTCTGACACCAATGTAATCTTTTCTCAGGTTCGTTAATAAAACTTATTTACTTTATTCAAAACGTCCACTTATTTATTTCGCAAAATAAAACACTTTACTTTTCTTACTACAAACAAAACGATTTATTCTTCACCACTGAATTAATTCACAAACTTTACTTTTCACTTTTATTACAACCAACTTTATTCATTCACGATTAAAAACAAACTGTGTCGCTGCCGTTCAAACCTGTGCCTTTTATACTTGTTTTCCAAACTCTCGAAATAAGGAGAACGTTCTGGTCTCTGCTTCCAGAGCTTTCCGTAGGGGAAATTTCCCAATAATTTCCCTTCCAAAAGCTTTTATTTGACAGCTGGTAAATCTGCTATAATCCGGCAGATGGCGCTTCCTTCGTTTGAGAGTTGCTATAATTATAGCTAATAAGGGTATGTTTGCACTGCGACCGTAAGCTTTATTGTGTCCGTTTGTTTGCATTTCGGAGTCGTTATAGTTCAAATATGGAAAGTTATTACAATATAATGGCAAAAGTACCAAGATGCGTGGATTTTATTTTATAAAGTAGCTTCAAATCTATTTTTTAATTTGCATATTACCCAAAAAACATATTGATAATACAATTTTTTTTCATTAGGTACTATTTAATTATTAGCTGTATTTTATTTTCCCCCAGATCTGATCTGGATTGGATATGCATACGAAAATACATGTATTACAAAAACAACACAAAATCAAACTTTAATTTTGGATTTCGATTTACAAATCCATTCTGACCACACACCCTTAGCATTTTCTTCCAAAAAATAGTTTTTTATCTGACGTGTAGATGGCTTTTTTGTTTTGAAAATAGGGAGAAAATGAAGAATAAAGTACAGAAAAAACACAGAAGCAAAAAGATAAACAGAGATAGGTATATAACACCCTCGTCGCACTGGGATCCTCTTTGTTTTATTATGATAATCTAATCCGGATCAGATTTGGGGGATAATAAAATGCAGCTATTATTAGGTAATATCATCAGAGTTTTGATTTTTTTTAGTTCTACGCATATATCAAAATTTGAGTCAAATGTCAATATTTATTGTTGTTTTTACGTGTATTTAAGTCATCACGTTCACAGCCACATTTTATTTTTGACTGACAATCTCAATTTAATTTGTTGTTGTTTTTTCGTGTGTTTTCTTCCTCACGTTCACATCCATATTTTCTTCCCGTCAATCTCAGCTTTGACATCCTGGTAGTAATGGACTACTTCAGCAAGTGGCCTGAGGCATTTGCCATCTCAAATCAGGAAACCAAAACAGTCGTGGATCAGATTGTCTTCAATTGGGTGAGCAGGTTTGGTATACCTATGGAACTCCATTCCGATCACGGAAGAAACTTCGAGTCCAAGATATTTCAGGAAGTTTGTACGCTCCTTGGCATTAAAAAATCAAGGACAACACCGCTTCATCCGCAAGCTGATGGGATGGTTGAATGATTCAACAGGACCCTTAAAGAAAACCTTTCCAAAGTTGTAAGCAACAACCAACGAGTCTGGGATCGGCATATTCCACTATTCTTGATGGCCTATCGAAGTGCGGTACATAGCTCAACAGGACACACACCATCAGAAATCCTCCTTGGGAGCACAATCCGACAACCAAGTGAAATTAAATTTGGATGTTGTGCAAATGAGCCACAAGAAAAAGACGACTAAGTGAACAACCTCAAACAAAGGCTAATCCACATTCACGAAAGGACAAGGGCAAATAAAGCGGGTGAAAAATCTGGTTCTTCTTCGGTTGTTTTGGTCACTTTAGTATATGCAATGAAACAAGTTATTCCATTTACTTTCCCGACGTTTCGACAGGGGTTGCTGTCTTCCTCAGGGGATCTTTATTGAAACGGCAAATCACAAAACACAGTTGAACAAATAAGTATATAAATAATTTGAAGAAAATAAACAAATTAATCAGATTTCTTATATATAAAAAGAAAAAAGGAAAACTTACATAAACAAAGTTAATGAAAACAGATTTATGCAATTTTTATAAAGAAAAAAAAGAACAAAAAACAAAAAGTTCCAAAAACAGCATAAATTCGTTTTCATTAACTTTATTTATGTAAGTAAGTTATAGGGCCAGTTAATAGTTAAAACGGGAAAACGACCTCATGAGCTTTTCTACTCAAAATGACCCTAGGAACCCATGGTTTTCATCTGCGACATTGACTGTGGAGCACTCTGTTTTTTGTCTTTGCTCAAAATCGATATTTTGGATACTATGAATACGTTTTGGTTGCAAAATTAGAGATGAAGATGTCCGACAGTTTTACACCCCAAGCTTCCATTTTGATGCTAATGAATAGCAATGAATAATAGATTGATGGCAAATCGAAAAGAGCCGTTTGACTGAATCTCCAATACTCAGGAAGACCCTTGGGAAATTGGCAAAAACAAAGAAACCCCTTAGCCAAATTTATTAAAACATATTCCATGTCACAGCCAAACAGTTGAAAGAGTATAGTCCAAGCGGCGACCGTAAGATCACTTAGCTCATAAGGTTAGAGATTCTAATACCACTTAATCGATAGATACGTTGTAGAGAAACTTAACGCACATGGGTTGCCTAGCAAAATTTGGGTGGATGACGTCTAAAATGGGCCACTTCCGGTACGTTTTTTCGACCACGACTTAGCTCATCGAGTAAGAGGTTTAAACTATGCCTAAACTGTAGAGCTTGACGAGATAGAAAGAAAAATATAGGGTTGCCTAATCTAAAATGGGTGGATGATGTTGGCAGCCCTCTTTCAAAATTACTTTTTTTTCAACCATAACTTAGACCATCGAGTTAAAGGTTAAAACTGGTCTCAAATAAAAGATCAGATGGTGCTGAAAAAAGAAAATAGGGTTGCCACTTTTGAAACATGCACGTGGCAACCCTAGTTAAAGGAAAAAAGTGTCAGAAATACGTTATTTCTCATAACTATTTCTGTTCTTGGAGTTCGGTAATTTTTTGTATACAAAATTAAAGCTTAGGATCTTTAGAAAATTAATAAAATAGCCTTATCGGTAGTTACGTCTTCCAAACGTCACAAAACAAATTTAATATGGCTAACTTGAAAATGTTCACAACTATTTTTAAGTAAAAAAAAAATATAGTTTCTATAAACTCAAGTAAAACAGAGACCAAGCTTACACTCTAATCAATTTGAAAAAGCCTGTTTTTAACCAAAAATATACCGAAAACAGTACCTTTTCAACTAAAATCTATGAAATTTGATAAGGAAAGATCTTAAAACAGGCATCAAATTACTTACACTCTACTCTACTTGAAAAATATAGGTTGCCTGCACTCAACTAGATGCATGACATTGGCAACCCTGTTTTTAACCAAAAATATACCAAAAACTGTACCTTTTCAACTATGAAATTTAATAAGGAAAGAGCTTAGAACGGGCATCAAATTAAAGCTTACACTCTACTCTATTTGAAAAATATAGGTTGCCTGCACTCTATTAGGTGCATGACATTGGCAATCCTGTTTTTTACCAAAAATATACCAAAAACAGTACTTTTTCAACTTAAGTCTTTGAATTTTTTATAAGGTAAGAGCTTAAAACAGGTGTCACATTAAAGCTTATTTGAAAAAATAGGTTGTCTGCACTGAACTAGGTGCATGACCCTGGCAACCCTGTTTTTAACCAAAAATATACGAAAAACGATGCAGTGCAGTAATACCCGTGATAATAAAGCCCGTGGAAGTTATTTCCCAAAATAAATGGAAAAACACCCACGGCTCTGGACCTTTGGCACCTCATATGAGGGAAATGTAATAAAAAAATATCCCATCAGTAATTGGTCAGAAAAGGTCAACTGGTCCCAGAAATTGGTTAGCCCTAGATAACTTTTAATCAAGGCTTAAACTTTCTCAAGGTCGCTCAAGGTCACACGCGATTTTTGGCACCTCATTTAAGGGACATTTGCCAAAATTTTATACCATCCGAAAGATTTCTAGATCGTGATAAAAGGTCAACTATTTTCAGTTAGTGGTCAGCCATAGATTTTTTTCTATGAATTTTTTGAAGCTCGTTTCAAGGTAACAAAAAAAACTTCTGGCACCTCATTTGGGTCATTTTAAAAAATAAAGTATGCAATTTGAAAGGCCTCTTCACGGTTGTAAAAGGTCAGCTATTTTCAGTAATTGGTCAGCCATAGATTTTTTTTTATGAATATTTAATGAATTAATAAAAAAAAATTTCAAGGTCAAAACGATTTTTGGCACCTCATTTTAGGGAAATTTGCCAAAAAAGTGTACCATCTGAAAGATCTCTAGATCTATGTAAGAGGTCGGCTTGTTTCAGTAATTGGTCAGGTATAGATTTTTTTAATGAAATTTTAAAAATTTCAAGGTCATAGCGATTTTTGGCACCTCATTTATGGGAAATTTGCAAAAATTCAATACCATCAGAAAGGTTTTGAACACTATATAAAAGGTCAGCTAGTTTTAGTAATTGGTCAGCCATAGTTTTTTTTTTAGTGAAATGAATAATACCACCTGAAAGGCCCTATGATCTGTATAAATGGTCAGCTAGTTTCAGTAATTGGTCAGTTATAGATTCTTTTATACGATTTTTTCTAAGTTTTTTTTTTCTAGGTCATGAACGGTTCGTGACCTTGAAAAAAATTTCTTTAAAATTCTTTACTACCGATAATGCTATTTTATTAATTTTCTAAAGATCTTAAGCTATAATTTGGTATATAACAAATTACCGAACTCAAAGAACAGAAATAGTTATAAGAAATTACGTATTTCTGACACTTTTTTCCTTTAAATAGGGTTGCCACGTGCATGAACCCATTTTAAAAGTGGCAACCCTATTTTCTTTTTTCAGCACTGATTTTTTATTTGAGACCAGTTTTAACCTTTAACTCGATGAGTTAAGTTATGGTTGAAAAAAAGTGATTTTGAAACAGGGTTGCCAACATCATCCACCCATTTTAGATTAGGCAACCCTATATTTTTCTTTCTATCTCATCATGCTCTACAGTTTAGGCATAGTTTAAACCTCTTACTCGATGAGCTAAGTCATGGTCGAAAAAACGTACCGGAAGTGGCCCATTTTAGACGTCATCCACCCAAATTTTGCTAGGCAACCCACGTGCGTTGAGTTTCTCTACAACAGATCTATCGATTAAGTGGTATTAAATTCTCTAATCTTATGAGCTAAGTGATCTGACGGTGGGCTCTCCACCAAGTAATTAAATTGCTGACCGAGGCTTTCCAGTTTAGAGATGAACTAGTTGAAAATAGTTATGAAAATTATATCAATTACAACTTGAAAACATCAATAAAATACAAACATTATTATGTTTTCTTATTAAAGCCAAAAAAATAAAATGCACGACTGGATCGCACGTACTTGCTCTTATGTTGTGTGAGACTTAAGAACTTTAAAAAATATTCAAGAAATTATAGAAAAAGTATAAAAAGCATTTAAACCGTTCTTTTAATTGCATAAACAGTCTGATTAATAACTTAGAGCTCAAAAAAAGTATGCCATTTGATTACTTGAAAAAATATGAATATATGTAAAAAAAAATTTAAAATCGTTGGAGCCGTTTTCTTAAAAATTAATTTTTATATATAAAATTTTTGTAACATTTTTCAAACAAAAATTTGGTATGCCAATTTTGAGTATATATTAATATACATTTACAACTGAAATTTCAAAACAATTCATCAACCCGTTTTTGAAATATTGAATTTTCAAAAAAATAAATTTGAATCTTTTTTAAAAATCCAAAAATTATTTTGTCAAAAATTTTGGTATGCAGTATTATTTATATTCTAACAAAGCTTTTGTATAAAAAATTTCATTGAAATCGGATGAGCGGTTAATGAGAAAACCAAAAATAAAAAAAAACTGTTTTATGGCAGGAACCGTTAATAAATGTTTTTGATGATTTATTTTTCTTGCTAAAAGGTACATCATATCTACAATAATACACTGATTTTTTTTATCAAAATCGTTGGAGCCGTTTTTGAGATAAATAAGCTTTTCCTTAATGGTTGTATGGCAAGTACCGTTATTTTTTGAGCTAAAAAAAAATTCAATTTCCCCTCTGGAGAGTTACAAAAAGTTATTAAAGCTAAAAAAATACATATTACTTTTGAAGTTTAGTTTTCAAATTCAGTTTTGTTTAGTTTTTAAGAAATGCACGCCCCCTTCCCTTTATTTTATAAAGTTAAAACAATTCTTAAAATAAATAAAACGATCCAAGTAGACTTTAGCGATAGTCTCGGTTTTCAGATTTTCGTCGTTTTCAAATTGAGATGCACGACCCCCAGCGGTCATTTTAAAAATGTTTATTCCCAATTTGTTTGTTTCTCCTACCTGATGTTGATCCACCCTAATGTATGTAAATTTGCCTATATTATCAAGATCCAATGGAATAGGACACAAAAATGAAGCAAACATATCTTGCGGTGTTCTATATGACATGAAATAGTTCAACAGCCTACGTTAGTGATTATTTTAAAACATACATATATGCACCTAAGCTCATGGTATAACAACATAAATAGGTATTCCCTTAGATAAATTATTTAACAAAAATGAGTTTATGTCCCAAAATAACTCCAGTAAAAATAGATTTGAAGAACGCTCTCGTTGCCAACTTTCACTGACACTTGTTTTTACTGAAGTAAAAATATTAAACAGAAAAAATTCAAATAAAGATTATAGTACAGGTAAAATAGGATAAATAAAACAAAAAAATTGGTACCTTCATAAAACTTGGTGAAAACGTTTCATGTACTATGAAAATGAAAAATCAAAAGAGTCTATAAAAATATTTCTCATGGAAGGGTGTTTTTTGAGGGGGAGAGGGGGGAAGTTGTGGTATATCAAACAGAAAAATTAACTTTGATACGACACATGTTTTTAAGGTAGTTTAAAATGCTGAATCAAATGACACCAAAATCAAGTCCATATGGCCTTCTTGAAAAAAGTTACTGTCATTTTTAGGTTACGATGACTATATTTTCAGTTTAAAAGTTAAATATTACCGGAAACCAGTTGAAAATAATGGTCCGTCGATGAAACTTGGCATCAATGGTTCATTTGTCATGAAAATCAATAATGAGAAGGGTCTATAAAAATATCTGTGGTTAAAGGGTGTTTTTTTGAGGGTTGGGGTGACGGTTGGGGAAGTGGTGGGATTATTACAATAAAACCTGTGACAAAAATGGTACCACGATGAAACTTTATAAAAATGTGCTATGAACTACCAGAATGAAGAATCAAAAGAGTCTATAAAAATATCTATATGGTAGAAGGATGTTTTTTATGGGTGAAGGAATGTATAAAACTTTTTCTAAAAACTAAAATTGTTTCCAAAAACAGATAACACCCTTTACCCAAGGCCACAATAACACCCTTTCTTCCTTGATATTTTTGTAAACTCCATTAATTCTTCATTCTCGTAGTCAATGAAACACTTTTACCAAGTTTTTTGAGGGTTACCATCCTTTTCCAGTTTTTTGAAAACAAAATCTCAGGGGGGTACCAATTTTGTTGCAGGTTTTATGGTAATAATCCCACCACTACCCCAACTCCCCAAAAAAACACCCTTTAACAACAGATATTTTTATAGACTCTTCTTATTATTGATTTTCATGACAAATGAACCATTGAAGCCAAGTTTCATCGACGGACCATTATTTTCAACTGGTTTCCGGTATTAATTTACTTTTAAACTGAAATATAGTCATCGTAACCTAAAAATGACCATAACTTTTTTCAAGAAGGCCATATGGACTTGATTTTGGTGTCATTTGATTCAGCATTTTAAACTACCTTAAAAACATGTGTCGTATGCTTAGGTTGCACCAAAGTTAATTTTTCTGTTTGATACACCACAACTTTCCCCCTCTCCCCCTCAAAAAACACACCCTTCCATGTGAAATATTTTTATAGACTCTTTTGATTTTTCATTCTCATAGTACATGAAACGTTTTCGCCAAGTTTCATGATGGTACTAATTTTTTTTTTATTCGAAAGACTTTTCGTACTATTTTATCTGTACTATTATGTTCAGAATGTAGGACAGGTAGGCTGTGAAATGGGCTTTAATAATGTTCTTTCATTTACAATAATAGCCAATTCACAACTATTAAGTGCAAAATTTTGTATATAACTTTATTTAAAAAAAATCGCATGACACTTAGCAACTATGTAAATTTTGGCTTAACAACTTGTTACTGCAGTATAGTTAATAGCGAGGAAAGTTTTAACCGTTATATACTTACGGTGCTATTTATTAGATTTCCTTAGAAAGATATCTAGTTCGACAACACAATCTTAATATTTAGGTCAAAGTAGTTCTAAAAACATGTTTTATTCTATTAAATTTAATATCACTTTAATCAAGGTATGGATTCCGTTATCTAAGTAAAGCCTGATTCACAATGCGACGAGAAAACGAGACGACAGCGTGACGTGATTCGCTGTCATCTTTTTCTAGTTATAAAATCGTTTCCCAATTCAAAATGCAGCGAGATTTTTTACAACGAGAACTGTTTTCTAAAAATATAAAAAACTAGCCAAAAAAAGCTTTAAAGACAACATATTATGAATAACTTTATCTTTTAATTTCAAGTTATCATATTTTTTCTTAAACAAAAATACTTCCATTATGTAAGCAACTTGTCAAAAAAAAAATTATCGTCTCGTCACGTCTTTTTTTCAATTTTTCGAATCCTTGGCGTGACGTGACGACGGCTGCATTGTGTATATCGTCGTATACTTTCATTGTTTGAAATTCGTTTGATAGCAACGACGGGATCACGTCACGCTCGCGTCTCGTTTCCTCGTCGCATTGTGAACCAGGCTTAAAGCATAGGGGGAAGGCGGGAGACTTGAGCCACTTTTTGTAAAATTGTTGATAAAAACTTGTCTATTTATCTCAGCCGCATGAAAGATACATCTCTATAAAGCTACACTTATCTATTTTGAAACTAGTTAAATTGGCTTCAAATATATGCAATCGGTTTCAACCCAGAGCAAATTGTTTGAAGAAAGATTTTCGGCTCAAGTCTCCCGCCCCTTCGGGAGACTTGAACACCCCCTGGGGGAGACTTGAACATACCCAAATTGAACAAGTTAACAATACAAAAAATGAGATCACCGTCTATGATTTTCATAAAACTCAACTGTTACTATATTTAACGTATTATTTGCTAAGAAAAATGTTTTAAAAATGTATACACGAAAATATTGATACAAAATTAAAAACAACCTTAAAAACCGTAACAAACGAAAATAAATACAAAACTTAAATAAACCCCTCCTTGGGAAATACAGTAAGAAGATTGTAAGATTTTTTAAACATAATTTGAGCATTGTTATCCTTGTATTTCCCCCTCTGCGGCAGTTTTTTGACTTTTTTTTTGGTTTTGCTCCTCATTTTCGTATGATCAAGTCTCCCTACAATAAGTGGTTCAAGTCTCCCGTCCACGCTTTTTGAGACAAAAGAGATTATAAATTCTGTTACGTAAGCTGTTGCAATATTTTGCACGGGTATTTACAAAAACTATTATTCAAGGAATAAGATCATACTAAATTATTTAATTAACTACGAGACCAACAAAAGTTATGAAATGAAAAGAAAAAAAAATTGTTTAACTTTTCATAGCGAAAAATGCATTTACTCGTCCAGGAACCAAAATAATATGTTGATCCTGAAACCTTTTCATTAACAAATAGAAGGTCATTTTCTGCTTCGGATGTATGAACTCTTCTAGAATTTAAGGGTAGTCTGAGTGAAATATTGCGAGTGGCTCATGTCTCCCGTATGGTCAAGTCTCCCGTTTTCCCCCTACCTACCAAAATCAAAGACACTCAAATTGTTAAGACCCCTTGCTGAAAAAAACTTAAATTTTTAAATTCAACATACAGTGACAATGCGTCAATAAGACGTTTTAGGTAAGGTAGACACTGTCTACTCTAAAACGTCTTATTCACGCACTATCACTGAAGCAGTTGCTTGGGTATCATTTTGTTAATTCTCTTGAAGTTAATATGAAACCAAGGCTTGTAATCTCAGGACAAGGTGTAAATTTCTTTGGTCTAAATAGACTTCTTGGTATTCCTTTTGATAAACCTTCTTTTTATGTAGACAAAACCAAAATATTTAAAATGTTTGATAGCCCTCATCTTTTAAAATCATTGTGGAGAAATTTCGTACCATATTGTTTCTGATAGTTAGAAAGCAAATTGGAATGATGTTGTGAATTTTTACTTATGTGATGAAAATCATTCAATTAGAATGGCTTCGTAAAATTCTATCGGGCCACGTTTTTGAGATATTCCCGTTATAAAATCGAAAAAAACCGTCTTTTGCTGTTTTCAAAGTTGTATTGTTTCAACAAAATTTTAGTGGTTTCTGAAAGAACTAATATTCTTCTTTTAAAATCAGTTTAAATCTTCCCGATACATCTTTTTTCTCGGAGAAATTTTCAGTTAATTGTAGTCCTTCTATTTATGACTTAAATACAGTGTGAAGGAGAATAGGCAAAAATGTATGGGCGTTAAGAACTTACAACTCACTCTAATCGCAAAAATCGATGTGTACACGATTTTCTGTGTACACAGAAAAACCTCACTCTTGCGGAATTGGGCCCCTAATCCATTTCTGTACACGAATGTGTCATACACCGTTGAAAAGGTTGTTGTGAGTACATCATTTCATCATTATATGGCCGCTGAGCTCTAAACCATGGAATTCACAGGATATTCGGCTAATGTTGATTAGGAACACAATGTCCAAATATGGAGTTGCATTATTGTTCTTTTCGGTGATTTGATGCCGAATATCTCGCGAACCCCATGACTAAGAGCTTAACGGCTATATAATGAAATGATGACTCACAATAACCTTTTCAACGATATATGACACATTCGTATTGAAAAATGGATCATTTCCCATAAATTTTTGCCCATTCTCCCTTACATTGTATTTATAACTATAGTGATAGGCGTACAATCAACTGAAGATTTTTCAGAGAAGAAAAGAGGTATCGGAAAGATTTAAACTGATTTTAAGAGAAGAAAATTAGTTCTTTCAGAAACCATTAAAAATTTTGTTGAAACAATTTACCTCACGGTACAATATAAAAAAAACTGTTTTTTGTATTTTATAACGGGAATATCTCAAAAACGTGGCCCGATAGAATTCTTCTGACTTCAGATTCGAATTCAGCACACCAAAAACCTACGGAAAAGTATATTTTGGTTTCTGTAACAAAAACCTTGTACCTTTAATTTTAGCATAAAAATGATTTTGAAATTGGTTTGGTAATTTTATCAAAATTGCTCAACACAAAATATTTTACAAATTCCGTTTAACCAAAAATAAAATCGATTATTGACATACATTTAATTTATCAGTTATTTTATATACCTTAAGGGCCATCAGGGGCTCTGGAGTCCTTGCACGTTGCACCCCATACATATGTGTGCCATTTCAAATGTCACTAAATGGTCTAAAAGGTCTGCTAGTTTCAGTAATTCGTCAGGCATAGCGCATAGATTTCTTCTCGGAATTTCAAAAAGACAATTTCTAGACCACAGTATGAACTAGTTGACCTCATAATTCAGTGGCCATTCTGATGGTAGGTATACGGCTTTTTGCGAATACCCATAAATGAGGTGATAAAAACAACTTTGATATAAATAAGTTTTGAAAAAATCTATGTCTGACCAATTACTGAAAGTTGTTGACCCTTTAATTTGTACTTGTTTGTTTAAGACACTGATTTCTATAATACTAGTATGAGTATTATCAAAGAATATAAAGTTACCAAGAAGTATTATCTGGATCTTAAAATAAAATCCGATTCCGAAAGCTCTTTTTGAAATAATAATAACAAGAACGAAACAAAAAAAAATTAAGAGAAAAGCTTTCGAACACGTTTTAAAGTTAGGAGTTAATAGATGACTATTTTCTTAGATACTCATCAGCTGCTTACACCTACTCAATCAGGATTAAGGTCACATCACAACTGTACACAGTGGCGTAACAACGGGAGAGGGGGAGGCAAGGGATCATTTGCCACCCCAGAGCATGCAAATAAAATTAAACAAACACTGAAAACTGCATGAAAACCAAAGCTATGATCACTGTGAGTGACAATCGTTTAATATACTACGTTTTCACCAAAATATAATCTGGGATTTAAGGAAAAAGATTTATGTGGTGTTTTCACCGAATGAAAAGATTAAAAAGAAGATTAACTCTGACATTACACTTCAAAAGCAAAAGGGGCTTCATTTTTCTTATGAAGTGGAAGTGAGGCAGAATGTTTTATTTTGTCAAACATTAGAGAACTGAATCCAGCCACTAACGAATCCTTCAGCACCATATGAAAATAGGTCAGTTTGATTTGTTCAACTATTTGTTCGACCGGGATTTAACAAGATTAATTTTTAATCTTGTAGATTAATGAAAACAATTCGCATGGTAAATCTTGGAGATTTAAAGAAGATTTGAGGTTAATGTTATTAAATCTCAGTTTAGTGTTCGGTGGAAACGTAGTAATAGATGTCAATCAGATCATCGATTTATCCTGATGATCAAAATTGACATAATTTTGTAATTTTAAAATCCTATAGATTTTATAATTATCTTACCACATTGATATGCACAATATTTCAGTTATATTGTACTTCTACCATGTGTATTGTTGGTTAGTTTTCGATTTTTATGCTCATTATGTTTTCGAATCTGAGGTTTGCGACTTAAATTTTGTGACGCAACATGGAAAGAAAAAAACAAAAAAATGATGCAAAAATTCCCATTGAGGCTCAAGCAGTAGTTGAATATTAGCGTAATTTTGCTGTTCCCGAAAAACCCCATTAGATTATTAGGTAGTTTAAGACGAATGATTTACCAAAAATAAATTAAGGAAGAATTTGAAAAATTGAGAAAAAGTTTTGAAGGGAAATTTCCATACTTCAGAATGACCATAGAAATGTATTCGAAAAAAGTACCTCGAGAAGTAATATAACCAAAAATTTTCTTAAATTTTTTTTATTTAATTTTAGATTCGAGTGTCTCAAAAACGTGAAGTGCTAGAGCAATTCTGAGGCCAGATTCGATTCAGAGCATCAAATAACATCAGAAAAGTATATTTTGATTAATTTTCAGATTTAAACTTTGTCACACAGTGTAATTAATTGAATCGGTGAGTGAAAGAACAATACAAGCGCCAAAAAATTAATTTTGAGCTGAAAATGCAGAAATGTTCTACTTACGTAAACCTTCAAATCAGCAAAATAACAGGGAGTTCGAAAGTCAAATTCATACTTAACTACACTATTTTAATCACTGACTGAGTGGAAAAACAGTACAAATCCGGGATTTATAGTGTTCTTTCACTCAATCGTTGCTATCTGAAGTTAATCCCCAACTGTAAAAGCAATCAATTACAGGGTTATTAACAAAATTTATTGGCGAAATGAAGTTCGTGGAGAACCAGGGCCTAGTGACCTCCTACAACTCTAAATCTTAAATCATTCATGTTTGCGTGTTAATAGTGGACAAGAGTGAAAATGTTATTATAGGCTTCAAATCTGCTGGCTTAGATTTTATGGAAAGACTAGTAATGCAGTTAAAAAATTAATTTTTGGTTAATTATTATTTATTTCTTTTTATTCTCATTTTTTGTTTTACTTCTTTAAAGTAAAGTTCGAACTATTAATTTTTAAGGGCACGTGTAAAAATGGGTGTTTTCAAATGAAAAAATCTTGGTAATGTTAACTGTTTAAAAAAATCTTCCTTAGGCGCCTGTGAATTGATTGTTCCACTGGGTGAGGTGACGCTCAATTTTATTTGAGCTACCGTAAAGAAATGGTTAAAAATGCTGCAGCTGCTGTTCGAATTAACGAACATCTGATGTTCATAATAGTAAACTATGAAACTCAAGACTCAACACGAAAAAGTGACACGACATATGTATTTTCCATGCATTGAGCTTAAAGCTAGAACTATAATGCTCGGTGGGGCACTTAAGTGGTCGGAAGAAAACAAGCGAATACACGGAAAGCACATGGCGCGGCTGAAATTGTGAAATGGAAGGTTTCATTAAGTTTCGTTCAACTTTGAGTACGGAAGTGAGGTGCGCTCCCGAGTGCACCTCACTTTAGTAAAACTGACATTTGGTGGAATAGGAGTACCAAAAACAGATAGATGATAATTACACTATGGGTGTGTTCTCCTTTTGACGGTATGGAAAGCCACTTTTCGTTGGTTTTTGACATTAGGTTCAGTGCCCTTCCCACTATTATAGTTCTACCTTAATTGTTCAATATTGAATTACGAAGAAAGGAGTGAAAAATTAAGCGTACTTTTTAATCAACTTCTGACTTGGGATAGTCATCTAGCATGTGCACTCGGAAGAACATTTATGCTACCCTAGAGATATAACACCTGTCTGGTGGTTGTCTCTTCCAAATACAACCAATACGACAATTGACAAAAACTTTGACTTTCCCGCTCTGCTCTAAGGTAGTCTGTTTTTCTGTGATTTGGATTATGTTGGTAGAAGGAAGCTTTAAGGCCCAACTATAGACTAAACTGATCTTAAGTTAACTAAAGCCACAGAGCCAGTACACAGTCTTATATATTTTCAACCATAACCAGTTTCGTTACTTACTTACTTACTTACTTATCCGGCTCCCGATCCATGAAGGGTCTCTGCCTGAGATATTGCGGTCTTCCATCGGTTGCGCTCCCTCGCACGCTCCCTCCAGTCGTCGAGACCAAGCGCTCTTGCGTCTGTGACCGCCTGGTCCCTATAGCGGAGGTTCGGTCTTCCTGGTCGTCTCGAACCTGGGGGCTGGGATTCGAAGATTTTCTTGGCTGGAGCGTTGTTGTCCATTCGCTCGATGTGGCCGAGCCAGTGTAGTCGACGTGTTTTGGCTCTTTGGACTACATCCACATCTTGGTACAGCTCGTACAATTCACGATTGAATCTTCTCCTCCAATCGCCCTCTTCGCATATAGGACCAAATATCCGCCGAAGAATTTTTCTCTCGAAAGTGCCCAGTATCAATTCCCCTTTTTTACTTATCGTCCAGCACTCGGCGCCGTAGAGTAGAACTGGTAAAATTATCGTTTTGTATAGAGTGCACTTTGTCTTTCGGGAAAGGAGTTTTGAACCCATTTGTTTGGCCAAACCGAAGTAGCAATGGTTCGCTAGGGTAATTCTTCGTCGGATTTCCACTAAGGTGTCGTTCGTGGAATTGATGTTTGTTTCGAGGTAGGTGAACTCCTTGACTACCTCGAAATTACTGCTACCAACAGTGACGTTTTGTCCTAGGCGATGGACAGATGAGGCTTTGTTTGTTGATAGCATATACTTTGTTTTGTCCTCATTCACTTCAAGACCAACTCGTTTCGCCTCTTCATCAATAGCTGTGAATGCTTCAAGTACAGCTCTCTTGGAACGGCCGATGATGTCGATGTCGTCCGCATAGCCAAGAAGTTGAGAAGACCTGTTGAAGATAGTGCCTTCCATGTTAACACCACTCTTGCGCACTATCTGCTCCAGGACTAGGTTGAAGATCTCCTTGTCTGAACCCTGTACACGTCTGGAATAACTCGGATGAGCTGTTACCCATTTGCACGTTGCACCGCGTATTTTGTAACGTCATGCGGCATAGCTGGATCAGTTTTTCCGGGATCCCGAGTTCCGACATCGCCAATAGAAGCTCTTGGCGACTTATGCTATCATATGCGGCTTTGAAGTCGATGAATAGGTGGTGGGTCTCGACTTGAAATTCGTTGGTCTTTTCCAGGATTTGCCTCAATGTGAAGATTTGGTCTATCGTTGATCTGCCTGGCCTGAAGCCACACTGGTACGTGCCGATCATAGTGTTGCAGAAAGGTTTTAGACGCTCACATAGTACGTTGGATACGATCTTGTAGGCAATATTAAGCAGGGATATGCCTCTGTAGTTCTTGCAGGACATAGGATCGCCTTTTTTGTAGATTGGGCATATGGAGCTATTTGACCAGTCGTCGGGCATACTTTCCTCCTCCCAAACTTGGTTGATGAGCTGGTGCATGCACCCTACCAGAACATCTCCTCCATACTTGAAGAGTTCCGCTGGTTGGCCATCCGAGCCGGCGGATTTGTTGTTCTTAAGCTTGTGGATGGCTTTCTTAACCTCTTCAGTACTGGGTGCTGGGACTGGATCTTCATTGACTGGTCTAATGCTTCTTTGTTCCTCTATTGCCTCCTCTACATAATGCCCATTAAGCAGCTGCTGGAAATGCTACTTAAACACGTCTACAATTCCCTGTGCTTCGGTGACTAGGTTCCCTTCGCTGTTTCGAAGAGCTTGCGTGCCAGTCCTATAACCAGATGCCAGTTGCTTGGCTGTTTTGTAGAACCGGCGGGTGTTGGTGGCGGTGCTGGACTCTTCGAGATACTTGAGCTGAGAGGCTGCGGATGCTCTTTTCTTTCTACGCAGGGTTTTTTTCTCTTTCCTTCTCTTTTCACGGTACTCCTCTCTTGCTGCTCTTGTTTTCCGTTGCAGCATTTGCATTCGTGCATTTTCCGTCTCCTGCTTCAGTACCGCGCATTCATCATCATACCACGGGTTCTTTTTTCTGGGTGGTTGATAGCCTATGGTGGTCTCGGCTGTCTCCTTAATAATGTCGCGATACTGGTTCCACTGGTTGTTGACGCTTGTGGCTGGGTGTACGGCAGAGAGTTTCCCGGTCAATTGCTCACTGTAGTCTCTGGCTTTCTCAGATGTGCTAAGGCATGCGATGTTGAACTTCTTTCTTTGGGCGGTCTTCGTTTTCTTTTCATTGGACAGTCGGGCTCTGAACTTTGTCACAACAAGAAAGTGGTCAGAGTCCACGTTTGCACCTCGGAAAGTTCGCACGTCCAAGATGTTCGATGCGTACCTTTCGCCAATTAGCACGTGGTCGATTTGGTTGGCCGTTCGACCATCTGGATATCGCCAGGTTGCTGTGTGTATCCTTCGCCTGGGGAACCTAGTGCTACTTATCACCGTATTACGAGCTGCAGCAAAGTCGATTAGTCGGAAGCCGTTGTCTGTTGTCGTTTCGTGGAGGCTGTGCTTTCCAACTAATCCGCCAAAGATGTTTTCCTTTCCGACTTTAGCATTGAAGTCTCCGAGCACGACTTTGACATCGTACTCCGGACAGGCTCCGTAGGCTCCGTCCAGGAGGTCGTAAAACTCCTCCTTGTTAGACTCCTCAGCTTCATCGGCGATCGCTTATCGGCTTAAAATCGATGACTTTTGATCTGAGTCGATTTCCCACGACGAATCCGCATCCTAGCATGTGCAGTCTTTGGTGACAGCTGTAATAAATGTCGCAATCTTTTCTTTTCGTTATACCTGATCCTATCCATCGTATCTCCTGGATCGCGGTAATGTCTGCCTTGTACCGCGAGTACAAGTTTTTGAGTAGCACCTGGTGTGTAGAGTGTCCTTACATTCCAGGTGCATACTCGTAGATCATAGTTCATTTTCGTTCCGGGTCTGGTTGCCATTTGAGGGGGGTCGTTATCCAAGGCTTTCCGCGTCTCTCTCATAACAATCGTTGTTTTTACTGTGGTCGGGTCGTTAGCCCAACGCACTTACCTCCAATCTGTAGGGCCATAGGTTTAATGTTGCAATTCTTTCCTTGATCCACATTCGCACTTACAAGTTTAGCAAGTCCTGGCATAAAGCCAAGACCAGTATCCGGCGGCTACCAACTTGGAGGTATTGTAAGCACTTGATGTGTAGGAAAAGATACAGCTCGAGGCCCCCAGTTCCTACAACATCCAACCACCAGTTTCGTTAAGTTTCGTTAACTTTCTGGAAACGAAAGGTTTAACTAGAATAGGCCAAAGCTGTCGGAAGCTTATGTCAAAACAAAGTAGCTTTCCGAAATGTCAATTTCACAAGTCACCCATAATGCACTTAAGTGATTGAAAGTGAAAAAAAATATGTATGTTCAATGTTATTTTTCTCATATTTAAGGCCCCGACCCATAGAATTCGTTGCGTCCGTTGTGGTCAGAGAATATCAAATAAAGAAGCCAATCCTTCGTACGTTTCACCCCCCAAAACCCATTTGTTTACATTAGGCGTGTTTTATTGGGAAAAACTATAGCTAGCACAGTAAAACTTCTCTCGGTAAACAACAACAACCCCAAAAGTGTCGATAAATAAGGCAGTATAAAAGTGAATATAAAAGATGAGATAAAGTTTCGTAAAGTTGAAACTAAGGTGGCGCTGAACTAAGTTATAAACAAATATTCATTACTTGAAGGTTGGTAGCCTTTGCTTTTATGTAAAGATTTGTTCGAATTTTTAATGGCGAATAGTTTTGACATTAAGTGGCATGTCTGCCAACCTTCAGAAAAAATACAAAGTGAATATAAGAGTGAGTATAGTGTTTTATTGGTGCTTGCATTGCTGCGCTAGCTATAAATACCAATAAAACGCACCTATTGTTGTATTTGTAATTTCATTTCGTGTCGAAGAAATAGATGTGAATTGCAACAACAGCAAGACCTGTGCTGAATGATGTGCTGAATGACTAGTTGATTCTATGTGTGCATTTTGCACTGCTTTTCACTAATACTTTGCAAATCTAATACATCAGCTGTTCGCTTCCAGCTTGTAGGCAAATCAAATTGACAGCTGAGGATTGACTTCTTTATTTCATATTCTCTGGTTGTGGTGACGCTTTCAACTGACAGATCGATAAAATACATGTTCTCTTATGGGAATTGGCCCATAAGCAACGCAAGCGTTGGACTCATCGGACAGAGTAGCCAAACTTTTAACTTTTTCTCTCCGGCAGATGCGTTGACAGGAACTTTTTTTGTGTGTGATTGAATTTCGAGTGGTTGTTATGTGTGTGTGTTTGAATTTCAAGTGGTTGTTATGTGTGTGTGTTTGAATTGCAACTGGTTATTATGTGAATGTCAACGCATTCATTGGCTTACCTCAATCCGCGTCGAATCCGGCAACGTCGACGGATTCTATGGGCCGGAGCCTTTGGTATAACAAAAAAGACACCATGCTTACTGTTTTATATCAATTATTACAAATACAAAATACCTACTTGGATAGATAACTTGCTCGTTAGAAGAATTTTCTAATTAATAAATCTATGACATCTTTGCAGTATTGATCACTTCACCAAATTCACCAGTTCATCAAATTTTAGTGCTCTTCTACCACACGTGTCATACACACGCACTGATTTACGAAGTGTGCAATTGTTCATATGCAAATGTGAGCAAATGGTAAGAAGTTATCTGTTCATTGAACGTGAAATTTGGCGAGTTAAAGTTATCCTTTCGTTAACACACGTCACAGACTTTGCTATATTTATTAAGAGGAATAACAGAGAGACGATGTTGTACATACGTCGTTTATTAAAAGATTGTCGAAGTTCGAAGATTACCATAATTAGATGAAGTGGTGAATTTGGTGAAGCGATAAATACTGAAAATATATCATATCTTTATTAATAATAAAAAATATCGAACGGACAGGTTATCTATCCTTGTGCCAGCTAATACGTGTATTAGGAGAGGATAATAGTAGTTTTTCATTAATACGGCTGATAATATCTGTTTGCAATGATGATTCACATATAGTACTTTTAAGAGAAAAATAAAGTTTATCATTGCAGCATTAAAATACTGATTAACTAGTTATATCACTTAATTGATTTTTGATGCTATTTTATTGCAACGCAATGACAATGGGCCTTACTAATAATCAAACACTAATGTCGACTATTGAGAGGTTAAAATAAAATAACTTTTTCTATAACTTCTATATTACAGGCAGCGTTGCCGATGTGGCACGATCGTGCAATTATGGCACCTTTTCATTTAAATGGCACTGTGGCACTCAAAGACTTCATATGGCGCTTTGATGTAGGTGTAGTAAAATAAAATATTCAAACAACAAATATTTCTTAGAATGTTTATAAACCAACACTTGCATCACCTATGACATTATTATACCTATTTATTATTCACCCGATTAATTCAAGTCAAAACTTAAATCTAGATTTAAAATAATTCAAATATGAAAATCAAATCCAATTCCATATTATTCGCTCGATAAATTCTCACTTTAATCCAATTTTGTAATCCAATCTCGATTAATCCTACATATTTTATTTAAACTGCCATCCGGAGATCAGTTAAACTAAGTTTCAACATTATTCACTTCTTTTTGAAGTTTGTATAATTTTTTTTCCTCCCAGAAATAAAGAGTTAAATAAAATTATTAAATAAATAAAGGAAGAAACCCATTGGATTGAATGCATGTTTTTGAACGAATAATATTATTAAAAAAAAATAATTTCCATCAAAAATTAGTTGATGGCACCCACTGGCCTAAAATGGCACTTGGCAATGGCACTTTCAAACAAATATTTCCGGCAACGCTGATTACAGGTAAAAAAGGATAAATAAAACAAAAATATTCGTCCCACGAAACTTGATGAAAACTTTTCATGTACCAAGAGAATGAAGAGGCAAAAGAATATACAAATATTTCACATGCATGCTTGTTTTTTTGAGGGAAATGGATTCGATACATTAGTATCAGACGGAAATATTAATCTTATCACAATTTTATTAAATTACACATGTTTAAAAGGCAGTTTTCGGAAGCATTTAACTTTTGTACTAAAAATATAGTGATCCTTACATAATAAAATCCACGACTGGATCGCACGTACTTGTTCTTAGGTTCAAGTTGTGTGGGACTTAAGAACTTTAAAAAATATTCAAGAAATCATAGAAAAAGTATAAAAAGCATTTAAATCGTTCTTTTAATTGTATAAACAGTCTGATAAATAACTTAGAGCTCAAAAAAAGTATGCCATTTGATTACTTGAAAAAATATGAATACATAGAAAAAAATTTTAAATCGTTGAAGCCGTTTTCTTAAAAATTAATTTTTTATATATAAAATCTTTGTAACATTTTTCAAAAAAAAAATTGGTATGCCAATTTTGAGTAGGTATATATTAATATACATTTAAAACTGAAATTTCAAAACAATTCATTATTGAAATTTTGAATTTTCAAAAAAAAAAAATTGAATCTTTTTTTAAAAATCCAAAATTTATTTTTTCAAAAAATTTTGTATGCAGTATTGTTTATTTTCTAACAAAGCTTTTGTGCAAAAAAATTTATTTAAATCGGATGAGCGATTAATGAGAAAACCAAAAATAAAAAAACCGTTATATGGCAGGTACCGTTAATAAATGTTTTTGGTGATTATTTTTCTTACTAAAAGGTTCATCATATCTACAATAATATACTGATTTTTATTTATCAAAATCGTTGGAGCCGTTTTTGAGATAAATACGCTTTTCCTTAACGGTTGTATGGCGAGTACCGTTATTTTTTGAGCTAAAAAAAAATTTAATTTCCCCTCTGGAGAGTTACAAAAAAACCTTAAGTTCAAAATTTAAAGAAAATCGCTTCATTGCTTTAGGCTATAGGTTGAGGTACGGACAGACAGACAGACAGACAGAATTTTGCCACCCACTTTGTTCGTGTTCTCTATCATCGTAATGTCATGTTTGATTGTTATCTCGAAATTTTTTTTGCACGAATCCAAAACTTGCCCTTTAGTACCTATGTATATCGCAAGTAAAAATGACAATAATTTTTTTTACAGATACCTACCGCATCGGTTTGGTTTTCGTGTCACTTTATTCAGCATACTTTTAATACATGTGTCATATATTTATGCCTGCTAAGATTGTACCAAGTTTGATTTTTCCGTTTAACGCACCATATTTAAGAAACTGCTTGGCCCTGGGCAAAAAAACTTCCACCATAATGATTAGGAATTCTAATCTTGTTGGATATAGTTTGCAGTGGTTTTTGTCAAAAAATCCATACAAGATTATAAGTTACACTGAACTTAATACAAATTGCATATGACAAAGGCACTCACTATGTCCGGATGAGTACAAGTGATATTGCCGGATGAAACGCCAATTTGCAGGACTAAAGGCCATAAAAAGCTATTTTGAACAGCCCGTAACATTTGGATAGCCTCACTTATGTTTTTACTAAAATCAACTGTTTTTGGCACTTTTTTTAATGGAAGCATACGGAATTGGTTATTGAGTCACAAGATGAAATTACTTATTTGCTTTTACTAAAATAAACGATTTTTTTTGTAACATTAGAATAGCCTCACTTTGCTTTTTTGCCCTTTTGAGCGAAAATTTTCCAGATTTACTAACGAAAATATTTTGGAGAGTGGTAAGACCATGATGGTCTTATCGATAAAATTGAATTCAACAAGGCTAAATTACTTTCTTAGTTAAATGATCTATTTTTATACCGAATGGTTGCACGTCCGTTATTCTATCATACCAGACAACCGGAAAATCTCTAGTTAAACGACAAACTACACTGATTCTCTGAACAAGGTAAGATACAAAACTGGGTTAGAAGTGATCTAAATGACTATAACCCACGTTATTAAAAGTGTTGAATACCTGAAGAGTCTGAAATTAACAAAAAAAAACTTCCATTTAGCAGGGTGCTTCAACACTATCATCTTAATTTACAGCATACCACATTGTATGAAATACTGATATCAGCATCCAACTCAGCAATTGGCAACAAATATTTTTCAGGTAAACAAAATTCAACTTTTGGACGCAGAAGGCAGGTAAAATACTAGTCACTTGTAAGGAACGGAAAAGTTAATTTTACATTTCCATCAAAGCTAAGACAGACAAATTATGGTATTCGGTGCAGTCTCTCTTTAAATCACAACTACTTTAGTTTTCCTTAACTGTAAAATGACAACGAGATTCTACATTACCGTATTGGAAACATCCTTGCGGCAGTTTAAGGATATTTTTGGACCACTGCCGATTGTTTTTCAGATGCAAGACGACGCAGCTGGAATAGATGTCAAAAATGCTGCAGTAAAAGTTAAAAAAGGCTGTCTCATCTTATGACTCAATACACAATTCTGTATGTTTACATTAAAAAAGTGCCAAAAATAGTTAATTTTAATAATAAATATAAGTGAGGCTATCCAAATGTAACGGACTGTATATTAGTAACTTACACTTGATTATAACTGAAAATATACGAAGTGCTAGATTTTTGGACAGATTGTTACCCCCGTTTAAAGTTCAATGTGACCCTACGGGATCCGGACCCCCAGGTTATAAAAAAAATATGCCCAATTGGTTCTGATTCACGGTTAGAAATTAAAGATATGTATTTAGAATTAAATTTTTACATTAATTAACATTTTTAATTAAAGAATATATTGCTGGATTTAAACATCATAACATTATTATGTAGGTTATCTGTCACCCATATGTAAGTAAGTTCTTTAGAAAATGGCATCTAATCCGCATTATTCAGGATATTTAAGAAAATATTGAGTCCTTCTAATAATAAACTCTTTTTTATATGTAACATTCAATTTTCTGTACAAAAATAGATTTCTTTTAGAACCATTGGTTGGCGACCATACAATTTCTATGGAATAGAAAAAAATAACTATTAGGACCTGATCTATATTATGTATCATAGTTAAGGCTTTAGTCCAATTTTAGGTTCAATTACTTTGTTCCTGAAAATATTTGAGTACAGATACGAAAGCTATATTTTATTTATATACAATAAATTAAATAAACAATAGCAAAATTCAGTCATCAATATAAAGTGTTTAAAACACTTTTGCGGAATTTAAAGTAGGTTAATACCTAACTATAAGAGCCCTGATACTGGCACTCAGAATTGACGGGTAGGTTCAATTACCATGGAATTGTAATTGTTTTTACGAATACCTGTATTTTTATTTGTACTCAATTCACTATAATACAATTACCATGGAATTGTAATTGTTTTTACGAATACTTGTACCTATTTACTCCTCTATAATATTTGAATACTTTACAGGTTTACTCCTTAAAATTTTGAGCTAAGAATAAAACTTTTTACTAGAGCCCCAAGAAAAATATTATAGCTTCAAGCAAGACGCCCTTAATTTTACCAACCCAATTGTAGGTAGATACAAATATGAATTTTCAAACAAATTATTCGAATAACGAACACTTTCATTCTATTCGTTATTCGAATATTTTTTTTGGAAATAAAGTAGGTACACATATTATTCATTTTTCAAACACATTTTGCTCGAAGCTGTGTGATGGACGTGCAGTACCTACAAACCTTATTTGGCATATTGGGTGATACCCAGCTTGTAAATATTTGTATATGGATTCAAAGCCATTTATGATCTTGAATCCAGAAAAAAGCTCAACGTTTAAGTATAGAGGTACCTATATATTAATGACCCTATTTTCAAAAATCCAATTTTGTAAAAACAAATGTTCCATATACAGCACTCTACACCCATAGTTGTGTGACTAAATATCTAACCCTCAAAACAAGTACAGTACTCAATGTCTCACTCAATCACTTACCGCAAATTATGACTCTCTGCTTTGCAAGCAGATTTATATTTATTGATTTATTGTTATTTAGTATTTATGTTTTTATCAAATTTGTTTTCCTATTCGTATCCCATTGAATTATTGTTCCTTTCAACGGGATTACACAATTTTTGTTTAAATATTCTTCACTTTAACACTGTGACGTTATCTATTTCGCTTTGCACATTTTCACCACATCACTCTAAAATGACATAAAGATGTGTATATATATGTACATGTGCATATTTATATATATTTATGCATTATACTGTTGCTTTATTCAAAAACGCAACAGTTTTAAAAATAACATCAATAATAAAAAAAGCATAATCCATTTTATTTTCAAAACATAACGGGAGAAAAACGACAATCAATGACGGATAATAATATAGTTTAAGAACTTGACCGTTTTGCTTTAGCATCGAAACTAAAAAGTCTAGCGACCATGATTTGGTCACCTGTCGCCTTGTTTCTCTAGCCGTTTCATATACCGACCCGACGCCACACTTAGTAGTGGCTGACAACATTCAACATCACTCGATTTGAAATAGAGAGACTAGGACTAGATAGCTTGTTCGAATTGGATATTCAGTTCAATTCGCGCAGTATTATAGCAGTCGTTGGTGGTGGCCATATCGCAATGAAAATGAAGCCAATAGTTTGCTGTTGTACTCTCAAGGTAAGTTAAGGTAAACGACAATTATTGCGATTGTGAGCGAAGCAGCAATACGAGAACAAAATGCTTGTGGGAATAATCTGATGTGATGCACACCATTACGGTAACCAGATGAGTGCGCACAGTTTTCATACGAAAAATAGTCTAGCTGCATATATGTAGATAAGGGTGGTCGTTAAAAAAAAGGTAATCGCGGATGGGCCTAAATCGGCTTTAAATGAAGAAAAAAAAATCCTTAATTTGTTCAGATTTTTATTTTCATCCCTTATAGTCACTGATGTAGGGGTAAATTAAATTTCCTCTTTTTTGAACATACTAGGAAATTCACGTAAAATCTGCCAAAAAATTCAGAGCATGTAGGTGAGAAGTATAAAAGAAAAAAATCATGGGAGGGGGTAATAACTCCACCCTTTTGGACGGGAAAAAATTAATTAAAAAACAAGGGCAATGCTTGCAGTGATGTTATATAGCTTTTTGGAAGGCCATAAGTCCATTTTTATGGCTTGTTTTCAAATTAAGTTTTTTGATGAACAGTTTTGGCACAAATTGTTTCAAACTCAACATTTGGAGAAAAAACAATTTTTGTTCTTCAAAGATTTAGGTTTGAAAACAGGTTTTGATGAAATTGTTTATTCAAAGAACTTTATTTGAAAATAAACTATAAAAATGGGCTTTTACAAAACATTACTTTAAGTGTTGCCATTGTCTTTTAATTATTTTCTTTTCTATTTTTTGCATTTTTTTTTTTATTAAATTGCCTGTCCCGTCCAAGCGGGGGTAGATATTACCCCCTCCTATAGGATTTGTTTCTTGTCTGCTTTCCACTTACATGATCTAAACTTTTTGGCAGATTTTACGCGAACTTCCAAAAAAAAGGGAAATTTATTTTACCCGTGCAGCGACTATAGAGGATGAAAATAAAAATCTGAACAAATTAGTGAATTTTTGTTTTCTTCTTTTAGAGCCCGGCTCATCCAAATATAAAAACTCAAAAAACCAATATATCGACCACCCTAATGTAGATATATTATATTTGCACCTGAGACTCAGGTTAATTGATTTTCACGATGAGATTGAGACACAGAGTGGGCAAAATAAAAATCCAAACTATTCAACAGTGCTATGTTTCTTCAAATTGGCTATAAAATCTCTTTATTTGTCTTTGACCTCGGTTAAGTTCGCGATTGATAGTGTAACTATTTAGGTATTTACAAAAAAATATTCGTCACAACTTTCAATATTGTCATCGTGTTGAACACAGCGACATCTTATTTCAAAAGTTACATAATGGGTGATTTCATATCAACCGACCCTTTATGAAAAATCACAAAATATTACTTTTTTTTAGTGTAAGCGCCAGTTATAGCTTATAGCTATCATTGAAAATTTTAATGATTGATTATGAGACGTTTAGGAAGTAAAATCATTTATTATTTTGATGGACAAATAAAGGTTAAGACTTAATTAATTTTTCTAGCCAAAAAAATTTTCAAATGGCCCAACTTTCCACATAAAAAACTTTTCTGAGTTCAATGATTGAACTACCTTATAGACTAAGAGCCCACAGCAGATTTTGGTTGTGAACGATAGCAAAAAAAGAAGTATAGGCGTCGAAAGCTCCATTAAAGACTATTAAAAAAATCGAAGTCTTGCAGTCCACAACTGGGGCCTTTGCGAGAAACAGTGCATCGAAAAAAAATTATGAATGCAACTTCGAGGATAATCGTGTTAGCCGAAATTGGTTTTCACTCATCCCTTGAGAACCTCCTCGGATCACATATCATGGAATCTGAGACCATTTGAGTGTATAGTTCGCTCTACCGGACCGTTTAAAAAATTCAAAATTCTAAGTGAAAAACGGTTTTTTTTAAACACTCAAATTATCTCAAATTCCGTGATATGGGATCCGCGGAGCTTATCTAGGGAGGGGTGAAAACCAATTTCAGCTAACACGATTTTCCTCGAAGTTGCATTCATATTTTTTTTTCGATGCACTGTTTCTCTCAAAGGCCCCAGTTGTGGACTGCAAGACTTTGATTTTTTTAATAGTCTTTAATGGAGCTTTCGACGCCTATACTTCTTTTTTTGCTATCGATCACACCCAAAATCTGCTGTGGGCTCTCGGTCTATTAGCAATGATCATTAAAAAATTAAGTAATTTTTTGTAGAAAGTTGGGTATTTTTTTTACTAGACATATTAATTAAGTCTTGAGCTTTATTTGTGCATGAAAATAATACTTGATTTTTCTTTCAAAACATCTCAAAATCAATCATTAAAATTTTCAATGATGAGTTTCATTGAAAGCTATAACTGGCGCCTAAGGGCAGTCTGGCTTGTAGGGAACGTTGCGTTGTCCGCCATTTTGAAAAACATAAATGCGATTTTCTCAGCTCCTATTGGACTAAGAGTAAAAATTTTTATTTGATTTTGTAGGTTAAAATATTTTTTAAAATTCTTGGCTACAATTATTTTTGACATCTCTCTCTCATGAAAAGTTAGTGTCGAAAAAATGTCAAATTTTGTTTTAAAAAAATGTTTTTTAGTGTTTGTATTGCCTTTTGTTCTTCTGAACGAAAAAATGATTAAATAGTTTTTTGGAGAGTAGGGGAAACCGGGGACAAAAGTAACACGTCATGAAAGTAACAGGATTTTTGGGCCATTTTCTTGTATGCAGTTTTGAAAAGAACTTAACTCTTCTCCTTCCTAGCCGATTGTTGTCGATCGGTCATGAGATAAGCACTTGCCACATTGAAAAATAAGAAAAAGTCCACCATTTGAAATTTGTTCGGCCGATGTTTTTTTAAGTAAAAAAAAGTTTAAGTCTCAATATTTTAAAGCAAGTTTCTACTCGAGCATTTTATAATGTGGTGTTTCTTTATACGTGCTTATCATTTAAAAAAATAAGAAATTGAGTGAATTATTTAGTTTTCCTCGAAAAATGAGGGCATGTGGACAAAATTAACACTACATTATGTGGTGTAACACGTAACCTTCGTCCACAAGAAGTTTTGATCTTTCCCACTTTTGAAAATAATTCTTGGCTTCAAGAAGACGGATTTTTTTTTGTGCGAGTGAGAGATGTATGGGTACAGTGCAACAATGCTGCCAACATACAGCAAATAATTCCTACGGAGCCTGTCCGGAGTACGATGTCAAAGTCGTGCTCGGTGACTTCAATGCTAAAGTCTGAAACGAGGAAAAATATCTTTGGCGGATTAGTTGGAAAGCACAGCCTCCACAAAACGACAACAGATAACGGCTTTCGACTAATCGACTTTGCTGCAGCTCGTAATACGGTGATAAGAAGCACTAGGTTCCCCAGGCGAAGGGTACACACAGCAACCTGGCGATCTCCAGATGCTCGAACCACCAACCAAATCGACGTGCTAATTGGCGCAAACTATGCATCGAACATCTTGGACGTGCGAACTTCCGAGGCGCAAACGTGGACTCTGACCACTTTCTTGTTGTGACAAAGTTCAAAGGAAGAAATTCCACATTGCATGCCTTAGCACATCTGAGAAAGCCAGAGATAACAGAGAGCAATTGACCGGGAAACTCTCTGCCGTACACCCAGACACAAGCGTCAACAACCAGTGGAACCAGTACTGCGACATCATTAAGGAGACAGCCGATACCACCATAGGCTATCAACCACCCAGAAAAAAGAACCCTTGGTATGACGATGAATGCGCGGTATTGAAGCAGGAGACGGAAAATACACGAATGCAAATGCTGCAACGAAAAACAAGAGCAGCAAGAGAGGAGTAGCGTGAAGAGAGAAGGAAAGAGAAAAAAACGCTGCGCAGAAAGAAAAGAGCATGCGCAGCCTCTCAGCTCAAGTATCTCGAAGAGTCTAGCACCGCCACCAACACCCGCCGGTTCTACAAAACAGCCAAGCAACTGGCATTTGGTTATAGGACTGGCACGCAAGCTCTTCGAAACAGCGAAGGGAACCTAGTCACCGAAGCACAGGGAATTGTAGACGTGTTTAAGCGGCACTTCCAGCAACTGCTTAGTGGGCATTATGTAGAGGAGGCGACAGGAGAACAAAGAAGCATGAGACCAGTCAATGAAGATCCAGTCCCAGAGCCCAATACTGAAGAAGTTAAGAAAGCCATCCACAAGCTTAAGAACAACAAATCCGCCGGCTCGGATGGCCTACCAGCGGAACTCTTCAAGTATGGAGGAGATGTTCTGGTAGGGTGCATGCACCAGCTCATCAACCAAGTTTGGGAGGAGGAAAGTATGCCCGACGACTGGTCAAATAGCTCCATATGCCCAATCTACAAAAAAGGCGATCCTATGTCCTGCAAGAACTACAGAGGCATATCCCTGCTTAATGTTGCCTACAAGATCCTACCCAACGTGCTATGTGAGTGTCTAAAACCTTTCTGCAACACTATGATCGGCACGTGCCAGTGTGGCTTCAGGTCAGGCAGATCAACGATACACCAAATCTTCACATTGAGGCAAATCCTGGAAAAGACCAACGAGTTTTAAGTCGAGACCCACCACCTATTCATCGACTTGAAAGCCGCATATGATAGCATAAGTCGCCAAGAGCTTCTATTGGCGATGTCGGAACTCGGGATCCCGAAAAAACTGATCCAGATATGCCGGATGGCTTTACAAAATACGCGGTGCAACGTGCAAATGGGTAACAGCTTATCCGAGTTATTCCAGACGTGTACAGGGTTCAGACAAGGAGATGCGCGTTTTGAACCCATTTGTTTGGCCAAACCGAAGTAGCAGCGAAAGATCAAGTGCACGCTATACAAAACGCTAATTGTACCAGTTCTACTCTACGCGCCGAGTCCTGGACGATAAGTAGAAAAGGGGAATTGATACTGGGCACTTTCGAGAGAAAAATTCTTCGGCGGATATTTGGTCCTATATGCGATAGGAGGAGAAGATTCAATCGTGAACTGTACGAGCTGTACCAAGATGTGGATGTAGTCCAAAGAGCCAAAACACGTCGACTACACTGGCTCGGCCACATCGAGCGAATGGACAACAACGCTCCAGCCAAGAAAATCTTCGAATCCCAGCCCCCAGGTTCGAGACGACCAGGAAGACCGAGCCTCCGCTATAGGGACTAGATGGTCACAGACGCAAGAGCGCTTGGTCTCGACGACTGGAGGGAGCGTGCGAGGACCGCAACCGATGGAAGACCGCAATATCTCAGGCAGAGATCCTTCATGGATGGGGAGCCGGATAAGTAAGTAAGTAAGTAAATTTGTACTGTCTGTATACGTAAAATACGGAATACCTTGGCCCACGACTCACAGGGAAACTGGTCTTCCATCTCATCTTTTTTCTCAATACCACTCATTATGTTCGAAAAGAGTCAGACGCAAAGAATCATCCTGTAATAGGGGACATATGAGCTGTGAATGAGCCGTCGATGAACACCGCCCTGGATCTCAAATAGCATTAAATACTCATACTCAAATAATATGAAATGTATTAATAAAAATTTTACGCCAAGAAGAAATGATTTGTCAATAGTTTTGTAACAATTAAGCCACGATAAGTATTATTTGACTAAATTATGACTTCCCTTCAAATTACAATAGAATTGTTTTTATTTTTATTTATTTTATTTGTATTTTTATTTTTCCAGGCCTAGAGATGTGTACTTCGCTTTTCACTATATTTTACCATTTATGAAAAGCCACCATATAAAAAAAGAACTAGGTATGTACTTTGTTTTCAATCAAGACGACTATGGCTAAAAATTATACTTATATTTTCCTTAATTAATTGTAAAGGCTTTCATTCAAGTTATATATAATTTTGCATCCTAAATTATATATTTATTAATACTTTTCTACCACTTTTCTGTGTTCGACTATTCACCATCTGCATCTATTTCGTCCCTTAAAAAAATGCACAGCACCTTAAGTAGGCAATGAAAAACAGAGGCTCTCAAATTTGAGCGAACCAAATAAATTAAACGAAATGCGATATAAAATGTCAACTTTCGCTTTCGCACGATTTCTTTCGTTTTTAAAAAACGAACCTTCACTTTCGTTTCGTTTCTTACAGAAAATCTGGGGTGACATTCTGTATCGCACAAGCGAACAAACGTTTTCGCGTGTGCGAACGATTTGCTTCATGTAACATAAAAAACGAAAGTTTTCGTTCGCACACGCGAAACAAAAAAAACGACAGCTTATTATTTGACGTTTCTCTTCTAAAATTGTCTAGTTTTATTATTTTTGTCAAGAAAAAGTTATTAATAAATTTAAAAAAAAATGCTACGCGAATATATTGCGTTTTTGACCGACAGCGAAGAAGAAAATGAGGATTCGGAGTTATTGAACTTACGAAGTGTAAGAAAAAATCTGAGAGATTTTTCGGATCCATTTACTTTGCCAGATCAAAGGTGTGTTTCGACTATTTGTTGCTAATTATTGTTTTATAATATTAGTTTAAAAAATTATAGCTTTATTCAACGATTTCGGTTGAGTAAAATAGCCTTTAAATATGTGTTGGATAATATACGCATAAAAACAGGGACGCGAGTAACATATATTCCTCCAATTTTGAGGCTTTGCTCTACTTTTGAGCTACTTGGTGGAGGAAGCTACCAATGGTCAGTTGGAAATGACTTCGTTTGCCCTCTTGCACAGAGTACTCTGTCAAAAGTTTTTGGCAAATACTTAAAACCCTTGGAAGACCAAATTTGCCCGGAATGGATCAAATGGTCATCGGATTCTGAAGAGGACGACACAAAACATTTCTTTTTTTAGCAAATATAAGATCCCCGGTGGTAAGCAAATGATCTTAAAGATATTATACATATATACATACATGTATGTGCTAATTTACTAACTAATCTGTGGTGTATTTCATGACAACTCCAAAATTAATTTTTTTCGTAGAGAATAATTTATTTAAAATTATTTGCATAAATGTAGCAAATTTTAAACAAATCAGTCCACGATTTAGGTTCTAGACCGATGTAGTAATTGAGGCGAGCTTAAGGTGGACACCTGCCAATTAAGGCCTAATTCCACCCCGGGCTGCCCCGGATAGTGTGGAATTAAGTGTCCGACAAGCACCGCCAACTACGGTCTCATCTTTTTTGAGAATGTGTTATATTGTTTTGTGTTCATCAGCCTGACTAGACTGTGAACCCAAAAAATTTCGTCACTACCAAATTGGAGAGACTTTCGTCAGCTTCCAATTGAGATTGCTTTGCAGAACAACTCACTTTGGTAAAGATTTTTTCTATCTAATCAAAGCAGTGTCAGATACTTCAACTGATCGCGAATTTGATCACAACCACGGCCACCACGACGCACCCCGAAGGTGCCAACCCATCTCACAAGTGTAGGAAACTTGCAAGCCCGTGGTACCTTTTCTTATTTGCTACTATTATTTGCTACTGTGTAAAGGTCGACCTTCACTAAAATTATGGATATATTCATATCCAGTAATTTGGCATGCGCGTTCATTACTCATGACAAGTAAATCCCGCAGTTTAGTTAGTTTCTTAGCTTCACACTTTCGTGTCTGCAAAGAAGCAGGGACGAGAACCCTGGATTTGGTGCAAAAAAGCAACCAAGGGCTGATTAGTTACAGTTCTGCTTACCAAATCAATAACCTGCTGTGTTTCGCCGTATGTACGCTGTAGTGAAGAACCAGGTAAGCAATGTCTCAGGCGGATAGTAATTCAGTCTTACGATAAATCGTCGTGATCTGGGTAATTACCTCATTGACAAAAACAAACCGGTAGTTCCTACAGGCACCTACGTTGCCCACGTGCCACCCCGAGGAGGTTCACAGCTCGGCAATATGAGATTCATATGATAATCATGATGCGGCTGGTTTTTCCGAAGAAAGACCAGACATCACGAACATCATTCCTAGAGTCCCAATTCGACACGTAGACCGATGTAGTGTGAGTGAAGACAAATTTACATACATTTTGCAGTTATCATGTTTCTTGTTAACACCACTGATATGTAGGTATAATGTTAATGATCGCCAACTTTGTCAATTTTGAATAGTTATCCGGCCAACTGAGAACGAAGAAATGTTCTACAATCGAAAAGGATACCACAGTATAAATACGATGATTGTAAGTAAAAATAGTAGATATTATCTGAAAAAAAAAAATGAAATATTTGCTTTATTACTTTTTCCACAGTTAAATGATCACAAGTACCGAATAATTGCAGTTTCTGCTAAATATGGTGGTGCTGCTCACGATTCATTCGTATGGAGCAGCTCGGTTATTAAAAATAAACTTGAATCAAGATATAATCAGAGAATTAGAAGAAATTCTAAATTACTAGGTATTACACACATAGAAAAATCTTTTAATCATTTAAAAAAAAAAACGTGTTTCAAGGTGACAGTGGGTATCCACTAGAACCCTGGCTCCTAACACCGTATAGAAAGGCAAGAGGTCATGACGAAATACATTTTAACACAGTGCACGCTAGAGCACGCAACATAAATGAACGATGTATAGGCATTCTGAAAGGTATTATTCAAAACTTTTTATTATTTAAAAAAATCATACTAAGCTTTCCTAATTCGTTTAGGCAGATGGAGGTGCTTGCTTCTTGAAAGGAAAAGTAGGTACAGCCCAAAAAAAGTATCTCAGTGTGTCAATGTATGTGCTGCACTCCACAACATTTGCATCTACTATAAAGTTCCTGTGCTCGAAACAATTAGTGAGGATGAAGCACAATTACATTGGGAGGCGGAGGATAGTAACAGATTATCCTTAAAAAAAGCTGCAGAAAAAATTCGCAACAGAATTAAAGTTTCCTTAGTTCAAAGAACTTAACTTTATTAATTTCTTTTAAAAAAAAGTATAAAATAAAAACCAAAAGAGTTTAAATAAATCAACTGAACTATTTATTTATGAAAGTAATAAACATTCATCAATACAAAACGAAAATAATAAGTAGTTTCCCTGAGATCAAATCACATACATACATATGTACATACACATCAGAAAAATTGTGCAAACAAAAAATTAAATATCTTCATAATAAAAACAAAATAATAAGTTATCTCTATGAATTAACACTAATAGAAGGTCACAATGGTCAGTCAGTCATGGTGGTATCACGAAAATGAACTAATGTTGGGTTCTTGAACCTAGTTCGTATTCTTTAAGCTCGTTGGTTCTTATACCAACCTTTAGCTCCTGTTCTCTTATAAATAATTTTCTTTCTTGATGGACAGCGTTGTCTAAAGCTTGCTGTTTTAAAATCTCAACTTGCTCCCGTTTGATGTCTCGTATTTCTAACAATACGTCCACGACTCTTTTGTAAAAGTCTTCACTGGAACTTGCTGAGTTTTTGAACATTTCCAGCTTGTCCATCATTCCTCTGGATGAAGATGGTTGTGCAATGTTCTTTGGAATGTTTATTTGCTCCGCAAGAGGAACATAATTTGGAACAGGAACAGTCTCTGAACTCACAAGGGCTCTGATAAGATTTTCAACACTGTCCTCTGCCTCCAATGATGATGATGATGATGATGATGATGATGAAGATGAGGACGACGAATATCTCGTATACGGTTGGCTCGTAGGTGGTTGCGGTTGAACATCGCCACTAAATGTTTTTATGCCATTGATTCCATACACTGCCGCCTTTATTTTTGCCAACTCCACTACGGCTTCCTCGAAAGGAGTTAGTTCTTTTTTCTTGAATGGGCCACCACCGGTTTTGTTTAGAGAATTTTTATTCATCGCAAGTTTTTGCTTTGTGCGGTGTTTATAGTCGGCCCATGTCTAAAATTGAATGAAGTTTGTGATAATGGGTAATTCCATGAAAAAGTGGACATGAAGATAGAAAAATGGAAAATTTATCTCGCTCCCTGTCTTTTGTTCGCTAGTTTTGAAATTAGAAATACAAAATATCCTTTACGTAACAAACATACGGCTTAAAATAAAATAAAATTATAAAAGGCAAAGCCCTAAATTTTTAAGTTAAAAACGTGAGTTACCGACTTTTTGTAACGTGAGTTACCATGTATTTTATTAAATTTATATAAAATATTTTCAATAATTGAAAATGTATGTACGGATATAAACAGGCTGATAAGTTCTTATATCTTATTCAACAAACCAGTTACGTTTAATTGGTTTGTTTAATTTTTAGAAAATATGCATAGTACTGCTTCAAACCCCGTGTCCGAATATGGTAACGTGAGTTGCCAACATGTTTTAGTACTTTTTACTAAGAAGTAATTTATTTTTCCCAAAAATTTTATTTTTTCCTAGCAGTCGAAATCATTACCATGTATAGCGTTTAAATTTTGTTTAATTTATATTCATATAAATATTGAAATTTTAATAAAAGAGAACGTAAAACTCTCCCAAATGTAACGTGAGTTACCATGGAATTGCCCTAATAATAAAAAAAAACTATATAAACATTATTTACTTTCTTCCAGGCTTTTCCATTTTTTATTGGGGGTCCATTCGAGTTAAGCTTTGAGGTAAGTGCTTCCCACCGTTTGTTGCACAGGTCCCTGCCTGAGCTCTCTACTTGACTATTTGTTGCCATTGATGGGTACTTGCGCATGTAGGCAAGTAAAATTTCTTTTTGGGCAGGTGTTGTGTTGGAAGTCCTTAATAAGGAAAGTAAAATAAAATTATTGTTTTCTAAAATTAACTTCTAGAAATACTTAGGGGAGAGGGGGGCACCTTTGAACACTTTTTGCTTGCAAGTCTCATAAAAACCTATGTTTTTGAACTATTGATCTGTAACTTATTTTCACTTACAGAAATAGAATTAAGCTTTTGTTTAAATGCATAATTCTATTAGTATTATGAAGATTTCGATTTATAAATATTTTTTGAGTGAAGCAGGTCCTTATGTTCAAAGGTGCCCCCCATGTGGGGCAGCTTTGAACTAGGCTGGGGCACATTTGAACGGCAGTTTTTATAATAAATTTTTAACCTGAAATAAGACCAAACACGCTTTAGTTTCCTTAAAAAAATGAATAATTTTTTTGTATTTTATAAATATGAGATAAGGAAACTTAACATATGTATATAAATTAGAATTCACAAATCACTTTAAGAAGGTAAGAAAATATAACATTAACAAAAACAAAAAACTTAAAATACACTGTATCAAAAAAATGGAACGTGCAGGAACAGTAATTATATAAATGGTAGGTATTTGTGTAAGACTTATGCGGCTAGAAGTTAATTGATTTGCAATTATTTATCACGGTTTTCTGTTTTGCTTTTTAAAACAGTTCATGTTATCTTAGTTCACGAAAAAAATTTCAACATTTTTGAATTTAACGGTCGAAAATTTGATAGCAAAAACCGAACACAAAAGTATAGGTAAGCAATTTAAAGACTACGGTGAAGCATGAAGGTGAACGCATTGTGGTTTGGGGAGTTATGGATGCAAATGATGTCTGCAATCTTGTTTTTATTGAAACAAAAATATGGAAAAACACAAAAATTTGCATATTTGAGTAAAAAATTTAAGACCAGTATTGAAAGAATTGAGTTACTGATTGATTTCATACTATTAGAGGACGATGACCGGAAGCATTAGTCTATATTAGTTAGCAAGTCACTGCTTTACAGTGTAAAATCTTAGTTGCCTCATCCACCACCATTCTCAGACCATAGCCCCATTAAGCATTTGTGGGGCTTTTTGGTAAATAAAGTTCAAAAACTATCAAAAATCCTCTCAAATCTATAATTATGGAGAAACGGAACACTTTACCAACACAAGTAACCTCAAAGCTTCTGTCTCAAATTTATAATTAGTGCCAAAAAATGGAACTTTCATTACTAATCTGAAAGAAATATGACTTTAAAGGCACTGTACTTGTAATTATTTGATGTATTTTTTTCGTTTCTCTTAATTTTTTTATTTTTTTTATTTAAAAAAGCTTTGAAATATTAAATTTTGTCTTTTTTCTGATAAAACTTTCAATAAACCATATAGACCGAGAGCCCACAGCAGATTTTGGGTGTGATCGATAGCAAAAAAAGAAGTATAGGCGTCGAAAGCTCCATTAAAAGCTATTCAAAAAATCAAAGTCTTGCAGTCCACAACTGGGGCCTTTGCGAGAAACAGTGCATCGAAAAAAAAATATGAATGCAACTTCGAAGATAATCGTTTTAGCCGAAATTGGTTTTCAATCCCCCCTAGATAAGCTCCTCCCAAGACATTTCACGGAATCTGAGACCATTTGAGTGTATAGTTCGCTCTACCGGACCGTTTAAAAAATTCAAAATTCTGAGTGAAAAACGGTTTTTTTAAACAGTCTGTCAGGGCGAATTAAACACTCAAATGATTTCAGATTCCGTGATATGGGATCCGCGGAGCTTATCTAGGGAGGGGTGAAAACCAATTTCGGCTAACACGATTATCTTCAAAGTTGCATTTATATTTTTTTTCGATGCACTATTTCTCGCAAAGGCCCCAGTTGTGGACTGCAAGACTTTGAAAGCTCCATTAAAAGCTATTCAATAGCTTTTAATGGAGCTTTCGACGACTATACTTCTTTTTTTGCTATCGATCACACCCAAAATCTGCTGTGGGCTCTTAGTCTAATACACAAATTGCAAATTTTTACCAAATCATGTCAATTTGCTAAAAAAATCGCTTTTTTATTCAAGAAAATTAAATGTACGTACAATTTTTTGATTCACAGTAGGTACACAAACTTCACAGGCTTATAAAGGTACCTTCATAACGAAATAAACAAGTGTTTACAAAAGCAAGGAGTAACCTCATTATCAATCAGAAGTCAAATGCAAAGGTCATCGACGCAGCTGTCTTCGATGTTCCTGGAAGGTTAATTGGTGGTGGTAGCTTAGCTTTTATTTCTATGCCACTAGCAGACCACTTGTCTTCTTTGTCAGGATAGAAAAACCTATAGGAATCTGGTTTCTTCTTTAAAAAGCGGACCCTTATGTCATCCTCGTCAATTTCTGTAGCGTTTTTCTTCTTGTAGTTACGCACCATTTTATTCACCTGACAATTATTTAAAACTAAATGAAAACAACACCAACTTACTATGTGGACAATTGTATATACACTGCATGCATATTGTTTAGAATACAAATTAAAATGCAGCTACACATGAGAAAGAAGATACAAAACAAAACCTTTGGGGCACCTTTGAACATGTTCAAAACTGCCCCAACTGTTTTGTTCAAACGTGCCCCAACGTGTCTTTTCACGACCAATATAACTTTAATTATTTGTTTGTACTTATATATAAAAAAACTTACCATAATATGGTTCTAAATGAACCTTTGCCTTAAAAAAATATTTTTCACAGATCAAAAAGCTCACCAAAAAATTTGTACATTCTTACAAAAAAAGAAAAAAATAGTTGGAAATGAAGCATAAAAACATCCACCCCGAGCTACTTTCAAACGACTACTGAAAAGATAACCGAAAGCCGTTGACGTTTATAGAATACAGTATTGCCAGGATGCAAATTTGGTTTTCGCTCTCGAATATTTTTTCAATAAGATTTTATAAGTGCTGTTCAAAGGTACCCCACGTTCAAAGGTGCCCCCCTCTCCCCTACATTGTAAGCGAAGTTCCTTTTTAACATTGTAAGCTAAGCTCGTTCGAACATTTCTTTTCTGAATAAACACAATCTGTCACAATCATAGTGATGAGTCTTCTTAACTTATTATAGTTATACAATTTTATTTTAGTCGATATTTAATGTTTTTTTATAATTTATGTGTTTTTTGATTACCAATCACCAAAATTGAAGTTGAAATCCCTAGAAACTAAAGTACGTAGCTTGTTTTTCTTAATTTTATCTCTTAAATCATATACAATTATCGATTTTCTCGAGTTTTTATGTATCGATTAAAATTAATTTCACATCTCTCAAGATATCTGACAGCTGCCAACATCCTAGAAGTATGCAATCAAATTTTGTTGGTTTTAGAGCATAAACGAACACAGAACCAAAAACGAAATGCGATACAAAATGCCAATTATCGCTTTTGCACATTTTCTTTCGTTTTTGAAAAACGAACAATCGCTTTCGTTTCGTTTATTACAGAATCTGGGCCCTGGTCGCAGAGTAATAGTGAGCCAAAAAATAAGAGAATGTGTAATCCTTCAACGTACATATAACAGAAATGTTATTGAAAATACTAAAGTTAAAAAACAGGTATACATACAGTCAGTACAGTAGCCTCACTTATATTTATTATTAAAATCAAATATTTTTGGCACTTTTTTAATGTAAACATACGGAATTGTGTATTGAGTCATAATATGAGATAGCCTTCCTGAGATTAAGTTAAGTTTTAACTGATTTCTACAAGCTGGTGGAGTTTGTTCAGCTAATTTGGTTTGCTGTCACTGAAATTAACGTTTTTTTTTGTAACATTACCTCACCGCGTTTATAGCAGTTAAAATAGTAACTTATCGATTTATTTTTTTAAAGAAAACATTTTTTTTAATTATTTTTTGCATTTGAGCAAATTATATTAGTGCTATTTATTGCTTCCATCATTTTTAATTACCTCAAAAATGCGAGTCTTTAAGAAATATTACACAGTTTTTAATAGGTCTGATGAAATGATGCTCTAGGACAGTTTGATGCCTACAATTGGCTCCTATTTACTTGAGTTCTGCTTCTCATCTATGTACATAAAACTTGCCAACCCAATTCATTTTCAATGATCCTCAAATCCAGAAAGTAGGATGGAAAGGGGAGTTATGCTACATTTCCACCAAATCTCAAATCTTCTTTAAATCTTGAAGATTTACCATACAAATATATTTCGTTAATCTTGGAGATTAGGAATTAATCTTATTAAATCTTCCTATGACAAATAGTTTTACAAATCGAACTAACCTATTTTAACATGGTGCTGAACGATTCATTCGAGACTCGATTCAGTTCTTCATTGTTTGACATGAATAAAACATTCTGTCTCTTTCGCACTTCATAAGGAAAATTGAAGCGCCATTTGCATTTTTGAAAGTGTTGTCAGATTAATCTTTTTTAAATCTTTTTGTGCGGTGGAAACACCAAAAAGATTTATTTAATCTAAACTGAGATAAACCTTAGGTGGAAGCATAGCATTATGCTACATTTCCACCTAACGCTAGTCTGAGATTTAATAAGATTTACCTCAAATCTTCTTTAAATCTTGAAGATTTACCATACAACTATAGTTCGTAAATCTTGGAGACTAGAAATTAATCTTGTTAAATCTTCCTAGGACAAATACTTTTACAAATCGAACTAACCTATTCTTGTATGGCGCTGAAGGATTCATTCATGGCTGAATTCAGTTCTTCACAAGTGAAACATTCTATCTCACTTCTTCTTCACAAGAAAAAATGAAACACCATTTGCATTTTTAAAGGTGCTGTCAAAGTAAAACTTTTTTATATCTTTTTGGACGGTGGAAACACCAAATAGATTTATTAAATCTGAATTGAGATAAACCTTTAGTGGAAACACAGCATTATACTGTCTAGTTTTGCTTTCCAACCAAGATTAACTTACACCTACTGTATGAATTGGACCATGATTCCGCTGAAAAACAATCGGCAGTGGTCCAAAAATATCCTTAAACTGCCGCAAGGGTCTTTCCCATACGCAATACGGTAATGTGGAATCTCTTTGTCATTTTACAGTTTAGGAAAACTAAACTAGTTGCGATATAAAGAGAGACTGCACCGAATACCATAATTTGTCTCTCTTAGCTTTGATGGAAATGTAAAATCAACTTTTCTTTTCTTAACAAGTTGAATTTTTGTCTACCTGAAAAATATTTGTTGCCAATTGCTGAGTTGGAAGCAGTATTTCATACAATGTGGTAAGTTGTAAATTAAGATGATGGTGTTGAAGCACCCTGCCAAATGGAAGTTTTTTTGTTTATTTCGGGTTATTCAGGTATTGAACACTTTTAATAGCCTGAATTATAGATATTCTAACCCAGTTTTTTATCTTACCTTATTCAGAGAGTCAGTGTAGTTGGTCGTTCAACTAGAGATTTTCCGGTTTCCGCTTGTCTGGTATGATAGAATAACGGACGTGCAACCATTCCGTATAAAAATGGATCTTTTAATTAATTAATAGCCAGTTTTGGATTTCAAATAAATTTTCTGAGCTTCAAAGCGATAAGAAAGTAATTTATCGTTGTAGAGCTCAATTTTATCGAATATTATTACAGTAAGTCATTTTTTCCTGATTATTTGCAAAAATAAAATTATAAAAACCACAAACCATTACGGTTTTACCACTCTCTAATATACTTTCGTAAGTAAAACTGGCAAATTTTCGCTCAAAATGGCAAAAAGCAAAGTGAGGATATTCTAATGTTACAAAAGAAATCGTTTATTTTAGTAATAGCAAACCAAATTAGCTTAAAAAACTCCACCAGCTTTTAGAAATCAATTAAAACTTAACTTAATCTCAGGAAGGCTATTTCATCTTGTGTCTCAATTACAATTCCGTATGCTTTCATTAAAAAAAGTGCCAAAAACAGATGATTTTAATAAAAATATAAGTGAGGCTATCCAAATGTTACGGCCAGTCTATACCTACTAATTGAATCGGTCATTTCAAAAACCATATGAATAACATGATGGAGTATATTATGATCTATTGATTATGTACCTTATCCGGAGGCATCACGAGCTAGTAAATACACATTATCGAGTAACAAATACATAGAAACGGGGAGAGTACGATAACTTTGGCGCCAAGATATGATAACGGTTTTTTGTAGAACAGTTTAGTACAAGCATTTTTTACTATGGGTGGGTGGTCTATCTCCCCCGTTTGGGTGGGAGGGGCAATTCAATAAAAAAAAACACTAAAAATGGAAAATACTCTGTTCTATTAGCTAGTTTTTAAATCAAGTAAAATCTATGCAAAGTTTTTGAAAAAAAACGGGTTTTAAACTCAAAATTTGGAAAAAAAATAAGTTTAAAGTGTAATTTCTCAAAACTATAAGATTTTATAAAAATGTTTTCTGAAGTTCGGTTCTTTAATTCTTAAGCTAAGTATACAGTTTTTTTGAGTAAAAAAATTCTTCAAGGTGAGAAATAAAATATTTTCGACAGTTTCCAAAAAAAGTCTTAATGAGACTGATCTATGAAAAAGCAAACAAATGGCAAACGCAATTTTTTTTCGGAAAACAAATGTCAGTGACATTAGCCGCATTTTATTATCCTCATGATCAGATCCGGATCAGATCATGATAAATAAAACAGATAGGATCTTATGTTGAATTCTTTTCAACCAAAAAATTCGATTTGTTTAGAAAAAATTCGATTTGTTTAGAAAAAAGATCGATTTTTCTAGGCAAAACCAAATCTTGGATTTGAAGCAAGATTTACACAGACTTGCACACACACTAGGAAGATTTGACATTTCTCTGGAGTTGAAAGTAGTTTGCCGCGGATTTAACAAATATTCTAAAGTGTTCGTCGTTCGTTTGAGTGGATTAAAAGCAAATATATTTATGAAAAAGTTTCTTATTGATTAAAGAATAGTAAATAATTAATAAGAAGTAATCAAAATATCAATAAATTTCAATTTCAAGTGCCCAAAGTCAATTTGTGATAAGAAGCGCACGTTCGCCGATGTGTTCTTCGATTGATGTGTTTATTAATGGATTTCGGAATATTTTTTTTTAACTTTAACGAGTGCACAACAATTTTCGTTTATATTTGCAACTATTCTCGAAAATATATTTTTTTTTAATCGTACAAAACGACACGAATAACTTATGAATTTGTATGCACATTAATTTGTTTACTCTTTGCCTCAAAACTGCTGTCAATTTGCACACATACAATCACAAACAAAAATTTCGACTTTTTTACAAATTCCTTCTACCCAAAAAAATAATCGATTTAAAATCGGTCTGAAATGGTGTAAGGAATTCTACATTAGTTATATATGTACCTATCTCTTTTTGCCTTGTGTGTTGTTTATTTTTCACGTGTCTGTTGCCTCTTTTCTTGATAGTATTGAGACAAATTCACAATAGTAATTTTTCAGATACAAAGCAGGATCCCATGTTGTTTTTGTAATCACGTGTTTGAAATTGATACGGATCAGATCATGCTGAAAATAAAATGCGGCTATTGTTTTGTACGAAAAAAAAACTCGTTCAAAGTTTTTTTTAAATCGAGATTCTTTAAATGCAGAAGAAACTTTGCATACGCCTAACCTCGCACCTACCCCAAATCCTATAATGTATAATGTTTCCAGAAACTTTTGGAAGTCGGTCGCCTTTTTTGAAGCCAGTTGATAAGCGAGTAGAGTGGCGAGTAATTTGACAACTAATGTATGTACCCAACTCGCTTGCCAGTACTCTCCCGTGTGACCTTAGGGTTAAATATATTGAAACATGATAAATTAAAACAAGTAACATGTTTATAAGTTAATATTTATGTAAGTGTAATTTTTAATAAAAAAAGCAAAAAAACTTTGATTTTGTTTGAATTACCACAGAACCCGTTTCTTGCTAAAACGACGTAAGTCAAGAATGGTTTTTCAGACTTTTTTCATTATTAATATTGATAAACTGTGAATATTTATTTATATTTTAATTTCTTAAAACTCTTATTGAGCCCAAATAGTCCTTCAAAACCAGTTTATTTTTTAATAAACCAGTTTTTATTGATTCCTAAAAAAATCTTAATGTTTGACTTAATTTGGTTTTTGAAGTGACCGATTCAATTGTTATAAAACTATTTTTAAATTATTTTTTTTTGGTGTCAAATCTTAATAAATTTCATATTATTTGCCGCTGTATTTCATGTAATTTGTATATTTTGCTCTTGTTTTTACATGTGATTAAGACCGATTCAGCCTCATTTATCAGCTTTGCCTAAAAAAGTCATACTAAACTATTAAATAATACAACCGTGAAGTAAATAGTCGTCGTTCAATTACTTTCGTACATACGAACATGAAGCAAATCCTTCGCACGAACGAAAACGTTTATTCGCTTTTGGCATACCGATACATAATTAATAAGTGTATCGCAAACTCGATTGTCACTCTCTCAACAAAATATTCTGAGCAAATACGACTGCTTAAAAAAAAAATTATTTCCACAACCACAAAATCACACTTTTCCGTCCTTCAGGGCATAGTGAAATTTTAATTTAATTTAATACCAAACTTCACCGTCCGGATAACATTTCTCCTGTTCAAAGCTCTTAGCGGCTGGCACCAGACTCAGTTTGAACCCTCATTAGAAGAGTATAACTTTAGTCTCATCACAGAAAATAGTGTCATCCCAGTACACATCACCGTTAAGAATTATTGTTTTTTAAGCGAAAGATAATGACAACGGTCAAGTTTGGTAAGTTGTTTATTATGGCGTGGGGATGCATATCAAGTAAAGGAGCATGAGATCTTGCTTTCATTGATGATTACATGGTACATGGACGCAAAACAGTATTTGGCTTCCATGGCGGCGGCGCACAGTGGAACGATCAGTACAAATTTCTGGTCATGAGGTGATTTTTTTTTTTGTGATATAAACATACCTAGTTCTTATATGTGATGTTTTGAAAATTGTCCACTCTTTCATAAGCTATAAAATTTTTGAAACATAACGGTTTTCATGAAATAATGGCTTAAGTTAACACTTTTTTTCTAAGCCGAAAAAAATGTGATATTAGATATTTTTGGTTTTTCGAGTCTTTCATTCGATTTTTGAGATAACTCAATGAAACAAATTTCGTTCGACTAAAGCCCGTATGACACTACATTTTTCTCTCATTTTTAATGAACTGCAAATGCAATAAAAGCAGAACGTACAATTTCTTATTCAAACTTCGATAGGTGTGAGTGGGTACGCACTATATCCATAAATGTAAAAATGTCGCAAAAAAGTATGAAAAATGTGACTTTCAAATAATATTTGTCAGGTTCTGGCAGATTTTTCCTGACATTTCAGAATAAAAAATCAAAAATAATTTCAAGGTACACTCAGTCACAAAAGAAAATATACATTGAACCCTACAGAACACTAGTTTATGATGTATATTCACTTGTGGGACACATTGTAATTGTGAAAACTAATTTAGAGAAATGCTATCTCTTTCGCAAAAACACGTTTTATCCCTTTTTTGCTCTGCTGACACTTTAATTGTTTTAATGAGAAATAAAATGAATAAAAAATGTAGTGTCATACGGGCTTAAGGAAGATTAGTTTAAGAAAATAAAATTTAAAAAAAAAAAATAAAATTAAAGATTTGTCCATTCGAAAACACCTGTTTTTACAGTTGCTTTTAAAAAATAATATCTAGAACTTCCAACAAGCTTTTAAAAAAATGCTTACATATGCCTGCTTTCTAATTCACCTTTAGGGAATTTTATGATATCTGTGAGTAATATTTAACAAGAATTGGATCCGACCCCGCTACCCTATGAGCTTTAAAAAATATCTACCTTTTATACTGGTCATTGCTCAACTGTCTCCTTTTTTTTTGTAACAGAAACCAAAATATACTTTTACAGTATTTTTAGGTGTGCTGAACTTGAATCCGAAGTCAGAAAAATTCTATCACGTCATGTTTCTGGGATATAACCGTTTGAAAATTGAAAATACCCGTTTTTCGCTGTTTTCGTAACAGTGCTTTAACATAACCTATAACAAAATGTGTAATGGTTTCTAGCAGCGCTATTAATAAAAAACGCTTATTCTACCTTTATTCCACGATTTTACTAAACCACGGAATAAGAGTTAAGCCACGGGTTAAAATTTCTCATTTAAAAAAAAATTATATTCGTGGAATAGTAAAGTGACGTTTACCGTGCGAGGTCTGTTAAGTATCTTGAAATTTGTACCAAGTTTCGGAAGCTTGGGTTTTTTCCGTATGGGTTTTGACATCTTAAAATTTCAAGTAACCAAACACACCTAAGAATTTTCTTGTTTATGTCTATCTAAATTATTAGTAGGTTTTATGGTAAATTTAATTCAAAAAGAAAAAGAAGCGAGAGTTGGAGCACCAAAGACAAAGTAAGCTCATAAAAATAAACTAAACCATTTATAAATAACCTTTTGCTTTATATTCTTCAGAACATAGCGAAATCATTGTGCATAGAAAAAAAAAAGTTATTGAAAAGGTAAATCTTCTGATACCAACACCAATAAAAAAAATAGTCTGGCTGCTTATTCCTTCGCTAAACCATCTGCTTCGGTGGTTTAGCATATTAAACGTCACATAGCAGAAATTTTGTTTTATTAGTAACATTTTGCACTTAATCCATGGAATAAGGCTAACCCTTCGCTATTCCGCGTTTTTTAAACACGCAGTAGAAGAATACATTTTTTTCTTTTAAATTCCTTTCAAATCTTTCCGGTATCTCTTTTCTTCTCCGAGAAATCCATCAGATCCGAATGACGATATCGAGAGTGAAAATAGCATTTAAAGCTTATTTTTGATTTTGAAATTACATGACTTAATTTTCCACAATTTTCTTAAAGAAATTTTGTGAAATAAAATTAATGCTATTATATAATATTCTAACAGGCTGTGGCGATATCAAGAACGACATCTACCAACCATGACGTTAGCTTACGAACGCTATCTATTTATCAACCACGCAATGAATCTTAATTCAAATAATCTTTTGTATTTGTCATGTTGAGAACCCTGAGTTCTAGAACTTTCCAAATTTTGTAGTAGTTTTAAGTAAGTTGTTTAAAGAGAATAAAATAGAGCAGACGCTTTTTATTGCGATCCAAAACAAATTGTATTTTTGATTGTGGAAATAAAGATCCCACAAGGCAAATTAAAAACGCGGAATAGCGAAGGGTTAGCCTTATTTTATGGATTAAGTGCAAAATGTTACTAATAAAACAAAATTTCTGCTATGTGACGTTTATTATGCTAAACCACAGAAGCAGATGGTTTTGCAAAGGAATAAGCAGCCAGACTATTTTTTTTATTGGTGTTGGTATCAGAAGATTTACCTTTTCAATTACATTTTTTTTCTGTGCACAATGATTTCGCTATGTTCTGAAGAATATAAAGCAAAAGGTTATTTATAAGTGGTTTAGTTTATTTTTATGAGCTTACTTTATTGTCTTTGGTGCTCCAACTCTCGCTTCTTTTTCTTTTTTAATTAAATTTACCATTAAACCTACTAATAATTTAGACAGACATAAACAAGAAAATTCTTAGGTGTGTTTGGTTACTTGAAATTTTAAGATGTCAAAACCCATACGGAAAAAACCCAAGCTTCCGAAACTTGGTACAAATTTCAAGATAATTAACAGGCCTCGCACGGTAAACGTCACTTTACTATTCCACGAATATAAATTTTTTTTTAATGAGAAATTTTAACCTGTGGCTTAACTCTTATTCCGTGGTTTAGTAAAATCGTAGAATAAAGGAAGAATAAGCGTTTTTTATTAATAGCGCTGTAAGGATCTTTATTTGGATTTAAAATTATTTATGTAAGTTTTCAGCAGTTTGTATCGGGGAATAATATTTGAAATTGATTGATTTTTAATAGCGATATAATGTATATTGTACGTACATACATATGAACATAGATTTATGTAATACATGCCTTTTCTATAAATATTCTAGAGAGGGGTATTTGAAATGTTCTTAAGAGAAAAAATATCATTTTCTCTTATATGACAGTTGAAGAAAAGCTCATTTTCAAAATTGTGCATCATTTTGGTAAAAAAATTTCTTAAATTCGATATACTCATTGTATTGGATACAATCATAAGTATCTTCCTACCTTAACTATAGTTAAAACAGATAGAAAAATTGTTTTAATATTTACTTTTATGGATTCAATTTTTGAGGATTTTTAAATTTATCGGTAATGGGTGTATGAATCTCAACAAAACAAATAAATTTTTTTTACTTGATTATTTGAGGAACAATTTTTTAAATAAAGAAGTATTTAGAATTTAAATGAGTATACCTATGGTAAACTTTAAAATTCCATTTTTTATGTTGGTTATTTTTTTTTTAAGTGCACTTTTTACTAGATGTGGAATCGTATGCTTTATGAAATATTTTTCAATGTTTTATTAATCTATATATTAATACGTAAACACTTTTCTATATCTCCCTTTTTAAATTACTTAAAGGCATCGTATTTTCATATTTTTTTTTTATTTGAAAGGTATAGCCAATCGCTCTGGCAGAATCTTATTTTTATATTCATATGTTGCCATTGAAACATTAATAGAGAAAGGTCGAATTTCGACCACGGGGCGATACTAGTCTATAGTATTTAACAAACACAATGGCGAAAAAATCACCAAAATCCATCCATTTTTTCAAAAGTTACAGCTCGATGTCCACTTTTTCAGCTTTTCGTTCCACTGTGCGGCGATTGTAACAACCAAACAACCGGCATTACCAAATATTTTACCAGGACAACGATCATTCATAAGGAGAATACAAATAAAATAAGCATACCCCCAGCCCAGATCTCAGTTCGATTGAGAATTTGTAGGGTCATTTGAAAAAAAGGTGGGAAGAAGAAATATCAACAACCGAAATCAGAAAATGTAATAAATTCAAGAAGAATGCGCGGAAATTGCCACCGAAAACAATCCCAACAAATGAATTAGGTCAATGAGGGGAGACTACAAGCTGTAATTGACAATGGAGGTAACCAAACTAAATTTTAGATAATGATTTAAAAGTTTTTCCATCTTGAAGTTCTTTAACAATAAGTGCAAAAAGACTTTCTTGACATTATAATTCATGGCTTTTTTTCGTTTTTTTCTGATGTTTTTATGCTGAAATCAAAAATATTTTGTACGTATCTAGTAGTAGTAGTAGTAGGAAAATGTTTTGTATTTCCAACTTAATATCTAAAAGTTACAATTTTTATTTAGATTAAGGATTTTGATCAAGTTAAAAAACGCAAAACTTACGACAGTGACAAAAGTCGTCTGTCGGGTAGTTAAATTTACATCAATACTGAAAATAAGCTTTTAATCAAGAGTTTATGATAATAATAAGAAAATTGTTACTGATTAAATTCTCTCACTAGTTCATTTCGGTATGTTAAGGCTACAGTGCTGTAATTAGCGAGTCCATCAAAACTGGTGATGTTTTCTCCATTGAGTACACAGATAATTTCGGCTTCTGTTAACCAAGCTCTTCCAAAGAAAGTCAGCCTAAATTCTTTCAAACCAGGACATCAGCCTTAGAAGAGCTCAATATTTTCTTCCTCCCTTAAATTGCACACAGTACATAGTGATGTTTCGTTCTGGCCAAATCAATTTCCATTAAGTTTGATTAAGTCACATCTTGCCTTAAAAATCCAGGTGATTTTGTTCAGTTTGAACCCATCGTTAATGTATCTTTCTCCTTTTGAATGATCCAGATGTTTGTAGATACGTGTACTGCTCTCAGATGCCCTCCGTAGGTTTTCTTGTTGACCCTCCGATTTCAGCAACCGTAATAAATCAATGCCTTTTTGGATCCATTCACTTTGAAAAATATTTCTCTCATCCCAACACAGCCAAAAACAATATCCAAGTTGGTTCAATTCTTTAGCCCAGAAAAATTTTTCCCTCAAAAGTATTTTTGTCAGCTGATGTGGTAGTCTCGTTTCACCGTATTCGAATATTGTTTTTGATATATATCTGAGGTGAAGATCAAGAGTATAGAAATGACCGTCCTCCGCTCCTGTCTCCGTAGACAACACGTAGTTTGGGGTAAATGAAGGCAATTTTACCGTTGAAGTTTGGATAGCTCTACAAACTGCCTGAAATAGTTTCCACTTTGCTGCAAGGTTGATGTTTCTTTTAGCTAAGAAGCATTGCCAGGTCGAATTTATGCTGCTCTTGGCTGCAGTGTTTCTCTTCTCTACATGCTAAGAAAACGACATCTTCGGGGAAAGTAAAACTCCTAAGTATTTATAATTATTTATTTATTTATTTATTAATTTCATCTACGAGCTTTATAGCTTAACAGATTACATATCGGTAAAAAATAAATAGTATACATTTATAAAATTACTTAAAAATAGATAACAAATACTTAATATCTTAAGAATAAATAGTATAATACATTCTTAAATTTTTCTCTGGAATGTGGTAGCAAAGAATATCCCAAAATCGTGAGTTGTTCTTCTGGCTTTCAGAGATTGTAAGCCCAAAAAGCTTTGCCTGGCTTGGGAACATGGATGGAAGTTCCAGCGCATTTTGTAAAACACATATCTTGTGAAGCGATTCTGAACTCTCTGTATTCTATCCGATAAAAATTGTTGACAAGGATTCCAGATAACATCCGCATATTCAAGATTTGGCCTAACCAGAGAAGTATATAATGATACCAGGGTGTATGAATCAGAAAAATCAGTAGAGTTCCTTTTAATGAACCCTAACATTGAGTTTCGCAACAATAGCATCAATATGAAGAGAAAATGAAAATTTAGAGTCAAAAAGAACCCCCAAATCTTTCACTTTTAATGTTCTCTGAAGAGGCTTGCATTCAAGAGAATAGATAAACTCATAAGTAAGAAGTTTTCTGGAGAGGGAAATTATGAAACATTTTTTTATATTTAGATTTAAATGGTTTAAGTTACACCAGTGAGATATATTATCCAGATCCTTTTGCAGCTTGAGACAGTCATCTGCACAAGTTATTTTTGAAAATAATTTGAGATCATCAGCATAAATGAGACATTTGCTATGGTTGACAATGTCATCAATGAATATTATAAATAGCAATGGGCCAAGGTGACTACCCTGAGGAACACCAGACGTACACTTAATTGATCTTGAAGTATATTCCTGAATCTTAACTTTTTGAACCCTGCCAGTTAAAAATGAAGAAATCCATTTGAGTAAGGTTGAATGGATTCCAAAAGCATCAAGTTTTGGAAGAAAAATGCTGTGGTTTACCGAATCAAAAGCTTTGCTGAAGTCAGTATATATAGCATCGACTTGACTTTTATTTTCTATAGCATCAACAACAAACGATGAGAAACAAGTCAAGTTTGTTATAGTTGACCTACCCGAAAGAAACCCATGTTGAGCACTTTTTATATGTTCTTTCACAAGAAAATCAAGTTTGGATTTAACTAAACTTTCAAAAAGCTTGGGAATTGCGGACAGTTAGAGACAATTCTAATTCTTTCTCCATTTAATGTCCAATTTTCTTGACCAGATATCCTTCCACCATTTCTAAACACCATAATCTCTGATTTAGATAAGTTTACATCTAGGCCCCATTTCATGCAGTAAGATTCCAGTTGGGTTATCATCTGCTGCAATACCATGACATCATCCGCCAGAATAACCATATCGTCTGCATACAGCAGCAATCTTATGTTGAGCCAATCCATAAAAAGTCCTGGCGATAGCAAGCATCCCTGTTTAACTCCAAAAAGTGTCTCAAAATATTCGGAGAGCTCTTCTCCCGTCTAAACTGCAGATTTTGTGTTTGCGTATATAGCTTCTATCAAGTTAACAAATTTAGTCGAAACTCCCATTGCGTGCAACTTGTAGAAAAGCAACTTTCTTGAAATTTTATCAAATGCAGCTTTCAAATCGACAAAAAATGCATACACCTTCTTCTTCTTTGCCAGCTTCAGATGAACGATTGATGCCAGGTTATAAACGTTATCCACAGTTAAGCATTTTTTCCAAAAACCTGCCTGAAATTCTGTCAATATATTGTTTGCTTCCACCCATGCATTCAGCTTCTCGTTAAGGATTCTCATCATAATCTTCGCCACACAATTCATAAAAGAGATTCACCTGTAATTACACGGTAATTTGTATCCCCTTTATTTAAATATGGGAAAGATAATTGTTTTGACAAAAGCTTCCTCGATTGTTCAACATCCTACTACAGCCTGCCGCCAATTGCGCCAGGAAGTCATCCGTTGCGTGTATGAAAAATTCGTAGGTGATCCTGTCTTCTACAGGTGCTTTGTTGAGTTTGACTTTTTTCAGAATACTTGTAATTTCATCTGTAGCTATAGGTTTATCCAAATCCCGATCCTGGAAAAAGTTAAGTTAAATCTGAGCGTACGTATTTCCTTTGCTAACCTCCACCACTCTTTGCTGTCTTTTACCCTGCTCGTTTTGAGATCAAGCTGACTACAGTACGCAAATAATTTCGTACACTTTTTGAGCTCTTAAGTAGTTTTTTTTTGCTTCCTGTTTTTCTGTTCTTCGAAATATATTTAGTACTAGCTGGCCCGCCCCGGCTTCGCACGGGTAGACAAAATCTATGTACTTGTCTACAAAATTAACATAAGAAAATATCAATAAATATTATTTTAGGTAAAATCTCTTTTTAATTTTAGTTCTGTTTATTAGTCTCTTCAAAACTTGATTATTCAATCATCAATTTAAGTGTCAAAGGAATAAACAGGACAAATTTCTGCTCCATATCGGCGGCTCAAATGTTAAACTCACTTACTAACAAAATGCACTATTGAAGGAAATTTGAAACATGCGTATCTACGTTTTGAAGCTGAAGAGTCATATTCTGCAAATTTTGAAAAAAAAAAATCATTTCATTCTCATTTTGTGGAACATTTTTTTGTGCACTTACTGAATTCTACCTTTGGACCGACGATATGAGGTAGAAATAATATTTGATAATTATCAATTATTTACGTTAGGTACATAGCTAATACATTATTGAAACATTTTTGATCTATATTTTTTTATTTTTCAATCTTTTAAAACGTTCGATTTACCATTATTGTCGATGATATTGTGGATAACCATTATTACCAGTAATTATTTCTGCAATTTTTGTGCATTGTTTATAAGATATGCATGGTGATGTGATGTTAAGCGAAATATGTATATGGACGTCCTTGCAAATCGACTTTTCAACGTTTGGTGGCCAAATTCAAGTCGGTCGGTTCAGAGAATAATCTCACGACACCCGCATGTCAATAAATACAGAATCTACCGAAAACAACGCATTGGTCCTAGAGTGCATGAGACTTCCAACAATTGAAGAAAAACTTTTGCTTTTGGCCCGAATTAACCGATGAGTATGTGAATGACAGACGATGCAATAGTCCTAACAGGACAGCACTATTGGTCGCACAGCCTAAAGCTGATTGGATAAAAGACATTTTGGTAGAACGATTTGATGGTAGAGTTATAGGCTACGTTTCCACCAAACACTGAACTGACAATTAAAAAGATTTACCTCAAATCTTCTTTAAATATCGAAGATTTACCATACAAATTTATTTCTTAAACCTAGAAGATTATAAATAAATCTTGTTAAATCTATCCTATCTATCTAATCCTAGGACAAATAGTTTTAAAAATCAAAAACGAATCTTTTTTATATAGCGCTGAGTGATTCATTGGTTCAGTTCGTCTTTGTTTGACACAAATGAAACATTCTATCTCACTTCCACTTCATAAAAAATAAAATGCACGACTGGGTCGCACGTACTTGCTCTTATGTTCAAGACACTGCGAGCTTAAGAACATTGTATACACAAACATGGAAATTATGAGAGAAAAATGTAGAGAAGCATGAAATACGACACTTAAATTAGCTAAAACAACTCTTTTGACAGTTTGAGGTGAAAAAAAGTATGCCATCTTAATTCATGATGGAATATGATTGTATGGGAAAAAAAATTTAAAATCGTTGGAGCGGTTTTTTTTTTAATTAATTTTTTATATATAAAATTCTTAAAACATTTTTAAGAACAAATTTTGGTATGCAGATTTAAACTATATATTTATGTGTATATAAAAACAAAATTTGAATAAAAATTGTCAACCCGTTTTCGAGATATCGAATTTTCAAAAAAAAATTGAAACTTTTTTTAAAAATCGAAAAACTTTTTTTTGGAAAATTTTGATATGCAATATTATTTAATCTTATCTGAAATTTGTATATAAAAAAATTCATTTAAATTCGTTAAGCTGATAACGAGAAAACTCAAAATAAAAAAATACGTTCTATCATAGGTAGGTACTACTAATAGTTGCTATGTGTAAAATTTTATAATTTTTGATGGTAGATCGTACTAATTTTAGTATATGAAAAAAGTTTAATCAAAATCGTAGGAGTCGTTTTCAAGCAAAAAAATATTTTCCTTTGCGGTTTTTTCACTTTTGTATGGAAGGTACCATTATTTTTTCATAAATGTAAAATTTTTTCTAAAAATATTTTAGAGAGTACTAAAAAAGTCTTAAATATCGAGTTTCAAAAAAATCAATGATGCTGTTTTCGAAATATTTGATTTTCCAAAAAAAAATTTGAAATATTTTTTAAAAATCCAAAAAATATTTTTTCAAAAATATTGGCACACAAAACTATTGAAATTTCTTTGAAGCTTTTGTATAAAAAAATAATTGAAATTGGTCATACCATTTTGAAGAAAATCAAAAATTAAAAAAATGGTTCCTTGGGAGGTACCATTAATAACCATTTTGGAATAATGGTTTTCCACCCAAAGAAAGCCTTTACTAAAATAAATTTATTGAATTTTTTTTAAGAAAAGTTGTCGAGCCGTTTTTGAGAAAAATACGATTATGTAAATTTGCCAAAAAAAATGTATGACAGGTACCGTTATTTTTGGTTCTAAAAAAAAATGAAAAAAACGTGTCGGCAGAATCACCAAAAACCACTAAGTACCAAGTTTGAAGAAAATCGATCGAGCCGTTTAGGCTGTAGACGAACAGACAGACAGACAGACAGACAGAATTTTGCCACCCACTTTTTAGTGTTCTCTGTCATCGTAATATCATGTTTGATTGTTATCTCAAATTTTTTTTTTTGCACGAATCCAAAACTTGCCTTAGAGTACCTATAATCGCAAGTAAAAATGAAAAACCTTTCGCATTTTGAAAGGTGCTGTTAAAATAAATTTGTCTGTACCGTACAAATACAATTATTTAATCTGAACCTAAATAAACCTTAATGGAATTATATATAGCACTATCTCTCGCGAAGGTAAGTGAATTGGCCACCAAGGTCGTGCTGGTATCACGGGCCAGCGTAACCCAAACCATCGCTCAAATTCAGCCAGATCCCAGATCTATGCACTTAATCCATTGTAAATTGGATCTCTCTGTTCCGTTCCATCGGGCGGGGTTCCATTAAATGGCCTACATACTACGTACATATGTATGTGTGCATGGGCCTTTCAAACAGAAAAAAGAATTTCGTTCATACCTTACGCACAGCTTGTTTTATTCCAATTTAATTTCGACCCGTCCTTATGGAAAACCCTTCATTAGTACTTGCCCTTAACTCCATCAAAAATGGTTTTTGAAGGCCAGGCGATCATTTCCGATAGGTAGTCAATGTATTTGCACGGGATCTTGCAGTCTTGCAGCTGGGAAATCATTCATACACATAATATACATACGGCGTTGTTCATAAAACATTGAAATTTTTCTTCATTTCTTCGTGTGTCTCGACCAATGATAATTTGTTTAAATCTTGACAATCAATATTCAGACAACATTATATTTTCTGAAATAAATTACAGAGCCTGTTTTCTAAATAAACTTCCTTTTTTCACATACAAAACATTAGTTTTTGTTTTTTAAGATAAAAGTGCAGCGGCACTGATTGAAAATTTCTAAACTTACTTTTTAAACATTGCCAGTCATTTTTTAGATATTACCAGGAAATTTGAGCTCAATCTATCGTGTAGATCTCGAGTCTATAGGTCATACACAGACAAACATTCATTTTTATATATATAGATTTTATAACTTTTCTTCCTAGCTGTTTCCCACTCATAACTGTACCACTTATTTTTTGGCTTGAGAAGTTTTGACAAAGTGCTCTGTTATTTTGCTGAGTTCTTAATTAAATTGATTAGGTCTTTAAGCTCGATTTGATCCTTTTCAGTTTTGAGGTTTTAAAAATTTGTATTTAGTTTAATTTGGTAATCAGACACAACTTTATCGGCAGGTGATCCGAATATATCTCTTCGTCACAGCGTTGGATTCACTGCGCCAATTAATGCCTCTCAAGAGGGAAGCTGGTTTACAACAATCAGATACACCAATGGTTGAAATTTACACCGACGGATCAAAGATGGATACGGGAGTAGGTGCGGTTTTTTTTCAGAATCCCTCAATTTAGCGAACTCTTATAGACTCCCTGATTATAGCAGTGTCTTCCAAGCGGAGGTTCTGGCAGTGATTAAGGCTGCCGAACAGATCTCAATGTTGGCGATACCACGGGCTGATATCACCAGGCAGCGATTAAAGCTATCTCTGCAACAGAAATAAAATCCAAGCTGGTTTCATGCTGTCGCGAAGAGCTTAAGGTTTTTGCCACACAGCACAACAACAGACCCTGCTGGGTTCCCGGGCACTGTGGAATTCTAGGAAATGAAAAAGCAGATGAACTGGCAAGGACTGGTTCATCGTTAGATCAAAGCTCAGAACATGCTCGACATGCTCGGACTCTATTCAGAGCTCTTTTTTGAATTAAAAAATAAAAACGCCTAAAGACAGACACCGATCGCTCTTCCAAAACTACTATTTCGCGAACCAGGTTTCCAATATATGTGAAACTCTTTTTGAAAGTATTTTTTGAATTGCTCTTTTTTTTCTATTTTCATGATATGTGTTTCTATTAGTATAAATATTTCACATGACAATACATAATTAAAAACTGTGTGAATAGAGTTTTATATTCTAAACCATGTATGTTGTAGGCTAATATTCTAAAATCTTCTTCATTATTTTGAATATCATTCTTTATTCTTAAATCTAAGTTAGTAGTTGTTTGTATATTTTGTTTTGTTAATTTACGGCGACAGACTTTGCTTAGTTTTTTTGGTTACTAGAGAACGTTTGATTAAGAAGCTTATAAAAACCGCAAGTAACAAGCAAGTAAGTAGCATCCATCCCGTTGTACAGGCCTTTGAGAATGCCTTCCCCCTTCTGTTGACCGCATACTAACTCATGGTTTCTGTTCCATGCAAACCACTTGCCGTTGATTCTCATCATGGCGACTTGTTGATAATATTCTCCTTCTTAGGGACAGCATTGCTTTTTTTCGCTCCTGTTTCAGTGAGTTAAGATCTCTTTCTAGGATATAGGATGTGCCTGCTAGGTTTTTGGTATGTTTGAAGATACCTTCAACGATTTCTTCTGATTCAAACTCAGCGACGACCGTCATTGGGTGATATGCATAAAAGATAGTAAATGCTTTTACTTGAGAATTTCTAAGTATTTACTTTTTTTGATATGCATAAAAATGCAGTAAATGCTGAAAATAAAGTATTTACTTTTGGTCACAGTACTTACTGTTTTCGGATGAACTTTTTGAGTTAATACTTTATTCTGTATGCTTAAAAACTAGCAAGTACTTTTTTTCTGTAGGAATTACTTCTTTTTTTCAAAGTCAAAGAAAAGCAACATGAAAATTTCAAAGTACCTACTTTTTTTGCTTTAAGCACATAACTATGTAGCCTCGAAAACATAAGGAGCTACACAGTGGCGTAGCGTAGGGGGGGCGGCAACCTTTGCGCACTATTTACGGAGCGGAGAAATTTAATAACCAATAGGTATCAACTGTAAAATTTTAACGCCCTCAGCAAATGTATTCATGCGAATTACTGGTTTTGCAATTTAGGTGGGAGTATACGTGATCAGAAAGGCTACGCATTGAATTTCAATGACCGAATCCACGAATCCATGAATTGAAATATATTAATACGCAAAACTACCTTGCTGATTATCGAAAGTGCTCAGCAGTTTATATATTAATTCAATTTTGGCGTCCCTATTATATTCTGTCCGAGGCGGTACTGAAACCAAATTTTTGTCGTTATAACAGAATAACCTTTCAATAAAAAGGAAATACTAATTCCCACTAAAATGTTTTCAAAGAAAATGTAAAAAAGTAGTTTCTTTTGTTGATTTTTCTGAAATTTCGGAAACAGAAAATTATTACTATTATTTATTATTATTAAAAATTCATTCGGAAAATGATGCAGGTTTAGAAAAAAGTATCATCTTAAACGTTTTTGTAGAAAATCGTAAGATCTACAACTCTGTTATGCCCGCTATTACACGTTGACGCAAGCGAGTTGACTGAGTTTGAAAGAAGTAGAAATGAATAAAGCCTAATACGCTGCTGATGCGAAACGAAATTTTTAGTTGGTCTCTAACAAGAAAACGAAATACTTACGAAAGCAAAGCGGAAAATATTCATTGAACAGCGTATTGCAGTCGATAGAATGAATAAACAAATAAATACAAATTTTATAGAATTTGTTTGTTTATGTAGTTCAAAGTTTTTGGGATTTGAATATTTACAAATTTGTGGGGGGGAAGGGGACGGCAAAATTTTCCAACTTCCTGGGTGGCAGAAACTCACGCTACGCCACTGGACTTACAGTCTTAACTCTATTCATAAGAGATTCACGTCGCTGATATAAATTAAAATTAAGTTAGTGTTGACAGTACTGAAATGGCGGAATTTGTACGCGTTAGTTCGCCCACGAAAAAACTCCTACACTCATGAAACTCGCCAAAAATATTAAACTTGTCATAGCAACCCAGAATCAAAATAGTTCACATAAATATATTTGTTCTGGGGGTTTGTTTATTAAAGAGAGGGAAAATCTGGGAAGAAGTTGGAAGATTTGAGCTTAAATTCCGATTTGGTGTAATTGAGGTATATGGTACCCAAAGTATGGTATATGAATTAAGGACATTTTTTAACGCTGAATAAAATTAACAAAGTTATGATTCTTTTCAAGCAAAAATTTATTTTTGAAATCGTTTTTTTCCGTATGGTTAAAATTCTACACTTGCCCCTCCCCCTTAAAAAAAACACCCTTTCACAATGGATATTTTTAAGGACTCTTGATTCTTAGTTCGTATGACAAATGGAACATTTATTCCAAGTTTCATTAACATACCTTTATTTTCAAAGGGTTTTCGGTAATATTTTACCTGTTGTACCTAAAAAAAATTCTTCATTACATAAAAAGGACTATGACTTTTTTGTTGGTAGTTGTATCATTTTTAATTTGGTTTCATTAGATTCAGCGTTAAAAACAACCCTTAAAGCATGTATCATATGACTAGGTTCTACCAAGACAAAGGTTTTAGTTTAATAGACCTCAAAATTCTCTCGTCTTTACCTCTTCAACTGCATCTACACAAAAAGCCAATGCGGGGATTTCGGGGACTTTGGATATGTTATAGAGGTTGCAATTCTGCTTCGATTCCAATTTTAATATTTTTGAATTGAAAAAAATAATTTGCTTACTAACCGGATAAGAAAAAAAAAGTATTTACTATCAATTTCCGATGAATTCTAGTATTTACTTGGATGAATTTAGTATATACTGAAAGTATTTGCCAGTTAGTAAGTACTAAACTTTATGCATATGGAATGAAGTAAATACTTTAAATTTAACCATTTGCTTCAAGTTATAGTATTTACTATTATCTTTTACTTGTAGTAAATACTTTCGTTTTATGCATATCACCCATCTTTCCGTCTTTTTCATAATTTTTTTTGGTTGAGCGGACATCTACTGCCGTTGGAACTTTGATTACACCTTCGCAAATATTTTTTACCGCTACAGGCATGGGGATTGTTGCGTTTGTTTTTTACTTGGTCCTCCAACCACGTAATTGTTTGCCTATCCCTTTCTCTCTCCACATACAAGTGCCTTATTTGATCTTTAAGATTTTGGTTCTCTATTGCTAAGTCACTGAGGTTTGATGATAGGGTACTCTTTTGTGACGTCAGCTCTTCAAAATCTTTTTTAGAGGGTATTTGGCCTAATTTTTCGTCTAAAAGATTTGCCATGACGTAGGCGTAATGTGTCAACAGTGATTCAGAATACACAGTGAATCATTTGGTCTCACAATGTCACTTTTTATTTTAAAATGAATCTGAAAAAGAGACAAGAACACATTTTTACTTTCCCTCACATCAAATCGGCCTGCGTGATCCCGTTATCGCAGTCCGTTTTCCTCGTGTGTTTGTGTTTTTTGCACAGGCAAGTAATTTGTTTTCTAATTATTTTTTGATCTTATGGAAAAATTGTGTGTTGAAACTTTACTTAAGTTTACTATTTGTACTTGCGGTAACATAGACTTAATAATTGTTGTCGGTTTGCTTCCTTTGATGAAATTTCTTATGAATTATTAACATTTTTTTCAAAAATGACAACATGGTACACAGTGAATCAATTGAAAATGGTACACAGTGAATCACTGATTCTGGAACGTTTTTACCAAAAATTCTAATTTTTCACTTCATGTTAATTTTTCAATCGATAGAAGCTTATAGCAATTGTGATTGGCTGAATTGCTAGTTTTATTTTTCTATTGTTCTATTGTTGTTATGAGATTTTACTACCGACTAGAATTACAAATTTTTTTTTTGTTTATTTTTGTATTAATATTTGAAGTTTTTGTTTTTTGTTTATCCTGAAACAATATATGGATTTATAAATATAAATATAATATGAAAACACTAATGTTTTCACTCAATAGACTGATTTAAAATCCCTGATTTACTGTGTACCATGTACTGATTCACTGTACCCGGTACACACTGGATCATATGTAAAGGTTACTTTTAAATAATTTTTTTAGTATCTCAACTGTAATAAAGCTTTTAAATTTTATTCTTAGATTAAGCTTAACACATTGAAAAAACTGGGGGAAGAAAAAAATCATGGCTATTAGCCGCATTTTATTATCCTCATGATCTGATCCGGATCAGATCATGTGTACCAGACAGGATATTAGTAATATACCCGTCTCTTTTTGCCTTATGTTTGTTTATTTGTCATGCATCTGTTGGCTCTTTTCTTGGCACTATTGAGATACATTCCTCGCGTTCCAATGTTTATTCGCTATGCTATTGTAATAACTGTCCATATTTGAACTATAACGACTCCGAAATGCAAACAAACGGACACAATAAAACTTACGGTCGCAGTGCAAACATACCCTTATTAGCTATAATTATAGCAACTCTCAAACGAAGGAAGCGCCATCTGCCGGATTATAGCAGATTTACCAGCTGTCAAATAAAAGCTTTTGGAAGGGAAATTATTGGGAAATTTCTCCTACGGAAAGCTCTGGAAGCAGAGACCAGAACGTTCTCCTTATTTCGAGAGTTTGGAAAACAAGTATAAAAGGTACAGGTTTGAACGGCAGCGACACAGTTTGTTTTTAATCGTGAATGAATAAAGTTGGTTGTAATAAAAGTGAAAAGTAAAGTTTGTGAATTAATTCAGTGGTGAAGAATAAATCGTTTTGTTTGTAGTAAGAAAAGTAAAGTGTTTTATTTTGCGAAATAAATAAGTGGACGTTTTGAATAAAGTAAATAAGTTTTATTAACGAACCTGAGAAAAGATTACATTGGTGTCAGAAGTGGGATAAAACTTATTTTATTTGTGCACTCAGTAAATTTATTGTGTGGAAAGTGAAAAAAAAGACAATGGGTAAATCTTTGAATGATTTAAATGTAGTGGAACTTAAGGCAGAACTGAATAAACGAGATCTTCCTACTGCTGGAACAAAGAATGATCTTATAATTCGTCTGCAAGAAGATTTCAGAAGATGTGGAAAAAACCCGGACACGTTTATATTCGACATTGAAATGGAAGAACAGCAAGAGCAAGTAAGTACATCGGGCATGACCAATATGCTGTCTCAGCTGCTTGCAAAATTTGATAGTCAGGAAAAGAATCTTCTCGAACGTTTCGAACAACAAAGCCAAGAACAACGGAGTGAACAAAAGAATCTTCTCGAACGATTCGAGCAACAAAGCCAAGAACAAAAGTGTCTGCTGGAAAAACAGACAAACATGCTCGAATGTAAGTTAGATGCCTTTGACAGTAGAATTGTTGCCCTTGACGAGCGTGTCGATAAGCAATTTTCTTCTATCGATAAACAATTGTTAACTCTCGATCAACAATTGTCTAATGTCGATAAGCAATTGTCGACAGTAGAAGCAAAGTTCGAAGATAAAATTGAATCCATTACAAAGGAATTAGATAAAGTAAAGAAAATGAAGGTTCGAGAAAGTTCTGGCGACTGTCCGAAGAAAAAAGAGATGCATCCACCAACCTTCGATGGGCAAACGTCTTGGTCAATCTACAAGAAGCAGTTTGAGGCAGCCGCAGCAACAAATGGCTGGGATGAGGAAGACAAATGCATAGCTCTAACGCTTGCCCTCAGAGGACCTGCTGCTGAGCTGTTACAAAGCATACCAGCAGATAAAAATGGCAACTTCAGTGCTCTCGTTCAGGCCATTGACAAACGTTTTGGAGATGGCCATATGCAAGAAGTCTTCCGCGTCCAGCTCAATTCCAGAGTCCAGAAAAGGGGAGAAACTCTGCAACAACTCCAAGCAGACATCGAACGGTTGGCGCACCTGGCATATCCAGCTGCAGGAGATTAAATCATCAACCAATTCGCAACAGAAGCCTTTGTTCGTGCTGTATCTGACATCAACCTTCAGCGAGCAATTCGAACTGCTGGCAAACGCACGCTTCCTGAAGCACTAGCATTCGCCCTCACTATGGAAGCAGCAGAGCAGGCTTCTCAAGGAGTCCATCGGGTAAGAGAAATAGAAATTGAGGAGTGCTCTTGCCAGAGAACAGCATTCCAAAGGAACCAACGCGATGGACCTGCTCGATGCTGGAATTGCAATAAAACCGGACATCTCCAACGCCAGTGCAGATTGCCACCTAGAAGATCTGCTTGTCAACATTGTGGAAGCAGAAATTTTAACAACAACAATGTCAAAAACTCCTACCCACCCCGTTTCTCAACCGGGAAACGAGTAAGAACCAACTTCGAGGGGCAGAAGCTGGTTTCTGGTATCGATGGCCCCAGAACCACCATCCAGGTCCCACAGACGAAACGAAACAACAAAAGTCTGATTGTGGCGGCAACACTTAACGGCAAGAAGCAAGTGGCTACGATCGACACCGGTGCTACTGCCTCCAATGTTCGAAAGGACTTGGTGAAGATGACATGGCTGCATAACACCAACACTTACCGTCTGAAAACAGCAACAGGAGAGGCAGCCAGAGTGTACGGGGAGGTTCGTCTTACAATCCGTTTGGCAGAACTGGAGTTTTCACATCTATTTCTGGTAGCAGATATATGTGACGAGTGCATCGTTGGAATCGACTTTATGAAAGAGCACGGAGTAATTCTCGATATCGGAAAGCAAGTTCTCAAATACCGAAATGTGGAGATTCCTATGGTTTATGGCAATGAAAATTCATCAACTCTGAGGACTGTCATAAAGGAAGATATTTGCCTGCCACCTTCTTCAGAAGTGTTCGTTTGGACAAAAATAAAGGGAGATTTGGGTGGCCATCGATACCTAATGGTGGAACCAGACTCTGAACAGTCTTCTCAAAACATCATCCTAGGGAAGACCCTTGTGGCGCCAAAGAACAACATGGTGCCCGTACGGATACTCAACATCAAACCGTACGAAGTCAAGCTTAGAAAAGGAGAAGTTGTTGGAAAATGTGAATCCGTATCCGCAATAACTAAAATTACAGAAGTTGATACACAAGAATATGTGGACCCCAGGAAAGTGAACACTATGAAGTCAAACATTCTCAAGTTTTCAAAATTAAGTGAATATCAGCTAAGTGTTGCTGGAAGCCTCCTTCATGAGTATGCTGATATACTCTCTTCACCCAATGGGCAGTATGGTCGAACACAACTGGTGCAGCATCGAATCGACACAGGAGACGCAAGACCTATTCGACAACCAGCAAGACGTCTCCCATTAGCCAAACAAGCCGAAGTTGAAGAGATGATATCGACCATGAAGAAAGATGGACTAATCGAAAACTCTAAAAGTCCTTGGGCATCCCCAGTTGTTCTTGTCAAAAAGAAGGACGGAAGTACTCGATTTTGTGTGGACTATCGGAGGCTGAACGATGTGACAAAGAAAGACAGCTACCCTCTGCCAAAAATCAGCGATACTCTGGATGCGATGGAAGGAGCTGAATGGTTTTCAACATTGGACTTGAAGAGTGGCTACTGGGATGTAGAAATCCATCCAGAAGATCGAGAAAAGACGGCTTTCTCCACAGGAAATGGTCTGTGGCAATTTAAAGTTATGCCTTTCGGACTATGCAACGCTCCGGCAACATTTGAGCGTTTGATGGAGTGCGTTTTACAAGGACTTACTTGGAAATCTTGCCTAGTCTATTTGGACGATGTCATTGTTTATGGTAAGACATTTGATGAGCATTGTGGAAACCTTAAGGCCGTGTTCCAGAGGCTTCGAGAAGCAAACTTGAAATTGAATCCAGACAAGTGCGAGTTTTTCAAGTCTGAGGTAAAATACTTGGGACATATCATCTCTTCCCAAGGAGTGAAGACTGATCCTGAAAAAGTTGACACCGTAAAGAATTGGCCGACACCACAGGATAAACATCAACTCCGGAGCTTTCTTGGTCTAGCCACGTACTATCGACGATTTGTGAAGGATTTTGCTGGGATCGCGAAAAGTTTGCACCAGCTAACAGAGAAAAGCAAACCGTTCAAATGGTCAAGCGAGTGCGAGAAAAGCTTCCAGGAACTTAAGCAGCGCCTATGCAATACACCAGTTTTGGCCTATCCGACACCAGGGAAACATTTCATCATCGACGCTGACGCAAGTAACGTAGGAATTGGTGCCGTACTATCACAAGTCCACGAAGGAGAAGAGAAGGTCGTTGCCTATTACAGCAAGGTGCTCTCAAAGCCAGAAAGAAATTACTGTGTGACCAGAAGAGAACTTCTAGCTTTAGTATCGGCAACAAAACACTTCCATAAATACATCTATGGACAGAAGTTCCTTCTTCGAACAGATCATGGCGCACTTAATTGGCTGTTGAACTTCAAAAATCCAGAAGGTCAAGTGGCAAGATGGATTGAGAGATTGCAGACATACGACTACCAGATCCAACATCGAAGAGGAAGGTTGCACTCAAATGCAGATGCTTTATCTCGGAGACCATGCAAACCGGACTGCAAGCACTGCACACGTCAGGAAGAGAAGGAGGTTGCTTCCATCCAGCGATTAAGAGCCGATCCCATTTACGGTTGGAGTAATGAAGAACTGAGGACTGCCCAACAAGAAGACTCGGATATTGAACCCATTCTTGCGTGGAAGGAACACCAAGAGAAACCAGAATGGGGTGACATCTCCGATAGAAGTCCAACTCTTAAAGCGTATTGGGCACAATGGGACTCGCTTCATGTACAAGAAGGAGTACTAAGACGTAAATGGGAATCCACAGACGGCAAATCATATGTGATGCAGCTAGTCATACCTCGTTCCAAAGTTAATGACGTTCTGCAAGAGCTGCATGATGGAGCTTCCGGAGGATATTTGGGTGTCAATAAGACACTGGAAAAGGTAAGGCAGCGATTCTACTGGCTACACGCAAGAGAAGACGTCGAAAAATGGTGCCGAAAATGTGATACTTGTGCTGCAAGCAAGGGACCAGGCAGAAAAGTCCAGAGTAGAATGCAGCAGTATAATGTGGGCACGCCCTTTGAGAGGATTGCAATAGACGTTGCAGGCCCTTTTCCAGAAACCGAAAACGGAAACCGATACATCCTGGTAGTAATGGACTACTTCAGCAAGTGGCCTGAGGCATTTGCCATCCCAAACCAGGAAACCAAAACAGTCGCGGATCAGATTGTTTTCAACTGGGTAAGCAGGTTTGGTGTACCTATGGAACTCCATTCAGATCAAGGGAGGAACTTCGAGTCCAAAATTTTTCAGGAAGTTTGTACACTCCTTGGCATTAAAAAGACGAGGACAACACAACTTCACCCACAATCTGATGGGATGGTTGAACGATTCAACCGGACCCTTAAAGAACACCTTTCCAAAGTTGTAAGCGACAACCAACGAGACTGGGATCGGCATATTCCGTTATTCTTGATGGCCTATCGAAGTGCGGTACATAGCTCAACAGGACATACACCATCAGAAATCCTGCTCGGGAGCACAATACGACTACCAAGTGAAATCAAATTTGGATGTTCTACAAGTGAGCCACAAGGAATAGACGACTACGTGGACAACCTCAAAGAAAAGCTAGTTGACATTCACGAAAGGACGAGGGCAAATATAAAGCTATCGAGTGATCGGATGAAAACAAGATATGACGCAAAAGCCACAACGACAGGATTCCAAGTGGGAGACCTTGTGTGGTTTTATAATCCCCACCGTCGGAAGGGACTCTCACCGAAGCTTCAACAAAATTGGGAAGGCCCTTATACTGTTGTAACACGAATAAACGATGTCGTCTACCGCATTCAGAGAGGATTAAGAGGCAAGCTAAAAGTAGTTCACAGCGACCGTTTACATCATTATAATGGTGATGGAAGTGATGGATTTGTCGGGACGATCAATCCTAAGAGGGGGGCAGTGTAATAACTTTCCATATTTGAACTATAACGACTCCGAAATGCAAACAAACGGACACAATAAAACTTACGGTCGCAGTGCAAACATACCCTTATTAGCTATAATTATAGCAACTCTCAAACGAAGGAAGCGCCATCTGCCGGATTATAGCAGATTTACCAGCTGTCAAATAAAAGCTTTTGGAAGGGAAATTATTGGGAAATTTCCCCTACGGAAAGCTCTGGAAGCAGAGACCAGAACGTTCTCCTTATTTCGAGAGTTTGGAAAACAAGTATAAAAGGTACAGGTTTGAACGGCAGCGACACAGTTTGTTTTTAATCGTGAATGAATAAAGTTGGTTGTAATAAAAGTGAAAAGTAAAGTTTGTGAATTAATTCAGTGGTGAAGAATAAATCGTTTTGTTTGTAGTAAGAAAAGTAAAGTGTTTTATTTTGCGAAATAAATAAGTGGACGTTTTGAATAAAGTAAATAAGTTTTATTAACGAACCTGAGAAAAGATTACACTATCTAGCTATCCCAAAAATGTTGAGATAACTTGAGTTGTTGTTGCGTCAGCTGTTATCAGCTGGTTTTTAACAAGGGATTACAACAACACAAAGCTATCCGGATAACTGAGAATAGCCAGCGGAACGTGCCCATTCACAATAGCCATTTTTGGATAATTGAAATAGATCCAGATAAAAAGCTGGATCCCATGTTGTTTTTGTAATCACATGTTAGAAATTGATCCGGATCAGATCATTTGGATAATAAAATGCAGCTACTATTATAAATGCGAGCTCAACGGAGCAAGAAGTAAAAATTGATCCACTGTTGACACCTTTGCCCTACTGGATTGTGCCCATGAGATCCACAACAGTGATGCTTCCAACTAGTTTCTGTGGGCTTTGTGGTCTTATTGCACCCGAAAGAAAGGGGAAGTTTTATCCAGCCTTCTTTTCGAATTATTATTTGATTGTGAGGTTTCTTTAAGTCCAGCCGCGACTGTATTTTGGTTTTTCAAAGGAGTTCGATGCATATTTTAAGGCGTAATTGAATTTGTATGATGGAAAGCTTTTCGATTATATAATCCACTACTGAATTCACCAAAAAGTATGCAATACAATTTATTTAAAATTTGCTTCGTACTTACAAGCTTTTGGCTTTGCTGTCAAACAAATATAATTGCCCTTGGAAATTGGCGAAGATCATCCAACCCTTTTTTGACTTTAAAGCAACAAAACAGAAAATTCTAGCTGCACTCGAGTTGCTGTGATGGTTTTTCACTGGCACTTTCGTTTAGTTAACTTTTCACTGTGCACAAACCAATCCAAATGATAATTTTTCTTTAATAAAGTTTCCGTGCTTACAATTACACTCTTCACCAGACAAGGTTACCAGCCTTCTGTACGTACATCTATATATTAATACGTAAACACTTTTCTATATCTCCCTTTTTAACTGACTTAATGGCATCGTATTTTCACAATTTTTTTTTATTTGAAAGGTTAAGCCAATCGCTCTGGCCGAATCTAATTTTTATATTAATATGTTGCCATTAAAACATTAATAGTGTAATATTTTCTCAGGTTCGTTAATAAAACTTATTTACTTTATTCAAAACGTCCACTTATTTATTTCGCAAAATAAAACACTTTACTGTTCTTACTACAAACAAAACGATTTATTATTCACCACTGAAATTAATTCACAAACTTTACTTTTCACTTTTATTACAACCAACTTTATTCATTCACGATTAAAAACAAACTGTGTCGCTGCCGTTCAAACATGTGCCTTTTATACTTGTTTTCCAAACTCTCGAAATAAGGAGAACGTTCTAGTCTCTGCTTCCAGAGCTTTCCATAGGGGAAATTTCCCAATAATTTCCCCTCAAAAAGCTTTTATTTGACAGCTGGTAGATCTGCTATAATCCGGCAGATGGCGCTTCCTTCGTTTGAGAGTTGCTATAATTATAGCTACTAAGGGTATGTTTGCACTGCGACCGTAAGCTTTATTGTGTTCGTTTGTTTGCTTTTCGGAGTCGTTATAGTTCAAAGGAGAATGGGCATTTTTGGGCGTTAGCGGCCATTAATGAAATTAGTGTCAAATGAAAGGTATGCTACTCAGGAACAACTTTCACTATGAACGTTACATTGCATTTTATTTAGAAAAGAAGATATTTCAAAGTTAATATAATGCAATTGCAGTGAGCAATATTGCATAGTGATTATATTTTTAGTGTGTGCAATGCTTTATTCTAACTTCGTAAAGTCTATTGACACTGTAGTAGTGTGTTTAACGGCGTTTCGGAAAATCCCAAGGACGCATTCCGGGTTTAAACAGACCAGTACGTATTTCAACAACTTTTTAATTTTCTTATACATATTATTTTACTCTGAATTTTTTTATATTGTAAGGATTGTAATATTATAGTTTTATTGTAAATGTTCTTATTAATGATGTTATATGGCCATTTTTATGTACAAAATATTCTTGAGACTGTCTAGATTTCTTGCTCCACTTTCCTTTTCTATTTTTGAATTGGTCAGAAGCCAGAAACTTAGTAAAGCTTCACTTAAGTGTTGTAACAAAAATGCATTTTTTTCGGTTTTGAAGTGTACCACAATGAAAAAAATTCCGCACGGTGATTGTAGGGCTAAACCACATCCAAAAATAACAAAACCATTGTTGGCCGCTCACGCCCATGTTTCATACAGATTTGCCCATTCTCCTTTGGAAAGTCATTACAATAGAGAAAGGTCGAATTTCGACCACGGAGATTTCCGGATAGTTGACAGCTGATTTCCAGCGAATATTTGTTTTTTTAATTAAAATCTTTAGCGAGGAGCAAATATGTACAATTTGTTTGTCATTAGCTCTTAAATAAAATTAAAATATGTATTATTTACACTAAAAATAAAATAAGAAATGCCAACAATTTTCCACTGTTCCTTGCAGGTACAATTTTGGTCGATCGAATTGATAGCCGAGTGGCCATGGAATATTCATTTTCAAGGTCAATAAATTCCGAGAGAAACTGCGACCGCAATTTACGTTCACAAAGGCCTTATAAAGGAATACGAAGCTAATCGTTTTCAATTCGATATCTCCTTTTCAACTCGTCTCGATCCGAGCAATTATCGAATACGAAGCGAGTCGTAAATTATACTTCAAGATTTCCGGATAGTTGACAGCTGATTTCCAGCGAATATTTGTTTTTTTAATTAAAATCATTTAGCGAGGAGCAAATATGTACAATTTGTTTGTCATTAGCTCTTAAATAAAATTAAAATATGTATTATTTACACTAAAAATAAAATCCATAATGTTGTTTACATAATATTCTGAACGTGTGATGTAGAATTTTCTTTAAACTTTCAAGAAAGTTATAAAAAAGTGATTCTTCCCTCTTGAACTTGATCTTCTTTGCTTTGAGTGAGTGTTTTTGTGTAAAGTGCTTTTCATCTTAAATATTCTATAACAAAAATAGGTTCAATAAGCTATTTCGGCTTTCAAAAAAAGGTTTTGTGTTCAGGTCTCAGGTGCATTGAGTGCTCCTTTGGCTATCTTTTCAATTTCCCTCATAAATTCAATGAGCACTGAAAGTTGTTGCTGGTTCGTGTGTTGCTGTTTTACGATTATTATAAAAACTAAATTTTGATTCTTTCTTTAGTTATATTTTATAAAAGAAAATAACAATTTATCACATTTGTATTTATTTTAATGAACAAACATTCACTTTTGCCCGTCGATACACCAATCCACCAAGAAAAACCTATCGTAAATTTCATTTCACATTCGCTTTCGATTTAGAAAATAGGTTGAATGTTGAACGAAAAAGCCAAAAATTAAAGCAATAATAGCTAACCTCATTTGAGCCATCTAAAACCATCTGCTTCGTATTCCTTAATCAGGTCACAGTTTTCGACGACACAACGGACCAAGCTACAGAAAAAAATTAACCAATTTCAAAATGAATCAGATTAAACGTTATCAAAATGAATCATGGCTGTCAGTTGCAGTGTTTGGCACAGCCAAATCCATTACTTTTTTTGTTATGCAGTTGCATTTGTTGTAATTATCTGTAGATTTATGTTTTGGGATTTTTTTTACAGTAAGGATGATACAGACACCCAGCGACAAATAAACCCTCGCAGTATATCTGCAGAGCAAAACCTCGCCTGTATTCAGAATTCGTGATATATTTAATTTTTTTCTTTATTTTTTTAATTTCATATATTTTATATATTTTAAATTAAAAAAAAAACTGTTTTTTTGTTTTCAAATCGTATTTTAAAAAAGAAATAAAAAAAGTAAAAATTATTCATATTTTTCAATTTGGAAAAATTGGTGTTAACATAATTTAGGGCCAAGAAAATCATGATTTCTTGAAAAACATAATGGTTAAGTTATTTAAACGGCTTTTTATTAAATAAATAACATGGTTAAACAAAAAAAAGTGTTAATACTTCGTAGTTCCGCCCCTTTTCTTCATAGCCTCACGAATGCGGTTTGGCATCGAATTGAACAACTTTTTTAAATAATTTTCATTTATTTCGTTATACCAAACTTCTTCAATAACTGATTTCATCTCAATTATGGTTTTTGGACGTTTTTCTCTTATTTCTTTTCCCATTTGCTGCCAACGGTTCTCAATCGGATTCAGGTCCGGACTGTTTCCTGGCCATGGAAGTGACGAAATCCCAGAGAATCGTTATGATTTTTTACCTGAATATAAAGAACTCATCAATGTTTCTAAAAATGTCTAAAAGAATGCATTAAATTAAGTTTAAACCCACCGTTTTGGCTCGGTTGCATGGAGCTGAGTCATCTTGGGAAATCAAGTTTTCGGAATGCTCGGAGTATTGCTCTAATGTTGGCAAAACGCCTTCATTAATGATTTGAATGTATTTTGCAGCATTAACAGTACCTTCCAGCATAATTATGGCCCCAACACCAAATATTGTAATGGCTCCCCATACCATCACATAAGGAGAATGTTTCACAGTAGGCAAAACACATTCATCCGAAAACCGTTCTCCTTTTTTGGATTCATCCGAAAAAACAACTTGTCCCCAATCATTTCCTGTCCAATCTTAATAAGTTTTGGCCCATTGCAACCTTTGTTTCTTCATTCTGCAAGTAAGCAAAGGCTTTTTTGCAGGTCGCCGAGCATTCAATCCCATATTATTTAACAGTCTTTGCATGGTTCTATCACTTATTTTTTTTCCAGTTTGGGACTGAAAATTTTGATTGATGGCCCCAGCATGCTGAAATCGATTGCGGATTGAAAGTCGATGAATAAGACGCTCTTCTCTTAAAGTTGTCGATTTAGGCCTTCCAATTCCAACTTTTCGCGAAATTGAACCATCGGACTGGTAGTTCTTGAGGACATTACGCACGCTCCATTCATTCGTACCAACCCGACGCACACAGGTAAATTTTCCCAAATTCATGGCCAAAACTACAAAAAAAAAATTTGTGATTTGTTGTTTTTTTTTAATGCCAAGTTGTTAACAAATAACATGAGCTTTGAACCTGATTGATCATTCGATGCTAATTGTAACTGTTTAATCAGTAGATGCTTTCAAAGTGGAAACTTTAAATTAACAAGTGTAGTATCATGTTTGGTTTGTGATAAGAAGTAGTTTCCTTTGTTTTTTATTAATTTTTTTTGGGGGCTTTGTAAAATAATTTAATATGGCTTCTGTTGCTAGTGGTATGTAAAAAGAGGGTAATGAAGCTTTTTTGCAATATTTTAAATCTAAGGTAAATTTTTAAGCTTTTCAAGATATTGTGTTTTCGCAGTAAAAACAAAAACAAAATTTTTCTTAAGTAATGAAAAAGTTAAGTTTATTTGCATTGTTTTGTAATGAAAATAGTGTTAAAAGTTAGGTAAATGTTTCCATTATAGGAAACAATCCTAAAACATTGCGGCTTTTTGCGACTTTTTAAAATATTGGCTTTAAAAGGTGTTGAGGACGGTGATTTTTTTTTTATTAGATTTTTTTTTTCTTGAGACAGGATCGCAATTAAGTTTCATTTTTCTTCCAAGAAATCAGCTTTCTGAATTTTTTAGAAGCTGTACGTCTCGTGACATTACAGAAAAAAATAATTTTTCGGTAGAAAAGGTTGAAAACGAGACCAATATTGGAATTTCAGAGCAAACAAAGACAAATTTTACTGATTTTGTCTATGGACATAGAAGAAGATGGCTGAGCGCCTGAAGAACTTACAACACCTTCTTGAAACAAAATACAAACTGGCTTGAATATGAAATTTAATTTCCCTGCCTAGCCCGTGGCTTTGTTGGGCGGCCTCAAATAGATTTTTAGGACCTAAGCGAACGATCAAAGACGTAAAACAGAAGATTTGCGTTCTAATTATTACACCGAAGAATTAAGCTATGCTGCGCAGATGCAACTTAGAGAAAAAGAAAAATTAGATTCTTCAAATGTGATGAAAGATATAATTAAAAAGTTTTGAAATATGGACCAGGAAATTATTCCATATACAGCAGAAGAAGCTCTTTCTGTAGTTGTTGAAGGGAAATTATAAGTTCCAATACAATATGTTTGTGCAACTGTACCCATGGTACCATGGTATAATTTGCCCACAATCGTACACAAAATATTAATACACAGGCATGAAATTATAGCTGAAGCTATTCTTCTGATTGGACAGCTCTGCGAAGAAGCCCAAGAATCTCGGAACAAAGACATAAAGCGGCTTCGAGAAAGTTTTACAAGAAAATTTTCGAGGCAGCAAAATATGGAATATGTGTTTCATTGGTTTCTTCTTACCCATTTATAAGTGCTTTGAATAAACTAAACCCTAAAATGAAAAATGCATTTCCGTCTGGAGTACTTCAGTTTCTATAATAGAACCAGAGATCGAGCAAGCAGACTTAGTTGCAGTTTCACAAGTCATTGAATTATATACACACATACGCACGCATGTTTATTTATGTATATTATTATTATCTATACTCAACTGTTTTTCCAATATATTGAATGTATATATATTGTATTATGAAATGTCAAATGGAACAAACCCTATGGTGTACTTTAAAAAAACAGCTCTTTTTCATTTTTTTCTTCTTTTTAATAAATTTTCGTGTAAATTTACTTGAAAATGGTGAATTCTATGAAAATTATCTTATTTTGATTTAATTATGCAATAATAAATTGAATAAACACAAAAAATAATTTTGGCCATGTTTTTGGGAAAATTTACCTGTGTGCGACGTGCTATTTCCCTATTGGAAACATTTAGCTCATGTAAGGCTACAATTTGAGCCTTTTCCACTTAAGATAAAACCATAGCCAAATAATGTAAACCGACAAAACTACGAGTTTTTATGTTAAAGCTTGTTTTTAAATATGCGTACTTCACTCTATTGACTGCTTATTTGTCAATAAATATGGCAAAATAGTAAAAGTAGAGAAAAAAATTGGATGAAAGGTAGAATTTTACCGTTAAAGCACAAAAATATGAAAATAGATCAATGCGAGGGTTTTTTTGTCGCTGGGTGTATAAAGTGTAGCCCAATGATAATAATTTGGTTTTAACTTATATGTGACGAATATGTGGTCTTTTTGCTATGTAGGTGATAATAGTTGCAAATGTTTTGCACAGCACTGTATAAAGAAAAATTATTAAAAAGTTTATAAATGTCTTTGACAGCAACGAAAACATCTATTTTAACAATTTTGTTACTTGTAAAAACACTTTCTTGACGAACTGTATCTGAAATAAAACAAATTCCCTTAGAAATATAGATTTCACAGTGTGTTCATGCTGTGAATTTCTTTAAAAGCCGGTAAACACCGATCAGAATTTTACGCCTAAGAAAGGTACGGTAAAACAGCATCTAACTGATTAGACCAACTGTTGTACCTGGACGAAACGCTAAAATATGGAGTAGAGTTCACTCAAACCTTTTTTTTTGAATGTATGTAATTCAATTCAAAGACAAGCAACAAACAAATATTTTGATGTTTTCATACACCTATCTACAAAAAAGTGATAATCCACACCAATGACACAGTTAAACAACTAAAAAATTTCCAATTTGGCCAACCTTCCACATAAAAAGACTTCAAATATTTCATTGATAATTGGTAAGGTAGTTCAATCCTTGAAATAATAAATTCATTTTATGTGAAAGGCTGGGTCAAAATAATTTTTTTTTCCAGAAATAATAATTAAGACCATGCTAAAATTTTTCTTAACCAAATCTTTCAAGTTATATTTTTTCATTAATTTAAAAACAAAAGCAAAAAGAACAAAAAGTATCTGATATAATGCTTCGAATTACCACTGTTGTTGAAAATGGCGAACAATCTTATTTGTATCTTTAATTTCGCATCCTTTTTGAAAAACAATTCTATCTTTGAAATTTTCTAGAGGTTCAATTGCATGCGCAAAAAACGTCTCCAGCACCATCAGCTGATCATATAGTTCTCTCCAATCAACTCTAATTGTAAGCGCACATATTTCCAATAGCCAAAAGAAGGTCAACTGTAAATTACGCTTAAGTTCGTTCGCTTGTGTTTCGTTAAGTTCAGAAGCTTTGCCCATAAGAAGCCAACAATCAAAGTTGGAAATTTTAAGTTTTGTACTCGTTTTCGCTTCCTGCTGACTCGACCCCATTTCTTCATCTTCTTCATACTCACTTAGGTCAGCGAATATATTTACTCTCCCCAAATTTCGGCGAGGACTTGAAATGTGAACATCTCCTGGTTCCATGTTGTCTTCTTCAAATACACGTAAGTTGTTATTATCCCCTGTTGAGAACTCATCCTTGATATTGAGACTTGGATCTTCAGGAGTGGAGTGAAATCGTTGTTTGCGGATTTTCGAATAGAATTTTTTTCCATAACGCTCAAGACATGGCTTAAAAATACTGTCGGCTGGTTTGTCAGCTTCAACTCTGATGTCCCAAGGTTTCTTGTCGTTGGTCAAATGAACTTTTTGAGGATTTCTGTTCAGGTATTTCAGAAATGGATTCCGAAAAATTCCTGCAAAATTTCGTTTTGATGTACACGCAACTCGAACTACACTCAAATTTCTATCGCATTTGGTGAATGTTTCTTTTAATTTTGTTGGATTTAAAAATGGAATAAGTGATCGCTTTGAGTGGTCTACATACAAAAGTTTCGGGATAGTATCCTTGATTTTCGAATCTAGTTTTAGGCGCCTTAAATTATTATGACACGGTGTAAATGACGGTGAAAAATGCATTGTTTCTTTATCTTCTTTTTCGCCAACATTAAGAAAGTGTGTGAATACAGCCTTCATATTTGCTTGACGTTTGACCATGTCTTTGGATAAATCGTTGGGAACATTTTGGGAACGTTCTTCTAAATATTGAACATATAATTCCCGCGGTGGAATTTGTTTGAATTGCTTACAAACAGATAAATTATTTTTACACAGAAGTACTTTTCTCAATTCTATATATTCCACCCATTCATCCCACACAAATAATTCATCATAGTTAGTTAGATTCATTGTAGCAAGTGCTAAATTGATTCTCCGAGCTGAACGTGATATTTGTTTTTCCTTGCGCCCATCGATTCCAAATAAAAGCTTCAAGGCAAAGATAATATATGCCATGGCACGACTTTCATAGCATGGTGTAAATGGTCGGCAATCCCAGTCCATTTTTGGTGGATGTAGGTTAATCAATCGTTCAATAAAGGTATTTATTTCTTCCGGTAGACACATCTCGGTAGTGTACCGCTGAACCAGTTTTAAAATATCGGGTGTTTTGAGATAAGTTAAGTGAATTGCCTTGCATACTTGAGCGCAATGCTCACGCAAGTTTGTAGCGGAAAATTCTGTGCCCTTATGATTCAAACGAAAAGCTTTTATAGAATTTGTATATGCTTCGCCAGTGTCTGGAGGGAAAAATCGCTCTAGATTGAGAGTGGAAATGTGACCTTCAGAAATAAATCTCAATAAATCAGTTAATTGAATTTCATCCTCGATCAAGTTAAGTGCTATTACCAAGATAGCATAAACTAATTTCATATTAAGTTCCTTAACACGATCACTATATCTAAGTTCACTAGCTCTAATGCTCATACTGTGGCATTTAAGAGAACTGTTGAAATCTTTTTCGTGTTTCTTTAAATGAGATAAAGGCATCTTTTTTTTTAGCAGCTTTCTTGCATTGGATGAGAATTTCAACTGAATGGCGCGGTTACTCGGTGCTGATCCAGATGAATTGAAACTTGTATCACCTATTGATGATTGCGACATAAGTGATTGTGAAAACATAGACTGAGATTGAGTAATTGATGCCTCATACTGCGATTGATCAAATTTTTTCTAGAAAAATAGAAAAGAAATCAATGTTTAAAACAAATCTTAAATAACAAAACAAAATAGAAATAATAAAAATACTAGACATTTCGGTCAAGAGTGAACACTAATGAATTTGGTATCAAATGAAAGCATATATTGAGCTTGTAATCTGAGTGAAAAAAATTTCAAAATCTATCATGGTGTCTGAGATAATTGAGCTTGGATTTTGTCAGCTTTTTTCGATATAACAGTTGATATCTTACGATCTAGAACATGTAAGAAAATGATAGCGGTGTCAAATGGTACATTTCTAATCTTTTCGATTTACCTAAAATTATTTTGTTTAAAATTCATTGATGACTGTAGTAGATTGTGGTGTCAAATGGAGCCATGCATCTGCTATAATGGTGGAGCATATAAGAGAAAGTATAGATTAAAGAAAAAGAATAGAGAGAATAAGAATACGAAAAATATAAATCTTAAAGAACCAACTAAAGTGAAATTAAAGATTAGTTTATGTATGTTCAGAATAAAATACTTACATTTAATATCATATTTAATAAACCGAGTTTTTATTTGATTGAGATCTACAATGCCATAAACTTTTTTCAGCACCATTGAAAAGCTTAATTTCAAACCTTTAATTTAATATATAATAAGGTGGGCTTGCTCAAATAAATACTTACATAATGTACATATAAAATAAAATGCACGACTGGGTCGCACGCGTACTTGCTCTTATGTTCAAGACACTGCGAGTTTAAGAAAATTGTATATACAAACATGGAAATTGTGAGAGAAAAATGTAGAGAAGCATGAAATACGACATTTAAATTAGCTGAAACAACTCTTTTGACAGTTTGAGGTGAAAAAAAGTATGCCATCTTAATTCATGATGGAATATGATTGTATGGGAAAAAAATTTTTAAAATCGTTGGAGCAGTTTTTTTTTTAATTAATTTTTTATATATAAAATTCTTAAAACATTTTTAAGAACAAATTTCGGTATGCAGATTTAAACTATATATTTATGTGTATATAAAAAGAAAATTTGAAAAAAAATTGTCAACCCGTTTTTGAGATATCGAATTTTCAAAAAAAAAGTTTGAAACTTTTTTTTAAAATCCAAAAACTATTTTTTTGAAAATTTTGATATGCAATATTATATGATGATATGATAAAATCATTTAAATCCGTTAAGCTGATAACGAGTAAAATCAAAATAAAAAAATACGTTCTATGACAGGTACTACTAATAGTTGCTATGTGTAAAATTTTATAATTTTTGATGGTAGATCGTACTAATTTTAGTGTATGAAAAAAGTTTAATCAAAATCGTAGGAGTCGTTTTCAAGCAAAAAAATATTTTCCTTTGCGGTTTTTTTCACTTTTGTATGGAAGGTACCGTTATTTTTTCATAAATGTAAATTTTTTTCTAAAAATATTTTAGAGAGTACTAAAAAAGTCTTAAATATCGAGTTTCAAAAAAATCTATGATGCCGTTTTCGAAATATTTGATTTTCCAAAAAAAATTTTGAAGTATTTTTTAAAAATCCAAAAAATATTTTTCAAAAATATTGGTACACAAAACTATTAACATTTTTTGGAAGCTTCTGTGTAAAAAAAATAATTGAAATCGGTCATACCATTTTGAAGAAAATCAAAAATTAAAAAAATTGTTCCTTGGGAGGTACCATTAATAACCATTTTTGAAAAATGGTTTTCCACCCAAAGAAAGCCTTTACTAAAATAAATTTATTGAATTTTTTTTAAGAAAAGTTGTCGAGCCGTTTTTGAGAAAAATACGATTATGTAAATTTGCCAAAAAAAAAAATGTATGGCAGGTACCGTTATTTTTGGTTCTAAAAAAAAAATGAAAAAAACGTGTCGGCAGAATCACCAAAAACCACTATGTACAAAGTTTGAAGAAAATCGATCGAGCCGTTTAGGCTGTAGACGAACAGACAGACAGACAGACAGAATTGTGCCACCCACTTTTTTGGTGTTCTCTATAATCGTAATATCATGTTTGATTGTTATCTCAAAATTTTTTTTTGCACGAATCCAAAACTTGCCTTATAGTACCTATAATCGCAAGTAAAAATAATGTACACAAAACAACCTTTCATTTGATATTGGTTTCATTTCTGTTGGTTTTACGCCCAGGCTCCATACAAATTTGCCCATGGTCCTTTCTTTTCTTAATTCGTGTGCGTAACAAAAAAATTAATTATTCTTAAAAAATTTTAGTTTAATTTTGTGAAATTCGTTATTTGTTCATTATATAGAATACCAAATGTGCTTCCAAAAAGTGTTCGTTATATCGACCATTCGTTATATACATATATTCGTATATGTATTTGTAATACATCAGAAAATTACATTAAAGTTTATCATTGAAATATTTCATCAAAACATCAGGGATACTTAAATATTCAACATTCATTCGATACTCTCTACATCAAAGCAAAGAAGCCATTTTTTTACATGTTTTATATTCTAGATAAAGTGTTAGAGAAAATGTCGTATGACTTCGACTTTTTAAAAAAAACTTCTGCTCATAACAAGAAATTTTTTTAGAGTACCAAAATTAATGTTTGTTAAGTTGGCGGATGCACAATCAACCAAAAGTCCTATCACATTGAATGATCGGTAATTCTAAGGTCAAAATCACATTCACAAAATAAAGAGCAAAGCGGCCATATATGTATGTAATCAAGACAAGTACCCGATCTCGGTCTGGTAATATCTAGAAACAACCCCATGAGAGGCTAGTAGATCAAAGAAAGTTCCAACTTCTTCATTGCTTTCAAGAATATTGACATTGAAATCAAAAATAACACTGGTCACCAAATAATTTTTTTAGTTTGTAACAGAAACCAAAATATACTCTTCCGTAGGTTTTTGGTGTGCTGAACTCGAATATCTGAAGTCAGAAAAATTCTATCGGGCCACGTTTTTAGGTAATTCCCGTTATAAAAATAAAAAAGTTGTTTTTGCTATTCTAAAAGATGTATTGTAACGTGAAGTAAATTGTTTCAACAAAATTTTTAATGGTTTCTGAAAGAACTAATATTCTTCTTTTAAAATCAGTTTATATCTTCCCGATACCTCTTTTCTTCTGTGAGAAATTTTCAGTTAATTGTAGGCCTTTCATTTATCATATAAATACAATGTAAAGGAGAATGGGCAACATTTTATGGGAGCTGGTCCATTTACCAACACGAATGTGTCATACATCATTGAAAAGGTCTTTCGATGGTTTTCCTGTTTCAACAGAAACACCCTTTACATTTTCAAAAATAGATAAAACAGACTTCGTTTAGTCTTTATTGTCTGTCAAATCAAAATGGGCTCGATGAAATAAACCCAGTTTTTATCAAAGCTATATTGCCATTGCTATTGGATTTTTTCACTCAAGTGATAAATACAATTTTTATGACAGATATTTTCTACAGCAATGGAAATTGGAAAAAATAATTCCATTCCCTAAGAATTCAACAGGTGAAGAGTTTAGACCTATGAATATCTATTCTTCGATTTCTTTCTAAGGTGTGTGAACGAGTAATGCATAATCAAATCAAAAAGTTCTTAGCAGCAAACAACCTACTCATTCCATTTCAGTCTGGATTTAAAGAAAAAAGATAGTTGCACAACTGCTTTGTAAGTGTAGTTGAAGACATAAGTTCTAGTTCTTTTAGATTTTTCAAAAACGTTTGATATGGTGGAACACACTATAACCGTTAAGAAATTATGCTATCGTTTCAATTGTTCGCCTTTTGCTACAGAACTAGTCTCATCTTACTTATCTAGAAGAAAACAGTCAGTTACTTTCGGGAAAGCTGCATCAGCTTTTGTTTCCTTGGCCAGAGGTGTTCCTCAAGAATCTATTCTTGGGCCACGTCTGTTCTCAATATTCATTAATGATATTGCTTCCATTATTACCTCAGTTGTCCATTGGGTTTAATAGAAAACTGTGCAAACATTGTAAATGAAGATTGGAATCATTTCGAAAAGTGGTTTTTGGAGAACGATTTAGTTTTTCAATCCAAATAAATGTAAGTAAGATAGTAGACCTTTAATATTTTCCACCTGTTTTGCTAAATAACTCAAGAACTGAATTTGTGAATAGTGCAAAAAACCTTGGTGTTATTTTAAACGTAATCACATAAATTTGATAGCAAGAAGAGTTTATGGAGTCCCAAGAACTTTGTGGTCCGCACAAAAATTTACATCCATGAAAACAAGATTGCTCCTTGCGAAATAATTTTTTATTCCTGTGTTAAATCATGGTTGTGAAATTTTGTACAACTGTGATAGTGAAAGTAGGAGAAAACTACAAATAGTTTTCAATAGGACTATACGCTAAATTTTTAGTCTAAGGAGATATGACCATGTATCACACTTCAAGTTTAGAACCCTTGTTATCCTTCAGAGCATTATAAGAACAAAATAACCAAGCTGTCTTTATAACAAAATCAAGTTTACGGCATCAAACAGATCTCTAGACTTGATTCTACTTAGTATCCTAAAGACAATTCTTCATTGCTGCTATCCGGCTGTGGAATTCACTTCCGCGCTACCTAGGAGAACTGAATGACACTCATCGATTTAAGAGGGAACAGGGGAAATTCCTGTCAAACTAGAGCAAGGAAAAAAATACATAATTACAAAGGTATATACATATTTTGTTTCAAGCAATCTCAAGTGAGATTATTTACTATTTATTTTATTTTCTTACTTTTTTAACTTAAATTTTGCATTAAAAATGTAACGTAAAGTTATATGTATTAGCATTCTCGGAATTCTATTTATTAAATGAAATATTGTTGATATGGTGTCTGTTCGCGTACCTCCCAAAACTACGAATTTCTCGGACTTTATCCCAAAGTTCTGTCAAGGGAGCATTCCACTAAAAACGGTAATCAGATGAGAAATTTAAAACTTTTTTTCTGAGATTAATTTTGTATGGAGATGTGAAGCTTCTCGTGCTACCCTTTTGAAAAATAAACATCGGCTACTTAATAAGCCCAATTTGTTTCCACACAAATTTTCGCATCCGATTTTTTCTCAATAAAGACAACAATTCCTTTGCTTTGCTCCGATGTGGTTTTAATGATTTATGATTTGAAGAAAATTTCATCAAAACAATAGGTATTTAACATTCTGTTAAAGCATAAAAACTTTCAAAACAGAACTGTCTGCATTTATTATTTTAAGGTTGAAATAGAGCTATTTTGCCTGTCTCGCACGTAACGCTTAAAGTACAATTTCTTAACTTACTCTCATTTAAAAAAAGTTTCAGAAATATGAGATATATTGCCAAACAGAGTTTATCTAAGTAATTTAAATCCGAAGGAAATTTTAATTTATATTGAATAGATTTTGTGAGATCCAACTTCAAACGCTGTCCACACGTATCGCTTGCAAACTTTAAATCATAAAAAGGCCATGCATTTATTTTTTCATTTACACTGTGTAACAAAAATTTGTTTATGTTAGTTTTTTGTTAGTTTCAGCTTTCTTGTGATTAGTCAAGCACACTTTGAACACTGATTCGTTCTAACTGTTAGCTTTACGGTAATTGCCTCGCCAAACGTGTTTAGCGAGATGCAAGTCGAAAAAACCGAAAAAAAAATAAAAAAAAATTAAATTTAAGGATGCAGGATGTTGAAAACATGGGGAATATTAGCGAAGAACATGGTGAGAGGTTTCATCAAGACATCGCTATAATGAAGAACCGGTACCAAGGCAAATGGGATGCCAATATGATGGGCGACTACGTATGGGGCTTAATACGTGATAATTCAGAAGTTCATAAGAGAAAAACAAGAAAATCTCTTCACTTCTTAATACATATTGACGTTTTTATTTTTTTTTTTTGACATAATTATAGGTTATTGAAAACTGAAGACAAATTTTGAATCAACTTTAATTTTATATTTGTTTTCTTTAATTGAAAAAGGCAAAAATACTCAAAAATGCACTCTATTTGCTCAAATTCTGAAGCAAAAGCTAACACTTAAAAAAAACGTTTGGTATTTTTTAAATCAGCTGACATGTACCAACCATAAACAATAAAAAAAATTGTAGATAAACAAACCGACAGTGAATTATAATTGTTGATTAAATATTGTTCAACTTCAATAATATCTAAGTAAACCTACACTTAGGTTGTTAAAATGAAGATGCACTTTTGTACCTTGTGTTCCGATTCAAATAGGGTGAACATTCGTGGTAAAACTATTTTAAAGGTAGCAAATAGTGAAAATTCATCTGTTAGGATTAAACATAACTATATTTATGGAAATATTACACTTTTCTTTGAGTATTCATATGCTCAGAATGTCAAAAAGGGCAATTTTTTAGCTTTCAAACACTCTTTTAGGCGAAAAATACTGGTCGTTTGAGGAAAAAATACTTCAATTATTGAAAAAATCAGTTTTATTAATAGTTTGATGTAGTACCTTATTCCTAAACATTTTATTATATCATAATTTAAAACTTTGGTCTTGAAAAAAAAAATAAACTGCAAATAAAAGCATTAACAGCTACCTGAAAACAAAGCACGAAAAAGTCAATATAGCTACAGTTAATTCAAGCTTTTATTAAACATAAGCATAAAAAGCATATAAGAATTAATAAATTTGCGGCCTTAAACGAAAGGTTTTAAAATATTGATTTCTTACGTGTCCCGCACGTAATAGATTTGTCCCGCACGTAACGATGAACTTAATAAATTTTTGTTAATATATATATCGAAGTTTTTAATTTTTTAATTTAGTCATAGGTTTGAAATGTCTTTAAGCAAATTAACCACTATATTAAGCCCATTTCCAACTTCAGGTTTTACTGAACTTGTGCGTTAACAACTCAAATTTAAAACAATGGTAGTTTTGAGGTCCCACACGTAACGCTCACCTAAATTGAGATTACGCCGATATACTTGTAAATACTTCAAAAAATATTTTTAACATTATTTCGGTGCACCCATTTAACAAAAAATATTTAAGCTTTTTTAAAGAGTTTTTAATCAAGTTAACAGTTTGTCATCGTTTTCTCGTACGAATATCCCACACGTTACAATGCAATGCTCCCAAAGCTCATTAAAAAAAAATCGTAGAAATTCTTAATTTTCGGAAGTACCTACACGAACAGACATATTATTATTCATTTTTGTTGTTTTGGTCTCCAAGTTGTGTGTTTTCATGTATGAAAAGAATAAAAAATAAAAGAATTTTTATATTTTATTGTTTTATTAACTTATATCACAACTTATTTTATTAATTACGCTACGCGTTTCGGAAATTAAATTTCCATCTTCAGGCAAAGAAAAAATCGCCTGAAGATAGAAATTTAATTTCCGAAACGCGTAGCGTAATTAATAAAATAAGTTGTGATATAAGTTAATAAAACAACAAATTATAAATTATAAAAATTCTTTTATTGTTTATTCTTTTCATACATATTATTATTGTAATTAATTCATTAATCATGTAGATCTATCACAGACTTATAGGTGTATTCTTACTGTGTTATGTTGTATTCAATAAAGATTAAAGATAAGATTGACGGAAGAAATCATGACTTACTTCATTAGTTAAATTCATAGAGACATTAGCCGCATTTTATTATCCTCATGATCTGATCCGGATCAGATCATATTAAATAAAACAGACAGGATCTTAGCTATATACCCGTCTCTTTTTGCCTTATGTTTGTTTATTTTGCACGTGTCTGTTGCCATTGTATATACAATCTATAGTATTCTCATGTTGACATTTGGTTGATAGGTTCGCTGTGATCGCCTTACCGAGATATCTTAACAAAAATTAGGATTACATTTGGACACTAGATGGCCACGAGCTTTTTGGCTTCATGAGAATACTATAGAATTTATATACAATGCTGTTGCCTCTTTTCTTGGCACTATTGAGACACATTCACAATAGTAATTTTTGGATCATTGAAATAGATCCAGATAAAAAGCAGGATCCCATGTTGTTTTTGTAATCACGTGTTAGAAATTGATTCAGATCAGATCATGTGGATAATAAAATGCGGCTATTAATAAATAGTTATTCGAAAGAAAGCACTAAAGGAGAATGGGCAAATTTGTATGAAACATGGGCGTGAGCGGCCAAGAATGGTTTTGTTATTTTTGGATGTGTTTTAGTCCTACAATCACCGGGCAGAAATTTTGTCATTGTGGTGTACTTCAAAACAAAAAAAAAATGCATTTTTGTTCTATGATCTTAATAAAGTTTTACTAAGTTTCTGGCTTCTGACCAATTCAAAAATAGAAAAAGAAAGTGGAACAAGAAATCCAGACAGTCTCACGAATATTTTGTATATAAAAATGGCCATATAACATCATTAATAAGAACATTTACCATAAAACTATAATATTACAATCCTCACAATATCAAAAAATCCTGAGTAAAATAATATGCTTAAAAAAATTACAAACTTGTTGAAATACGTAGGTACTGGGTCTGTTTAAGCCCGTAATGCGCCCTTGGGATATTCTGAAACCCCGTTAAACACACTAATACAGTGTCAGTAGACGTTATGAAGTTAGAATAAAGCATTACGCCCACTAAAAATATAATCACTATGCAATATTGCTCAATGCAATTGCATTATGTAAACATTGAAATATCTTCTTTTCTAAATGAAATGCAATGTAACGTCCATAGTAAAAGTTGTTCCTGAGTAGCATACCTTTCATTTGACACCAATTTCATTAATGGCCGCTGACGCCCAAAAATGCCCATTCTCCTTTGTGCAAGATCGTTAAAAGATCCTTTTACAAAAAAAAAACAAAATCCACAAATCCAAAATACCCAAACTTTTAAAAATCCACAAATTTGAAATCTCCGGTCACAAAACCCACGAACCAAAATCTCCGATCCGAAATCCACAAATTCAGAATTCACAAATCCAAAATCCACAAATCCAAAATCCAAAATCTACAAAACCAATTCCCCAATGCTTGCATATGGCATTTTCATAGTACCTATTTTTTTTATGACAAAAAGTGTAAATTCACAAACGCATCGTTGCAGCAGTGATGCACAATCATTTCCGCCAACAATTCATAAATGCATCAAACTCGCATCACTTTTTGCGTAACATGTTTATTATTGCAAACTTGCATCAAGTGGTGCGCAAACTTCAAACAAATTAGAATCAAGAAAATTCTTGATGCGATGTTGCTGATGCATTTGTATCAGCATCAGCTGCGTTGCGCATCAGCATCACAAAAAAGCAGTGATGCGGAAACATTTGACGTTTATGAATTTACACAAAATATTCTAAATTAACAAAAACCATTTCAAAATCGAGAAAGTGAGTTGTAAGAATGCATTACCTGAAACATTTCATTATATTGATTTTATAATTGTTGAAAGATTTGTTTTTTGTATAGTTGGTTTTTATATTTCAAATTATTATTAACGATCTACAGATTTTTGTTAAAGTATTGTTTAATCTAAAGATTTGCAGTGGTATTTATAAACCCATTCCAAGAAACGTCTAACTTTAGACACCTGTCCGACTCCAAAATGTTATTTATTGGCTAACTCAAAGTTGAACGAAAATTGACAAAACCTTCCACTCCGCAATTATAGCCGCGTCATATGCTTTCCGTGTATTCCCTTGTTTTCTTCCGACCACTTAAGTGCCCCTCATTTTCTAGCTTTACTTTAAAGAAGACACGTTCAGTAAATAAGGTAAGGTAAATATTTCTAGTTTTTTAATGTTCTAGTTTTGAAATGAATGAAACTAGGACTTCAACTAGAATGTTCCCCAAAGTGTACCAGAATTCGTTAATTAATTCAAAAGTGATTGAATACAGGAATGTCACTGAATAAATGAGGTCACATTTGGGCAATTGTCGGAATGCGTTCAAAAATACCAAGTTGGCAGAACAATTTACGCATTGACTAGCTGGACAACTGCCCAAGCGTGTTCTAAGAAAATCTAATAAATACGGCTGTGTAGTTCATTTTGTTCCAAATATATAAGCATTTGTACATAATGTTTTTTTTTATGATGAAATAAAAACGAAATTTTCTAATGTCGTTTTCCATTGTTGAACAGATTTGATCTTTTTGCGAAAAGATTTGCATTTATTCTACTTTTTCATGTTTTATTAAAAAAAAAGATGAGATCTGAAGAAGAAAGATAAGATCTTTCTTGTTTGGGCATTCACTAATACATGCAAACACTTTCCTGCCAAACAGCCAATCGCAGATGGGCACTTTTTTTGTTTTGCATTATTTTTGTACGACATCGTACGCGATGTTTATTTGTATGCGTGTATGTGTGCTATGTGTGTAATTGAATCTACTCAAAAGTACGCCCAGATGTTTCATTCAAACCAGCAATTCTTGATTTTAAAATCAAATCTCTCAGATTTCAATGAAAAACGACATAAGAAAACTACAAAAAAGTTTGTTTTTCATTAAAGTACCCACACAGCCAAGGTTCTTAAACACAGATTCCCTATAGCTGAAGATGTTCGGCGCGAGGAAAATTTATCTTCACACATTTTAAGCACTTTGCTTTGTTATGTGCCTTTTTAAGTAAGTTTTGTTTATATGTAAGTATTTATTCGAGCAAGACCATCTAATTATATGACTGTTTGGTAACGTGTAATTTTCACCAAGATTCCCAAACTTGGGTATTTTCTTCTATGGTTTCTAAGAGAAAATTTTGAAAATTTGCAAGAAATTTCAATTTAACAAACACATCTTATACAGGCTGTCCTGTAAATATAGCCGTGCAACTGGTTAAAGTATAACCATTGAATAAATACAAATAGAAGGTGACATCCAGAAAAACGTCCGCTTCATTTCCTCCGCCACTAATAAAAATTCTTTTTTCTTTTCTTTCTTCCAGTAACTTCTTTGTGCAATTGGGAAACTGCTCATCAACTGTGAAGAACATCAAAGCCGGAGTCGCACAAGGTTCAAAGCTTGGCCCCTTCCTCTACAGCCTGATGACATCAGACCAACCCGTCCCAACTGGCTGTGAAAACCTGCTGTTTGCAGATGACTCACTCACATACGCTACCTCAATGTCACCACTCGTCGCAGTCCGGATAGTAGAGGCTCACATCCACAGACTGTTCGAATTCTACAAGAAATGGGGCATCAAGATCAACTCAGCAAAATCGGAGCTTGTTTGCTTCAGGAGACCCCGTGACGGCAGAAGTCGCTCAGCAGCCACTTGCAGAAACTTAGTTCTGAAACTTCCTGATGGTTCCACCATTGCCGCCAAAAGGAATACCAAATACCTGGGGATCAACTTCAACGAGTTGCTAAAGTTCAATCCACACTCAAAAAGTGTACTCAGAAAAGCGAACTGGGCATTCCACCGACTACACCCTTTGATGAGGAGAAGATCAGGACTGAGCCAACAGACGAAGATACTTGTTTACAAGCAACTCCTGCGACCAGTAATCAGCTACTGTTTCCCAGTCTGGTTCACAATTACAAAATCAGCGATGAAAGATCTCCAAGTCTTCGAGAGGAAGATGCTAAGAATCTGCACCGGGCTCCACTTTGACCGGCAGCGAAGAAAGCATTACAGGAACGAGGATCTTTACAGAGAAGCAAAGATTATACCGCTGGACAAATACCTAGCAAATTCGGCGAAGAAGCTAGTGCAGAACACCGTCAATCACCCCAATCAACTAATGAGAAGGATGGCCACCCAGCAACGACATCCCGAGCCGAGGTACCTCAGTGTAATGGAGACCCTGGATGCCAATATTTTCACCGACAACGACGAAGCAGCCGTTTCCTTTTACGCTGACACAGGGTCAGCCTACAGCCGTGGCTAACCCTTTCCACCAAACCACACCCAAACCACCAAGGGACAACCGGGACGGAACACCCCGAGAGCATCAAAGTCAACCGACTTTTAATTTTAAGTTGACATGTATAATATATACTTATATTTCCTATTAAATCTAAGCCAATGTATAACAATAGGCCCCCTATGTGCCATAAGATTTATATTCTTCAATGTATTTAATAGTCGTAAGTTAACTCAAATTGTATATAAATGTTCAATAAAAAAATCGTTAATCGGTTTTCGTGTCCGCTTCATTTAGGGAGAGCCATTGTATATCCAATCTATAGTATTCTCATGAAACACGATTTTGTAGGTAGACATTTGGTCGATAGGTTCGCTGTGATCGCCTTACCGAGATCCCTTAACAAAAATTAGTATTACATTTGGACGCATAGATGGCCACGAGCTTTTTTTCTTCATGAGAATACTATAGAATTTATATACAATGGGAGAGCTCTCCTTTCGCTAAAAATAATATAATAAGGTTGATGTATTACATAAAATAAATTTCCTTATTTATAAAAGTTTGGTGTATGCGAAAAGAATTTGTTCACTGCGTGTGGTTGTTATTTTTGTTTATTTCTGAGTTACTATGGACACAATTGGTGTAAGGACGAGTGTTGTGTTTGTTTTGAATGCTAGTTGTGTGCCACAGTACACAAATCTAAGGCGCAGGTTGTCAGGCGGAAATAAAAAACGGCTGTGAACGTGGGGAAAAAAACACACGTGAAAACAACAACAAATTAAAATTGAAATTGTCAGAAATAAAAATGGCTGGGAGCGTGATGACTTAAATACACGTAAAAACAACAACAAATATTGACATTTGACACAAATTTTGATATATGCGCAAAACTAAACAAAAATCAAAGATCTAATGATATAACCTTTAATATGTGTACTGTGGTTGTGTACTATCTGAAATATAAAATTTCTTTTGAAATTTGCAGATACTGAAGGACTTTCTTTTTAATTGCAAATAAAAATCAACACAAGGGCAAAGTATAATTGATGGGTAAATTACGAGAACTGTTTTGCTTTTTGTACAACTTAAGATATATTGTTCTTAAAATGCAGAAGATAAAACAAGAGGGAGGTGGGAGGGGTATCTGGTGGTAGGTACACTTAAATTCCAAACACTGAATACGGAATAATTTAAAAAAAAAAAAAACTTTTTTTAATTTCTAGAAAACCTTTTAAAATCATTGATAAATATTTTAAGGATATTGAAGTTCGAGGTTCTAAAAAAAGACTGTTAAACAAAGAACTGCATGTAGAGAAAAGGTTTCTATTTAACTATAAAATAGTTATTTATTGATATTTTAATTAAATAAGTAAAAGATCTTAAATTGAAAACAATTTCGACGGCCGAATGCATACACATCATTATGATTTGAATTTAGTATACCTGGATGACAACGCAACATTCGCTATCGCTTGTTTACAGTATAACACTTATTTTATTCAGGTATGAACTTATAAGCCACATTTTTCGTAGAAGTTACTCTTCTCTAGATTTTGATACATATTAGGGGTAAGTAAGTATTTACGATCCGATGTTACTGGTCTTGTATCATTGCAAAAGTGTAAATGTGTTACATTTTCTCACACTACAACAACAAATATACTGAATTCCAAAGTTTTTCACTTTTCACTTTTACACTTTCGCTATACCCCCCCCCCCCCTCCAACCCTTTTGTAAAAGAAAAATACACCATACTAAATTTTGCGCTTGTATAATTTAAAATTCTTATCATCAGCTGATATTTGTTTGTGAAATTTTGCGAGTTTGCTACAGTGTAAAGAGAGTTAAGAAAAGTGCGTTCACGATCTATTGTAAAAAAAATAAAATATTACTATAGGGGTGTTTCCATCGTTACGGGTGTGACAATGAGACTCCATATTTTATTAATTATTCACATACTATTCCCAATTTATAAATAATTACTTTACTATTCTATAGGACACCTGAAGCCCTTTTAAAAAAATAGTATACTAAAGTATGAAAAATTAGTGGTTCAGTTATAGGATGCAATTTGGTTGCGTTACGGGTGTGACCTTAGAAAACTGCTGATTTGCGATTAAGATATCTAATTTCCATGTGGTGTAAAATATTGCATGAAAAGTTTGTATCATTCTTTTGCAAATATTTACCTAGATAGTTGATCTTCAGTTTCAGTTAAGAAATGAGAACCAAAACTACGAAAAACTATACAAAATTTCTAGTTGAAAACGTTACGGGTGTGACAGGTCATCGTTACGGGTGTGACCGAGCATGATTTGTATGCCTTCATCATCATCGTGTCCTGTAACCCCGGCTGGGGCATAGGGCGTCAACAAAACGTCTCCATCCTTCACGGTCTGCTGCAAGGTACTTAAGCTGTGGCCACGTCTTTCTCTGGGATTCTGCTTCCGCTAAGACAGTTGATTTCCATGTTGTTCTTGGTCTTCCAACCCGCCGTGCACCCTGAGGATTCCATTCAAAGGACTGCTTTGCAATTTCATCGTTTGGTTTCCTCAGTGTGTGACCAATCCAACGCCATTTACGCTTTCTTATGTCGACGTCCAGCCGCTCTTGACTTGTCCTGCGCCACAATTCCTCATTTGATATTATTTGTGGCCAGCGAATCTTTAGGATGTGGCGAAGACAGCGATTCACAAAAGCCTGCAATTTCTTCGAAATGGTAGACGTGACTTTCCAGGTTTCACAAGCATATAACAGCACGGATTTGACATTGGATTCGAAGAATCTCAACTTAGTGCGTAGGGAGATTTGACTGGATTTCCAAATTGGGGACAGAGTACCGAAGGCAGCACGAGCTTTATTTATTCTACTTTTAACGTCCAGATCCGTACCACCGTTAGCAGAAACAATACTGCCAAGGTAGTTAAATTTTTCCACTACTTCAACTGGCGTCTCCTGTAAAATAATACGCTGCTGTGTGGAGCGGCCTGTGAGCATTATTTTTGTCTTTTTGCTGTTAATTCTTAGACCACTCGACTCTCCCTTCACTTGCAGTGTTTGGCACATCCCGTTCAGCCCACTGATGTTATTTGCCAGTAGACATATGTCATCGGCATAGTCTAAATGACTGAGCCTTTCGAACGGTCTCCACTGAATGCCCTGTCGCTCAGCTGTACCAACACTGGCCGTCAATACGTCGTCCATCGCCAGCAGGAAGAGAATTGGCGATAGAACATCCCCTTGTCTCACACCCTGTTGCACTACGAAGGAGTCGGATAGCTGCCCATTGTGCAAAACAAAACACCTCGCGTTGTTGTAGGACTCTTTAATAATGGCAACAATTTTTGGTGGAATTCCTCTACCAAGCAACGATCTCCATATACATTCTCGGTTAACTCGATCAAAGGCCTTTTCAAAATCCACGAACATGAGGTAAAGCGGTGATTGATATTCCATCGACTGCTCGAGGACGATACGCAGGGTGTTGATATGGTCGACACACGATCGACCACTGCGGAAGCCGGCTTGATGCCTCTTGAGTGTAGACTCGATTCTATCCTTTATTCGCTCGAGTATGATTGTTGCCATTAGTTTTGGGAAAACGGACAAAACGGTGATACCACGCCAATTGTTGCAATTCTTTAAGTCACCTTTCTTTGGCAACTTAACAATCACACCATCCTTCCAGTCCCTGGGATAGCTTTCGTTTTCCCAAATGTTTTGTATCAGCGGATGTAAAATACTAGCCGCTGCTACGGGATCGGCTTTCAGGAATTCAGCTGGTATTCCGTCCAGTGCAGCTGCCTTGTTGTTTTTGAGGAGATTTATTGATGTACGAATTTCCGATTCTGACGGGGGTTCGATGTCAATACCCCTATAGGACCTGCGCATCTCGTTTAGTTGGGGCACTTCAGCACTCTGCTCAACTGAATCCTCATTTAGCAGGGCACAAAAATGGTCCTTCCATCTACGAAGCTGATCCTCAATTGATACCAAAAGTGTGCCATCCACATCCATTACAGGATGATTGGTGTTGCTTTTTTTCCCGATAACATCTTTGGCTATTTGGTACAATTCCCGGATATCTCCTCTTCTGGCAGCGCTTTCCGCATTATCTGCGAGTCCATCCAACTTCACCCTCTTGTCACGTCTAACACAGCGGTAGACCATCTTATGTGCAATGCGGTACTCTCTTCGCAAGTCAGCCTTTCGTTGAACATCAGCTTCGGCATTTATTTGGATTTTCAACGATTTGCGAAGTTCGATCTTATCCCAGGTGTCTTGGGATATCCAAGAGTCTCTACGTCTCGTTCGCTTGGGTACAGTTTCGGATCCAGCCTCCATAAAAACACTTTTAATTTCACCCCACATCTCATCAATTGTTGAATTCTGGATTCCATTTAATGACGAGGCTCTGTCGTTAAGGGTGGTGACATAGTTTCGACATATGTTGGGGTCATTTAAAGCATTAGTAATGAATTTTGTGCTCCTTGCTGCATCCTGCGCTGGTTTTTGTACGGCAGCGGTTCGTAGTTTGAGACTCATCAGAACCAAATGGTGGTCGCTTCCCACATCGGCATTTCTTAAACTCCGGACATCACACATAGACTTCCTCCATCGCTGCTGAATCATGATATGATCAATTTGGTTTTCGGTTTGACCATCCGGATGCACCCAGGTAATTTTGTTGCACGTCTTATGCTTAAATACAGTCCCACCTATGACAAGACGATTCGCGTTACAAAAGTCGACAAGCAAGTCACCATTTTCATTCCGTGACCCCACGCCATTTCTTCCCATCACGCGTTCCAGTCCGTAATTGTCTGAACCGACTTGGGCATTAAGGTCTCCCATAACGACTATGATGTCGGCTCTCGGAACACTACTGTAAACCGAGTTAAGATGAGTGTAGAACGCGGTTTTGTCTTCCTCGGTCGCTTCATTTGTGGGGGCGTAGCACTGAATAATTGTGACGTTACGAATTTTTGAACGAAACCTTGCTGTCATTAATCTCGCAGAAATGGGCGCCCATGAGATCAAACAACGCCTCGCTTCTTCGTTCAACATAATTCCGACACCATGCAGTCTTTGGCCACCCTCTCTTTCATCTTCGCCGGAATACAGCATTCTCGTCTGTCCAGTGTCTGATCTGTATTCAGCTCTTCCTCTCCACTTAGTTTCGCTTATGCCCAGGATACTGATCTTTAGGCGAAGCATTTCACGCTCAACCTGCTCGTATCTACCATCGCTGTACAAGGATCGAACGTTCCATGCTCCGATTTTCGTACGTATGCGGTAGCCAAAAGTAACATTTGCGCTTCTTGAAAGACTTCTTCTATTTGTCAACGATTCATTTATTATTATGGCGTCTTGATTGACGCTCGTACATGAAGGATGCCGCACCCCCAAATCCGATGTGCGGTTTACTGCATCCGAAGCTACAGAAGGATTTTCTATAAAAAGATTACCTCTTGGGGACTCATTTCCATTTGTTGTCATAATTCATGTATTTGCATATATCCTTCCACCATGGTGTTTTCCGAGATATGATTAATAACATACATAAGCTCAGATTTGACAGGCACACCCGCCTTTTGTATGGTCAAACACATAACTGCTCGAGGCCGCCCACTATGGGAAAACAGACGCCTTTTGTAGCCGCCCAATATGGGTTACAGACGCTACCTGCTGCTGCCGTTGGCCTTTTACCAAAAAAAAGCTCCTCCGCCACCAGACTATCATGCCGTTGACCGCCACCTGCAGTTCATCCGCCTTAAGGGGGCTTTTAACCATCCCGAGGACAAGTTTGTGCCCTGACCAGCATAGCTGGGTTGTCTGCTTATCCCGGCATCCATTCGGTCCCCCTGCACGTTAGCGTTACCCGCCCTCTACCACGCGGAGGTGTGCATAGGGATTTTCCTATCATTGAGCCTAGGGCCATATGGCGTCCTAGCACTCTCAAGTACTTTTAGAGGGCCTTAAAACAATATAATATACTATATTTTGACGGGAAATTGTTGTCATCGATTTATAATCATTTCTCACATGATATCAGAAACACTTTTTCTAGAAAAATGAAGTTTTTCTCACTGAAAAGTGAATAGTTTTGTCACTTCAATGAGAATTTTTCCATTTTCTTTTAAAATAGGGAAATCTTTCACTTAAAGCCGATTCAAATCATATTTAAAGTAGATTTTCTTAGAATTATATCCCTACGTCATGAATTTCATATCTAAAAGCAACAAACTAAAATTGAGTTGAAAAACAGAATGATTATGATTTGAAATGCCAACCTGTTACGGGTGTGACATAGGCTTAACATTTTAAATACGCGGTCAGCATTAATTTCAACGTCTTGAAATTTTGTCTGACAGTAGATCATAGTATTCTCCTTTTTTCCCCAAATTATCACATTGAAACAAATTTTTTTCTTCTAGTAATGAAACATAATTTTTTTTTGTTACGGGCGTGACACTAACCACTTTATGAATCAACTGCCTAAAAACTAAAATTGTATTTACTATTGAATAATTAAATGACACGAAAACGTGCTTAGAGTTTTCATAAGGGCAAATAACCACAAGTTCTCAAATTTTGAAACAATTAATTATTGAAAATAGGGTTTTGAGCTTCTGATAACCAAAAGTGACTTTTGGAGACCTATTTTGCAAAGTGGTTCGAGCTGCGAAATTAGCGGCGATAAAAAAAATTATTGATAATTTCACTTTTAAAATGAAACATGCAATCTTTTAAAACCGTCTAACGGTCGTTTTTTCAATTCTAAGTCATATTTTGTGATTTTTCGTAAAGGGTCGTTTTCTATGGAATCACCCATAAGCTTGTTGCACCAGACCGTGAATTCCCCTATTATATTTTCAAAAAAAAGTGCGAGTCTAGTACCCATGTTCTGTAACTATAGCATCGATAAAATTCGTCGAGAAACGATGAAAACTGAAACAAATTGTATGCGTTTTGTTTCATTTTTCAACGTTTCTCGACGAATTTTATCGATGCGATAGTTACAGAGCATAGGTTCAGGAGTATATTCGCAACTAATGTGTAACATCTCTTTGTATCGAGTAAAGTTTTTGTAAAAATAAAATTATTCGATATAAAAACATTAATTAAGATTCTGTTTTAAGTTTAAGATTTATTTTATTTTTTAATATTCAAGTATACTCTTGATTTCCTAGGCAAATGTATTCGAAAGAAGTTATATTTTCTTTCTTAATCCTCCTTACTCAACTTTTACAATAATTTAATGTTCCTTCGCATAGTTATCTTTTTTATAAAAATATAATTTTTTATAGCATCTTTCATTCGATACCTCATTTGTAATTGGTAATAGAAGGGGAGCCCACGATGCTAAATGTGGATTTACTCGAGCGTCGTTGGGACCTAATGGATTTTAGAGATTTGATGATAGAGAGAAAAAAATGTTGGCAAAGTATACCGTTTCATCGGTGGGGGGAGCATCTACAGGTGTTCAAAAATGTTAAAAAAAACAGTCACGTGGACATATTCGAGCGCGTCAGATATTGATAGTGTATATGGCCTGGGTCTTTCCAATAACGGTGGTATGTTAATCTGCCGGTTTGGGTGGTGGGGGTGGCTGTATGCGAGTGTAGAAATTGGAAAACAAATGGATTTACTCGAGCGCGTCAGATTTTAATAGGGGATGTTAAGTGACCCCCAAGGATGCTCACATTCAAAAGACTTACGATTCGGATGTGACGCAAGCTTGCGGCAGCTTCTTGAAAATGCAAAAAAAAAATCGCCATTTTGAAATACTCGAGCGCGTCAGATTTTGATATATATGGTTCAACTCGATTTCCTACATGTGTTGAACCTTAATCTGACAATTATCTGGAGGGGTTTTCTTAATCTGACGATTTGAAAAGAAGAAACATGTTTATTCAGGATTTTTTCAATCACTGGGGAGATTATAATAACTTGGGCACCAAAAATTGAAAACGATTTTTTTTAGAAGGGTCAAATATGTACAAGCACTTCCTACTATGGGAGGGGGATATATGTCGCCCCATTTAGGAGGTAGAGGCAATTTTTGAGAAAAACGACTTAAATGGAAAAAAAAAATATTAAAAATCAGCGACATTACTTAAAATGCAAGACAATAACGGTTTTAAAAGTCAGAAATCTGTTCTTTTATCTTACATTTAAATTAAATTATTTATGTCAATAGTTTTCAAAATATTTGCATTCAAACTCAAAATTTTGATAAAAACGCAAACAAAATGTTGGGGTCAAATTTTCTAAAAATTGTGAAGTGAAAAACTAAATTTTCTTTTTGTGGTCAATGCTCATATTAATTTAGAATCGAACACAAAAAACCGGAAGCTTCTGTGGCTTCTAGTTTTTGAGAAAATTGCAAGTTACTGATACTAGTTTTTTGAGATATTTTTAATTTGCTTGCACTGCCAGCATTACGGCTATGTTTTAAAAGTAAGATATGTATTCAACCGCCCTGCTTGGACTCACTATAGGATTTGGGGTATGTGCAAGGTTCGGTGTTTGCCAAATTTCGTTTGCATTTAATAACTTTGAATGTTTTCTCTGTATCCAATGTCAATAGCTACTAATGGGAACAGCTACATAATGATATAATATTATAATCTCATAAAAAAGTAGTATCAGTAATTTACAATTTTCTTAAAAACTAGAAGACATAAAAGCTTCTGGTTTTTTGTGTTCGATTCAAAATTAATACGAGCATTGACCACGCAAAAAGAAAATGTAGCTTTTTATTCCACAATTTTGAGAAAAATTAATCCAAACATTTTTTTTTTGCGTTTTTTTATAAAAAAAATTTGAGTTGAAATGCAAATATTTTGAAAACTATTAGTACAAATAATTCAATTTAAATGTAGGATTAAAGAACAGATGTCTGGCTTTTAAAGCCGTTATTGTTTTGCATTTTAAGTATTGTCGTTGATTTTTAATATTTATTTTTCCATTTTTTTTTTCGAAAATCACCTCTCCCTCCTAAACGGGATGATGAAAACGGCAGATTATACTTTTCCCGTTATCCTAGAATTATTTGCTTCACAATAACAAAAAATCAATCGCGCTCGAGAATGTCCAAGTGACAATTTTTTTTGCAAGTTTATAGCACTCCCACTACCTTAGGTCACACTCAAATCGTCAGATTATTGAAATACACACTTTTCAGCATGTAATTAACCTACCCTATCTTAAATCTGACACGCTCGAGTATTTCGAGCTTTCGATTTTTTTTTACTAATCTGACAACCTGCCCTAGGCGCCCGGCCCTACATAGAGGACTGATATATGGTGGAGGTACTCAGCAGGGTGCAAGGTACCCCCCTTTATACTAATCTGACGCGCTCTAATAAGCAATTTTCGGAGAGCTTATATGTACATACATGACTTATGAAATCTTGAATTTTAACGACCAATTTGTGTTGAGGAATAAAAAAATCAATATAAAGTCAGGTAATTAACTTAGAAATATGACTGATACACAAATAACCGGTTGTTAATCAAAATTATTACAAAGTAAAAAATTTGATGATCGTATGAAAAATGAGAAAAAAGTTCCATATAGAGTAAAACACATGGTTTTTGTCTTTCAAAACCTCTCAGCTACTCAAATTTTATGCAAATATGATTTTTAGTGCGTTTTAAAAATGTGTGGCCGATCAACCTTTCTATAAACATTTTATTTTTAAAAATCTAAATAGTATTTCTCGGGTTATAGCCAATTTAATGCTGCTGAATAAAGATTTTTTTATTTTATTTGGCTTCTACCTAGGAAATTATCAGAATCTGAATTTTATTACATATAATTAATTAAATAAATAAATAATAAATAAATTGAAAATTAATTGTGAAGCTCGTGAAGAACATAGTACTGCAATGTTTTATGTATCAACATGTTTACTAGGATTTTTAGTATAGATTTTTTTTTAAATATAAGCCATATAATTGGCAATATGGAGCATTTTTAAATGTAACACTATTATAAAAATCTATCCTTTTCCGATCGAGTCTCTCGCGCCCTCTTAACTAGTCCTTTGCCGCCAACTGCAAACATCGAGAACCAGTGGAAAAACTGCCAGGAAGCCATCAGAGATGCCGCCTCTGACGTGCTGGGCTTCGCACGACCACCACAGCGAAACCCCTGGTTCGACGAGGAATGCCGGCAAGTACATGCAGCCAAACAACAGGCATACAAAGCGGCGCTGCATAGAAGGACCAGAGCTGCTCGCGAGCTCTACGAGCAGAAGAGGAAAGAGGAACACAAGCTTCTCAGAAAGAAAAAGAAAGAGCATGAGAAGCGCGCGATCGAGGAATTAGAGGGATGCCACTGCAGGAATGAAGTTCGGAAGTTTTACCAAAAAGTAAAAAGAACCTCCCAAGGTTACAAACCCCGAACCGAAGCCTGCAAGGACGATCAGGGGAACATCGTGGTGGAAACGCAGTCGGTGCTGAGGATATGGAAAAATCATTTCTGCAAATTGTATAACGGCGATGACGAACCGAATTCCGCTACCATGCAAATTGCACCATTCAACCTGGACGACGTAGGCCAACAATTCCGTCCACCCGATCTTGACGAAGTGAGGATAGCCATATCTAAACTTAAGTCCAATAAAGCTGCTGGAGCTGATGGCCTTGCGGCTGAGCTATTCAAAGCGGCTGGCGATGAATTGGTTAGGAGTATGCACCAGCTCATCTGTAAAATATGGTCGGAAGAAAGCATGCCCGATGAATGGAACCTCAGTATTGTTTGCCCGATCCTCAAGAAAGGCGATCCTCTGGACTGCACCAACTACAGAGGCATCAGTCTTCTTTCTTCTATCGCCTACAAGATCTTCTCTGCCGTACTTTGTGAACGCCTGAAGCCATTCGTCAACAACCTGATAGGTCCATATCAGTGTGGCTTTAGGCCAGGGAAGTCCACCATCGACCAAATATTCGCACTACGGCAGATCTTGGAGAAAACCCAGGAGTTCCAAATCGATACCCACCACCTTTTTATCGATTTCAAGGCCGCGTATGACAGCATCTATAGAGACGAGCTATATAGAGCAATGTCTAGTTTTGGCATCCCTGCCAAACTCGTCCGTTTGTGCAGGGGTGCCAGCACGTAATTTGATACAATCGAGTTTTATCGATACAATCGAGCATTCGTAGCACCTATTTTGGTTCAATCGAGTATCCTCGATTGTATCGTCACAGTTGGCAGCACACAAACTCGAAAATGACGTTTGAAACAAAAGTTTTCACTCGACAGAAAATAGTTGTCGTCGGCAATGATTTTTTTTAAGAAAAAGCACTGAAAAGCAAAATAATATGATAAATTATAATACACAGATATAGATTTTAACCACTTTTATGGGTTGTCACCAAGATTTAGCCAGGGAAATACTTAAAATTGCCAAAAGGAGAGAAAACAGCAATTTGCTGTGGGAAAAACTGGCTGGCTCCTTAAACACAGAGGGTCCTCCACAAACATCTTAAAGATTGGAAAAAGGAAGTTTGTTCTTAATAACAAGTAAATACACATAAGGGCACGGGTGGAAGTGCATAAGTGCATGCATAAAACAATCGACAACTTGGAGGACAAAATTATTCGAGTACGCCGCACCGGTTTATAAGCAGTAGGGTACCTACCTAGTTGACAGCAAAATCCTTTTAATAGTTGGACAAAATAATTTTCCTGGCTATAATAATTACAACGGTGACGATAAAAATAAAATAAAATGCAATTTGAGCGAATTTTATTTTTTCACAATAACATTTTTTAGTGGAAGTCACAATGAAACTCGTCTCAAATTACGTGCTGCCGAAAATAATTTGTTTCGAGTTGACCGACGATCGACAATCCTCGATTGTATCAAGTTTCGTGCTGGCACCCCAGGATGACGATGGAGAATGCACGCTGCTCCATCAAGGTCGGCAAATACCTCACCGACAATTTGATGTCAAAAAAGGTTTTAGGCAAGGCGACGCGCTGTCATGCGACTTCTTCAACATCGTTCTTGAAAGAATAGTGCAAAACTCTCACGTCAACACCAGAGGCACAATCTTTCAAAAGTCCGTCCTTACTCGCTTACGCTGACGACATTGACATAATCGGACGAACAAAGCGTGATGTCAGTGGTGCTTTTGTGAGCATTGAGAAGGAAGCCAAGAAGATGGGTTTAACGGTGAATGAAAGCAAAACAAAATATATGCTGTCCACAAGAAAGGACACCCAACACCGACGTCTCGGACAGAACGTCACTATAGACAGCTATAATTTTGAGGTAGTCAGAGACTTTGTCTACCTAGGATCCGCTATAAACTCAGCGAACGACACCAGCGCTGAGATCAAACGAAGAATTACTCTTGCCAATCGCTGTTTCTTTGGGCTAAGAAGGCAATTGAGAAGCAAAGCCCTCTCTCGAGCAACTAAACTGTCCCTGTATAAGACGCTTATCATCCCGGTCCTGATGTATGGTGCAGAGGCATGGACACTGCTAACAGTGGATGAGAACGCGTTAGGCTGTTTTGAGAGGAAAATTCTCCGGGTGATTTTTGGTCCCGTCTGCATAGATGGGGAATGGAGAAGAAGATACAACAACGAACTGTATGGGCTGTACAGCGACACCGACCTAGCCACAAAAGTGAAAAGCCAACGACTGAGATGGCTGGGTCATCTAGAGCGAATGGACACCAATGCTCCGGCCCGGAAAGTCTTTGAATCCAACCCCGTGGGACAACGCAGTAGAGGTGGACAGCGTAAAAGGTGGCGCACGCAAGTGGAAGAGGACCTCAACCAACTTGGCGTGCGAAACTGGAGACAGCTAGCTAGAAACCGAGCCGGCTGGAAGAAGCTTGTTGGTTGAGGCCCTGGTCCACCCCGGACTGTAGCGCCACCTTAAGTAAGTAAGTAAGTACTATTATAAAAACGCATTTTTTATATCTTATTTTTAATAGAGCTTAATAATTTATCAAAGGGCACGGGAGTGCCCAGCCAAGTTCGCGGCACTACACCCTTTTTACAGGAACAAACTCAGGCGATTTTCAACCCCCCTCTAACTTCAGTACCAATAAAGTCCGAAACTTCAAATTCGCAGTATTTGCTGAGCTGCTCAAACACACGTGGCTCGCCAAATTTCATCTCCTTAGCATTAGTAATTCCCGAGATATATAACTTCAAAAATCGCAAAAACCGTAACTGACCGACTCACTGACAGATCATCAAAATTATGGAGCACTTCCCGACATCGTAGAGACTTGAAATTTCGCACAATGGTAGGCTTTGTGTTGCATACAAAGGAAAAAAATCGAAAATCTGCAATTTTCTATTCAGGGGGCGTGGCATCCACCCACTTCTTAAAAATTCTTATAAATTATATGGAGAACTTCCGATTGTTATAGAACGATGAAAATTGGTTTGTCGGTAGGGCTTGAAGTACTTAGATAGAAAAAAATTGAAAAATTGGAATTTTCCATTCAAGGGGCGTGGCATCCACCCACATTCTTGAAAATTAATTCTTATAAATTATATGGAGCACTTCTGATTGTTGAAGAATGATAAAAATTGGTAGGTCAGTAGGGCTTGAAGTACTTAGAAAGAACAAAATTGAAAAATTAGAATTTTCCTTCTAGGGAGCGTGGCATCCACCCACATTCTTAAAAATTCTTATAAGCTATATTGAGTACTTCCGGTTGTTGTGGAACGATTAAAATTGTTAGATTGGTAGTACTTAGAAAGATAAAAATTGAATAATTGGAATTTTCTGTTCCGGAGGCGTGGCATCCACCCACTTTTTTAAAAATTCTTATAAATTATATGGAGCACTTTCGGTTGTTGTAGAAAGATGAAAATTGGTAGGTCGGTAGGGCTTGAAGTTCTTAGAAAGAACAAAATTGAAAAATTGGAATATCCCATTCAAGGGGCGTGGCATCCACCCACTTTCTCAGAGTTGCTATTTTTTTATGAAGCACTTTTGGTTATCGTAGAATAATTAATATTTGAAGAGTGGTAGAACTTGATTTTCATCTGGCAAAATAAAATCTTTGCAAAAAGGAGTGAAATCACAACAAAAACATAAATGTTAAAAAAAGAGCCAAGTTCTTATATGTACAAGATACCTATGTATAAGAAGTCAGCCAAAAAAAGTAATGAGATCTAAAATATATGCCAAGGTTTATGTTCATGAAGTTTAATATCAAATATCTGAAATAGAATAATGTCGAAACAGCTCCAAATTATGACAGAAATTGGTATTTAATGATGAATGATTAAAATTTAGTGGATTTACTTGGCAAGTTTTCTCTTAATTACTTACTTAATCACAAATTTAAAATGTGTGAAAACTTGACCAGTAAACCCACCAAATTTTAATTATTCATCATTTAATACCAATTTCTGTCATAATTTGGAGCTGTTTCGACATATTCTATTTCAGATATTTGATATTAAACTTCATGAACATAAAACTTGGCATATATTTTAGATCTCATTACTTTTTTTGGCTGACTTCTTACACAAAGGTATCTTGTACTTGGCTCTTTTTTTAACATTTATGTTTTTGTTGTGCTTTCAGATATCTTAAAAAATACTAAACCATAGCAAAAATGTATTTTAGTTCCCTTATATTCAAATTATATATGTATATCAATTTTTCAGGTAAATGTGCCCGAAAATTGTATATTTATGTGAAGATGAAGAAAGAGAACGCGACGGAATGAAACAGCAGCAGTATGAAGACAGTTGAAAACGAGATTTTATAGCGGCCAGTCGTGTTTATGTTTGATACTAATTAACGATCGATATACCTATCACTTATTTTTTTAAAAAAGTTATTAAATCGCATTTTTATAATAACTAACGTGTCACTTGTCATTTATTCCTTACAAACTTGGGGGCATCGTCCGAGAAGGATCTGATTAAAAAAAAAAAGTAATCTCGTGCGCTGGTGTTAAGTGCGAGCTGGTGTTCTGCAATTTATTAAAAACAGTTTGTCGGTGGAAAATAATTGTTTTTTTGTTGGTGATAATTGCAAAGAGTCGGTGGACTTGCGATATTAAATGTAAAATATCAATTATTATTCGCTTTCGGTGGAATAATTGCAAAAATAACGTCGTGTTTTTCAAACCGTTATTAGTTTTTTTTTATAGTGGTGCCTTTTTTCAGTTTGAGTTTGTCGGAGCGAGATGGCTACAGGACTTAGCGCGATAGATAAAATGAATCTGACTCAACTCAAAGAGGAACTGGAAAAAAGAAATGAAAATACAGACGGAATGAAAGCCGACTTGAAATTTCGGTTAATGACAATTGTACATAACGAGGAGTGCAATGGTGTTGGTGGTGGTGAGAGAAAATTCAGTGGAATGAATGAGACAGTTGAGACAGTGGCAAGTGATGGTGATGGGGAAGAACAAGAGAACGACAAAACTATATACACAAGTTGTGGCTCAAGTGCAAAGTTGGAAACAGTAGCGGCCTCAAATAGTGAAACGCAAACAGTTTTGATTCCCAATAAAGTCGAAAAAAGTTGTGTGGAAATGCGTGCGTCAAATTCACGGTTTATATCGTTTCGTGATGCCGAGGACTCTGTCGAGAAATTTAATGGGGACGGGCAACAGGAAATAAATGTTTGGTTGCAGACACTCGATGACATTAATTGCATTTTGCAATATAGTGACCATGAATTATTGTTGTTCGCGAGAAAAATGTTATGCGGGGCAGCGAAGCAATTTATTTTACTGAAACCTAAAATAAATTCTTGGGCTGAATTCAAATCCGTCATGAAAAGTGAATTCGAAATAGAGGTGAACAGTCGGGATATACATGAGAAATTGCGTAGTCGTAAAAGACAACCGGCGGAACCGTGGCGAACATATATGTACGATATGATGACAATCGCGTCGAAAGGCAATTTGCAAACCAAGGCTTTGATCGATTACATAGTGTCCAAGATAACTCCTCAGATAAACTGATTTTACGTGGTGCAACAACGTTAGACATGCTTAAAGAAAAATTCGTGGATTACGAGAATTTAATTAAAGACAAAGTTGCGGTTAGTTCAAATCCTAAAAAGATTATGTCACGAAATTTTAAAATAAATGCGGGTGCCAACAATGCAAAATGTTTTAAATGTGGTGAGCATGGACATATCGCAAAAAAATGTCCTAGTGGTGATAAAGGCCCAAGGTGTTATAAGTGTCAAGAATTTGGTCATATTTCACCAGCGTGTCCAAAAAAGAACGTAAAACAAAGCGAAGTAAGTTGTTGCCAAGAATCGAATAGCATGTCGGTGATGGTAAATTTGCGCGGAAAGACATTGAACGCTCTAATAGATACTGGTAGTGATGTAAATTTAATAAGACAAGATATTTATAAAATCATTGGTTCACCAAAGTGTACTTATTCGAATAAAACATTTAGCGGCCTAGGCGGTGCGTGTGTGAAACCATTTGGTAAAATACGAGATACAGTGATTATAGATGGCGAGAACTTTGAAAGCGATTTTTTTATTATGCCGGAATATAGCATGCAAACAAAAATAATAATCGGTGCGGAAATATTAAAGCAGTGTGAAATTTCGATTACCCCAAACCAAATAACTGTGCGTAAGGTGACTGTTCCTGATATGACTAATGATGGTGAAGACGAAGAGAAAGCAGTTGCTGGGGATGAGCATGATATTTTCAACATTGGCACCGTAATGGATTGGGACGAAATCAAGGTTCCAAAAAAATACTATTCCGAGGTAAGAAATATAATTGATTCGTATAATCCTCAAAAGATAAAGAGCTCTAAGATTGAAACAAAATTGGTTCTAAATGACGATGTGCCAATTTTTCAGCGAGCCAGGCGTATGGCTCCATTGGAAAATTCTATTATTAAAGCGCAAACTGAAGAATGGCTTAAAGAAGGCATAATAGTCGAAAGCATGTCAGAATATTCTAGTCCGGTCGTGGTAGTAAAAAAGAAGGATGGGAATTATCGTCTTTGCGTGGACTACAGGCGTCTGAATAGTGTTATCCAGAAGGACAGATTCCCTATGCCAAGAATCGACGACCAAATTGATAAACTTTCGGAGTACAAAGTATTTTCTACAATCGATTTAAAGAATGGATTCTTCCATGTTCCGATGGCAAAAGATAGTCGTAAATACACTGCCTTTTCTACAGTCGATGGTCATTTTGAATTTACGAAGACACCTTTTGGTCTATGTGTGTCTCCATCTAGTTTTTGTAGATTTATTCACGATGTTTTCAAAAATCTAGCAAATGAGGGTTTAGTTGTTATGTACGTGGATGATATTATTGTTCCAGCTATGAGTGAAGTACAGGGTCTAGAGCGCTTAAAGCAAGTAATTCGTGTGGCAGCTGAGCATGGATTGGAGATAAGGTGGGATAAGTGCCAATTCTTGCAACGAAGTGTTGAGTATTTGGGACACGTCATTTCGGACTCGAAAATTTTCCCTTCGCCAGCTAAAATTAGGGCAGTCAAAAACTTTCAAATACCATCAAATGTCAAGCAACTTCAAAGCTTCCTAGGTTTGGTCGGATACTTCAGGAAATTCATCTTTCGTTTTGCTGAGGAAACTGCACCATTAGCGCGACTATTGAAAAAAGGAGTTACATTCAGTTTCGGCGACGAACAGAAAAAGTCCTTTGATAATATGAAAAGACTTTTATCTGACGAACCTGTTCTAAGAATATACGACCCAGAAGCAGATACAGAGCTGCATACAGATGCTAGTAAGGTGGGCTTGGCGGGTATACTGATGCAGAAGAGTAAAAATGACGACCAATTTCATCCGGTGTATTATTGGAGTAGGTCAACAAGAAAATCGGAGAAAAGCTACCATTCGTACGAGTTGGAGGTACTCGCTATAGTATCAGCGTTGGAGAAGTTACGTCCATATTTACTGGGGATTCAGTTCACTATTTACACTGATTGTGAGGCGTTTGAAAGAACCATGAAGAAAGCTGATATGCCAGATCGAGTAAAGCGGTGGGCAGTTTACTTGTCGGATTATGATTGCAAGGTGAAATTCCGATCCAGTGCAAAAATGCATCATGTTGACAGCTTGAGTAGGAATCCAATCTTAGTGGTGAAAGATACAGTTACATCATTAATCAAACAAGCCCAGCAAAAAGATGAGCGAATTTTGGCGATAAAGAAAATCTTGGAACAACAAGAATATGAAGAATACTTTGTTCAAAATGGTGTCCTTATGAAACAGGTGGAAGGAAAAGATCTTCTCGTGGTGCCAGCTGAAATGCAGAAGGAGATCATTCGTCGAGCTCATGAAAAACATCACTTTGGTATCAGGAAAACTGAAGAACAATTAAAAACTGAATTCTTTATACCAAAACTAACCGACAAAATTGAAAAATGTATCCAGTGTTGCATCCAGTGTTTGCTGATGAGAAGGAAGTACGGAAAATCCGAAGGTGAGCTTCATCCGATTCCAAAAGGGGATCAACCGTTGGATACGCTGCATGTCGATCACATAGGACCAATGACAGAAACAAGGAAAGCCTACAAGTACGTGTTTGTTGTGGTGGACGGATTCTCTAAGTTCACATGGTTATATCCGACTAAAACCACAAATGCTAAGGAAGTGCTTGATAAATTGGAGATGCTTTCCTCTATTTTTGGGTATCCCAGGCGAATCGTGACTGATCGGGGAGCGGCGTTCATATCACACGACTTCAAGAAATTTTGTGAAGACAACACTATAGAGACAGTAAAAATAACAACAGGAGTTCCCAGAGGCAACGGACAGGTTGAACGTGTTAACCAGGTCATTATTTCGGTGTTGACGAAGCTTGCTATAGAGGAACCCGAAAAGTGGTACAAATACGTCAGTCAAGTGCAGCGTTGCATCAACTCTACGTTTCACTCGAGCATCGACTTCACTCCATTCGAAGTTCTCACCGGAGTAAAAATGAGGGATGGTGTCGATGAGTCCGTCTTTGAAGTGCTTCGGAAAGAGATGATAAATGAATTTGTTAGCGAGAGATCTGAGCATCGGGCAGAAGTTAAACAAAGCATTCTTCGTGCCCAAGAACGTCAAAAACAGCACTATGATAAACATAGAAAGGAAGCCCACCAATACTCCGTTGGCGATACAGTGGCCATGAAGAGAACACAGTTCGGCAGTCACCTAAAGCTGCGAAATCGTTTTTATGGTCCGTATAAAATCATCAGGCTGATGGGCAATGACCGATACGAGCTAGAGAAAATCGGTACAAGCGAAGGCCCTTACAATACCTGTTCATCGGCAGATAATTTGAAGCTTTGGCGGTACGAATCATCGGAGACCGATGACGTGTAGGATGGCCGTGTGAAGATGAAGAAAGAGAACGCGACGGAATGAAACAGCAGCAGTATGAAGACAGTTGAAAACGAGATTTTATAGCGGCCAGTCGTGTTTATGTTTGATACTAATTAACGATCGATATACCTATCACTTATTTTTTTAAAAAAGTTATTAAATCGCATTTTTATAATAACTAACGTGTCACTTGTCATTTATTCCTTACATTTATACATATCTAAAGTAAAGTAAGTAAGCTCAAAGTATTTTCAATTGTTAATTGAAAAAAGTTAATTGATCAAAATTAGTTTGAAATTAAAAAAGTTATTAATGTTTTAATGAAATTTTCAAAATTTATATATTTTTTATAGACTCTTCTTATTATTGCTTTTCATGACAAATGAACCATTTATACCAAGTTTTATCGACGGACCACCATTTTCAACTAGTCTTCGGTAATATTTGACTTTCATACTGAAAATATAGTCATCCTAACACAGAAATGACAATATATTTTTTCAGGGAGGTCGTATCGACTTGGTTTTGGTGTCAAACAGCTGCCAAGAAGATATCTTAGAATACAAGAAATGCAATGGGATGAGCCAGATAAATTAAAATTATGAATCTACGATATAGGTACGTGCTATGGCTACTGTTATATTTATCAAAGCTAGCGTCTATTGTGTGGAAGCAGACTGAGAAGTCTTGAGATTTAATTATGTGAACGTGCATCTCATAACTTCCTAGCATTAGCCTTATATGCTCGCATGTCCCCATAGATGAAAAAGGTGGTGATACCAAAGACAAGATTTACGAGCTCCTGAACAAAACATTATAAACATCCATCCATCCATCACATTGTTGAACTCTTGCACTTAAGCTCCCGGCAGGTGCCCAAACGATGTAAAAAACAAAGTGTCTCCCTATTATATTCTAATAATATTATTTTAAATATGACTTTCCATGCTGTGCTAGCATCTATGTACAATACATAATTATGTATGCATATTAGGGTGGTCGTTATAATGGGTTTTTTTGAGTTTTAATATTTGGATGGGCTTAAATCAGCTCTAAATGAAGAAAACAAATTCCCTAATTTTTTCAGATTTTTATTTTCATCCCGTATAGTCGCTGTAGGGGTAAATTAAAGTTTCCCTTTATTTTTGGAAATTCGCGTAAAATCTGCCGAAAAATTCAGAGCATGTAGGTGAAAAGTAGGCAAGAAAAAAACCCTGCTGGAGGGGGGTAATATCTGCTACTGCTTGGGCGGGAGGGGCAATTGCAAATAAAATAATTGCATAAAATAGGAAAAAAAATAATTAAAAAAAAGCGGCAACACTTGCAGTAATATTTTGTAGCTTTTTGGAAAGCCAGAAGTCCATTTTAATAGTTGATTATTAAATAAAGTTTTTTGAATAAACGATTTTAGCAAAATCTGTTTTCAAACCTATAATTTAAAAAAAAAATAATAATAATTTTTCTTCAAAATTTTGAGTTTGAAACAATTTTTTGCCAAAACTATTCATCAAAAAAACTTAATTTAAAAACAAGTCGTAAGAATGGACTTCTGGCTATCCAAAAAGCTACAATACATTACTATAATGCCGGATTTACACGAATAGAAAGCTGCCAATGACAAAAAGAATGAAATTGTCCATTGTTTTGTTGTTGCTTTTGTCATTATACTGGCAGTTTTCCAATCGTGTAAATCCGGCATAAGTATTGCCGTTATTTTTTAATTAATTTTTTTCTATTCTATGCAAGTATTTTATTAAATTGCCCCTCCCGTCCAAGCGGGGGGAGATAGTATCCCCTCCTATAGGATTTTTTTCTTGTCTAGATCCCACCTACATGCTCCGAATTTTGTTGGCAGATCTTACGCAAATTTTCTAGTATGCAAAAAAAGGGGAAATTTAATTTACCCTTACAGCGACTATAGGGGATACATTCTATAAACTCAATATACACAATAAAATCTTCAGCTTAGTTTCATATTCATGGTAACAATAAATTCAAAAACAACCCATACCACCATACCTTTAATACAAATTGTAAACCAATTTCAAAACAAAACAAAATATTAGCCCATCATTGTCATGGATACCAGTAATAAAAGGAACTATTAAATAATTAAATATCCCTTTGGGAATTGGTTTGTGTACGCAAAAGTCCCAAAAAATCTATTTATTTATTCCAACTGGCTACCTTGCTGGCAGAGCGCTTTGAGTAATCAGGTGTCACTTCTATTTATATTTATTCAATGGTAGGTATAACCAAGTGAATTAGGAAAATCCGTCTATCACAACGAACACTTGTAGGACTTTCTTGTTCAGTCATGGGTCCTATGTAATCCACATGCAGTTTCCAAAGTTTGATCACCCTTGGGAATCGGTTGAAATTTATCTTCAGACTTACCATACTTCCTTCTTATCAGCAAACACTGGAGGCAACGCTGGACACATTTTTCGATTTTGTCGGCTAGTTTTGGTATGAAAACTTCAGGTTTCAGATGTTCTTCAGTTCTAATGTTTCTCATAAGCTGGGCGAATGATCCCTTTCTGCATTTCAGCTGGTACCACAAGAAGATCCTTACCTTCTACTTGCTTCATAAGAACACAATTTTGAACAAAGTATCCTTCATATTATTGAGCTTTCTCTTGGACCTGTTTAATCAATGCCGTAACCTATCTTCTATAACTAGATTCGATGTCTAATTAAACTTTCAACATTATTCATTTTTGTACTGGATCGAAATTGCACCTTGCAATCTTAAAGATAGAACTATAATACTCGGAGGGGCACTTACGTAGACGGAAGACAACAAGCAAATACACGGAAATCATATGAAGCGACTATAATAATTGCGGAGTGGGAGTGGAATGACAAAAAGAGATAGATGATAAGAACAGTATGTGTTCCCCTTTTGACGATACGGCTACCTACTTTTCGTTGGTTTTTGACTCAGTGCCCTTCCGACCATTTAAGTTTTTCCTTAATATTAATTTTTGATCTCTGCTTTCTTCGTAGATTTCAAAGCAGCATTCGATAATATCGATAGAAAAGTTTTAATACTAATTAACTATTATAAATACTAATATAAGCTTTACACCGCTGGAAGGAGCCAAAAGTTTTGAAAGGGTTCTCGAAAACATGTCAGGATAACCAATCCGTAATCGGAAAATTGAGATCTCGGTATTGTTTGAAACAATGGGAAAAAGGCAAGAATGCACGCTAAGCTAACATCTGTTTGTCATGTCCATCAATGACCTTAGGTAGACGGAATTCTGATAAAGGCCGGTAATTCAAGCCCTACAGTTTCTGGATGAAAGATTTTCAAAAATAAAGGCAAAAAAGACAAAGGAAAGAAGAACACTAGGTATAGAGACCTAGAAAAACTTGAAGCATACTGCGGAATGGAATTCAATTTGTGAGTGAAAACGGAATGTACTTTAAAGATGCTTCGATAAACGATACGACCAGCGATAGCGATGCGACAAAAGCTACGCTATACAAAAATTATAAAAACACAACTCACCATTTCTTTTCTCCATCGCCGAGATCCAGTTGCATTTGATGCATTATCTTTCTTCTCACGTCTAGCTTTATGGCGTTCTTTAGCATGATTGTATAGAATGGCAGCATCTCTGTTAAGAATTTTAAATTTATTTATCCAAAAACTATGTTATACGCATTCTAACTTTTCCTCAAAACGTATTCCCAATTTAGGCATTTCAGGATGACGTCGACTAAAAAACGCCACTTCCATATTCCTCAGAAAAGCTGCCCATATCTGAAAGACCATTAGTTTTAGTTCATCTTTAGCTCCCAGATCAATTAGCTCTTCAACCATTCCCCGCAGGATGTAATTATAGAATTCCCAAGAAGTAATTTCCGCTAGAAAAATAACAGTATTAAATTGCTAACCGATAATTATAAATTTAGAAAATTCTAACGTTTATCTGAAGATTTATCAACTTTTATTTTAATTTTATTGGTGTGTTTAGGACCAACTTCGAAATTATCATCCCTTTCAATCTCGAATGCCCGCACTTGTTCGGATTTAGTGCCGCATTCATTGCAATAGTAATATCCTTCTTTGAGATTGAAATCCTTTTCGCCACATACAGCACATGTTAAATTTGGCTGTTGATTCATTTTTTACAAATAAAAACACCAAATACGAAATGATATCAAATAGAATATAGAAATTTAAAATATGGGAACAGTATGTGAATTCACAACAACGGCAAAGACCAAAGATACTTTAGAGCAGAGAATCGCCACGTTCCGCCGGCTGTCGGATAAGTTATCCAATTCAGCAATTACACCACCCGATTTTTCCAGTACGATTTTTCCCAAAATCGTGTGAATTGTTTACATGAAACGATATGAAACGATTTTTCCAGTCAGATTTCTATTCCTGTCCTCTTCATACTTTATTGCTGTCTCTTTCATTTGGCATTCAGAGGTAGATGCACTGATCTCTATATATAAGTGAGGGGTAAGGACCAAATCGTCCGTTCCTGGCAAACTCACATGATTTTTCCAGTATGTTTGCGTTCTTTTTTATACTTTTCCCAGAGTCTTGTGTGTTCAGCGTTGCCACTAATCGGAGAATTTTCCGAAGCTGATCCAAAAAGAAAATGCAGTAACTAGATTTATTTTTTTTTCGCAGTAGATATGCATTTCCAAATTTGTATTTGTATTTTCGAAGAAGAAATTTATAATACATATAAGTGATTGAAAATACATACATAGTTTGCTACACAGCTCATATGCAAGGCACTTAAAGGTTGGGTTTCAGGAGAAAAAACAACAACAATGATGATGAAATTATTTGCGGGTTTAATTTTGTTGAATTAAATTTTTTTTTCGTAAAACCAAAAAGTATTTGATTGCCAGTAGATGTGTTTTACGAAAAAAAAATGCAATAGGCAACGCTGGTCCTAATATCACATCTACCTCTGAATGCAAAATGAAAGAGACAGTAATAAAGTATGAAGAGGACAGGAATAGAAATCAGACTGGAAAAATCGTTTCATATCGTTTCATGTAAACATTTCACACGATTTTGGGAAAAATCGTACTGGAAAAATCGGGTAATGCAGTAACGTAGATTTATTTTTTTTTTTGCAGGAGATTTGCATTATCAAATTTCAATTTGTATTTTCGAAAAAGAAATGAATAATTACAGATAATTGATTGAAAATACATACTTAAGACATTACCTAAGATCTTTCGAATAAATTTGTTTAGGCAATTCCAAACGCAAATATCAACTAATTTTATCAACAAAATAAATGAACGATGCTATCAACAATTTCAAAAAAGAAAACATGGCCCCTGCCATTTGTGGTTTAAATTGTTTTGAATTCTAATTTTTTTTTCGTAAAACCAAAAAGTATTTGATTGGCAGTAGATTTGTTTTACGAAAAAAATGTAATAGGCAACGCTGGTCTTAATATGCCATCTTCCTCTGAATGCAAAATGAAAGGGAAAGAAATATAGTATGAAGAGGACAGAGACACAAATCTGACTGGAAAGATCGTTTCATGTAATGCCGGATTTACACGATTGGAAAACTGCCAGTATAATGACAAAAGCAACAACAAAAGAATGGACAATTTCATTGTTTTTGTCATTAGGTGTGTTTTTTTCCTTGCCCGAATGGGTTTCAACGAAAAAAACGACCTCGGGGCTAAGCAATTTACATGCTAAAAGTAACAACAATTTAGCCCCTTCGGGTTTAGTTAAGCCCAGAGAATTATCGGGGCTTAACTTAACAGGCGCGGATCCAGGATTTCGTTCAGGGGGGGGCAATTTTCGTGAATTTCGAAAATCTTGATGAGGTTTACAGAAAATTTGAGTACACTTCATACTGCTCTACACCACGGCCGTAGCTAGGCCTACGCTAGGGTGAGCTCAGCTCACCCAGAAAAGTGTTGAGCTCACCCAAAAAATTGTGGGACATTTTAAGATTTTGCACATCTTTAACATAAAACAAAATAATGCTTCAAAATTAAATTTTAAATGTGCACTAACATACAAATATTGATCAATTACTTCATTCCTAGAAGATTAAGAAGGCTTTCGGAAACAATCTTAATGCAGTGGATAAGGAGAGAGCTCTGTTGGTATACATAATTGAGCACAATTTTGTAGCTGGAACTTTTTTTAAATCATTGGCTTCATCACCACTGAACCAACGAAAACTTTTTGTAGACTTGGAAAACAAATTCAAATGTTGTATTTTTTCGACATATTAAAGCTGGTTTTTGAAGCAATCGATACATTAGGGATCAGCACATCTACGAAACAAGTCATCATATTCAGCACTTTCGCAAATAGAAGCTATACGATGGTCATAAATAACCGATCAGAGCCTGTGCGTGTGCAGTCTTTATTTTCTTGCATTCGAAAAGACACGATTGAATTTATGGAAATGGATGATATTTTGGGTAAATTTGCCAAAAAAAAAAACACTGAACCCAACTTTTTCAAAAACTTTTTGCTCATATTTGTGATTTTATGTTCATATATTTGTAATAAGGTAGATGTAGTATTGTCTCAATCAAAATTGTGTATTTTATAGACAATATTATGATTTTCGTTAAAAAACTACAGCTCGCCCAAAAATACCTTGAGCTCACCCATACGATTGATCCTGGCTACGGCCGTGCTCTACACGCCTGGTCACACAAAGCAATGTGAGTTGATGAGTTTGAAATTTGAAGAAAACAATTGAATCTTTCATATCTGCCACATTTCTCAAACAGCGGGTACTTTGAACTTTGTGAAATGAAGTTTTGCAGCTTGTAGCTATAGCATGGTGTCTTTTACAGCGTTTTTGAGTTCCCTCTGGATCTGCGTAACTCTACAATTATTATACTCGGAATACATAATGGTACAGTGGTATGTTCCTATTCAGACACATGACGTTCGAGTTCGAGAGAAATTTCCAACCTATTCTTTAGCTGGCAACCTAACCTAACCTTGTTAGTTAAAGGCCGTTTTTGAGAACGTCATATCACCGTCAAAAATGCGTTTTACAGAATGTTCTCAAACGCAAACTGCAAAATCCTTCTGTAAGAATAGGCAAATTCAAGTTTTACTTCATAAGCAATGTGTTCGATAATGCAGTTTGGAGTTTGCTAAAAAATGAGTTTGCAAGAAAATCGAAGGACGTTGATGTTGCATGAATACCCCTAATGATTATAGTGGAAAATCAAAAACAAAATAACACCACTCTTATTTAAACTTTTCCATTCGACCTTCTCGATTGTGACTAACTTTCGTTATACATTTCATTAACAATATACTCAGCCTTCGTTAAGCTCAAAACATTGACTACAGAGATGTCAGACTCATGCAATTCGATACAATAGTAATATTCTCGTCAAAAATGGCAGTCATTTGACAATCGAATTGATGAAACAACTTTGCTTTCCTTAGGTATAAAAGTTCCAGCCAACTTCTCTTCAGCAGAGACTTCTATATAGTCGTTTCCTGGTTTCTCCACAATTTTCTTCGTTAGATTTGTTCTCTTCGCCAGTTTAATTATATGGAACACGGAAGTTCCTAAAACACATCAACGATAGCGACAAAATCCTCACATCAAAAACGCATCTTATGACTAAAACAGATGTGCTCCGAGCTCGAGACACATGTGCATACTTTTAAGGTGCGTATCAATTTCAGAGTTAAAAGGCGGTGAGCAGCTCTGAAGAAGTTCTCGAGAATTAAACTCCAAAGCGGACACAGGTACGGTCATGAAATAAGCTCACCATAGGGGAAGACAGATTTGCGAGAGTCACTCTCGAGAGTTTTCTAGTGAAAGTACTTCTTCAATGAAAACGCACATTTTAATATTTATCACAAAAAGAACTCTATCACCCATTTAGTACGTATGCATTTTTTTGATATTTATCAATAACTTTTATACAAAAATGTAGTTTATTATTTTAACTTTAATTTAGATATCTTCATCCTGTAGATCCGAGCATTTAAAGCAAAATTAGAAATTTTTGAAACCAATTACTCGTAAATTAACGTATTTTAAAGATTTAATTTTCTTTCAAATTAAAATCAACTTCAAGGTTTTAGATAGGTGCCCCTGTCACCTCTCCCGTTACATTTAAGTATAAAAAACCGCTAACAAATTTGTAGAGTAGGGTTAGAGGTGAAGCAATAACTTTTTAAAACATCATTTTTCAAATTGTGAAATTTTTCATTCAAAGCATATTTTAAAGTGAAAATGAAATCGATTTGGGATTATTCAACCTCCTCCCTTGTATGAAATAAATTGACTTTTCTCACAAAATGTTATACAGTAATGTAGCCTGACATTTATCTTTTAATTAAAGACCTTAACTTTGAAGATCGAGATCTAAAACCGAAGTTATAAGCTTTCCACTCAGTCGATTTGAAGGCGCTATCTGTGCAAAGCGGAACTTTTCTTAACTGAACCTGATCAGCCAGCGGAAAAAAAACAACAACTCATTACTGCAACGCTGCACTGCCAAGAAAAAATTTTATAAACGTATAACGAAATAACTTTTTTTTGATTACATTTTATTAAATTTATATTTTATGCTTCGTTCGTTCTTGCCCAGGGGGGGGCAATTGCACCCATTGCCCCCCCCCTGTATCCGCGCCTGTAACTTAAGCCCACACAAAAACTGTTACCGGCACGAATTTCATACGTGTTATCGATAGCTTGTATGGAAACTCCATTTTTTTTTCTATAATGGCGTCGCTAAGCCCCGAAGTCGTTTTTTTCGTCCTCTTCCCCCGGGATTGCAAAGTCTGCTATTACACGATGAAACAAGACGCGTGCAACTTTTCGAACACCATAAGCGCAAAAGAGAAACAAGAATCGAAAAGATGAGACGGAAAAAAACTGCCCTGTGTCGCGTGGGTAAAACTTTCGGTGCAACAATTTGACGTTTCTCTTTTCTCTTGTCCGTTTCTTTAGTACTTGCTTCATATGATTTCGTTGTGCGAGGAGTAAACATCGACGCAACAAACAGTCAGGGTTACCACTTCTCTGAAAATTTTTCACATTAAATTTGCAAAAAAACTTTTTTTGCAGTAGACTTATATTTAGACCTTTTTTTCAATAATAAAATAAATATAATTGTAAAAATGAAAAAATTTAAATAAAAATAATAAAAATTAGCTCAAATATTTTTAATAATATGATTGTTCGCGTAATTCCCAAAACTATGAATTTAGCCCGTAAGTTCTATTAAAGCTCATATAAAAAATTAAATTGTAATACAATTTGTAGTTTTGGGAAGTAAATCTATATACCTACCTATCCGATTTTCACTTTATGTACCTAATAATTATCAAGTGCAGCAGATTTTATTAAGGCAGTAGATATATTCTGAGAAAAAATGCAGTAGATCTACTGCAATTGCAGTAAAGTGGCAACCTTGACACAGTCCAACTCGGAAATGAAAAATAAAGAGAACTGTCAAATGTGTTCCATGAATCTGGTTTCAACGTGTAATAGCGCTTGAATCAGCGGACGAAAAAACAAAGAAGAATTCGAAGAAGGCGCATGCATCTAGTTTCATCGTGTAATATCAGACAAAGTCTGCTATTACACGATGAAACTAGACGCGTGCAACTTTTCGAACACCATAAGCGCAAAAGAGAAAAAAGAATCGAAAAGATGAGACGGAAAAAAACTGCCCTGTGTCGCATGGGTAAAATTTTCGGTGCAACTATTTGACGTTTCTCTTTTCTCTTGTCCGTTTTTTTAGTATTCTGCCTTATATGATTTCGTTGTGCGGTGAGTAAGCATCGACGCAACAAGCAGTCAGGGTTACCACTTCTCTGAAAAATGTTCACATTAAATTTGCAAAAAAACTTTTTTAGCAGTAGACTTATATTTAGTCTTTTTTTCAATAGTAAAATTAATATTAAGGGTATTCATACAACAGCGTAAAGTCTTCGTAAACGTTGTAAACTTTTAAACTTCGTAATTCTGTAACAATTTGTATGGAAAATTTGACAGATTTACGAAGTTTAAAACTTTACGATGTTTACGACGAGTTTACGCTGTTGAATGAATACCCTTATTATTTTAACAAAACTGATAAATAAATAAAAATGGACAGTATAAATAAAAATAATAAAAATTAGCTCAATTATTTATAATAATATGCCTGTTCACGTAATTCCCAAAACTACGAATTTCTACGAATTTAGCGCGTAAGTTCTGTCAAATTTCATATACAAAATTAAATTATTATAAAATTCGTAGTTTTGGGAAGTTAATCTATATATCAGATTTTTATTTTATGTACCTGCTAATTACTGTTCGAAAAATCTAGCGCAGCAGATTTTATTAAGGCATTTGATTTATTCTGAGAAAAAAAAAATGCAGTAGATCTACTGCAATTGCAGTAAAGTGGCAACCTTGACACAGCCCAACTCGGAAATGAAAAATAAAGAGAACTGTCAAATTGGTTTGTGCTTGCTTACACGTGAAGAACGAAAGTGTTCAGATGTGAAGAAAATTATTCTGCAGATTTTGTTCTCCTCTTTGTGTTTTTCGTATTTTCATAATGAAAGACACGATTTGATTGGTTGGATTAGATAGAAAAAACAACACAAAAGAGAACGTCAATTTTCTACACCGAATATTTTCAAATATTTTTAAATATTTCATCCCCCTCCCTCTTCTGCAAGTTACCCCACTCACCATCACAAATCGCAGAAAATGCTTGAATTTCTTCACATGTAAGTCCCGTTTTACACGGCGCATGAAATTAATGCGCAACTCTTGCTTATTTCATTTTGAACTTGTATTCGGTAATGCACGCATTCTTACACGAAGCATGTTCGAGTTGCGCATTTTTTTTTTCAGCTGCGAATAATTTTGACAGCTATCTTTCCTCTATCATTATGTTTTTGTTGTATTGAGCTACACCCAGAACAAGAATGTAGCAAAATAAGAAAAAAAAAAGAATATAGACAAAGAGAAACGTCAAAAAGTTGCAGGGACAGTCCTACCCGTGCATGTTTAGGTTCTTCTATTTCTATTTCATTTTTTTTCTCTTTTGCACTCCAAGCATGCAAGGTAAACATGCGCTGTGTAAAAGTGGACTAATCAGGGACTTTCATAAATCTGGTTCCAATGTGTAATAGCGCTTGAATCAGCGGACGAAAAAACAAAGAAGAATTCGAATAAGGCGCATGCATCTAGTTTCATCGTGTAATAGCAGACAAACAAAACACACCTATTATACTGGCAGCTTTCCATTCGTGTAAATCCGGCATAACTATTTCACCCGATTTTGTGAAAAATCGTACTGGGAAAATCGGGTGGTGTAAATGCCGACTAAAGCGAGGTACACATTATCAAACCTGAGTGTCACGCGTGTTGGATATCAAACCTGCGTGAAAAGTTTCGCGTACACACTTATCAGTTATGTTGGGCGTCAGGCAAGGAAATTCCACTACTATCAGAAAATTGTTTCTTTTTATTTTGAGGCTATTTCCGCAACGAATTGTGTTGATTCCTTTTTTACATGACACACACGAGCTTTTTCTTATTTTGTTTGCACTTTTCCCACTGATTCGCTATAAAAATTCTTGTTTTGTTCCGTGAATGACGGCTCATGAATGAAATTGTGTACACATCATCGAGCAACCACCCAACAAACCGAGGGTTGTCACGCAGTATCAAAAAATTTTGTGAGCAGGCACTTCTGAGTGTCAAACCATCATTCAGCGTGTACACATTGTCAGTACGGTTTGATATCCAACATGGCTGACACTCAGGTTTGATAGTGTGTACCACGCTTAAAACAAAATTGTTCGGTCCACTTACCAAGAAACTTTCTATTTTCACTGTCAACTTTGCGCTTTTTATTATTCATTTTGATGACAAAAGTTCAAATTAAACACTTGAGATTTAGAATAAAAATAAACACAAACGCGTAGAATGTGAAATAGTTTTGATTAAAAATAAAATATTTGACATATCGAAAAATAAATTATCATCGCCTACTTGTTGAAAGAAAATATTAAAGCGTGGTACACATTATCAAACCTGAGTGTCACGCGTGTTTGTATCAAACCTGCGTGAAAAGTTTCGCGTACACACTTATCAGTTATGTTGAGCGTCAGGCAAGGAAACTCCACTACTCTCAGAAAATGTTTCTTTTTATTTTGATGCTATTTCCGCAACGAATCGTGTTGATTCCTTTTTTTACATGACACACACGAGCTTTTTCTTATTTTGTTTACACTTTTTCCACTGATTCGCTATAAAAATTCTTGTTTTGTTCCGTGAATGACGGCTCATGAATGAAATTGTGTACACATCATCGAGCAACCACCCAACAAACCGAGGGTTGTCACGCAGTATCAAAAAATTTTGTGAGCAGGCAGTTCTGAGTGTCAAACCATCATTCAGCGTGTACACATTGTCAGTTCGGTTTGATATCCAACATGGCTGACACTCAGGTTTGATAATGTGTACCACGCAACAGTTCGTCATTGTCAGTTCGGTTTGATATCCAACATGGCTGACACTCAGGTTGTATGTGTACACGCTGAATGATGGTTTGACACTCAGAACTGCCTGCTCACAAAATTTTTTGATACTGCGTGACAGCCCTCGGTTTGTTGGGTGGTTACTTGGGCTGTTACTACGAGTGTCTTGCTTACGATTACGACTAATATTTCTTAACCAAATTTTTCGTTAACAGTTCATAACGAGAAATTTCGTTCACGATAGGTACTTAAGATTTTCAACATAAAAATTATTTTGTTCGATGATCGATTTTGACAAAAGTCTTTTATTGGAAGCAAACGACCCCCGTAAAAGGCCTTTGGTGAAAACAACAACCGTTCGTTTTTACCAAGTTTTCAAAAAGATTAGTGAAACGTTTGGTGAAAATTCCGAATCCAATGTTTGAATTGTTGTCACACATTTCCTATTCTATCTAAGTAGAGCGGCGCACTTACCAGCAAAGATCTTGTACAAAATCTGGAATTCCCTAGTAACGAAATGCAGAAAGTTGTAAGAAAATCTTTGTTTCGTTCCATTTTTTAGGAACGAGAAATTTCATAAAAATTTCTTATAGAAATTTCGTTATAAAGAAACAGACATGATGATGGGTTCCAAGAATTATTTCCTTATAAAGAGAATTTCGCTATAGAGAAATTCGTTATATGGAGACACATTTGTATAGAATAATTTTTTAAGGGGACGGGGACAGAGTGGCAGTTCGCAATATAAAGATATTCGTTATAGGGAAGCTCGTTATAAAGAAGTTTGACTGTATATACAATGCTAATATCGAAAATCTAAAGCTCTCCCAAACCAACGCGAATTCGTAGCGAATCATTCGCAATGACGGTTTTTTGTTGTTGGCAGTGTATATCTTTCATATTTTTATTATTGTGAATGATTTCGCGTCGTGGGTAGAGAATGCAATCCAAGACAGTTTTTTCAATCCCGGGATTTCGGGATTCAAAAATTTCAATCCCGGGATCCCGGGATAGTCCCGGGATTTCAAAAATATTTTTCAAAAATTTATTAAGAATATATTTTTGTTTGAAACTGTTCGTTTTCCAAATTAAAAACGCTTTTCTGAATATGCAAAGAGTTAATACTTCTACTTCGGCCTCCGCCTGGCAAGAAAAATAGGTTTTATGGTTGAAATGTTTTTATTTAGAAGAAAAAAATGGTTATTCTCCATGTTTTCTCACAAAACAGAAAAGTTCTTAGGAAATAAAGAAACAAAATTTATCTAGTTATTTCATATATAGGTACCTATCTACTCTTAACTGCCTGAACAGAGTGCAAGACGGAGCTGGAATAGATATCAAAAATGCTGCTGCCGAAGCTGCAAGAGTTGAAAAATTTTTAACTTTTACTGCAGCATTTTTGACATCTATTCCAGCTGCGTCTTGTTTTCTGTTGAAGCAGTAATGCTAGTTGCAGGAAGCTGACATTTATCGGTGCATCAGCCGCACTTTAAATTCTAAGAGGTCAATAAATTAAAGTTCCTTTTTCCTCGAATAAAATTTTGAAAGAAAATTTTAACGAAAATACAAATGAGCTGATGAGAACCAAAACCCGCAATACCCAGAAAAGCTCGCCATAATTAAATTTAATTATTAAATATCATTTAAATGGAACTTTAAATGTGATTTTCCTTCAAACCATAACAAAATCATTTAAAACTTATTAAAAATTAAATTTGATCGTGAAAAGTTTTTCTGATATGAATTTGGCATGTTTTGGTTTACAGCTCAACTGGGAGTAAAATATAATAGGTTTATTGACATTTTTTTAAAGAAAAATATTATTTCTTGTGGAATATTTTTTTTTATTTGCTTAACAAAAATATTTTATTCAGTTGTTTCAAAATAAAATGAATATTCTTCATACTTTTTGATTTCAACTGAAACCGACATCGATAGAATCATTGACTTATTAGGTATATAGGAAGTCAATGGATTGAATAGTCGTACGGTAACGCAACGAAAAGAAAAAAATTAACGAAGGGGGACGACCAGTTTTGACCTACATAAAAATTGTTGGCAAATTGTTCCTATACGAAAGTCTAAATGCAAGCAGGAAGAAAAATTGTATGCGAATATTTAAGCCACCAATCCCGGAAATCCCGGGATTGAAGTATTATAATCCCGGGATTTTCGGGATCCAAAAATGGCTCGGGATCCCGGGATCCCGGGATTCGGGATCCCGGGATTGCATTCTCTAGTCGTGGGTGAATGTTTCGCGTTGGTTTGGGGGAGCCTTAGCCGTGTATAAGACAGGCAAAAGATACCTACATAGTCTGAAAAAGACATTGCACACTTTGGTATATGTGCAGCCATTTGAATCAAAAAAGGAAACAAAATATGTATACAAGGTGTCCTGAAATAATGGATAACCTTGCAATTGGTTGTAGCAGGCCTTATGACCTTTCCAGAAAAAAATATAAATAAAATATTTTCCCTGTGGTTACTATGTTATGATGTTTTTTCCAAAAGTTGTTAACAAGTACTAGTTTCCTCAAATACGTGAACGCTACGACCATGGGTGAACATTTTTACTATTTTTCAATTTTTGTAATATTCTAGTAGGGGTCCGCAATTAACTTCCAGTGCGGTCCAGATGAAAATATTTCATAATGTGGGTCCGGAAAAGATTAAAAGCGAATTTGTTAGCAAAAATACGAACTTCAACAGTAAAAACAATCTATATACATATGTTTAATAATTGGTTTGTTTTTTATTTATAGAAAACATTATTAATAATTACAATTATTAAATATTGCTTGTTGTGATGGAAATATAGTTAATGGGAAAAATGACGTCCTGGGATATTTTTTTATAATTTGGTTCGCATGACGTAGAAGCAATGCGGAGGGTGTCTTCTAGGTGTGCATCGGTAATCCTTGAGCGTTATTTATTTTTTAAAAAGTTCATTTTTGAAAAAAAGCTCTCACATATATAGGTGGACCCAAACATGGTTATTAGGCTGACGGCCAGTTTTTTACAATTTGGGTACTTATTTGAAACGTGTGTACCCCAAAACTCTTCAGTGGATGAAGATTTGTACATTTGCAAAGAAACATCCTCTTGCAGATCTATGATTTCCATTTGGAGTTGAGATTTTGAAAAACTGAACAACTTCACAGTTGCATCTGTTCACTCTCCGGTTGGAGATATTTCAAAAGATGATTTAAAAAAAACAGAAAGTTTAGCCACCTCTCCAAAGTCTTGGAATCTTGTAGAAAATTCTTTCTCAAGATCCGATATAAAAGTTGAAAATTGTTCAGTGTCTTGAACCGGTGTATTTTTGCTATATTCAAGAATTGTTGGAAAATGAATAAATTCCTTATTGTAAATATCGTGTTTAAGTACATCGAGCTTTCGGCGAAAAGTAGTAACGCTTTGTATCATGTCACATATCAACTTTCCTTTTCCCTGTAGCTTTGTATTAAGTTCATTTAAGCCACATTTAACATATGCTGCTCCTACTACCAAGAAAATCTAAATTCTTCCTTGCTTCCTCGGTGACCAAGCTTCTCAATCTCAATCCATAACTTCTTCTTTTATTTTCCAAAAACGTTCGATAACCTGGCCCTTACTTAGCCAGTGCACGTTGTTGTGTTGTTTTAAGTCAGAATACGCTGAATCGCATTCGAGAAGAAACTCTTTGAACTGCCTGTGCTGTAGAGCAGAGCGTGATCTAATGAAATTTATCAATTTGACTAATTTGTCCATTGTGCTTTTTAGTGTAGTACTGAGTTTACTGCAAGGACTTGTCTGGTGAATAATACAGTGGTAAGATAGTAGCACAGTTTTTCTCTCCCCAATTCTCCTAACTAGTCCCTTCTCCTGACCTATCATTGCTGGGGCACCATCAGTCGAAATAGATAACATTTTATCATAACTAATATATGATTTTTTCATGAAGTCATCAAAAGCATGGAACAAGTCTTCTCCACAGGTCTTGCCTTTAAAAGTTAATACTGCTAGCAACTCTTCTAAAAATTTTTTACCTTGAATATCAAAAACTCGTACAAAAATGGCCATCTGTTCAACATCAGTAATGTCGCAAGATTCATCAAGGGCAAGGGCATAACTGGGTGCATTATGCAAAAGTTCCAGCAAACTGCTTTTATTTGCTTCAGCAAAAATTTCTGTTCGTCTGGTATTGCTTTTTGTCGATAATGGAATGCCTTGAATAGCAGCAGCAATATCTTTGTTTTCTTCGAAAATTGGCTTGCTCACTTCCAACAAACATTCTTTAAATATCTCGGAGTCTGAAAATGGTTTTTGATGTTTATTTAAAGTCCAACATACACGTAAGGCCGCTTCTGCTTCTTCTGTATTTTATTCTTACGCGCTGCACTTCCAAGGGGAAAATTTTTAGTAAAATCTTGATGATTTCTTTCATGATGCCGCTTTAAATTGCCACTTTTAACGACAGCTACTGTTTTGTTGCATATCAGGCAAACTGGAACTGCTCCAGCCCATTCAGGTAGCGTAAAGCGTGGTACACATTATCAAACCTGAGTGTCACGCGTGTTGGATATCAAACCTGCGTGAAAAGTTTCGCGTACACACTTATCAGTTATGTTGGGCGTCAGGCAAGGAAATTCCACTACTCTCAGAAAATTTTTTCTTTTTATTTTGAGGCTATTTCCGCAACGAATTGTGTTGATTCTTTTTTTACATGACACACACGAGCTTTTTCTTATTTTGTTTGCACTTTTTCCACTGATTCGCTATAAAAATTCTTGTTTTGTTCCGTGAATGACGGTTCATGAATGAAATTGTGTACACATCATCGAGCAACCACCCAACAAACCGAGGGTTGTCACGCAGTATCAAAAAATTTTGTGAGCAGGCAGTTCTGAGTGTCAAACCATCATTCAGCGTGAGCTGCCACTCTGTCCCCGTCCCCTTAAGAAATTATTCTATACAAATGTGTCTCCATATAACGAATTTCTCTATAGCGAAATTCTCTTTATAAGGAAATAATTCTTGGAACCCATCATCATGTCTGTTTCTTTATAACGAAATTTCTATAAGAAATTTTTATGAAATTTCTCGTTCCTAAAAAATGGAACGAAACAAAGATTTTCTTACAACTTTCTGCATTTCGTTACTAGGGAATTCCAGATTTTGTACAAGATCTTTGCTGGTAAGTGCGCCGCTCTACTTAGATAGAATAGGAAATGTGTGACAACAATTCAAACATTGGATTCGGAATTTTCACCAAACGTTTCACTAATCTTTTTGAAAACTTGGTAAAAACGAACGGTTGTTGTTTTCACCAAAGGCCTTTTACGGGGGTCGTTTGCTTTCAATAAACGACTTTTGTCAAAATCGATCATCGAACAAAATAATTTTTATGTTGAAAATCTTAAGTACCTATCGTGAACGAAATTTCTCGTTATGAACTGTTAACGAAAAATTTGGTTAAGAAAGATTAGTCGTAATCGTAAGCAAGACACTCGTAATAACAGCCCAAGTTCTGCTTCCATAAGTATGACACGAGAGGGAATAGTTCCTGCGTTATGCGTTACATCTTTCACTTTAATTAAAATTGTACTAAAAAAAATTGTTATAAAAACAAAAACTTTTTTTTGTTCATCATTTACATAAACATACATTGCCTGATTATCTGATATGAAAAACAATAATTAAAAAATTTTAAGCTTAACAACTATTAGTAGTACCTCTCATACAATGGTTTTTATATTTTGAATTTTCTCATTACCAACAGAACGGATTTAGATTAATTTTTGTATGTACATATTTCAAATAAGTTCAAATAATATTGCACATCAAAATTGTCAAAAAAATAATTTTTGGACTTTTAAAGAAAGTTTCAAATTATTCTTTTTTAATTTGATATTTTAAAAACGGGTTCAAATTTTTTTTTGGAATTTTATTTTTATATGCACATAAATAAATACTTAAGATTTGCATAACAACATTTTTCCTTAAAAATGTTGTATGAATTTGATATATAAAAATTAAATTTTTTAAAACCGCTCCAACGATTTTAAGTTTTTTTTTTCATACAATCATATATGAGGCTGTGAGTGCAAAAGTGGCTTAACCCACTATTTTTTAATCATATTTTTCGATTTGAATCGATTTTTAATACATACTAAGGGTATTCATGCCACGTCGTAAGTTTACAAATTGTGTAAAATGATAAGTTTACGCAAAAGTTTGCATGAACGACCTTTTTATTAATTTGGTTAAATGCTGTGTAATTGAATCAGCTGTTCTTTAAACGTCATATATTTGGGCGCGTTCGGCTTGGGTCGAAGAGTTGGTCTTACAGATAATGCATTGCCTGCTTATTTGTATGTGTGTGAAAAAATATATATTTGTTTTAATAGATACGTGTAGTAAGTACTCCTGTTAATTCAATTATATTTGTTTTGCATTGAAATAAATACATCAATGCCATTCATTTTGCTGGAATCTCAATACTCAATACCATTTCAACTGAACTCAATGTCAGTTTCACTCCCGTGAGATGAGTATGGTTTTAATGTATTCGCTCATTTTCAACCGACCACTTCGGTAAACTATCAACAATTATTATAGTTCTACCTTAATATACATGACAATAGTCGCGTTGTAAGGTAGAAATATATATATAAGTCGCAAGCTAACGGCACTACGGCAGTGGTCGGATGAAAATAAGCGAATACAAACAAATTATATGTCACGCCCATAATGTACTTTTCTTCATTTTCGTTAACTTTTACTTTCGGAAGTGAATAGAACGCCCCAGAGTACACTTCACGGAAGTGAAACTGAAATTTGTTGAGGTAGGAACGAAAAAAAGAGAAAAGGTGAATTATGGGTTTGTTCTGATTTTGACAGTTCAGAAATATACTTTGCATTCGCTAATGACATCTGTTTCTAACAGCTTCCGACTATTTAGAATCTTCCAAACCAGTGCGAATCATTAGTTTACCACAACAAAAACATTAATAACAACATGTTGTTGTAAATCAGAACAACACGTTCGTCGTCGTCAACGAAAGATTCGCATTGGTTTGGGTGAGAATTTATAGTTCTCTCTTCCAAACCAACACGAAATTAAAGTGAATGATCTCAATACTAAAAAACAACAAAAAACTGTCTTTGTGAATGCTTCGCTATAATTTCGCGTTGGTTGGGCAGTGCCTTTAATCGTTGGGTAAATGTAGACCTTCTAATTATTTTTTTTTTGTGTAAACTACGTTTTAATCCACAACTTTTATCACCAACTAATTACAATGCAATAATTACAGAACACATTCAGAGCTTTTTTAGTTCTCCGAGATATCATTTATATCATGTCTTTAAACATGCCTAATTCTAAAAGCCACAAGCACGCCTAATTCAATCTCTAAAAGCCACAATGACGAGCTTTTTTTCTTCATGAGAATACTATGGAATTTAGTCACATTTTTGGAAAGCTTAGATATTTTAGAAATTAAAATTTTAGCTTTGATGACTTTTGATGCATAAATTTAAAAATACGAGACAAAAATACTAACAATGCCAAAAAATGGGCTACACCAATTTTGCACTCACGGCCTCATATTGCTTTGAATTAAATCTGAGAAACTCGACGCTCCACATCAAAAAACCACTTAGAAAGCGATAAAAAAAAAAAACCTGTTTCCACCTACATACAAGAAAATAAGAACGAACACCTACGCAAATAGACATCAGTTTCTAATGGCCTTTTCGATTGGGGACAGAATGACAGTTCTTGTGCTGAAAAGAAGAGAAAATTGTTCTTGATTTGATTTCAGAATCGAAATGAGAAGCGTTCACACGTATCGAATCGGTGGTCCAGATTTCCAATCGAAAAGGCCATAATTTTAATTCCAATTTATTTTAAAGGCTCCCTACACGTAAGGCATTTTCGGTGCTTTTTCTTGGCAAAGAACAGTCATCGAGAACAAAAGAATTTTTTTCTGTTTAGAAAATATGCGATGTGTATTGAACCTTTATGTAACGATAAAAACTTGTTTTGATCCTCTTTTTTTATTTTCTCTTCTCCTCAATGTCTGTACCTACCTTCGTATGTATGCATGTACATACATACCTACATACCAATTCATTCTTTATTTTTTTTTTTGTCGGCAGTTTGTTTTGGTTCTTTTTTTTGTTCCCTTCTAACTCTCGTATATTGGCACTGCTGTGACGTGAGAAGAAAGAAGATGGTGCCTTCTCTCATGTAGTGAGGAAATAATAAATATTTTTTGATCTCTCGTCTGCTGTGATTTGAGCATAGAGTAAGTATATTATCTAGAGAACCGACTTCAGGGCTTTTTCTCTTTCACCCTACAAGCTGCACTGAGAGGATTTCCTCCGAACGGCATATGCATGTATTTGCTGTCCAATGCATTTTAAATGGAGCCGCACACCAGTAAAGAAAATTTTATGGATTTTGGCTCAGTTTTGCTCAGTTTTGCTCAACGCAAATTCCGATATTCAAAAAAGTTATCCGTTGAATTCAAAAACTGAAAAATAAAAGTAGTTTATTGTAAACTGACATTTTTTGTGCACTTTTCAATAAAAACTTGTATTAAATAAAGAATTTCGTTGCTTTAAGCATATGAATAAAGTTAAATTTCTGAATATTTCGACTGAAAACAACAAAAAATTGAATCTAATAGTAGAAGCGCACCCTAAGAACCACCCGTAAAGTGAAAATGCGCCTTTACTTCCGCCAAATTCTGTAGCCCAGTTTTTGACATTTCAAAAAAAAAAATTGATCATCAATTGCGAATTTTGTTTGCGACTAGCAAAGCTCGAAAAATAAATCTCTTGAATAATTGTGACTAAGCAATATATTAAACAATAAGTTGAACATTATTATATTCAAAAAAAGTGTTAATAAGTTAAATAAAAAAAAAGTTTAAATATAAAATTTTTATTTGTGACCAATTCTCTTAGATTCAATTTCTTTTTAATATTTGGGCTTTTTTGGTCAATTTAAATTTCTATGCAAATGAAAACAAATACATAAATTTTATCCCGACGTATCGCTGGATTTCCTCAGCATCTTCAGGGGCGTTTTATTTATCTACATATGTATATATATATGAACAATTTTTCTTGATTTGTTTTTAAAAAATAGGATATTAATTATTTAAACTTACGTTATTTCTATTGCATTTTTTATATTAAAAATTGCATCGTCCCAACATTGAACATCAAAAAACAAAAGCAGTGACAAAATTTTAAATAAATAAATAAATAAATAACAATGAAAATTAGTTTTACAAACGAATTTAACACTTTAACACAAAACAGAAATATCACAGAATGGCAATGTTGTATATAGAGTTAGTATTGTCGATGTCTTCTTTCAGGTTCATGGAAAATTCTCTTTTTTGTTGGATACGTAGGCTCTCCAGTGTGTATCTCGTTCTAGTTCTCCTCTCTTTGTCCAAGATCTTAACGTCGTCGATGTTGGCTGTGTGTGCAGTTTGTAAAATGTGTTGTGATAGTCCAGATGTTTCTCTTTTGTTTTTAATGTCCCCCTTGTGCTCTGTCATCCTCGTCGTTAAAGTTCGTTTTGTCGTCCCGATGTAAACTAAATTGCACGTTTCTCCCTCTTTTCCATTGCAGCTGATCTCGTAGATTACGTCTTGTGTCACAGTACACATATTGAAGGTAATATCATTAGCGTTTTCATTTTTGTTCAGTTCTGCGCATCCATCAAAATCAGTGAAAAATGGCGACTCTACGTGACCCCGACTAGTTAAACATCAAAATTTGTTGTGTGTTATGTGTTCATTTGTTACTTATTTAAATACAAATACAATTATTTCAAGCTTTTTAGTGTTTATCAACATTTTTTAGTGTTATTTAAATTATCCTTTTGTGTTTGTTTTCTTCGTTGTTGTTGTAATACAGTGGAAGAGGTCACGTAAGGCTGCCATCTTGAATTTCTTTGACAGTTCTCATTTCGGACCACATGCGCAAGATAATACCTTAGATATGTGTACTGTGGTCTTGTGTTTGTTCTTTTGGAATCGGTGTTTTTGTGTTGGTAAACAGTTTACTAAGAGTTTCGTTAGATTTATGAGCGAATGTGATGTTGTTTTCTTCTCTTATTATTTTGTACAAGTTTTTACTCTCTGTTAAATTTGGAATGTACGGAACTCTTGCAAATGTTTTAGGGTTGTTGTCTGTTTTTTGTGGTGCATTATTGGTAAGCTTAGTGTTTTGTTGATGTTTTTTATTTATGAGATTTCTTATAATGTACCGTGGGAAATTGTTCATTTGTAGTATTCTGTATATTTTTTGTTCGTTTTCTTCTTTAAATGTTTCATCACTGATTTCAAAAATTTTATGTATTAAGTTTATTGCTGTGTTTATTTTCTGAGCCATTGGTTGAGTGGAATGAAAGTTTATTAGCCGTCCAGATGATGTTGGTTTTGTGTACCAGTTGAATGTTGTTTTGTGATTAGTCCGAATAAGTAAGCAGTCTAAATATGGTAATTGCCTGTTGTCTTCTATTTCTATTGTGAATTGGATTTTTTTGTGGTATTGATTTAATGTTTTTAAAATTATTTCTTGGTCTTTTTGTTGGATTATGGCAAAAATGTCGTCCACATATTTGGCAATAAACTTGATTTCGATCTTTTCTTTTTTCAAATCTTCGAAGACGTTATCAAGAAGGTCATCTAAAACTATGTCCGCTATTGTGGGTGAAAGGGGGTTCCCCATGGGCATACCAAATGTTTGATGATAGAAAAGATTGTTGAACTCGAAATAATTGTTATCTTTCAAACAAAACTCCAAAATTCTCAAAAATTGTCGCTTTGGTATATTAGTCAGATGTTGTAACTGGTCCCATTTTTTCATAATTATTTTAATAGCCAAATAAGTTGGTATATTTGTGAAAAGCGAGATTACGTCAAAAGACACGAGTTCAACAATCTTTTCTATCATCAAACATTTGGTATGCCCATGGGGAACCCCCTTTCACCCACAATAGCGGACATAGTTTTAGATGACCTTCTTGATAACGTCTTCGAAGATTTGAAAAAAGAAAAGATCGAAATCAAGTTTATTGCCAAATATGTGGACGACATTTTTGCCATAATCCAACAAAAAGACCAAGAAATAATTTTAAAAACATTAAATCAATACCACAAAAAAATCCAATTCACAATAGAAATAGAAGACAACAGGCAATTACCATATTTAGACTGCTTACTTATTCGGACTAATCACAAAACAACATTCAACTGGTACACAAAACCAACATCATCTGGACGGCTAATAAACTTTCATTCCACTCAACCAATGGCTCAGAAAATAAACACAGCAATAAACTTAATACATAAAATTTTTGAAATCAGTGATGAAACATTTAAAGAAGAAAACGAACAAAAAATATACAGAATACTACAAATGAACAATTTCCCACGGTACATTATAAGAAATCTCATAAATAAAAAACATCAACAAAACACTAAGCTTACCAATAATGCACCACAAAAAACAGACAACAACCCTAAAACATTTGCAAGAGTTCCGTACATTCCAAATTTAACAGAGAGTAAAAACTTGTACAAAATAATAAGAGAAGAAAACAACATCACATTCGCTCATAAATCTAACGAAACTCTTAGTAAACTGTTTACCAACACAAAAACACCGATTCCAAAAGAACAAACACAAGACGTAATCTACGAGATCAGCTGCAATGGAAAAGAGGGAGAAACGTGCAATTTAGTTTACATCGGGACGACAAAACGAACTTTAACGACGAGGATGACAGAGCACAAGGGGGACATTAAAAACAAAAGAGAAACATCTGGACTATCACAACACATTTTACAAACTGCACACACAGCCAACATCGACGACGTTAAGATCTTGGACAAAGAGAGGAGAACTAGAACGAGATACACACTGGAGAGCCTACGTATCCAACAAAAAAGAGAATTTTCCATGAACCTGAAAGAAGACATCGACAATACTAACTCTATATACAACATTGCCATTCTGTGATATTTCTGTTTTGTGTTAAAGTGTTAAATTCGTTTGTAAAACTAATTTTCATTGTTATTTATTTATTTATTTATTTAAAATTTTGTCACTGCTTTTGTTTTTTGATGTTCAATGTTGGGACGATGCAATTTTTAATATAAAAAATGCAATAGAAATAACGTAAGTTTAAATAATTAATATCCTATTTTTTAAAAACAAATCAAGAAAAATTGTTCATATATATATACATATGTAGATAAATAAAACGCCCCTGAAGATGCTGAGGAAATCCAGCGAAACGTCGGGATAAAATTTATGTATTTGTTTTCATTTGCATAGAAATTTAAATTGACCAAAAAAGCCCAAATATTAAAAAGAAAAAGTTTAAACCTGTGCGGAAATTATTGGCATAAAATAAATAAATTCACTACCAAGTTCTCTACGCCCCCGAGGTTTCACCTTGTCGTGGTGGGGGGGCTTACGTTTGACCCTTCAGCAACCCAGCTGCAGTGTCATGCAACCAAGCAAACCAACAACAAAACAGAGATGTTAATCTAATGAACAATATGGATAAAAGTCAGTATAAAGAAAATAAAACTCGAGTGGGGATATACGCTCAAGAGTCGGCAGTAGTCACGGCTGTCGGCGATGGCTTGGCCTCGAAAGAGGATAAGTCGCCAGTGACACAAAATATCCATCAACAACAACAAAATGCCAAAGACGGCAATCCTGACCCTAGCAGTGGTGCCAATGAGGTTGATGATGTCCTTTCTAAGGATCTCATGGACTTCCTTGACTCTGACGTTGGGGCTGTGGGGGCTGACGAAGGAGTGATGGCGTCAGACGAGGAGAATACACTCCTCGAAGATGACTATCAATCATTCGCCAGCTCAGACAGCTCGGACGCAGATGTCACGGTGGCTGAAAACCCTGCTATGGGACAGCGGAACAAACACTCCCAAGGCGAATCTTTGGCCAAAACCCTGACATTGTCGGGTGCCAATGTCCTCGACTCCCAAAGGTTCCGGATTCAGCGTACCAACCGAAGTCTGCGCGGATGGCGCAGGGTGTTCTAGCACCTTGCTGCATACCACCTCCGAAGGTCGAAGCCCGCATGGGCCAAACCCGATCAAGGAGAAACTGGTGCATCCTAATAAGCAGAACAAGGAAGGGAAACAGGATCCGGAATACAAAAGGATCGAGAATGCCAGGAGAGCCGTACGAAGGTATGGCCAATGCGACCCAAAAAAGCTAAATCTGCGAGACTGGAAAAGATTGAGCTGGGCCCAAAAGCTTCTAGCAAAACTAGAGGCCAATAACAAGCCCCCATTCGGACCTAAAGCGGATGACAGCAACAAAGAAATTAAAGACCAGGGTGCCTCCTCTTCCCAGACGACGAAAGGCAGCAACCCACAGGTGCGAACGACCTCTGGAAGACTTACTTTCAATGGTCCGAAACACTCAAGGGTCGATAACGCTGATCCAAGTAGTCATAGGAAAAGAAACAGGCACAATGACTCGACTCCCCCTCCGATCACAGCAAATAAGAAGCCTAAGACCGCAAATAATGCAGGCACGCTAGCTGATTTGATAAAAGAGAGCCTTCAGGTGGCCGTTATCAATGAAGGGAGCTCGGATAGAAAGCTTAGTGATGAGCAGTGGGCTCAGGTGGAGGAAAAGTTGCTTGATCGCGTAAGCGACGAAGTGCTCTCCTCTACCAACACTTTGCCAAAATTCGGGCCTTTGTCGACGTTCAAAGGGTTTAAGATTCTCACGTGCCGTGATGAATACACTCTTAACTGGCTTAGAACGAAGATTGAAGAAATGAAAGACTTGCTTGAAGGGACAACCCTAAAAGTAGCATTCAAAAATGACCTCCCCACCAGACCCAAAGTCCGAATAAATATCCCGGGCCCGCGCATGACGAAGGAAAGGCTATTGAACTTCCTAAGAAGACTCAATCCTGACCTTCCGAACGCCGATTGGCAGGTCATGGAGATGGAAGAGCCTACCAAAACAGGCCAGGAAGCTATTCTCATGCTCAACCATGAAACGATGGCTCTGCTTCCATCTAGAGGGTATGAGCTTTGTATCGGCATCAATGAGGTAAAGGTGAGACCGGTAACGGTTGTCAACTTACAAAATAAAGAAAAAAATGATGAAAGTGCTACAACTAAATCTACAGCACAGTAAGTTGGCCTCTGCCACCTTAACCTCCTATCTATTGAAAGAAAACGTTGACATTGCCCTGGTACAGGAGCCATGGATTAACAGTGGCCAAATATGCGGACTTAGGTCCAAAGAGTATATCCTGTACTTCAAAAAAGGGCCTCTAGAAGGTAACTATCGCACCTGCATAGTAGCGAAAAAGAATCTAAATCTCTTTCTCTTATCTCCCCATTGTAGTAGAGACATTACAGCAGTGAAGTGCGAAAGGGACGGGGCACCGCCCCTGATCTTAGCCTCCGCTTACATGCCAGGCGACGAACCGACGCCACCTCCATCACATGCCTTTGAAGACCTCGCTGTAACAACAGGTAGGAACGGCTGGGACCTGATAGCATGCTGCGACGCAAATGCCCATCATCTACAGTGGGGTAGTTCTGATACCAATGCAAGAGGTGAGTCACTTTTTGAATTTATAATTAAGAACAATTTTTTGATTTTAAATAGAGGTAATGAACCAACATTCATTACTAGAAGTAGAAGAGAAGTGCTCGACGTGACACTTTCCACCAACTCTGATTCCATTGCAATCAGTAACTGGAAAGTCTCAAGTAATGTTACATTCTCAGACCATAGAATGATAACATTCCAATTAGAACACAACTTAGATAATCCAAAGCCCTATAGAAACCCCAGGAAAACCAACTGGGAAGCCTTCAATACAAGAATGGCCTTATCTTTGGGCCCCTATGAAAATCGACCTATGCTAAGCAGCTCAGATATTGAAAAAAATGTCAGTGAACTAACTTCAGCAATTCACATTGCTTACGAAAGTTCTTGCCCCATAACCAAAGGAAAGAGAAAGCTCAACCCCGTATGGTGGTCCAAGGAACTATCCATCCTGCGGAAAAATTCAAGGAGGCTTTTTAATAGAGCTAAATATAGTAACGAACCTACTGATTGGGACTTGTTCAAGATCAGTAAAAGAGAATACAAAAACCGAACAACTTATGCAAAAAGAGCAGCCTGGCAAAAATTCTGTACAGACATAGAGTCTACAAATGATGCTGCTAGGCTAAGGAAAGTCATGTCTAAAGTTCATGCTGCTCCGGGCTTTCTTAAAAGACCGGATAATACCTGGACAGACTCCTGCTCTGAGACTTTAGAATCACTTATGAGCACTCACTTCCCAGGATGTGTCGTCGACACTCCTCCTGTGGACAGAGGCCCTACCATTTGTGAAATCTCTAATAACATTGGTAATCAAATAGTAGATAGTAAGAAGGTGGCATGGGCCATTGACTCCTTCTCAGCATACAAGTCTGCAGGGCCTGATGGAATTCTTCCAGTTATGCTCCAAAGCTCTAAAGACATAGTAGTTCCGATTCTGGTGGAAATATTTAGGGGTTGTCTAAACATCACCTATATTCCCTCTAGTTGGAGAGAAGTCAATGTCATATTCATTCCCAAAGCTGGCAAGCCCACCCACACTGAACCAAAAGATTTCAGGCCAATAAGCCTATCCTCTTTTCTTCTTAAAACCTTAGAAAGACTTATAGAAACTCACATACGCTTAAAGCTTAATGAAAATGTTCTCTCGCAGGCCCAACATGCTTACATGAAGGGCAAATCTGTTGAGACAGCACTTCATGAGGTGGTAAGCACAATTGAGAAATCAATAGAATTCAAGGAATTTACTTTGGGAGCATTCCTTGACATAGAAGGGGCCTTCAATAATGTTGAAAACATTGTAATCCGACAAGCCCTAGACTCGATAGGTATCGATCCAAGGCTCTCAAATTGGATTGACTCCATGCTTCAGTCGAGGCTTGTAAATGCACAAATGGGTCATAGTAAGCTTAAAGTAAGGACGTGTAGGGGTACTCCACAGGGAGGGGTCTTATCTCCCTTGCTCTGGCTTCTGGTCGTTAATCAGATCCTGGTTAATCTCAGTCTCAGCGGGGTAAAAGTCGTGGCTTACGCTGATGACATTGTAATTATGGCCTCAGGGAAATTTGTCCCCACACTGTGCGAGCTCCTACAAACATCCCTTAACAAGCTCAATCACTGGGCCAAAAGCTGTGGACTTAATGTCAACCCACTCAAGACGGAACTAGTTCTGCTTACAAGAAAACGCAACATTCCAAATATAAACCCCCCTACCATAAATGGGACACCGCTCCATATAACTGGTACGGCAAAATATCTTGGTCTGATTATTGATCGTAAACTCAACTGGAAAGAAAACATAAAGGAAAGAGAAAAGAAAGCATCAATAGCATTCTATACTTGCAGTAGAATCTTCGGTAAAAGATGGGGTCCAAGCCCTAAAACCATTCATTGGATGTACACAGCCATAATAAGGCCAATCCTAACTTACGCATGTTTGGTTTGGTGGCCAGCCTTGGATAAGGCAACCAATCTTAGAACCATGACTAAAATTCAAAGACTAGCATGTGTAGGTACTACCAGTGCCATAAGAACTACACCAACTGCAGCCCTAGAAACATTCCTCTCACTAGCCCCACTCGATCTTTTTACGAAAGAGATGGCGGCCAAAAGTGCTCTGCGACTTCAACAATGCAATAATTGGAAAAAGGGCCTTTACGGTCATAGAACTATTATGAGATTTACCGACATAAACATTCAGACAGACTACACATTACCGCACATTGATTTTAATCGGGTAGCCCTAACAGATATTCCCACAAGAACACTCTGGACGGAAAACCGGGTCATAAACGATAATCATGTTTCGGTCTTCACGGACGGCTCAAAAACTAACGAAGGGGTAGGGTCAGGCATTTATTCGGTGTACCCACCCCTGGACAGATCAATAAAGCTTCCAGACTTCTGCAGTGTCTTTCAAGCAGAAGTGCTAGCAGTTTGTGAAGCTGCAAAGAGCCTTTACACATGTAAGTTAGTTAACAAAAATATTGACATTTTTATTGATAGCCAGGCGGCAATCAAAGCCATTACCTCATTTGTTACAAAGTCAAAACTGGTTGATCGCTGTCGTGATGAGTTGAAATTACTGAGCGCATCAAATACAGTTACCCTTCGATGGGTCCCAGGACATCGTGACATATACGGGAACGAAATGGCAGATGAACTGGCCAAAAACGGATCATCTCTTGGTCCGAGCCAAACCGACTGCTCGGTTCTTATGCCACTAGAGCAAGAAAAAAGAAGAATCTGCCAGTTTTCTCAAAGTTGCCAGCGATAGATGGTCAACAATTGATACCTATCGTATTTCGAGGAACTTATGGCCGGATATTTCAAAGAAAAAAACTGAGTATTTACTCAAGCTAAGCAGGCCTCAACTCTCCCTATTGGTTGGAATCCTAACGGGTCACAACACAATGGGAACCCACTTAAGTAGAATGGGCATCGGCTCATCTGACTTATGTAGAGGGTGTCAGGATGAAGAGGCGGAGGAGGGCTCAGTTCACTTCCTCTGTGAATGCCCCAGCCTAGCCAGAACTAGAAAGGCAGCCCTCGGAGAATACTTTTTCGACGAATTGGGCGACGTCTCGTGTTTGCCACTAAGAAACATCCTTAAATTCACTCAGAACTCAGGATGGTTCAAGGAGGCCCCCCATACCTAAGCTTCCAATAATCAATTTCCTTCCCCCTCCTTATACCTACCTTGCCTACACCCAGGGGAGCACAATGGATCCATTGAGATCCGAGTGAGGTGATGCGACCTTCTCGTACCACCACCCCATTTAACCTAACCTAACCTAAGTTCTCTAAAAATCGTGTAAGTTTTGTAAGCTTTAATCATTATTAATTATTATTATTATTATACTAGCTGATGCCAATGAATTTTGTGAACATTAGCAAGCTAGGATTTCTTTTAACTCCAATAATTGGTAGGTGGAATGTTTCAGTTCAGCATTTGTTAAGTGTGATAAGTGCTTTTTCATACCTAAGGTTATTGGAAAGCACGAAACTTTCAAAATTCGGGGCTTTCTTGTGAATAACAAATGAGATTCCTTTCAGTTTGCATCCGTTCCATGCTATGCGCTTGGTTCTGCCAGTTTTTAGCACTATCAGACGGGGCACGAATATTGGGTAGTTATATGTTCTTGATCGTAACTCCCAATATATATGTATCCTAGGATAAAAGTAGATACATTCCTAAATTTAAATTGGAATCAACCTGAAAATGGGGTTTACCAATTTGAATTCCGACCATCGGATCAAAATCTGACTCTTGGTTGGAGTGTAGGTAAATACATGTAAGTGGAAATGTGAACAATTGTTATATGTTCTTGGCCGTAACTCCCAAAATATGTTTCCTACGATAATAGTTGATACATTCCTGAATTCAAATTGGAATCAACCTGATAATGGCGTTTACCAATTTCAATTCCGACCATCGGATCAAAATCTGACTCTTGGTTGGAGTGTAGGTAGGTACATGCAAGTGGAAAAGTGAACAATTGTTATATGTTCTTGGCCATAACTCCCAAAATATGTTTCCTAGGATAGTGGTTGATACATTCCTGAATTCAAATTGGAATCAACCTGAAAATGGCGTTTACCAATTTCAATTCCGACCATCGGATCAAAATCTGACTCTTGGTTGGAGTGTAGGTAGGTACATGCAAGTGGAAAAGTGAACAATTGTTATATGTTCTTGGCTATAACTCCCAAAATATGTTTCCTAGGATAGTGGTTGATACATTCCTGAATTCAAATTGGAATCAACCTGAAAATGGCGTTTACCAATTTCAATTCCGACCATCGGATCAAAATCTGACTCTTGGTTGGAGTGTAGGTAGGTACATGCAAGTGGAAAAGTGAACAATTGTTATATGTTCTTGGCCATAACTCCCAAAATATGTTTCCTAGGATAGTGGTTGATACATTCCTGAATTCAAATTGGAATCAACCTGAAAATGGCGTTTACCAATTTCAATTCCGACCATCGGATCAAAATCTGACTCTTGGTTGGAGTGTAGGTAGGTACATGCAAGTGGAAAAGTGAACAATTATTGTTATATGTTCTTGGCCATAACTCCCAAAATATGTTTCCTAGGATAGTGGTTGATACATTCCTGAATTCAAATTGGAATCAACCTGAAAATGGCGTTTACCAATTTCAGTTCCGACCATCGGATCAAAATCTGACTCTTGGTTGGAGTGTAGGTAGGTACATGCAAGTGGAAAAGTGAACAATTGTTATATGTTCTTGGCTATAACTCCCAAAATATGTTTCCTAGGATAGTGGTTGATACATTCCTGAATTCAAATTGGAATCAACCTGAAAATGGCGTTTACCAATTTCAATTCCGACCATCGGATCAAAATCTGACTCTTGGTTGGAGTGTAGGTAGGTACATGCAAGTGGAAAAGTGAACAATTGTTATATGTTCTTAGCCATAACTCCCAAAATATGTTTCCTAGGATAGTGGTTGATACATTCCTGAATTCAAATTGGAATCAACCTGAAAATGGCGTTTACCAATTTCAATTCCAAGAACATATACCAATTTTTCATTTTTCCACTTTTGATTTTGATCTGATGGTCGGAATTGAAATTGGTAAACGCCATTTTCGGGTTGATTCCAATTTGAATTCAGGAATGTATCAACTATTATCGTAGGATACATATTTTGGGAGTTACGGCCAAGAACATATACCAATTTTTCATTTTTCCACTTTTATGTACCTACCTACACGCCAACCAAAAGTCAGATTTTGATCTGATGGTCAAAATTGAAATTGGTATTTCAATTCAATTTCAACTTCAACAAACATAGATAAAAGAATCCAATTAACAAATTTTGAATTAGAATAAAACATTAATAGAGTCAAAAAATATGACAAGAATATAACTATAATTCAGCAGCAACGTATTCACGGCATTTGTTCATGGCAACTTCTGGTTTTTCATCGTGTGCCGCTGAAACTTTTTTCCCTTCATGGCATTTCATTTGAAACTCGAAAAACATATGGCATTATCATATCAGAGTGAAGGATGCTGTTTGGAATTTCTTGTAATTCAATTTCTGTTGTATACAATCTTTCAGTTATGTATTCTTGCTCTTAGCTACTGTGGTTTTGACTGGCCCAGCTCGGACTGTGGGTGTAATCTGTAAATAAAGACAAAATAAAAATAAACAAACAGACATATTCGGAAAAGAAAGAAAGAATGAATTAATGAAAATCCTATAAGTTGTAATTGTAAACCGCTTGCATTTGAAAACCACTAGCTATAATTGAATAATTTAAATGTTAGTAAGTCTTAATTTAGACGGCCTTTGTGGTTCTGAAACTAGTTTTTGGTTTAAAGAAATATTTTAAAAAAATGTCTTGAAGAACAAGTATCAAAACCTTCATAAGGAACTTCATATAAAATTTCTATAAGTTGTAAATGTAAACCGCTTGCATTTGAAAACCACTAGCCATAATTGAATAATTTAAATGCTAGTAAGTCTTAATTTAGACGGCCTTCGTGGTTCTGAAACTAGTTTTTAATTTAACCAATTATTTAAAAAAAAGTCTCGAAGAACAACTATCAAAACCTTCACAGGGAAGTTATATGAAATTCATATAACTTGAACATGAGAAATGCTGGCATTTGAAAACCACTAACTATTTTTCAATACTTTAAATGCTAATAAGTCTTAATTTAGACACCCTACGTGGTTCTCAACCCAGTTTTTAATTTAACCAATTATTTAAAAAAAAAGTCTCGAAGAACAACTATCAAAACCTTCACAGGGAAGTTATATGAAATGCATATAACTTGAACATGAGAAATGCTGGCATTTGAAAATCACTAACTATTTTTCAATAATTTAAATGCTAATAAGTCTTAATTTAGATGGCCTTCGTGGTTCTGAAACCAGTTTTTAATTTAAATAAATATTTAAAAAAATGTGTTGAAGAACTAGTATCAAAACCTTCATAAGGAAGTTCATATGAAATTCATATATGTTGTAAATGTAAAACGCTTGCATTTGAAAACCACTAGCTATAATTCAATAATTTAAATGCTACTAAGTCTTAATTTAGACGCTCTACGTGGCTCTGAAACCAGTTTTTAATTTAAATAAATATTTTAAAAAATGTTTTGAAGAACTAGTATCAAAACCTTCGTAAGGAAGTTCATATGAAATTCATATATGTTGTAAATGAAAAACGCTTGCATTTGAAAACCACTAGCTATAATTCAATAATTTAAATGCTAGTAAGTCTTAATTTAGACGGCCTACGTGGTTCTGAAACTAGTTTTTAATTTAAATAAATATGTTAAAAAAATGTGTTGAAGAACTAGTATCAAAACCTACATAAGGAACTTCATATGAATTCATATAAGTTGTAGATGTAAAACGCTTGCATTTGAAAACCACTAGCTATAATTCAATAATTTAAATGCTACTAAGTCTTAATTTAGACGCTCTACGTGGCTCTGAAACCAGTTTTTAATTTAAATAAATATTTAAAAAAATGTGTTGAAGAACTAGTATCAAAACCTTCATAAGGAAGTTCATATGAAATTCATATATGTTGTAAATGTAAAACGCTTGCATTTGAAAACCACTAGCTATAATTCAATAATTTAAATGCTACTAAGTCTTAATTTAGACGCTCTACGTGGCTCTGAAACCAGTTTTTAATTTAAATAAATATTTAAAAAAATGTGTTGAAGAACTAGTATCAAAACCTTCGTAAGGAAGTTCATATGAAATTCATATATGTTGTAAATGAAAAACGCTTGCATTTGAAAACCACTAGCTATAATTCAATAATTTAAATGCTAGTAAGTCTTAATTTAGACGGCCTACGTGGTTCTGAAACTAGTTTTTAATTTAAATAAATATGTTAAAAAAATGTGTTGAAGAACTAGTATCAAAACCTACATAAGGAACTTCATATGAATTCATATAAGTTGTAGATGTAAAACGCTGGCATTTGAAAACCACTACCTATAATTAAATAATTTAAATGCTTGTAAGTCTTAATTTTGACGGCCTTCGTGGTTCTGAAACCAGTTTTTAGTTTAAACAAAAATTAAGAAAAAATGTCTTGAAGAACAAGAATCAAATCCTTCATAAGGAACTTCATATGGATTCATATAAGTTTTAGATGAAAAACGCTGGCATTTGAAAACCACTACCTATAATTAAATAATTTAAATGCTAGTAAGTCTTAATTTAGACGGCCTTCGTGGTTCTGAAACCAGTTTTTAGTTTAAACAAAAATTAAGAAAAAATGTCTTGAAGAACAAGTATCAAATCCTTCATAAGGAACTTCATATGAATTCATATAAGTTGTAGATGTAAAACGCTGGCATTTGAAAACCACTAGCTATAATTGAATAATTTAAATGTTAGTAAGTCTCAATTTAGATGGCCTTCGTGGTTCTGAAACTAGTTTTTAGTTTAAACAAAAATTAAGAAAAAATGTCTTGAAGAACAAGTATCAACCCTTCATAACGAAGTTCATATGAAATTCATATAAGTTGAAAATGCTTGCATTTGAAAATAACTAGCTATAAGTCAATCATTTAAATGCTTTTCAGTCTTAATTTAGACGCCCTACGTGGTTCTTAAACCAATTGGTCGTATTGGTGGTAGTTTCACAAACAGAAATTTACTTACACTTGAAACATTAATAACTTGGTAATTGAGTAGAATTCTCAAGGTTTCTTGTTGAATCCTTTAAATACCTGCATTCCTCTGTGAGAAATCATCATTTAATTGTAAGCTTTGTCGTCTTAAACTACGTTATTCGAAAATATGCTAATAATCCAGTCAAATTGTTATCAAAAAGGCCCTATTATCAAGCAAATTGTGGGGTAGTTTTAATTTTGTTCCGGTTTTATGTTTTCCAGGGTATTGAATCCGAATCTGATGTTTGCGACCTAAATTTCGTGAGGCAACATGCAAAAATTTGCAAAAAGTGGAACAAAAATGATTTTTTTTTGCAGTTTTTAGCCCATAACTCGGAAACCATTATTTTATAACAAATTACATTAATAAACAATTGAAAATATATACAATTCCGCAACAATCCAGTCCTATTTCTCTCTAAGAAATGCTCTTTTAAAATCTATGAGTTTAGCATATTTTAAAAATAGATACCTAGTTTAAGGCGAAGGCTAACAACTAATCAATAATATCTCAAAGACGAATAAAGGTATTTGAAAGACTCAAAAAGAATTTTGTCTCCTTTAATATACACATTTTTGTTAGATATAATAAAGTTTACGAATTTCAAATAAGAAATGTTTGTATTTGTGTCCAATGTATGCACCTGTTTGTCCCACATTCGTCTGCATTTAGCTGTCGTGACAGCGGCCGCTCTGCTGCTACTACTGCTACACACCGGCGTTGATAGAGAACGTGATGCTGTTGTGGTAGAAGATGCAATGTCATCAAGTTTCCTGACGAGGAAGTCGAATTTGGACGTGGAATTCAACGTAAAATACGAGTTTGCATACGTAGAGGTCCAATGGCTGAGTTAAACTTTATTGTTTTTGTTGAAATATTCACCAGCCTATGTATCGCAAATGTGATGACTGCTGCAGCGTAAAAATCTATTTTAACGAAAAAATTAATATAAGTCACAATTATGATTCATGGTGCATACAATTTACCTATCAAATGAACAAAATAAATATATTCGCGGTTATTCCAGGCCGAATTTATATTTGCAACTTGGACTTGTGGACGAGCTGTTGAGTGTGTTTAAATCAATGTGGTTGGATGTGTGGTTGTATCAGCACGTGCCTAATTTAGGCCGGTCAAATTTGTGTCCGAATCTGATGTAGAAGAGGAACTTGCTACGCTGCCGCAGATGTTGCTGCTGTTTAAGATGTTTCTGTTGACTGAAGATCGAGTTTTGTTGGCAGATTGGAGGGGACCTACAGTTTTTTGCCGAGTCCAAACGGCTAAATGAGAAGCACTTTTTAATGACAAGTATTCTCTCGGAGGATTTGTCAGTTCCTCGCAAGAGGTAGTACCTCGTATAAAGCATTTGTTTTTAGGTGGCACGGCTGGGAATCGAAACCATACCTTCGGCATGACAGTCCTACGCACTAACCATCATGCCATGAGGTACTACTTCAAAGTATTATAGCTTCATAAGTAAATAAAACCGATCTTTTGTTGTCATTTTGTACTAGCTATTTTGCAGTAGTTTTAGAAGCACAAATGCATAATTAATATGCAAAAGTGGTTTGAGTTTATTGCGTTGTTTCGTTTTGTGTGTTTAGGTAAAAAGAAATACAATCAATAAACACAGCAATCGAGGAACACATCGGCAAACGCGAGTCTCATACGATCAGATTTTAGGCACTTCAAGTCTAAGTTTTTTGATATTAAATGACCACTTCTAATTCAAATACCGATTTTTTGGTTGAATTTGTTCGAAGAATTCAACATTATAAATTTATAAATTCCGTACATAAAAATCAAATCACAACCGAGAACTGTCATTCTGACTTTTAATAATTAAAAAAAAAAACGTCACTTTGAGCTACTGACGCCATTTTGAATTTTTATCCACAATTCACACGAATTCACGGACAGGGAATTTAAGAGAGTTTTCTCTTAGTGTGCTCAAATAAAATTTGCGGGTGTTTTAGGCAAGGGGGGTACCGGTCGGTTCTCTAGATAATATAGGTTCTCTATGGATTTGAGAGTGAAGCAATGATGGGAATAATATACCTCTTGCTTCAGTCGTCCGTAGCGCTAGTATCTCTTTCCTCAAGTAATACTACTATTAGATTTATATACAATGATATTAGTCATGAACAGATTCAACGTAGGTATTCCATTTTTAAGCCTCTTTTTTGCACGGTCCAGAAATCATTGGCTTTCAGCATTCCCTATGGCTCGAAATCATAAATGTATTATATAAGGTCTGTTTCTTTACTTTTGGGATAAAGTTTGGGAAAAAGTTCGGGAAAAAGTTTGGGATTGAGCTTTTTGGTGTTGTTGTTGTAATGTTTAACCAGAAACGAAAAGTAAAGAAACGCATTTGGGATGTTTCTGGTTTGTTGCGGTTTAAATTTCCAATTTAACTTCAATGCTCGTTGGCTCACCGCATACAAAATTATACAATTTCAATTATTTTTTCATGCACTGATCATGATAGGCTCTATGAAAAGAACAAAGAGAAATATTTTACTTTATATTTGCCTCCATTGTATCATTTTCATTTTATTTTATTAAATTACACCATTTTATGTACGCTACTTAAAAAATTTAATTTCAAATTTTTCGATCAGCTGATTTCTTATTTGACAAGCAAGAAAGTGCAGTTACTAAAATGTTCGGGTAGATTCTTGCTGGAGGGGAAATGAAAAAAAGTCAAAAGCTCCGGCATTTTCATGCCAGAAAATAGTAAAGCAACACATTTTGGCTAGATTTGGGATACTTCGGGATCCCACGGGCGAGTAAAGAAACAGACCTGAAAAAAACAAAAATAATAATTCAAAATATATATAATTCTACCTATGTATTATTAAGGGCGGTATTCACCAACGGCTCATAACTTAAGAGGCTCATAAACCTATTCACCAAACAATAATAGTGAATATTTATGAGCGCTCATAAAACTTATGAGTGGTCCTCACCACTCTTAAGTTATGACCGCTCTCTTCGAAAACTTGTTCGAAATCATTCGAAATAAAATGTCAATTCCAAACTTTCTATCTCTATCTGTCACTACTATCACAGGTTTTTATTCGTGTTTTGTTTTTTTTTTTGGTTTATTTAATTGTTGAAATAAACATTTCCTTTTCCAAATTAATGTTTCAATCATGTATTAAATTTATTAATATACAATAAGGGTATTCATACAACAGCGTAAAGTCGTCGTAAACGTTGTAAACTTTAAAACTTCGTAGTTCTGTCACAATTTGTATGAAAATTTGACAGATTTACGAAGTTTAAAACTTTACGATGTTTACGACGAGTTTACGCTGTTGCATGAATACCCTTAATATAATGTACCTCTACACAAATTGTGTATTTACCTATATTATTTAAACAAAATATCCTTTTTGTTTGGATGAAGAAGAAGGTGAAGCAGACCGCGACCGACAAACAGCTTTCGAGAAGATATATCTTGCAAAAGGTAATTCAGCAGTTGCAGACACAGCTATCAGGTTCCGAGGCACTGTTTAGTCTACATGCAGCAGGCCAATCATCCTCCGAGGCTGATAATGCAGCTTATTGTCAGAGAGTCAACTGTTAGAGGCTCTTACAAGTGAATCGGAACTAAAAAGAATATGTGCTGGTGGGAAATGTTACAGAAAATCAGCCTCCTGATACACACGTTATGAATATTATAGCTACCGATACGGATCCTCCGGGACCTGATTCAAGGGTTGTCTATTCAATACAAGGTGACGATGGATTGGGAATCTTTTCGATTGATAGTGAAGGTAAGTTGATTGTAACTCAAATGTATGAATGAAAATTGGTTTTAGTTTAATCAAAAATTCTATCGACAAAAGTTTGGTTGCAGTATGGGTTCACATTTGAGTCCATTTTTGGCTAATTTATTCATGTCAAATTTAGAAACGAAAATGAAAAATACAAGAAATTTTCCAAGAATTTGGTTCAGATACATAGATGATGTATGGGCCATAGTCAAAAAACAAGAACTTCGAAGTCTAATAAACTTACTAAATAAAAAAGAATATCCAACAATCAAATGTACTTACGAAGAAGAAATAAACGGAAGGTTAAATTATTTAGATTTGACTATAATTAGAAAAGGTGAAAATTTCGAGTTTGATATTTATCGAAAACCTTCAAATACTCTAAAATAACATCGGACTCTTTTCATTCATTTGAACACAAAATATCAGCCTTCCATTCAATGATTTTTAGAGCTTTGAATATCCCGATGACGAAAGAAAGAGAATACATTGAAACACGAAAGATCAAAGAAATAGCTAAGATAAATGGATATACAAAACAATTAATAGATGATATGACGATTGCACATAGAAGAAAACAAAACTTAAGAAATTATACGACTTTAGATTTAATCAGAAATGAACAAGATGAATAAAAGAAATGGTCAAAATTCAATTTTTATCCAGAAATAACATCAAAATTAAGACCAATTTTTAGTAGACAAAATATAAAAATAAGCCAGTGTAGTGAGATAAAACTTAAAAATCTGATTAGTGGCTCAAAGGACAAAAATGAAAAAAATCAACAATCAGGAATATACTCTATTGGATGCAGCGATTGTAGAAAGGAATATCTAGGACAGACAAGAAGACCAATTGTGAAAAGATTCAAAGAACATTTTGCCCATGTAAAATACAATGAACCTGAAAAGTCGAGTGTAGCACAACACATGCTGGATAATAACCATAATTTTAGCTTACAAAATTTGAAATTAATTCGAAATGTTAATAATCTTTTTGAATTAGTTGCATATGAATCTCTTTAAATTGTTAAAAATAGAAATAATTTAATGAATAATGACGATGGACCAATAAGAGATACAATTTTCAAAAAAATTTATAATAGATCCTAAATTCACTATAAATTTGTGTGTGTAGTTTGTTTTGTTTGTATTGAGTTATTTGTATTTAATATCAATCAAAAAAATGTTGTTTGTATTATTATTTATATAGAACTTACTGACGATGGAAGCATTGCTTCCGAAATGCATTTAAGTAAATAAATAAATAAAATAAGTGTTTTTAAGTTATTCGAAATAATATCTTTTATTTATTAGGACCATTTTTAACCCACAGAAACATCTATTTGTTTTTTCATTTTTTACATGCTTTGCTTTATTAAGCAATAATCTATTTGTTCTAGTGAGAGATTCATTAATATAAATAGAATGACCTCCATACTGTCCACCAAATATGTTTGAAGAGGTTAATACTTTTTTTTGTTTATTATTAATAATACTTTGCTTGAGCTCAGCTGATCAGAATTTGATGCACATGATGTTTGATGTCTTCTGCTGGGATGGAGTTGAATTGGAATTACTGCAGTTTATTGGATTACTAGTTTTTATTGATTTGATGTGACAATTTTCGATGTCATCTGTTGTCACGTTCTCTCCTAGACCATCAGAGAAAATTCTGAGAGAGAGAGACAAAGCATTGTCATTGGTAACATCAGATCATAGAAAAAGAAGTAAAGGAACTGGTGTATATCACATATACAGTATCATTGTATATAAATCTAATAGTAGTATTACTTGAGGAAAAAGATACTAGCGCTACAGACGGCTGAAGCATGAAGTGTATTATTCCCTCATCATAGCTTCACACCCAACTCACAGCAGATGAAAGATAAAAAAATACATTATCACGGCTGTTCTGATTTCCGACTGAATTTGAAAACGGAAACAAAAAATGAATCCGTGCGGATTGAAAAAGGTTGTTCCAAGTTCCGATCGAATTCAATGTTCAGTGCAAGCAACTTGAAATAAACAAAACATTTTCAAAATCAGCTGTCTTTACTCATGATCTGTCAAAAAAGTTTTGCTTTTAAGTTTTTTTAATTCTTTTGAGTAACTTTTCAAAAGCGATACAATATAAATTGATTAAAAGGATGGATGTACCAGTTTGGATTTTGGAAGAAGAAGAAATTATGGAAAGGCGAAATGTCCTCCGTGCAACACGAATGTATCGTAGAATGCTAAGGGACCATTCGAATCCCTTACATATGGAAACAGTTTTGTAAGAATTTTATTTATGATTACTAGTGAGCAATTCTAAGTGTTCATAATTTTTCTTTATTCCAAAAAGATTCATTCAAGCATTCAGATTAAATAAGGAGTCATTTGCATACATCTTAGATGAGTTACAAAATCTGTGGAACACTGACGGATCCCTTGCCCCAATAGTGAAGTTATCTGCCTGCTTAAGGTTTTTAGGTGAAGGCGGATATCAAAGAGGGGCGGGAAATGATTTCCATGTTGCTATGGGCGGGTCAACTTTCAGCAAAGTTTTAAAAGAGTTTATTAACCTAGCTGAGGAGCACTTGTGTCCTAACTGGATACAGATTGAAAAGTCTGAAGTCAACATACAAAGGACCAAGCGAATTTTTTTTTGACAAAACTGGGTTTCCTGGTGTAATTGGGTGCGTAGATGGCACGCATGTGAAAATTGTGCAACCTAAAACAGACAAGCATCTTTTTTACTGCCGAAAGCAATATTTTAGTCTGAACGTGATGATTGTAAGTTAGAGATATAATACAAGCTATTGCAAATAAACTTTATTTTAATTTTGAATGTTAAGGTTTGTGATGACCAAATGCGCATCATGGCAGTAGACTCAACCCATCCAGGATCCTGTCATGATTCTGCTGTGTGGAATGTTAGCAGCGTTAAATCATATTTAGAAAGAAAATACCACAATGGAATGAGAAATTCATGGTTATTAGGGGATTCTGGCTACGGATTAGAACCTTTCTTGATGACGCCATACAGAAATACGACTTCCGAAAGTGCAGAGAGGCGGTTCAACACGAAGCATATAAAGTGCAGAAACATTGTCGAGCGGACAGTTGGTGTTCTGAAAAGCCGATTCCGATGTACTTTGCAGGATGGAACATATTGCACTACGAGCCTGGAAAGGCTTCCACAATAATAAATGTATGCTGCACATTACACAACATATGCATCCATTATAAAGTTCCCGACAGTGAAGTTTATGATTTCCAAAATGGAGACGACAGCGATGATGGTAATGAGGCTTTGGCTGAAATCGCAGAAGTCGCAGCAACACACAACCATGCCCTTGCAATAAGAAATCAACTTAGAGATAGCTTCCGCTAATAAAGGCAACAGACTTTGTTTGATTAACTTTTATTCAAACAAAAACATAAATTATATAAATAAGAGAAAATAAACATAAAGAAAACATAACATAAAATAAATAAAAATATGACTTCATTTTGTTATTACTTATAACATTGCTTGAGGGTTTGATACTACATACTAATTACAACAAATTGATTTAAAAGTAAAGACAACTAAGAACATTGAACGATTAATATTTAGAAATATTAATATCTTCAAATGTGTGGAACTTCTTACGCTCCTCTGAAGATTTTTTGAGATCTTTGCTCTTCCACTACCAGCATTTTTTTTTTTTAATTCAACTTTCTGCAATTCAAGCTCCTGCTTGATTTTTCGATAAGCTGCTTTTTGTTCCATTTTTTTGTTATAATCCTGTTCAGTTCTTAAACGATGAGTTTCTTCATTTTTGAAATGTTTATTTAAAAGGTCAGTTTTAGTTTTCTGGATATCACAAAGCTTTTCTGTTGCTCTGTAATTTCATTTCAATCATTTCATCAAACTTCTTCATTTTTTCATTTTGAAATCTTTGATTCATTTCAATTTGCTTCACTAACAAGATATGCGTCTTGGATGAAGCGCTTTTTTGAGGTGGTTCGATATGTTGAACTACAGGAGAACTTTGATCGATTGCTGTATTTGGTGTGGATGATTCAGTGCTGTCGATGTTGACAGTGTGACGGCTTCTTTTTGGACTGATCTGCTCATAATTTGTTATTGAACTGAAGTCAATTTCGATGTCATCTATAAATGTTCTTTTGGTGGAAGAACGGGTTGTTTGAGAATCCTGGCACTCTGCTATTTCAGTTTCTTGGTTTTCGGAGTTAAGATCAAACAAGTATGAAATTTGTTCACTGTTCTTTGGTAGATTCTCTGTGCGTTGATTCACATTTAAAGAAGTGGTAAGAGGAACAGAAGAACGTTTCTTTTCACTAACTCCAAATCTTCTGGATTTCTCGATTCCACTTACGGCTTTTTCCATTGATGTAAGTCGGACTACAGTGTCTTCCAAGGGCGAAAGATATAATTGATATTCTCCTCCTCCAGTTGCTGTAATTTCTTTTTTGTTTTGAATTAGCTTCTTTTTTATGAAAGCTTTGTAGTCCGACCATACCTGTAAAACATAAAACAAACGCCTCTATAATTTACGTCAATTTCGTAAAAGTTTCTTTAACTACTTTTTTCCACCCAGTTACGTCATTCTTGGGTAGTCCTAAGGCGTTTAAGTCGGTTGATATCTCTTCCCAGAACTTATCAACATATTCAGGCCTGTTGTCGGTCTTCACCCATCCTCTTCCTAGATCAGGATGCTTCTCCATAAAAGCAACCAATAAACCAAATTGCTCTTGTGTAGTATGCTTTCCCCTATAAAATGTATTCAATTTTTGTTAAAGTATGTATATTTAAAATATATTTTCTAAAAAAAAACAGAAAAAACTTACATTTTTACTCAACCGAATTGAAATCCGCCAACAAAAAGATAGCCGAATTGTAAACGTCAAACATTTGGCGTTTTTGAGATCCATTCGTTTTGTAGAACACCCTTCAATCCGTAAAATGTCAAACAAAACGGAAAACAGAACTGCGAAAAATCGAAAACGGGAGGTTTTGATATTCGAACGAAAATCAGAACAGCCGTGTATTTCTTCACTACATGAGAGAAGGCAATTATCTTCCTTCTCCTCACGTCGCAGCAGTGCCAATATACGAGAGTGAGAAGGGAACAAAAACAAACTGCCGAAAAAAATAAAGAATTAATTGGTATGTATGTATGTACATACATACATACGTAGGTACAGTCATTGAGGAGAAGAGGAAACAAAAAAAGAGGATCAAAACAAGTTTTTATCGTTACATAAAGGTTCAATACACATCGCATATTTTCTAAACAGAAACAAATTCTTTTGTTCTCGATGACTGTCCTTTGCCAAGATAAGGCACACAAAATGCTTTCCGTGTCGGGAGCCTTTAAAATAGATTGGAATGAAAATTAGAAACTGATGTCTATTTGCGTAGGTATTCGTTCTTATTTTCTTGTATGTAGGTGGAAACAAGTTTCTTATTTTTTTATCGCTTTCTAAGTGGTTTTTTGATGTGGAGCGTAGAGTTTCTCAGATTTAATTCAAAGCAATATGAGGCCGTGAGTGCAAAAGTGGTGTAACCCATTTTTTGGCATTGTTGATATATTTGCCTCGTATTTTTACATTTATGCATCAGAAGTCATCAAAGGTAAAATTTTAATTTCTAAAAGCTTTCCAAAAATGTGACGTATACTATTTGAATCTCAATAAAAAGATTGTTAAAAATCGATTCAAAACGAAAAACATTATCAAAAAAAAAAGTGGATTAAACCGCTTTTGCACTCACAGCCTCATATATGATTGTATGAAAAAAAACTTAAAATCATTGGAGCGGTTTTTAAAAAAATTAATTTTTATATATCAAATTCTTACAACATTTTAAAGGAAAAATGTTGACATGCAAATCTTAAGTATTTATTTATGTACATGTACATATAAAAATTAATTTTCAAAAAAAAATTTTGAACCCGTTTTCAGATATCAAATTTTCAAAACAATAATTTGAAACTTTTTTAGAAGTCCAGAAATTATTTTTTTGAAAATTTTGATGTGCAATATTATTTGAACTTATTTGAAATATGTATGTATATGGGTGATTCTCTGCCAACTGTGATTCTTTTTTTAGAATATTTTCAAAAATTAAAACTTCTTGGAAACAATTTTCATTTAGTCAGAGTATCATATCAGTAAAAGCATTTTGCTACAACTTTTAAAGAAATAAAAAATATAGTGAAATGTACTAAAACTAGTATAGACGATAAATGAAACTCTTTTTGTTTTTAGTTCTCCCTCTTTTTGACCATATTTTTGTTGAGATTCTTGATTGTCTAATATACGTTTTGTACTCTTGACATTTCTACTTCCCTTTTTTTTCCTTAAAAATTTTTCTCTTTTTCGTTTTTGAAGTCTGTTTTTCTGAATCGCAACCCTTTTCCATGTGCTGGGTTATTACTTAGTTCTTATTGCACGGAATGATTTTTGTTTGGCTCGTCCGCTACCGTTTTTACAAAGAAAAATGGTAGAAAAAAGTATTATTGCAAGAAATAAGTTAATTATATTTAATTAAAGTTCAAAAAGTATTGAAATGCCACGGTACTGACATCCACAGTAGGTACTGACATTTAGACAGTTTATGTGACCTAACTTCTCTATGCTTACGAGAAAAATAATTTCTAGGACAATTTTAACTTATGCCGTTAAGTCATCATCAAGTCCTGTAACCCCGGTTGGGGCATAGGGCACCAACAAATCGTTTCCATCCTTCACGGTCTGCAGATAGATATTTTAACTGTGGCCACGTCTTTCTCTGGCAGTGGCGATTCCTCTCAGTTGGCTAGGTTGGCTGCAAAATATCCTTTTATGTTGATAAAAAGCAACACCCCAATCCGTTTAAATCATTATAAAACCAGCAAAACCTATTTAAATCGAGCCATTCACTGCAACCCCTACGTGCTACATACAAAGTAGATATCTCCTCTAATATTATTTTTCTTTCAATATTGGTCTGTGTTAGTGTGTTGGCGATACATTTTGCGCCAACAAATCTCATACAAACTACACTTTTATTCCCCATGTGATATCTCACTCTATCTTTAAGAACAGACCCACAAAAATACCCACACAGGTTGGCTCTATTAAAAGAGCCAACGCCTGGGTAGAAAAATGTGAGTTGATTGCCGACCAGTACCCACCAGTGGAGAACCTAGTTATCTGAAGCAAATGTTTTAGTTCGAATTTTATATGGTTAGCTTACAAAATCATAACTCCCATTCTACTCATCCGATCTTCAAGGTTAAGGTCTTTAAATAAAGCCAAAATGACACGCTACATTGTGTGAAAAAATCATTGAAAAGGTGTAAAAAATTTCATACTAAAGGGGTGATTAAGTCTGCCTTCAATTCGATTTGCAGCATTCTAAATTCAAAAGTTGATGAAAAATTACACAATTTCAAAAAACAAAAAATGCTTATTTTTTGCTTATTTTCTCTTCTAAGATTATGTTATACAATGTTTTACCATCAAACCTACATGAGCGATGCTAAAATTTTTTTTAATGATTTCCTACAAATAAAATGCATTTTAATTAAAAAACTGTTCGACATAGCTTCATTAATATAATGATTACTTTAACAAATCTGCATGAATCTTTATAATTAATGTTTTAAAATACTGTCAGTAAGATAATCGTTAGATTTATAAAAAAAATTATTATTTTTTACATGGTAACTATGAAAAAAATGTAAAAACAATTTGAAGTAATGTTTTTTTACACCAACTTAATGGCAATAATATCTAAAAATTTCATATAAATATTGAACATAGAACAAAAATTTTAATCAAGTATTTAAATTTAGTATAAAGGATAAATATATGTAGGTAATCACAAAGTTGTATATCCAACACCAGAGCAGGAATTAAATATTATTTGAATTTAATACATTTAAAACATGCTTTGTTGTACATTGTTCCGGCGTCACTAAAACGTTAATAACTTTTTTAATTACCAACGGATTTTAGTGAATCAGATTTTTTTCGATTAACAATTAAAAATACTTTTATTTTAATGAATCATACATCATTGATCATTGTAAACCAAAAAGCTAAGAAAAAATGTACAAACAAAAAAATACCTTTAATTTTTGCTTATAAAAATAATTGAAAGAATTCAGTTAACTTATCAACATTGGTGATTTTTTTTAATATCCCAAAATGAGGTGTCAAATAATGGATTATAATAATTTAAATAATTTTCAGCCAAACGAAATTATAAAAAACTTCACAAGAAATTTTAGGGGGAAACAAACTTAGGGCATCTATATATAAATATATGCTTTTCGAGCACATTTACCTGAAAAATACATAACTTGAATATTAAGGAACTAAAATACACCTTATTTATGATTTAGTATTTGTCTTAAGAAATCAGAAATATCTAAATTATAAAGCTCAATTGGAAGTAAAATATCAAAAATGTGTTTTTAAAAAATTCTCACATTAAAAACTACTAAATTAATCCCCCTTTTGGCAAACTATATGGCTTTTATTTATCAACCAAGTCCACAAAATGGATTTAATTTTTCAAAATTCTATTTCACCAATCGTAATAGAAAATTTGATACATGAAACATTGCTGTACGTTGCTCAAAAGCTTGAGTATTGGTTTTCAATTTATTAATTAATTATAAGAAAATTCACATTTTGAAAATTTCCAAGGTAGCCGTAGAAACCAAATAAAATCAGAAATTGTCGATCCAACTGCATTCAATTTGCTATTAGTCGAGAAATACTGCTTTGATTTTTAAAAATAAGGTGTCTATTGGCGTTTTTCTATTTTAGCTCAGAGGTCAGGAGCAGATCAGTTCAGATTCAAAACACAAAAATAATTGAATCAGAGGGCTCAGATAATAAAATTTTCAATTTCTGAATCTGATCTGCTCTGAGTTAAAAAAGAAAAACGCCATATAGAGGGATTAATCCTCAATTTTTTAGAGCGTTACAGTTTACAGGTTACATTTTCATAAAATTTGAGTAGTAGTTTTTTACTATATTTACAATAGTTTCATCCTTATTTTTCAAAGTGTTTAAATATATGTAATTATTTGGACTAATGTGTTTATAGAGAAACGAATGTTGTCGAAGATAAGAAAAAGTGAAAATTTTTAGGAACCGGTTCTCGAAGTTTTTTTGAAAATAGAGTGACGACTGGATTTTATATAGGTATAGATAAATGAGTTGAATTAAAACACATTATAGAGGAAAAAAAATAAAAATGTTTGCTTTTATTACATTCAGCTTTGATCAAAGGATTATTCGTAGCCAACCCAGAACTCAAGACCAGAAATCGCCACTGTTCTCTGGGAGTCTGCTTCTGCTAGAACTGTTGATTTCCATGTTGTTCTTGGTCTTCCAACCCGCCGTGCACCCTGAGGATTCCATTCAAATGACTGCTTTGCAATTTCATCGTTTGGTTTCCTCAGTGTGTGACCAATCCATTTCCATTTACGCTTTCTTATGTCAACGTCCAGCCGCTCTTGACTTGTCCTGCGCCTCAATTCCTCGTTTGATATAATTTGTGGCCAGCGAATTTTTAGAATATGGCGTAGACAACGGTTCACAAAAGCCTGCAATTTCTTTGAGATGGTAGTCGTGACTTTCCAGGTTTCGCAAGCATATAACAGCACGCATTTGACATTGGATTCGAAGAATCTCAATTTTGTGCGCAAGGAGATTTGACATGATTTCCAAATTTGGGAGAGAGAACCGAAGGCTGCGCGAGCTTTATTTATTCTACTTTGAACGTCCAGATCAGTACCACCATTTGCTGAAACAATACTTCCAAGGTAGTTAAATTGTTCAACCTCTTCAACTGGCGTCTCCTGTATTAAAATACGCTGATGTGTGTAGCGGCCTGTGAGCATTATTTTTGTCTTTTTGCTATTTATTTTAAGACCACTCGCCTCTCCTTTTACCTTCAGAGCTTGACACATCCCGTTCAGCCCGCTGATGTTATTTGCCAAGAGACATATATCATCGGCATAGTCTAAGTGGCTAAGCCTTTCAAACGGTCTCCATTGAATGCCCTGCCTCTCTGCTGTTCCAACGCTGGCCGTCAAAACATCGTCAATCGCCAGTAGAAAGAGAATTGGCGATAGAACATCTCCCTATCTCACACCCTGCCGCACTTCGAAAGAGTCGGATAGCTGCCCATTGTGTAAAACAAAGCATCTTGCGTTGTTGTAGGACTCTCTTATAATGGCAACAATTTTTGGGGGAATTCCTCTACCAAGAAGTGATCTCCATATACATTCACGGTTGACTCGGTCAAAGGCCTTCTCAAAATCCACGAACACGAGGTAAAGCGGTGATTGAAACTCCGCAGACTGCTCAAGAACGATACGCAGAGTGTTGATATGGTCGACACAAGACCGCCCACTCCGGAAACCAGCTTGATGCCTCTTGAGTGTAGACTCGATTCTAACCTTTATCCGCTCCAGAATGATGGTTGCCATTAATTTTGGAAAAACGGACAAAACTGTAATACCTCGCCAATTGTTGCAATTCTTAAGATCACTTTTCTTTGGCAGCTTAACAATTACACCATCCTTCCAGTCGCTGGGATAGATTTCGTTTTCCCACACAGCTTGTATCAACGGGTGTAGAATACTAGCCGCTCTGACAGGGTCAGCTTTCAGGAACTCGGCTGGTATACCGTCAAGTCCAGCTGCTTTGTTGTTTTTGAGAAGATTAATCGAAGATTGAATTTCCAGTATTGTAGGGGGTTCGATGTCAATACCCCTATATGATCTACGCATCTCGTTAAGCTGGGGCACTTCAGCACTTTGCTCGACAGAATCCTCATTAAGCAAGGCACAAAAGTGATCCTTCCACCTGCGCAGCTGATCCTCGATTGATACCAAAAGTGTACCATCCACATCCATTACAGGATGATTGGTGTTGCTTTTCTTCCCGACAACTTCCTTGGATATTTGGTACAGTTCCCTCATATCTCCTCTTCTTGCAGCGTTTTCCGCATTTTCTGTGAGACCGTCTAACCTCACCCTCTTGTCACGTCTCACACAGCGATAGACCATCTTATGTGCTAAGCGATACTCTCTTCGCAATTCAGCCTTTCGTTGAGCATCCGCTTCGGCATTTATTTGCATCTTCAACGATTTGCGAAGCTCGATTTTATCCCAGGTGTCTTGGGATATCCAAGAATCTCTAACTTTCGACTGCTTGGGTACAGTTTCGGATCCAGCATCCATAAAAACACTTTTTATATCACCCCACATCTCATCAATTGTTGAATTCTGGGTTCCGTTTAATGACGAAGCTCTGTCGTTAAGGTTGGTGACATAGTTACGGCATATGTTGGGATCACTTAAAGCATTTGTATTGAACTTCGAATTCCTTGCTGATTGACGTTGTACAGCTGCAGTTCGTAGCTTGAGACTCATGAGAACCAAATGGTGGTCGCTTCCCATGTCGGCATTTCTAATGCTTCGAACATCGCACATTGACTTCCTCCATCGCTGCTGAATCATGATGTGGTCAATTTGGTTTTCAGTTTGACCATCCGGATGTACCCAGGTGATTTTGTTGCAAGTCTTATGTTTAAACACAGTCCCACCCAGTACAAGACGATTAGCGTTACAAAAATCGACCAGCAAATCGCCATTTTCATTTCGTGACCCCAAGCCATTTTTCCCCATGACCGTAGTTGTCTGATCCGACTTGGGCATTGAGATCACCCATGACAATTATGATGTCGGCTCTTGGAACACCACTGTAAACTGAGCTAAGATGAGTGTAGAAAGCGGTTTTGTCTTCTTCGGTCGCTTCATTTGTGGGGGCGTAGCACTGAATTATTGTGACGTTGCGAATTTTTGAACGGAACCTTGCTGTCATTATTCTTGCAGAAATGGGCGCCCAGGATATAAGACTACGCCTCACTTCTTCGTTCAACATAATTCCGACACCATGCAGCCTTTGGCCACCCTCTCTTTCATCCTCCCCGGAATACAGCATTCTCGTTTGCCCAGAGTCAGCTCTGTATTCGGCTCTTCCTCTCCACCTAGTTTCGCTGATGCCCAGTATACTGATCTTAAGGTGAAGCATTTCACGCTCAACCTGCTCGTATCTACCTTCGCCATACAAGGATCGAACGTTCCATGCTCCGATTTTCGTACGTATGCGGTAGCCAAAAGTATCATTTGCTCTTCTTAAAAGACTTTTTCTATTTGTTAACGATTCATTTATTGTTATGGCGTCTTGATTTACGCTGGTACACGAAAGATGCCGCACCCCCAAATCCGATGTGCGATTTACAGCAGCAGAAGCTCAGATTTGACAGGCACACCAGCCTTCTGTATGGTCAAACACATAACTGCTCGAGGCCGCCCACTATGGGAAAACAGACGCCTTTTGTAGCCGCCCAATATGGGTTACAGACGCTACCTGCTGCTGCCGTTGGCCTTTTAACAAAAAAAACGCTCCTCCGCCACCAGACTATCATGCCGTTGACCGCCACCTGCAGTTCATCCGTCTTAGGCGCGATTCACACAGAAGTGGCTTATGGTGCTGGTGTGGTTCTGGTCTGTTACGGGCGTGGTGTGGTTGTGGTGAGCTTTGTTCAGACAGAAGTGACAGGGAATGGTTATTTGACAGAAAAGCAAAAAATACATACACAAACACAGGAACACTTCACAAGAAAATGGCTTCTACACAGAATTAAAATAGATAAAATATAAAAAAAACAATTGCCTTGAATTTTTGGGCTACTTTTTGCCATGCACGCTCCTGTTTCAGTAATTTTGTCCTCCCGTAATTACATAAATCTTCATGTATTTGCATTTCATTGCTGAATTCAATATTGAACTCATAATCACATTTAATTTTTTTTTAATGTCTGACAATTAGACATTTGACTGAGAGATTCCATTGTGGCGTGCCGTTTACGTAGGCCACTGGAGTTTTCAATATGGTGTGGCGATGGCATGTCAGACCATACCCTCGCCTCGTCATCTGTGTGTGTATTATCTCATAAGAGAACATGTGAATTCCACAACGTGGAATATGTATGCAGCACGCCAGAACCACACCAAAACCTCACGCCAGTTCTATGTGAATTGGGCCTTAAGGGGGCTTTTAACCATCGCAAGGACAAGATTGTGCCCTGACCAGCATAGCTGGGTTGTCTGCTTATCCCGGCATCCATTCGGTCCCCCTGCACGTTAGCGTTCCCGCCCTCTACCACGCGAAGGTGTGCATAGGGATTTTCCTATCATGCCGTTAAAAGGAACACAAAATTGTGATAACCAGCCAAAAACATGTTATAACATGCCTTAAAAATACTACCACGGTACTGACAAATAAATTTGGGACATACTTTCATCTCATGAAAACATATCACTCAAAGTACAACAACGTTCAAAAATTAAAATGACTGTTGTTAACTATAGGTACCCTACATACAAAAGTTAAAAAACGGTTAACGAAAATATTTTTTTCTCAAAAATGACTCCTACGATTTTAATTAAACTTTTTCCGTATGCTTAAACTATCAAAAATTATAAAATTTTAATCTTAATTTATAGATCTTAATTGACATCACATTTCTGCAAAGAAATCACTCAGAACTCCAATTAGGCAGGCAGATACCTAACTCCTTTTAGAGTGCATGAAAAATAGCTTGAAATATTGAAAATAAATTAATTGAAAAACTTCTGGTACAAGAAAACCAAACTCAAACTACCTTCGAATGAGTTTCTCTATCTCAATTTTTTTTAAGTATACTTTTTCTTACTTCAAAATAAACTACCAGAGTTCAGACAAGAGAGACCAAACAAATCGAACCCGAAACCACAAAACAAGTTTTTTTCTCTGTCGTTTTTTGTGTGCTCTGCTCATACTTAGTTTTTCTTACATTGACTTCTAAAAAAAAAAACTTATCGTAGCCGCAAGTAGATATACCCACATGCTACATGCTACAATGTTCCTATCCTATTCCTCTCTCTTATTCCTAAACACAAGAAAATCGAAAAAGTAACCAGTTTTTCTTGTTTTTGTCTGTCGTTTGTTGTTGTTTGGAACCAGTTTTTCTTGTTTTTATCTGCCATTTGTTATGGGCTCTTGTGCTGTTTGCTCAGTTGTTTTTTTGCCTCAGTAAGGGAATTTTTAATTTCCCTTTCTGTGAGAAGCGATCATACGACATCTGGTTTGTGAAGGAGTCGAGAAAAAATTTCGTCTGATGATAATACTATTGTCCCTGATCACACGTGAAGAAATTCAAGCATTTTCTGCGATTTGTGATGGTGAGCGGGGTAACTTGCAGAAGAGGGAGGGGGATGAAATATTTAAAAATATTTGAAAATATTCGGTGTAGAAAATTGACGTTCTCTTTTGTGTTGCTTTTTCTATCCAATCCAACCAATCAAATCGTGTCTTTCATTACGAAAATACGAAAAACGCAAAGAGGAGAACAAAATCTGCAGAATAATTTTCTTCGCATCTGAACACTTTCGTTCTTCACGTGTAAGCAAGCACATTAGATTCATATACAATGACAGTATACAGTGTACGTGAATGAGGCAGATAGTTGAATACTCGAAAATGTCAAATCGGTGACCAAATGGAAAGAAAAAAAGTAAACAAAAAGTGATACAAGACTAAAAACATTAATAAATCATTAATTGTTGAAAAAAAACAAACAGTGTGCAGTGATTTACTAAGAAATTAGTGTATATTTGCTAATAAAAATAAAAAAATATGAAGTGCAGTGCGAAATTGTGCTAAAAAACCAAAATAAGGCGGACAAGAATCATTTCCTTTCACAAGTGAGTTTTATTATATTTTTCTCAAAGAGAGTTATGTGAACTGTTTGTATTTTAATTAGTCACCAATCAAGTAACACATTTTAAATGATTAAACTTTTAAAAAGGCTAAGAATAATATTAATTAATTGAAAACTTGCGCATGGTTTTTCTGATATAATTGTGGATAGAAGAAATGTCAAACCGCGATTCTGTGCAACAGGGACGTATTTTTTTTTGTGTTGGTGATTGTAAGGCGCAACTATATGCTAAGCGCCCTTTATATTAGAATTTTTTTTTTTTTATAAAATCGATTTTGTACTTTTGGTGTTCGTATATTTATGTTAACATACGCCTATATACCTTCAGAATTTTGCTCGAATTGTTTCGTAGTCAAGTTATTTGTTCATGTTTTTAATGTTAATTTACTTGTCTATTCAGGAAGATGCCCAGAAAATATTTGTTTTATTTGCTTGAAAAAGAAATATTTAAAATAATTTAATAAAAAATTTAAAAGGTTTTCGAAAGTCGAGTGGTATAAGCAAAAATGGATGACCAGTCTGAAAGTGGATGAAGTAAGGCCACATTCGGGGGTGTCATATTTTGTATCGCTGCCAATGATTTAATTTGATTTCGTGTTGGTTTAGGAGAGCCTTTATTCATGACAATGCATAAATTAAACTAAGTAAATTTATAATGTTCCACTGAAACAACAAAATTTTGAAGAAAATAGATTTTAAAAATTTTATCGGCGCCCAAGACGGTTATCATACAAAAAAAATAAGTATTTTCATAAACATACCGCTGAGAAGAAAAATAAGTTCAGAAACTAAACAATGATTGTTATGGCGCCCTAGTAAGTTGCAATTAAAAATCACTCCATCCCTGTTGGAGTGCATTTGTGTTTGTGATGGCAAACACTAATATGAAAAATGCCGCAGATTTTTCCAACAATGGCGCTTCCTTATATTTTTCAAAGCATCAGATAATCCAACAATATCAACAATATAATCTGTGTAGAGATTTTTGGTCCAGCTTGTTAACAAAAAATTGCAAGTCTGATTTGTATGTAAAGCACTCCATATACGATTCAATTTGATTTTCAACTCAGTTGTCAAAAAAAATTGATGCTTCGCCACACACTTCATAAACTTTTTGAAAGACTTTTGCTTCAACCATATAAACTCAGCCATACTCAGACAAAAGACACATTCGGTCCCCCTGCACGTTAGCGTTCCCGCCCTCTACCACGCGAAGGTGTGCATAGGGATTTTCCTATCATGCCGTTAAAAGGAACACAAAATTGTGATAACCAGCCAAAAACATGTTATAACATGCCTTAAAAATACTACCACGGTACTGACAAATAAATTTGTGACATACTTTCATCTCATGAAAACATATCACTCAAAGTACAACAACGTTCAAAAATTAAAATGACTGTTGTTAACTATAGGTACCCTACATACAAAAGTTAAAAAACGGTTAACGAAAATATTTTTTTCTCAAAAATGACTCCTACGATTTTAATTAAACTTTTTCTGTATGCTTAAACTATCAAAAATTATAAAATTTTAATCTTAATTTATAGATCTTAATTGACATCACATTTCTGCAAAGAAATCACTCAGAACTCCAATTAGGCAGGCAGATACCTAACTCCTTTTAGAGTGCATGAAAAATAGCTTGAAATATTGAAAATAAATTAATTGAAAAACTTCTGGTACAAGAAAACCAAACTCAAACTACCTTCGAATGAGTTTCTCTATCTCAATTTTTTTTAAGTATACTTTTTCTTACTTCAAAATAAACTACCAGAGTTCAGACAAGAGAGACCAAACAAATCGAACCCGAAACCACAAAACAAGTTTTTTTCTCTGTCGTTTTTTGTGTGCTCTGCTCATACTTAGTTTTTCTTACATTGACTTCTAAAAAAAAAAACTTATCGTAGCCGCAAGTAGATATACCCACATGCTACATGCTACAATGTTCCTATCCTATTCCTCTCTCTTATTCCTAAACACAAGAAAATCGAAAAAGTAACCAGTTTTTCTTGTTTTTGTCTGTCGTTTGTTGTTGTTTGGAACCAGTTTTTCTTGTTTTTATCTGCCATTTGTTATGGGCTCTTGTGCTGTTTGCTCAGTTGTTTTTTTGCCTCAGTAAGGGAATTTTTAATTTCCCTTTCTGTGAGAAGCGATCATACGACATCTGGTTTGTGAAGGAGTCGAGAAAAAATTTCGTCTGATGATAATACTATTAGATTCATATACAATGACAGTATACAGTGTACGTGAATGAGGCAGATAGTTGAATACTCGAAAATGTCAAATCGGTGACCAAATGGAAAGAAAAAAAGTAAACAAAAAGTGATACAAGACTAAAAACATTAATAAATCATTAATTGTTGAAAAAAAACAAACAGTTTGCAGTGATTTACTAAGAAATTAGTGTATATTTGCTAATAAAAATAAAAAAATATGAAGTGCAGTGCGAAATTGTGCTAAAAAACCAAAATAAGGCGGACAAGAATCATTTCCTTTCACAAGTGAGTTTTATTATATTTTTCTCAAAGAGAGTTATGTGAACTGTTTGTATTTTAATTAGTCACCAATCAAGTAACACATTTTAAATGATTAAACTTTTAAAAAGGCTAAGAATAATATTAATTAATTGAAAACTTGCGCATGGTTTTTCTGATATAATTGTGGATAGAAGAAATGTCAAACCGCGATTCTGTGCAACAGGGACGTATTTTTTTTTGTGTTGGTGATTGTAAGGCGCAACTATATGCTAAGCGCCCTTTATATTAGAATTTTTTTTTTTTTATAAAATCGATTTTGTACTTTTGGTGTTCGTATATTTATGTTAACATACGCCTATATACCTTCAGAATTTTGCTCGAATTGTTTCGTAGTCAAGTTATTTGTTCATGTTTTTAATGTTAATTTACTTGTCTATTCAGGAAGATGCCCAGAAAATATTTGTTTTATTTGCTTGAAAAAGAAATATTTAAAATAATTTAATAAAAAATTTAAAAGGTTTTCGAAAGTCGAGTGGTATAAGCAAAAATGGATGACCAGTCTGAAAGTGGATGAAGTAAGGCCACATTCGGGGGTGTCATATTTTGTATCGCTGCCAATGATTTAATTTGATTTCGTGTTGGTTTAGGAGAGCCTTTATTCATGACAATGCATAAATTAAACTAAGTAAATTTATAATGTTCCACTGAAACAACAAAATTTTGAAGAAAATAGATTTTAAAAATTTTATCGGCGCCCAAGACGGTTATCATACAAAAAAAATAAGTATTTTCATAAACATACCGCTGAGAAGAAAAATAAGTTCAGAAACTAAACAATGATTGTTATGGCGCCCTAGTAAGTTGCAATTAAAAATCACTCCATCCCTGTTGGAGTGCATTTGTGTTTGTGATGGCAAACACTAATATGAAAAATGCCGCAGATTTTTCCAACAATGGCGCTTCCTTATATTTTTCAAAGCATCAGATAATCCAACAATATCAACAATATAATCTGTGTAGAGATTTTTGGTCCAGCTTGTTAACAAAAAATTGCAAGTCTGATTTGTATGTAAAGCACTCCATATACGATTCAATTTGATTTTCAACTCAGTTGTCAAAAAAAATTGATGCTTCGCCACACACTTCATAAACTTTTTGAAAGACTTTTGCTTCAACCATATAAACTCAGCCATACTCAGACAAAAGACACGAACACAGACAACGAATACGTTTGAAATGAAAATGAAATGTACGTGAAGTTTGCAGTGATGTTGAACTGCATATCGAACGTCTTTGGCGAAGAGTTAAAATGCCTTTGGTGTGACAGTAAAGCAAACGACTTGCCTACACACAGCTCAACGAAGTTGAAAATATTCACATCAACTTGAAGAAATTCGAAATCTTTTGATTTTCTTCCAACTCAATCATTAAGGGTATTCATACAACAGCGTAAAATCGTCGTAAACGTTGTAAACTTTTAAACTTCGTAATTCTGTCACAATTTGTATGGAAAATTTGACAGATTTACGAAGTTTAAAACTTTACGATGTTTACGACGAGTTTACGCTGTTGAATGAATACCCTTATTGTATATAAATTCTGTAGTATTCTCATGAAGAAAAAAAGCTCGTGGCCATCTAGTGTCCAAATGTAATCCTAATTTTTGTTAAGGGATCTCGGCAAGGCGATCACAGCGAACCTATCGACCAAATGTCAACCTACAAAATCGTGTTTCATGAGAATACTATAGAGTAGATATACAATAGGTTTGTTCCTTGGATTCTTCGCACTGTTTCGGACTAAAGCCTAGTACGCAGATCGAGCAAAGACAAATTTTATCCCTACATTTTTTTTCTCGAGACAAACTCTGAAGGTGTAGAGATAAAAACAAATGTCAAATGAGAACAGTAGCGTAGTTAGAAATTTAAAAAATTATAAAATATCCTTCATTTGACATAAATTTGAAACTTTTACCAGAAATCAGTTTCCTTTAAGGCATTTTGCAGAGCAAGAAAAATTGATCGCATGCGCTTGAAGGGGAACAATATAATGTGGATGGATGAAAATACATTTAAAAGGTTTAAAATTTTCAGTTTTTTTTACTTCTCTGGAAACAGGCGATTCTAGGGCAGTTTGGTAACATTTGGATCAAAATACACTTTTTCCGTCAAAATATAGTTTGTCTGTCAAGCCATCAACTGTCAAATTATATTGAAGAATCACTGCGATGTAAAAGGATTAAAAAACTTGTACAAATTCCGAAATGTTTGCTTCTTCTTCTCTTCTCCGGGACAAAATGATTTAAGGCACTTGTTTGACATTTGGATTAAATTAATTTTTCGTTCAAAATATAGTTTATTCTTCATCTTTCAAGCCATCAACTGTCAAATTCCACTGAGGGATGGATGTCCTGTAGATGGCTTAAAAAAACCCTGACAAAATCATAAATGTTCACAATTATTACTGCTCCCAAAATCCAATTAAATTGCCAACTCTGTTTGCTGATTCCAACCATATCGATATAACTCGATTTGGGAATCAATTTAATTTTTTTTATTGAAAAAATATTTTTCGTATCTGAATGTGGCCCTTTTGTACCCTTTCCCATTGGCTACGCCACTGACTGATTGAAAACAGCTGTTCTATTTATTCTATTCTCATTCCATTTCATCATTTTCTGTACGCATTTTATATTTTATTTCCGTCATGCGTCCTCACAACGTCTTAATAATGGAAAGAATGAAACAGGGAGATGATTTTAGTTTATAAAAAGTGAAATATTGTCCGGAAAAATAATGCTTCGAACATTCTTTTTCCGCGCAAAATTAAGTGGAGACTTTCTTTTACCTTTTCACGTACAGCGGTTACAACTGTCAAATTTTGCGTTGGAGCTGCGTACCGCTTGGAAAAAAATCCGAGATAAAATTTGTCCTGGGAAAAATTTTATATGGGGGATAAATTTTGTCTCGATCTGCATACTAGGCTTAAATGTCAAATTTTGACATTCTTCTCTCAGAGAGGAGAAAAACTGTCAAAATGTGTGGAACGGCTTGGGCACTAGTTTGCACTAATTCGGACTAAACGTCAAACGACATACTCGGCTAGAGTTGCCGTATATTAATCATAAATCTCAAAAAACATTTTCAAGAATAGCAACTCAAAAAATAAAAGTTAATACAAATTTCAAGTTTATTAAAATAAAGAACAAAAAATATTCATAAATTGCCTTTGTTTGAAGGAAAAATTTGTGATTTTAAAATGGAGTTGTAATATGATTCATCAAAACCCCTGGCGTGGATATTAATGAAACGAACAAATTTCTGCATTTAAAACATAAGAGCACCACAAACCAACATGGAGTTTTGTTTCATATCTTTTACAATTCATTTATGCCTACCTTTTCATCTTTCATAATTATGCTGCATCCAGTTGCTTCGCTTTATCTCTTTTAAGCAAACATTCAATGGTTTTTTGCTTTTGTCACGATGTGTGACGTCATAATCATCTCTGATTTTTTTCGGAAAATAGCAAAAAAATAAAGTAATTTGATTGCTCCTTTTAAACCAATCGTTTGATTAATAATAAAAGTTGGTTAAAAAAGATTGTGACGTCACAAAACCCCAAGATGTTGAGTGTATAAAATGAGCATACTTACTTTAGCCCTGTTTTTTAGTGCATTTTTATCTTCGCTTAAAAAAGTAGTGTGCTAAATACTTACCTACACGGTGGTAAATCATAATGCTTAAATCTCTTCTCTTTTTAAGAAATAATACTGAAATATACAAGAAATACTAAATTGCCAAAATGTACTACAAATGTGTTCTTTCAAACAGTTTTGCTGAGTGCAATAATTTTATAAATATCATTTGATTATTTTAAAGAAAAACCAAATTAAAGAATATACACACTTATTAAAATGAAAATAAAAATAGAAATAAAAGTTGCACTTGGGTAACCCTTAATAAAGGTTTGGTTTTTTTTTTAATTTGAATGCAACAAACGTCTAAATTACGTCAACTTGGCATATTTGACAGCTAGTACAAAACAGCCACCAGAAATTTCTCGGACCAAATCTGGTAAGGAGGGGAAATTTTATGACAGCTCTTTTTGGTCCGAAACAGTACAAACTTTCAAGTGTGGAACGACTTCGGACTAAATCTGGTGGTTTCAAACTGTTTGAAAGTCGGCATGGAACACACCTAATGACTCAATCGTCAACCCATCGTCAACCTTCAAATAAATCAAACGTCGAGCCCACACACGAGTTGATTAGATGAACTTGACATTAAATCAACTGTGACATTAAATTGAAAGACAAATTGAATCGTGTATGGAGTGCTTAACATGCCGGCTCCACCTGGCATGAGCCATGCTTTGACTATGAACATGTCTTGAAAAAAACCAATAGAGCCTCAAAAATCCATGTCTGAGCAGTTACATATCCATAGTCCCCTATTTTACGATGATTCTTTGCGTCTGACTCTTGTCAAAATCCAATGAGTGCGAAGGTGAAATCCGATGCTTTTTCTCCTTCGCACTCATGAAAATTCGAAAAGAGTCAGAAGGGGGGTTCACATTCTCAAGCATGCTTGACAAGCATGGCTTGATGATGCTTGATGGAAATATCAAAATATTTTGATATCCACCCAACATGCTTGACAAGCCCGTTTGATGGAGCGTTCACATTCTCAAATTCGAGTCAATCAAACCACGCTTGTCAAGCATGCTTGAGAATGTGAACCCCCCTAGACGCAAAGAATCATCGTGTAATAGAGGTCATACAAATCAGGCTGTTGATTGGATTGTGGTTTGGATTTTGGGCATCGCTCATGTCTAGTGGAGCCAGCATGAACAAGGAATACCCATCACCCATCACTACCTCAAAGTGTCATAAAATTAAACTGTCAAAAACATAGTTGTCATGAACTGTCAAACTACCCCTTTGCTCCTCCCAAGAAGTTGAAAAGTGACTCACTTGATTCTTCTGCCGTGTTCAAAAAGTATACAACATACAACACAACTTTAACAAGAATAATTAATTGAATAAAATATTATTTTTTTCTAGAAATATAAATTTGCATCCACCATTGAGATTTAAAAGAAATTTATAAAATATCAATAAAGCAAGTGTTAAAATCATATCTAAGTTTGTCATCTAATTATGATAACATCTATTTTCTAGAGTTACCTATTTGTGAGTGGTTGGTGTGTACGTAGGCGAAAAGTTCTATCGACTTTTTCTTGACAAAACGACAAGAAACCAAAAAACTGCGCCCTCGTCGTAGTTTTGTTTGCGTGAGCTGTGAGGTAAAAGAATAAAAGTATTACTCCAAACAAATTATAGATAAAAAAACGATAAATACAACAAGAAATATACATTTATAAGGTTAAAGTTTTAAAAACCAGTCATCATTCAATAAAAAAAGCCAAAAACAAAAAAGGAAAAAAGAAGCAAATTCAACAATGTCTTCATCCGGTGACTTTGGCAATCCCTTGAGAAAATTTAAATTGGTTTTTCTCGGTGAACAGAGTGTGGGTAAAACTTCCCTCATCACTCGCTTCATGTACGACAGCTTCGACAACACTTACCAAGCAACCATTGGCATCGATTTTCTATCGAAAACCATGTATTTAGAAGATAGAACTGTGCGCCTCCAACTCTGGGATACCGCGGGTCAGGAGCGCTTTCGCTCTCTCATTCCCTCTTACATTCGTGATTCCACTGTAGCTGTTGTCGTCTATGATATAACAAATGCGAACTCCTTTCATCAGACCTCCAAGTGGATCGACGATGTCCGCACGGAACGCGGCAGCGATGTTATTATAATGCTAGTAGGGAATAAAACGGACTTGTCCGATAAACGACAAGTTTCCACCGAGGAGGGCGAACGTAAAGCAAAAGAGCTGAATGTGATGTTCATTGAGACCAGTGCCAAGGCTGGTTACAACGTAAAGCAGCTATTTAGAAGAGTCGCTGCCGCTCTGCCTGGGATGGACTCTATGGATAATAAACCTCCCGAAGATATGCAAGAGGTTGTACTTAAAGACTCGCCACACGAAACAAAAGACCCCGAAGGAGGCTGCGCTTGCTAAACACGAAAATAACTTTGCTAGTATTCTTATTCTTTTTACTTTTTTATATATTATAATATATGTTCGCTTGATAAACAACAACCAACAACAAAAATTAAAATTCAATTAAATTTTAAGCACTTTTAAGGGGCAAAAATAAAAATATTTAAAAAAAAGTATTAAATTATAATAATTGCTCTTAAAATTCAGTCTGTTTTTGTTTATGATCCTTTCCGTAGTTTTTTTGGTAAATTTAATATTGATTAAGTCGTTCATATGAGGAAAAGCTTCACAGGAAAAAGAGCATCAGTAGTTTTATTAATGGATTTATTCGGCACCTTCATTTAAATAGTGTTTTCCTTAAATTTATATTATTTGGGTTTAAACATTTATATGAAATATAAGATGAATGAAATTTTTATAGAAGGCTAAATAATGATCCCTGTTACTTTAGTTATGAATTTGAAGAAAGTTAGAACATAATATTCTTCTGTTTTAGTGGAGCGAATGAATTAAGTCCAAATAAATAAACTTCTTTATTTGAACCTGTTACTTTAGTCCAGTATACTCGATTGAGTACTACCTCAATTTGATTTTTCAATTATATTTTTTAATGTTATTAATACTTGTTATGAATGAAACATAATGTACATTATTATGATGCTTAATATTCGTATTTAATTTTTTTGATTGGATTGGTTGGATAGTAAACATATTTGGAGCCGGTTTTCTTAAAAAATAATTTTCACAAATTAAATTTTGGTATCATTTAAAAAAGTGGTAAGCCACATTGTGAGCATTTATTAAAATACATTTGAGAACTTTATTTCAAAAAAATTAAAAAATCGCTTTTGGAATATTGAATTTTCAAAAAAAAAAATTTAATGTTTCTATAAAAATCCAGTACCTCGTGGCATGATAGTTAGTGTGTGATTCTCAGCCGTGCAACCTAAAAACAGAAGTATTTAATCCGAGGTACTTGCTCTTGCGAGGAACTGACAAATCCTCCAAGAGCATACTTGTCATGAAAAAAGTGCTTCTCATCTAGCCGTTCTGACTCGGCAAAAAAACTGTAGCTCCCCTCCACTCCTGCCAACATCACGCACACAGGAATGGTTGAGAGTTGTAAGTCACTAGGCCCGGTTCTCCATGAGCTGTTGCGCCACCCAATTTATTTTATAAAAATCCAAATTATTTTTTTTCTTCAGAATTTTTATCTATTTATGCACATTTATTAAATCATTTAAATTTTGATTGAAATCGGTTGAGCCGTTAATGAGAAAACGAAAATATAGGTTCCGTTAGTATCAGTTTTTAGTAAAACTTAATTTGAAAGAAAAGTACACCATATACATTAGACTGATTCAAAAAAATGAAAATGTCTTCGATTTTCAATGCCACCGGCGCGGCATTGGTTAGAGTTTAATGAACTAATAATCCTGGCAAAATTTCAGCCCTTTAGGTATATATTTAGAGGTCGCTCATCGCTACTTTCTGTTTTCCATACAAATATAGTACCTCGTGGCTCGATGGTTAGTGCGTAGGACTGTCATGCCGAAGGTGTGGGTTCGATTCCCTGCCGTGCCACCTAAAAACAGAAATGTTTTATTCGAGGTACTGCCTCTTGCGAGGAACTGACAAATCCTCCAAGAGTATACTTGTCATGAAAAAGTGCTTCTCATTAAGCCGTTCGGACTCGGCAAAAAACTGTAGGTCCCCTCCATTCCTGCCAACAAACACGCACACAGGAATGGTTGTGAGTTGTAAGTCACTAGGCCCTGGTTCTCCATGAGCTGTTGCGCCACCCAATCTATATTTTATTTATTTCCATACAAATCGTATAGGAACTTTTTTTTTGATTCCTTCTTTATGTTATAACTTTAGAAACAGTTATCATACAGAAATGAAGGTAGAATCTGAAAGAAGATTTGATGTTCTTTAAAAAAGGTCAATATTTCTTATCTAATTAATGTACTCCTTCCAAAGTTATTCAAGGTCAGATTGGTATTCGTGGTGAATTTCAAAGTTTTTTGGATTCCGTGTTGAAAAAATCAGCTATAATACAAGGTGTTTTGCAAAAGTTGTAACAAGAGGCAAGTGCGTGCAAGTTTAACTCAGACAAAAAAATATCATTAAAGATCGAGGGTCTATTTCCCCTCATTTAGGCTGGAGGGGCAATTTTCTAAAAAAAATGGGTTTAAAAAAGAAAAAAATATTAAAAATTCACGACAATACTCATAGTGCCATGCTATTACTTTTTTTAAAGCCAACAATCCATTATTTAATTAACTTTTTTTAAAAAGTTAATTTTTAATCAGATGCTGAAAACCGCAGGCTAAAATGTTTTGTAGTTTTGAAAAAAATTGAAAATAACAAAAACTAAGTTTCTTGTTATTAGTCCAGTAACTATATACATTAGACCTTGCGTCAGGTCCGGTAGTCCTGATTTTTTGCTGAGTTTTTTATATTGTTGGCCTAGTAATAAATCCGATTTTTCGACCTCGAGCGCCGAGCGCAACATTGGAAAAAATCCAAAAAACCGCGAATTTTTCGCGGTTTTTTCACTTATTGGCCATTTTAACCATTACGCCTCTGTTCCTGAATAAAACATTGCTTTACTATTTCAACCTTACTAAATTTGCTTCAATTTGAGTCCAAAGCCGGTTCTGTAGACATAACAGTTTCCAAGGGACGGCTTTTCAAAATATAGCAATAAAAAATTTAACACAACAAGTAGTATATAAAACAGTATAATAACAAAAACGTGGTCTTTGACATATGCTGCATCAAAGCAATAGAGCGTGTAGATTGAGCCAAAAGAAGAAAACAATAGTACTGGATGGGGGTATATATCCCCCCGTTTAGGCGGGAGGGGCAATTTTAAGAAAAGTTGACTTCAAATAGAAAAATAACTTTAAAAAAACAATGGTAATATCTGGACTAAAATCCATTGCTCATCTTAAAGCCAGAAATCCATACTTTAATTTTATTTTTAAATAAAGTTTTTTAGTTGATAGTTTTTGAAAAATTTACTTTCAAACTCAAAATTTTGAGAAAAAGACGATTTTTTTTGTTAATCTATTTTTTTTTATTTTATGGTATTAAGTACTATTTTTGTTTTTGATTTTCAATGCACTTATTCATTTTTTGTTAAAAACTGAAAACCAAATGCTAAAATGGCTTCTAGTTTTTGAGAAAACTGAAATTAACATGATCAACTTCACTGTTTTCAGTCTAGTATCCTTTTTCATCGGGGTGGGAGGGCTCTACCTCAGATCCGGTAGTTCTGATTTTTAGATGAGTTGTTTATGATGTTGGCCTTACTAATAATCCAAGTTTTCGACCTCGAGCGCCGAACGCAACTTTGTGAAATATGCATAAAACCGAGAAATTTTCGCGGTTTTTTCAGTTATTGGCTATTTTAACCTTTACGGCCTGGTTTGCGATTATAAATTTGCTCTACCATTTCAAAATAATTAAATGGGCTTCAATTTGAGCTAAAAATCAATTCAAATTGTGAAATTTTTCATAAACTTTTGAATTTAGAATGCTGCAAATCGAATTGAAGGGGGGCTTATTCACCCCTTGTGTGAAATCGTTTGCCCGTTTTCAATGATTTTTTTATACTGTGTAGCGTGTCATGTTGGCTTTATTTTAAGATCTTAATCATGAAGATCGGATGAGTAGAAACGGAGTTATGATTTTTTAGAAAAATGCGAGAAAAAATGTATTTGATTGCCGACCAGTACCCACCAGTGAGTTATCTGAAGCGAATGTTTTAGTTCGAGTTTTATATGGTTGACTTTAAAAAATCATAAATCCGTTTCTACTCATCCGATTTTCATGATTAAGATCTTAAAATAAAGCCAACATAACACGCTACACAGTTTAAAAAAATCATTGAAAAGGGGCAAACGATTTCACACAACGGGTGAATAAGCCCCCCTATAATTCGATTTGTAGCATTCTAAATTCAAAAGTTGATGAAAAATTTCACAATTTGAATTGATTTTTAGCTCAAATTGAAGCCCATTTAATTATTTTGAAATGGTAGAGCAAAGTTATAGTCGCAAACCAGGCCGTAAAGGTTAAAATAGCCAATAACTGAAAAAACCGCGAAAATTTCTCGGTTTTATGCATATTTCACAAAGTTGCGTTCGGCGCTCGAGGTCGAAAACTTGGATTATTGGTAAGGCCAACATCATAAACAGCTCCTCTAAAAATCAGAGCTACCGGATCAGAGGCAAAGCCCTCCCACCCCGAAGAAAAAGGATACTAGACTGAAAACAGTGAAGTTGATCAAGTTAATTTCAGTTTTCTCAAAAACTAGAAGTCATTTTAGCATTTGGTATTCAGTTTTTAACTAAAAATTAAAAAGGGCATTGAAAATCAAAAACAAAAAAAAATACTTAATACCATAAATTAAAAAAAAATAGATTAACAACAAAAAATCGTCTTTTTCTCAAAATTTTGAGTTTGAAAGTAAATTTTTCAAAAACTCAGCTAAAAAACTTTATTTAAAAATAAAATTAAATAATGAATTTCTGGCTTTAAGATGAGCAATGGATTTTAGTCCAGATATTACCATTGTTTCTTTAAAGTTATTTTTCTCTTTGAAGTCAACTTTTCTTAAAATTGCCCCTCCCGCCTAAACGGGGGGATATATACCCCCCATCCAGTACTATTGTTTTCTTCTTTTGGCCCAATCTACTCGCTCTACTGCTTTGTTGCAGCATATGTCAAAGACCATGTTTTTGTTATTATACTGTTTTAAATACTACTTGTTGTGTTAAATTTTTTATTGCTATATTTTGAAAAGCCGTCCCTTGGAAACTGTTATGTCTACAGAACCGGCTTTGGACTCAAATTGTAGCAAATTTAGTAAGGTTGAAAGGTAGAGCAATGTTTTATTCGGAAACTAAGGCGTAATGGTTAAAATGGTCAATAAGTGAAAAAAACCGCGAAAAATTCGCGGTTTTTTGGATTTTTACCAATGTTGCGTTTGGCGCTCGAGGTCGAAAAATCGGATTTATTACTAAGTCAACATCATAACCAACTCAGAAAAAAATCAGAACTACCGGACCTGACGCAAGGTATCAGTCCAATGAAACTACAAGGTTACTGGACTATATTTGACGCCCTGGAATTTATTGTTCCTTCCTACAAACACCCAATTTCCAGTAGTAGTATTAGGTATTTTAATTTTCAATTTTCTCAGAAACTTCAAAACATTTTAGCATGCGGTTTTCAGCATCTGATCAAAAATTAAGGAAGGTATTGAAATCCATAAACAAAAATTTTACTTGATAACGAAAAATTTCTAAAAACATATTTAAAAAAAAAAAACAAAATCACTTTTTAATTTTTTAAACTTATATTTGAAACTAATTTTTTTCAAAAAATAATTACAAAAACAACTTTTTTAAAAAGTTAATTAAAATATGGATTATTGGCTTTAAAAAAAGTAAAAGCATGATACTATAAGTATTGGCGTTGGTTTTGAATATTTTTTTCTTTTTTAAACCAATTTTTTTAGAAAATTGCCATTCCCGCCTAAATGGGGGGGAATAGACCCCCGCTCTCAAATGATTTTTTTCTTGTCTGAGTTCAACTTACACGCACTTGCCTTTTGTTACAACTTTTGCAAAACACCTTGTGTTATAGCTGATTTTTTCAACACGGAGTCCAAAAAACTACGAATACCACTCTGACCATGAATAACTTTGGAAGGAGTACATTAATTAGATAAGAAGTATTGACCTTTTTTAAAGAACATCAAATCTTCTTTCATATTCTTCCCTGATTATTTCTGTATGATAACCGTTTCTAAAGTTATAAAATAAAGAAGGAATCAAAAACAAGTTCCCATACGATTTGTATGGAAAACAGAAAGTAGCGATGAGCGACCTCTAAATATTGATCTAAAGGGCTGAAATTTTGCCAGGATTATTATTTCATTAAACTCGAACTAAAAAGCTAGTGGCATTGAAAATCGAAAACATTTTCATTTATTTGAATCAGTCTAATATACATAATGTAGATAAGTTTTGGATTCGTGCAAAACAAAATTTCGAGATACATAACAATCAAAAATGATGTTACTGTGATAGAGAATAAGAAAAAAGTGTGTGGCACAGTTCTGTCTGTCTGTGTGTACCTGAGCCTACAGCCTAAACCACTGAAGCGATTTTCTTCCAATTTTGAGCTTAAGGTTTTTATATAATCCTCCAGAGGGGAAATTGAAATTTTCTTAGCTCAAAAAATAACGGTACTTGTCGTACAACCGTTAAGGAAAAGCTAATTTATCTCAAAAATGGCTCCAACGATTTCGGTCAACCCGGGTGTATTACGGTAGGCATAATGTACACTTTGGTAAATAAAATTTACCAAAAACTTATTAACGGTACCTGCCATATAACGGCTTTTTTGAATTTCGAGTTTTTCACTAACGGCTTAACCGATTTCAATTCAAATTTGTATGAAAAAGCTCCTTTTAATTTCAATAATATTGCATATCAGAATTTTGAAAAAAGTGAGTTTTGGATTTTGTAAATAATATTTTATTTTTTTTTGAAAATTCAATATTTGGATGCCAATTTTTTTCTTTTCAAATGTTACTTAAATTTTATATACAAAAAATTAGTTAGACTGATTCAGTTAAAAGACTAAAATGCTTTTCTTAATTTTATTTATTTTTTTTTACCAGCTAATTTAAAAGTTCGTAAGTTCCAAGCAACTTGAAAATAAGAGCAAGTACCTGCGATCCAGTCGTGCATTTTATTTTTAATCGAAATCGTGAGAGCCATTTTTGAGATAAATAAACCGGAGCCTGTGCCCCGGTGCACATAAGGGTATTTGCCGCGAAAAATCGCTCTTAAATCAATTTTTCAAAATTTAGAATTTAGAGCACTGTTTCCTAAAGTGGGGCATTCGTCAATATTTCTTGAGAAAACTAGTGCAAAATTATAGTCAGTAAAGTTAACGTGAAATAGACAAATTTTGATTAAAAATGGGAAGATCAAAAATTATAAATACAGTATATGACGGATATAAGAAAATCTCATATAAGAAAAACTCGCTTATAAGACAGACATTTTAAAACACCATGCGAATATTAAATAAGAAAACCGTTTATAAGAAAAACACTGACATAAGAAACGTATTCTGATACAAAATTTCTTTCACTGCATAGAAAATTAAACGTCTTTAAGAAATCACTCCGTGATAATATGATTTTCAAATAAACTCATAGTTTAATTTTTGTTTTTGGTGTGTTTGAGCGACAATTATGAATTAATGCCAATACAAGATACATACAATTTTGCAGTCAATGCTTTGGAAATTTATTTCAAATTATATAGTGATATTTAAAGGAAATTTTCTTTCTTATAATGCATTTATCTAATAAGAGATGGTTTATTTCGTATATACAATCTTTTATATAAGAAAACACGGATATAAGAAAGGAATTCTTTGCATTTTGTGACTTTCTTATAAACGTCATCTACTGTACAGCTGAGAAGGCAAAAATAGACGTTTAACCACGCTGAAGGTTATTCAAACCGCCAAATTGCAAATTGCAATTTGTGTTGACAATTATTTAAAAGATACTTTTTCCTATGGAAAACAATACAAAGGATATCTACTGTGATTTCAAGATCTGACAGACGTAAAATCATTCGAATTGCCTCGAATTCCAACTATTTCACATCAAAAATCAAATTCGAAGCGGGGGTTAATGCAAGCAAATCGACTGTTCGGCGTGTTATTCTTGGTGCTGTACATCTGAAGAGTTTAAAATTGACAAAAAAAAACCCTGAATGCCGTGCATAAGGAACTTCGACTTTAGTTTGCGAAACATCATATTAGTCAAGTAAATCGATGGTTTGACCCAAAACAATTGTAACAAAAGAAAATTTTGTGCGAATTGGCTCGGACCACTGGTAATAAAGACTTATCCTAAATTAGCCCATGGGAACATTGGTATTTAGCCGTTTCCAATATCGCATATGAAAAATTGTATTCAGTTATAAAACAGACTTGTGATACATCTATTAATATCGATTTCTCACGCTGATTCAAACTTGATATCAGTTTTTACCAAAATGAATCTCAAATAAATAAGGTAAAGAATCAGTTAGAGTAGGATCTCTAAATAGAGTTTTTTTTTTGACATTTCATCAATTTAGTTTTGCCTTGTTTTTATGAGTAGGTACTAGGTTGGTTTAGTTATTTGTTTATATCTTGAAAAATGAAAGTCCTAGGACCATTTAGTTTGTTCTGTTTGACTAAAAATTGACAAAAGCATTGAATATTTAAGTCAAAAATAGTACTTTATAACATAAAATTTGAAAAAAAAAAACAGTTTGAACGATTTATTTTGTATTACAGGTAAAATACTTAATCTTAAAAAAATATAAAAGAATGGATTTCTGGCTTTACAAAAAATTATAGCATAATATTGTATGTAATGCCATTGGGTTCTAATATGGTTTTTAAGATTAAGGTAAAATTTCACTAAGTTGGTTTAGGTCTTTGTTCATATCTTGAAAAATAAAAGTTCCAGAACCATTTGATCTGATGAATTTGACTAAAAACTGACTAAAGTTATGAATATTTAAGACAAAAATAGTACTTAATAACATGAAGTTTTGAAAACAATTCAGGTTGAAAAATTTGTATATTAATTATATTTTCAACATTTTGAGTTTAAAGGCTAATTTTTCGAAAATTATTCTCTTAAACAACTTAATTTAAAAATAAAATTAAGGACTGTATTTCTGGCTTTACAACCTACATTCTCTCATCATTAATTGTATCGTATGCAAAACGTCCTGCACATGCATAAATTTAAATGCATTCAAATTAAAGCCATTTCCGGGTGGTAGACTGTGGCTCATTTTGGATATGTTTTGGTATGTGTAATTGAACCTAACTGCAAATGAATTTCTTTTGTTACAATTTGTCCGGGGTTAGCCCTATATTTTCCGTAGATTTACTTGACTTTATGGCTCGGACCAAGGCCAGACCCAAACTAAAAATGATTGGCGAATGGTTGTTTTTACGGATGAAAAAAAGGTTAATTTAGATGGACCGGATGGCTACAACTTTTATTTTCATGATTTGCGCAGAGGAATGACTTTTAACACGCCATCATAGCCGAGGAGCAGGAGGGTGGAGTAATGGTCTGGGGTGCGATCCCCTAGTATGGAGCAGTGGAGCTTAATGTTCAAAGCACAAAAATGACGGGAATAACCTACAATAAAGTATTGGAATCAGCCTTTTCTAAGCTGAAGGACTTTTTTGGACCTTTTCCATGGATCTTGCAACAGGACAATGCACCAATCCACTGCTCATATTGTAAAGTCGTATATTGTCTGGGGGTGGCTTACACGCAAGGTATACGAAGGAGGGAGGCAGTGCGAAAATTAAGAAGGACTTATCCATGGCATTAAGTCAGCTTGGGCCGAAATATCACTGAATTATATAACGTTGGCTTTCTGTCAAAATCTCGTAAGTCTTAAAATGCCATTTTAATGCAAAAAAATAATTAAATTCAAATTTTAATGTCTCGTAACCGTATCATGGTTCCTTTTGGTTCTATCAACCAGTTTTAAAACTTTTTACGATCTAAGAATTCCATTTTTATTTTTTGTGTTTTCTTAGCAAATTTTTAAAACAGACTTACGAGGTTTTGACAGAAAGCCGACGATAAAATCTTTGTATGACTCAGTTCCAGATCGGATTTTTGAATTAATTTTAAAAAACGGTATTATTGTTTATAATAATTACCACAAAAAAGAATGAATAAAATCAAAATTTTAAACTTTTCCACAATTTTTGCTGTTGCCTTTATTCATGGGAACCGATTTTACTGCTTAGTGTTTTGAGTATTTTTACTAACTTTGAAAAATGTCCGTTACTTCAAAAAAGGAAATAATTTTTGTAAGTGCATTCCATATGGAGAGGTTAAAAACCTTTGCCTACCGTCAACACATAAGTTTGTTATGGCCATGAAAGCTGGTCATAACACACCGTTTAATACAATTTTATTTTTGCCTTTAATCAAATGAACTAGTGTATGTACCTGCTAAATGTTGAACTAGAATAGTCGAAAGTCAACGTACTTGTTCATACGAAACCGAGCGAAAACAGGAAATTCATATGATGCGCACATAATTGCGGAGTGGTGCTCTTCGTTTAGTTTTCGTTAACTTTCGCTCTTCACTCGATCAATCGCTCTTTCGTAATATGCCGAATAGAGCTTTTTAGCAAAAATTTCTAATTGTCAAACTCAGGACCTCGGCACAAATGACATTTAGGTACCACCCATTTTCTTTTTTTATTTCGGAGGCCAATACACTCCAATTCAACAGAATGAGCACATGGATTTTCGTAGTTGGTTTATTAATTTTTTTTTTCAAACATTGTGCATTGTCCGAGAATAAATATAAACAATAAAAACTATTTCAAACACATTTTTTTTTACTTCCATCCATTAGCTTTTATTACCAGTTTCAATATTTGAGCTTATTCAGTTGACACAAAAAAACTGCATTTTCCTTATGGAAAGACTTTGATGAGAGTCGGAGGAAAAATAGCAGTACTTTTTGAATTAATCTTTCTGTTTTCTTTTCCCAACATCATAAACAAACAATAAGGATAATCAAATGATTCATTAATGCACAATGTTAAGAAAAAATGGAAAAAGTACCTTTGAAAATGTGTGTCCTTATTCATTTGAAGTGGAGTGTAAATGTTTGGATTTTTTTTTATTGGTAATTGCGTCTGTCAAAGGTGCCGAGTTCTTAGCTGTCACTTTGACTTTGACAATTTGGTAGAGATCTCTATTTCGTGTGGGTAAAAGGTAGAACTAGAATGGGCGGAAGCCCATTTGCAACAGACCTATAAGTACTGCACTTAAGTGGTTGAATGTGAAAAAAAATTAAATAATTGTTTGTTCAATATTGATTTTCTCATACTTCTTCACAGCACCACTTAAATTCGATGTGATATAAATTAATGAAAAGAAAATTTAAGATTTCACTTCACTCATACGTCATACATCAAACACAAAAAAAAAGAGTTAAAAATTATGCACCAAGCGCCAAATTCTTTTCAGTTTCCTTCCACCATTTTGATTTTGCGTATGTCCAACCATTTTGATTTTGCGTATGTCCACTTACGAAAGAGCGGTCGGCAAGCGCTTTACGTCCGACAGCAAAAGTTTATGAAAACTAAACGAAGAGTACCATTTCGCAATTATGTGCGCGTCATATAAATTTCTTGTTCTCGCACGAACACGAACGTTGGCTTCCGACTATTCTAATTCTACCTTAAAAGTTTTTTCACGGGTGTTATGGTAATAATTCTAAACATGCCCCTACCTTTCAAAACAAACACCTTTTCACCAAAGATATTTTTAGGGACTTTTTTGATTCCCATCGACTAATGAAACATTAATTCCAAGTGCCATTAACATACCATTATTTTCAATGGGTTTGCGGTAATATTTTACCTGTTAAGCCTAGTACTCACCTCTTGTGAAATGAAAAATAAAAACCGCTTCAAAATCCACGTGAATAATCATAAAGAAAACATAATTGATTCTCCACATGAATTTTTAGTATTCAGTTTGAATACTCACCTTGAGTGAAAAATTTTGATAGTTATTTGAATCCTTAAGCCTAGTACTCAGTTCGAGTGAAAATGAAATTTCCATACAAAAGTGCCGTTTAATTCACAGCGGTGGAGTTCGAAACGAGAAGTGAGTACCCAAATTCGAGAGTGAAATATGAACCGGTTCGTTAAATATTTCACGACATGATTTTCATTTCTCAACGTACGACCACTGGGAAATTTGATTGAGTTGTGGAAAAGTCTGACATTTGTCAATTAATTTGCTTTGTTGAAAATAAAATTGTATTTCGGAATAATCCAATGTTTTATTTTTCGTTTTATTGCTACCGACAATTAAAAAGAACAAAAAACGATATCAACATTAATATTCATAAGAAATTTTTCCAGAATTTGTCAAATAACTGCATATCAAAAAATTCATTTATTTTTTTTCACTCAAAGTGAGTATCAAAAATTTCAAACTGAGTACCAAAAATTCACGTGGAGAGTCAATTATATTTTCTTTATGATTATTCACGTGGATTTTGAAGCGGTTTAAATTTTTCATTTCACAAGAGGTGAGTACTAGGCTTTAATTGACCAAAGTCATACTTTTCCACATCTCAATCCTTTTCCTAGTGGTTGTACGTAAAGCCTAGTACTCAGTTCGAGTGAAAATGAAATTTCCATACAAAAGTGCCAGCGATGGAACTCGCAACGAGAGGTGAGTACCCAAATTCGAGAGTGAAATATGAACCGGTTCGTTATATATTTCACGACATAATCAAAGGGCACGGTAGTGCCCAGCCAAGTTCACGGTACTACACCCTTTTTACAGGAACAAACTCAGGCGATTTTCAACCCCCCTCTAACTTCAATACCAATAAAGTCAGAAACTTCAAATTCGGAGTATTTGCTGAACTGATCAAACACAGGTGGCTCACCAAATTTCAACTCTTTAGCATTAGTAGTTCCCAAGATATAGAACTTCAAAAATCGCAAAAACCGTAACTGACTGACTCACTGACTCACTGACTAACTGACTCACTGACTGACTGACTCACTGACAGATCATCAAAATTATGGAGCACTTCCCGACATCGTAGAAACTTGAAATTTCGTACAACTGTAGGCCTTGTGGTACATACAAAGGAAAAAATCGAAAATCTGCAATTTTCCATTCAGGGGGCGTGGCATCCACCCACCTTCTTAAATATTCTATAAATTATATGGAGCCTTTCCGGTTGTTGTAGAACAATGAAAATTGGTAAGTTGGTAGGGTTTGAGGTACTTAGAAAGAAAAAAATTGAAAAATTGGAATTTTCCATACAGGGGGCGTGGCATCCACCCACATTCTTAAAAATTATTATAGATTATATGGAGCACTTCCGATTGTTGTAGAACGATGAAAATTGGTATGTTAGTAGGCCTTGAAGTACTTAGACGAAAAAAAATCGAAAAATTGGAAGTTTCAGTTCAGGGGGCGTGGCATCCACCCACATTCTCAAAAATTCTTATAAATTATATGGAGCACTTCCGATTGTTGTAGAACGATGAAAATTGGTAGGTCGGTAGGGCTTAAGGTACTTAGAAAGAAAAAAATTGAAAAATTGGAATTTTGCATTCAGGGGGCGTGGTATCCACCCACATTCTTAGAAATTCTTATAAATTATATAGAGCACTTCCGATTGTTGTAGAACGATGAAAATTGGTAGGTCGGTAGGACTTGAAGTACTCAGAAAGGAACAAAATCGAAAATTTCGAAAATTTGGAATTGTCACTTTCGGTTGTTGTAGAATTATGAAACTTTGTAGAGCGGTAGTGCTTGACTTTCACCTCGAAAAATAAATCTTTGCAAAAAGGAGTGAAATCACAACAAAAACATAAATGTTAAAAAAGGAGCCAAGTTCTTATGTGTACAAGAAACCTGTGTGTAAAAAGTCAGCCAAAAAAAGTAATGAGATCTAAAATATATGCCAAGTTTTAAGTTCATGAAGTTTAATATCAAATATCTTAAGTACAGTAATATCGAAACAATTCCAAATCATGACAGAAATTTGGTAATTAATGATTACTGATTAAAATTTGGTGGAATTACTTGGCAAGTTTTCTGTTAAATACTTACTTAATCACAAATTTAAAATGTATGAAAACTTGACCAGTGAACCCACCAAATTTTAATCAGTAATCATTAATTACCAAATTTCTGTCATGATTTGGAATTGTTTCGATATTACTGTACTTAAGATATTTGATATTAAACTTCATGAACTTAAAACTTGGCATGTATTTTAGATCTCATTACTTTTTTTGGCTGACTTTTTACACACAGGTTTCTTGTACACATAAGAACTTGGCTCCTTTTTTAACATTTATGTTTTTGTTGTGATTTTCATTTCTCTACGTGCGACCACTACGAAAAAGCATTGAGATGTGGAAAAGTTTGACTTTTGTCAACTAATTTTTTTTTGTTCAAAATAAAAGTTGTAGAGAGTTATTTCGGATTAAGTCAACGACTTTATTCTTGAATTTTATTGCAATCAACAATTAAAAAACAACACAACACACCAAATAACAACAATAAGCGATATCAAAACTAATATACGTTAGAAATTTTTCCAGATTCTGTCAAATAACAATCAAAAAATTAGTTTATTTTTTTTTTTTCATTTAAAGTGAGTACCAAAAATTCACGTGGAAAATCAATTATGTTCTCTTTATGATTATTCACGTGGATTTTGAAGCGGTTTTTATTTTTCATTTCACAAGAGGTGAGTACTAGGCTTAAAGAAATGAAAATTATGTCCTGAAATATATAACGAACCGGTTCATATTTAACTCTCGAATTGCGAATTCCCTCGCTGTGAATTTACCGGCAATTTTGTATGGAAATTTTCGCTCGAACTAAGTACTAGGCTTTATATATAAAATTTAAAAATGATTATAACTTTTTTGTGGGTAGTCGTATCATTTTGGATTTAGTCTTATTAGATTCAGCGTTAAAATGTACCCTCAAAATATGTACCATATGATTAAGTTGCAGCAAAACAAATATTTCAGTTTTAAGGCTCCCCCAAACCAACGCGAATCATTCGCTCTCGACGCGAAATCATTCACAATAACACAAAATATGAAAGATACACAATGCCAAACAACAACAAAAAACTGATGTTGCGAATGATTCGCTATGATTTCGCGTTGGTTTGGGAGAGCCTTTATACTTCCAACTTTTTCCCCTCTCCATCTCTTCAAATGCATCTACACAAAAAACTAATGCGGGGATTTTGGGGGACGCTATAGAGGGTGTAGCTCTGCGTGAATACCAATTTTAATATTTTATGAATTAATTACTTAAACTTCTGGACCCATTTTTCCTGGTTTATTTGAAAGAAATGTTATTTTCTTGCCACCGTCCATCAAAAACGCTGATTCTTTCAAAAACTATGTGGGAGTAACGGTTCAAATAGGCTAAAACACAAACACCCCGTCTTTATGTGCTTTACCAGCCCATTGAAACCGTTTTTCTTTCACAGTTTTTGAAACAATTGACTTTTTACTGGACGGTGTGCCGGCTGAATTCATCGGTTCGTTGCAGCTAATTGACAAAGACCTGTGATTAAATTGTTAATGCCAACCACTACTTGTTGGTCAATTTGATTTTTTAAAAAAGGATTAACTAAAAAAATGCGTATAGGCCAAAGTAACCCAATTGATTCAAACAGGTTTGGCTCATATCATTATTGAATACATCGGTTGGTTGCAGATAATTAGCAAAGACCTGTGGCTAAATTGTTAATGCCAATCACTACTTGTTGGTCAATTTGATTATTTAAAAAAGGATTAACTAAAAAAAAATGCGCATACGCCAAAGTAACCCAATTGATTTAAACAGGTTTGGCTCATTACTTATTATTATTATTACTTTACTGACCTAAATAGTTTCTTAATACTTTGTTGAATGTGTCTTTTGCTCAAAAGGGTTGGGGAGTGCCCAGGAAATATGTATATTTTGTGAAACAGAAATCGAACTGTTTCTTTTAATTATACATGTATTATGTAGGTACCTATATATAGGTAGAAGAGTGACCTTCTAGTATGATTATTTTTGGGATAAGACTCTACCAATAAGACTAACAAATAAAAAAAATATGTTTGTAAAAATTATACACAGGGAAAAACAATTTTGGCACGAGTAAAAACTAAAAAAAATACGAACGTGCACAAACGATATAACGCTCAAAAAATTTGATAATGCAGTTTGGAAAGTGTAAAAACTAAACAAAAAATAGACAAACGTGTACAAACGATTATCTATCGAACTACATTTCTAGATTTTTCAATCGTTATAGTTGGTGGACCAACTTCATGTTTCTTTCGCCGCAAAAATTTAAATAATTAATTAAGAAGAGAAAAAAAGCTAAATTTCAAAAATTAATACGGTGAAAAATTATCATAAAAAATGTACAAACGATTGCATACTTTTCAAAATTTTTATAAAAAGTTTTCGAGCGTTATAGTTAATGGGCCAACTTCCGCTTTTCTTATTTAACGCCCATATTATTCACTCGTTTAATCCAGATTAAAACTAAAACTTAAATCCAGATTTAAAGTATTTAAAATCTAAACATTAAATCCAATCCCATATTATTCACTCGTTTAATCAAAATTTAAATCCAATATCGATTAATCCAATTGGATTTAAACTGCCCTCCGGAGGTCAGTTTAAGTACTTAAATCCAGATTAAAACACAATTTCATATAATTAACTTTTTCTTGACATTTCAAGTTTCTGATTGCTTGTGCGCTCGCAGAATCTTACCAACATAGTGAAATAAATTAATTTAAGTAAACACGGGAGAAATTTGACATTTCGCAAATTTGACATTTGGATTAAACGATCTTAATTTGGATTTAAATACATTTTACATCTGGATTAAGAACATTTTAAATCCATTGGATTTAAGGCATGTTCAGAGTGAATAATATGGACATGGATTTAAATTTTTGGATTTAATAAATCCGGATTTAGTTGTTGGATTGAAAACTTCCTCAAATCCAATTTACATCCAGAGTGAATAATATGGCGGAAAGTGTCTATATATGAAAAATAAGCAGTGAGTGTACAAATTATTCTAAAAGTTGTACAAACGTGTACAAACGATTGCCGTTTCCAGTTTTGCTCAACTACATAGTTGGTGGGCCAACTTAATGCAAGCAAATCTAGCTATGTAAATTTTATAATGGAAGTTATTTTCATATATTATTTTGTATCTAGTTGAAAGTTGCGTGGAAAAACATTATTTCGCAATGTATAACATTATCTCAATTATGAAACGTTTCTTCTCAATCTTACGAGATTTTTAAGGCTGATATTCTGTTTGTACATACTTGTTATGTACTTGGGTATTAATAAAAAAAGGAATTTAAATTAAAAGGTTTATTCATTTTAATACAAAAATTAATTACATAGGTTTCTGAAATTTAGAAAACTTTTTCAAGATCTGGTTTGGTCCTGCATGCGAGCGCCAGCCACCATCTTGAAAAACGCGTTTTATCAAATATCTCGTGAACCGTGCATTGCAGGAAAAATGTAGGAAACTTTTTTGAGAGCTAATATTTCATTCATTTAATTGCTTTTTTAAAGTTGTAGGTAATAATTCAAGTTAAAAGTTCAAGTGAGCTCAACTCCAGGTACGATAGTCAGAAGAATTTCTTTTTCAATTTCTTCATATTCTATTATTGCAAAAAGCCTGAGCGCGTGCATTTGAAATTCGAAGTGTCTGAATTTAACCAAATATCCTTAGAATAATAAAATTCACAGTTGTCATATGCAGTGATTTTTATATTAGACGAACATTGATACAAAATTGCGTCTTAAAAGGGTACAATAGTCATCTAACTGATGAGCCCAACTATCGTACCTTGGCGAAATGCAATATAGAGCTGAGCTCACTTGAACTTTAAACTTGAATTATATTCAGTCACTCCACTTAATCAGAAGAATTTCTTTTCAAATTTTCTTCATATTCTATTATTAGTGAGGCTATTAATGGGACCAACTTTTCATTTTGACCTGGCGGGTTGAGCGTTAGTATACAAATAGTTCATGTCCTAACTTTTCTTTTAAGAAGTGTTGCCAAGGTGGCAGAAGAACAAGAGAATGGTTGCCACTTACCAGTTTAAATCCCGAAATATTGCTTATAAATCGAAAACCAAGGGTCAAACGATGACCCGAGAACTCCCGTTGGATACAGCACCCTTGAACGCATAGGACTACATTATTGATTTTCTCCTACCCCTCCCCTTGCACGAATGGGGTGGACAAACGTCGTTTTGGGAAAGAAAATTTGAGAAGCAAAAAAAAGTTAGAAAAATATTTTTATTAATAAAATTTAAAGATGGCGTCGACGCAGAGTTTCGCAATCTACTTCATTACATCCAAAGTTGATTGAAAACCTACTTTGTTTTTTTTTTTACTTAAGAAGCCACTTTCAAAGTGATGGGGATCTTGATATAATATAAGCATATGACACATGTTTTAGGGGTATTTTTTAATGCCCATAATCTTATTACATCAGAATGAACTTAATTCAACCACTTTCAAAAAAGTTATAGCCTTTTTCATAAATGATGACTGAATTTTTAGTGAAAAAAGTAAAATATTAACAAATTCCAACAGCATTGACACGAAACTTGGTCCATATATTTCATTTGTCATAAGCAACATGAACATGAACTATTAGAGTACTTAAGGTCAACCCGTCACACAGTGGTCGGAAATCAACATTTAGTGCGAACTAAATCAAAAATTGAAGGTCCAAATCACCATGACTAATATCTCTCGTACGTAGAATACATACGCGCACCCGTTAGTTGAACGATTCAACCAATATTCGCAGGCATGGTATGCCAAAAATGTCGAAAATTGCGGCCTTTTGTGGTGATTCTAAGATGAATTTGTAAAAGATGAATTACCACGTAAATGCACTTTGCTTTTGTACTATTTTGAAAGGAAGCGATCCCCTAACGATATAAGAGCAGTCTTAACACTTGCAAACATACGATTTTTCTAGGCTCAACTTAAAAAAATAATAACCAATAATGGGTGATATGCATAAAAGATAGTAAATGCTTTAACTTGAGAATTTCTAAGTATTTACTTTTTTTGATATGCATAAAAATGCAGTAAATGCTGAAAATAAAGTATTTACTTTTGGTCACAGTACTTACTATTTTTGGATGAACTTTTTGAGTAAATACTTTAGTCTGTATGCATAAAAACTAGCAAGTACTTTTTTTCTGTAGGAATTACTTTTTTTTTCAAAGTCAAAGAAAAGCAACATGAAAATTTCAAAGTACCTACTTTTTTTGCTTTAAACACATAACTATGTAGCCTCGAAAACATAAGTAAGGACTTACACAGTGGCGTAGCGTAGGGGGGGGGCGGAGGGGGGGGGGCAAGCTTTGCAGCACTATTTACGGAGCGGAGAAATTTAATAGCCAATAGGTATCAACTGTAAAATTTTAACGCCCGCAGCAAATGTATTCATGCGAATTACTGGTTTTGCAATTTAGATGGGAGTCTACGTGATCAGAAAGGCTACGCATTGAATTGAATGACCTAATCCACGAATCCATGAATTAAAATATACTAATACGCAAAACTACCTTGCTGATTATCGAAAGTGCTCAGCAGTTTACATAATAATTAAATTTTGGCGTCTCTATAATATTCTGCCGGGGCGGTACTGAAACCAAAAGTTTTGTCGTTAACAGTATAACCTTTCAATAAAAAGAAAAAATACTAATTCCCACTAAAATGTTTTCAAAGAAAATGAAAGTAATGCTGAAGAAAGTAGTTTCTTTTGTTGATTTTTCTGAAATTTCGGAAAAAGAAAATTTAATTATTATTAATTAAAATTCATTCGGAAAATGATACAGTTTTAGAAAAAAGTATCATCTTAAGCTTTTTTGTAGAGAATCGTAAGATGTACAACTCTGTTATGCCCGCTGTTACACGTTGACGCAAGCGAGTTGACAGAGTTTGAAAGAAGTGGAAATGAATAAAGCCTAATACGCTGCTGATGCGAAACGAAATTTTTAGTTGGTCTCTAACAAGACAACGAAATACTTACGAAAACAAAGGAAAATAGTTACTGAACAGCGTATTGCAGTCGATAGAATGAATAAACAAATAAATAAAAAATTTATAGAATTTGTTTGTTTATGAAGTTCAAAGTTTTTGGGATTTGAATATTTACAAATTTGTGGGGGGAAGGGGGCGGCAAAATTTTTCATCTCCCCGGGTGGCAGAAATACACGCTATGCCACTGGACTTACAGTCTTAACTCTATTCTCAAGAGATTCAGTCGCTGATATAAATAAAAATTAAGTTAGTGTTGACAGTACTGAAGTGGCGGAATTTGTACGCGTTAATTCGCCCACGAAAAAACTCCTACACTCATGAAACTCGCCAAAAATATTAAACTTGTCATGGCAACCAAGAATCAAATTAGTTCACATAAATATATTTGTTCTGGGGGTTTGTTTATTAAAGAGAGGGAAAATCTTGGAAGAAGTTGGAATATTTGAGCCCAAATTCCGATATGGTACCCAAAGTATGGTATATGATTTAAGGAAATTTTTTAACGCTGAATCTAATTAACAAAGTTATGATTCTTTTCCAGCAAAATTTATTTTTCCGTAGAACAGGTCAAAATTTACCAGTCACCAAAAACACTATTAGAACAAAGATATTTGTATGACTATTTCGATTCTTGGTTGATTACAAGTTTAATATTTTTGGCGAGTTTCATGAGTGTAAGAGTTTTTTTTGTGAGTGTTATGGTTAACATTCTACACCAACCCCTCCCCCTTAAAAAAAGACAACCTTTCACAATGGATATTTTTAGGGACTCTCTTGATTCTTAGTTCGTATGACAAATGGAACATTTATTCCAAGTTCCATTAACATACCGTTATTTTCAAAGGGTTTTCGGTAATATTTTACCTGTTGTACCTGAAAAAAGTCATCATTACATAAAAAGGACTATAACGTTTTTGTTGGTAATTGTATCATTTTTAATTTGGTTTCATTAGATTCAGCGTTAAAAACAACCCTTAAAGCATGTATCATATGACTAGGTTGTACCAAAACAAATATTTTAGTTTAAAGACCTCCAAATTCTCTCGTTTGCTTCTTCAACTGCATCTACACAAAAAGCCAATGCGGGGATTTCGGGGACTTTGGATATGTTATAGAGGTTGCAATTCTGCTTCGATTCCAATTTTAATATTTATGAATTGAAAAAAATTATTTGCTTATTAACCCGATAAGAAAAAAAAAGTATTTACTGTCAATTTCCGATGAATTCTAGTATTTACTTGGATGAATTTAGTATATACTGAGAGTATTTGCCAGTTAGTAAGTACTAAACATTATGCATATGGAATGAAGTAAATACTTTAAATTTAACCATTTGCTTAAAGTTATAGTATTTACTATTATCTTTTACTTGTAGTAAATACTTCCGTTTTATGCATATCACCCAATAACTAGGTCCTCATTTTACAGCTTCTTAAATTTGTTAAAAAAAAAATATTTACCGTTATATACCTTATCCATGGTTATAAATTATTAAAATAATGTTTACTTGAATTTTCAAACCCATTACAAATGATAAACAGTTAAAAAAATGGCATACCATGCTGCGAATAATGGTTGAATCTTTCAAATTACGGGTCTTTTAGTAACATCTTCGACCTTTAATAAAAAATCAAGGTCATCAATGGGTACGCGGATGTATTCTACGTACGATAGATAACATATTTGTCGTGGTGATTTGCATCTTCAGTTTTTTATTTAGTTCGCGCTAAATGTTGATTTCCGATTCCGACCACTGTGCGTCAGGTCGAAATGAAAGGTTTGTCCTCATATCGTGCACTAACGCCCCTACTATATTATAAAAAGCCTGAGCGCGGGCATTCCTTTAGTTTGATTTTTAAAGTACCTTGCATATGAGCCACGAAAAGAGAACTGCGTACTGCGAATGGTCTCGTATTGTAACATTTCTTTCACATGAGTGGTCGCCGACAGACGCAATTTGTCATAAAAAATAAACTAGTAAAATGGGTGCTAAAACAATTTTTGGTTAATTTCGATTAATTTATTAATTCGCAGATTTGTGGAATGCGTGTTGATGGTGTGGACTGCGAATAAGTGTTTGACAGTTCGCAAAAAATATCTCGTTGGTCGCGAAGAAAATATAAATATGCTAAATTTCTTTTAAAATATTGTAGATAGGATCGTTTATTCACTTTATCGAAAAGATAAAACAAGAATTTGTTGTTATTTGCGCTTGGAATTGCCTAAACAAATTTATTCGTATTCGAAGTTCGCAACTCATGTGAAAGGTACTTGAAAGGCACTTTGAAAAAATTCGAATAGACAAAAGTCCATCAGAAATTCTTGATAGATTTGATATTTAATTCAAATCGAAAAATATCTTATACCTAATCAAATAGAACAATATTTGCTAGTAGAAATTCGCAATACCTATATGTATGTATATGCAGGTATACACGACTTTAAATTTATGTTGAATATACTTTCACAAAAAATTAAACATACATCACTGCCTAAACAATTGTTATAAGGTTCTACCGTTAATGTGTGTACTTTTTTGGTAAAATTTGCTTTCATTGTTGACAGCAAAGTTTCAAGCTTATAAACTACAAAAACTGTACACCGCATAGTATTTGCCAGCAGAAATGGAACATGAATTTAGTCGCCTTGCCGAACTTATGTTCATTTACGAACTCGACCATGCCCTCAAGTAACTACATACATATGTACAAATGTAGGTATATAAGTGGTCCTTATATTGTTTTTTTCTTTATAGATTCCGAGCTGGGATAGGCATCAAATGGCTCTAAATAAAAAAAAAACATTTCCTAATTTTTTCAAATTTTTATTTCACCCTCTTTTCACTTTAAGTTAGATACCAATAAATTGTGGATTCAGGGTAATTTTTATAACACGCGAAAAAATAAACAGAGCTTATAGATTAGATTATTTTTTTTAAATTGTGATTTTTTTTAAGTCGATAGTTTTTTAAAATTTCACGTAATTAAGTGCTGTTTTTGTGTTCAATATTCAATGCCGCCATTAATTTTTAGTCCATTATCGAAAACCAAATGTAAAAAAATGGAAAGAAGTATCTTTTGTTTTTTCTTAATTTCTCAAAAACTAGGAAAGATCTTTACACTTGGTTTTTGGTAATAGACTCAAAAATGATGGGGGCATTGAGCAAAAAAACAGCACTTAAATGCAAAACTTTGAAAAATATCGACATAAATTACAATTTTTTTTTAAATTTTGACAGGAATTTAATTTCTCAAAAAATACTCGCTTAAACAACTTGGTTTAAGAACCAATTGCAAGTATGGAGTATTAGCTTTCAAAAAAACTATAGCACATTTTTGGATATGCTTTCTTTGATTTTTAATATCTTTTTTTTCCATTTAGAGTCAATGTATCAGAAACTGCCCCCCCCCCCAAATGAGAGTTTGACCTTTGACAACAATTGTTCAAAATTGCAAGCTAAATATTTCATCTATGCACACTTTTTCCCTACCACCAATGAGCATTGAAATAAATCGATGTAAAATATTTACGTCAAATTTTAAACCTGTTCGTCACGTGTTAAGGAAAGCAGACAAACGGCTAATGGTTCATCACCTTAAAGGCTATTACTGATATGACTTACAAGTTTACGCAAATGACTTGACTTTTTATTTCGTTGGCTCTCAGTCTATATCTATGTATATTTTTACAATTTTGTGAACATGGATTGTGAGCGAATAAAATTATTTGCCAAATTTTAAAATTTCCACAGCTCAATAATTATTTCCAAGTGGTCTTGCGATGGAAAATGGAAATCATGGCGTGAATTTCATTACGAACCGGTTCTTATTTCACTGTCATAGGTACTCAGCTCTTGTTGTGAATTTGCCGTCATTTTGAACCGAATACTAGAGTGAGGTTAGGTTAGGTTAGGTTAGGAGGGGTGTGCACAGCACAGAGGCTGTTGCGTACACGGGGGCCTGTTGGTCCATTGTGATCCCCTTACAAAAAGAAAGCAGAGATGCTCCTAAACTAATGATTCAGATAGACTGGCTCATTAACGAACCAGCCTGTGCTCTCTATGAATTTCCTCATATTTGCCATTGAGACCTGCGCTAGATCATCCAGTTCTCCAACAAACCTGTTTCCCAAGTAACGGAGGCGGCTTGTTTGGAGGTTCGGACAGTCACAGAGCAGGTGTTTAATGGATTCTACTTCTTCAACATCCTGACAGCTCCTACAACAGTCGGGTGCGAGTACACCCAATCTGGTGGCCATTGTGCCAATGGCGCAGTGACCCGTTAGTACACCTATCAAGATTCTAATGTTCTTTTTACTCAGCGATAGAATATACTGAGTTTCCTTTTCATTAATTCTAGGCCATGGACTTCTAGAGATAACGCAATCGTTCCTGGTAATCCAGGATTTATTGATTCGCTCTTTCGTTGCTAGGTCCATTTTCATTTTAACTACGCCGATCGGGATGTCTAGTCCCATGTCTAATTGGTTACTACTGTTCTTATTTGATAATGACCCCTTCCTTGCTAGTTCATCTGCTTTATCATTCCCTTCTATATTGCTATGTCCAGGAACCCAACAGAGTTTGACTTGGTTAGTGTTACAAATTTTGTTCAGTATGCCTCGACATTATTTTAGGTAGGTTAAGTTGGTTATTTTTAAGTTATAGTTTTATTATATATACAAAAAATAGCGACTGTCCTCTTACGTAGGTTGCCACATTTTTCCTATAATAAAACTTAAAAAATAAATTAACAAAAAAAAATAATCAATTATTTTATAACATTTAAACATAAAAACATATCACGGCTCGAGTACGATAACTTGAGCGCCGAAAATTGAACATGGATTTTTGTAGAGGGGTCAAATACAAGCATTGTTTACTATCGGAGGGGGGGGGGTCTATCTCCACCTGTTAAGGGGGTAGGGGCGATTTTCGAAAAAAAACGAGTTAAATGGATAAAAAAATATTTAAAAACAACGGCAGTACTTAAAATGCAAAGCAATAACGGGTTTTAAGACCAGAAGTCTGTTTTTTAATCCTATACATTTAAATTATATTATTTGTGTCAATAATTTTCAAAAAATTTGCATCCAAACTCAATATTTTGATAAAAAAAACACAAAAAAAAATGTTTGGATCAATTTGCTCAAAATTGTGAAATAGAAAACTTAATTTTCTTTCTATGGTCAATGCTTGCATTAATTCTGAATCGAACACAAAAAGTATAAATCTTTTATCTCTTCTAGCTTTTGAGAAAATTGTAAATTACTGAAACTACTTTTTTGAGATATTTCTAATTTGCTTGCATTGCCAGCATTACGGCTGCAGTTTACTTGTATTTGACCCCTCTACAAAAATCCGTTATCAATTTTCGGCGCCCAAGTTATCGTACTCTCCCCCATATCACAATATTTTGTTTTTACTCATTTGGTATTTAGTTAAAAATTCCCTCACCACCAAATTTAAGACTGGAAATACTCATGACCTGAAACCTCGTGGCATGATGGTTAGTACGTAGGAGTGTCATGCCGAAGGTGTGGGTTCGATTCCCAGCCGTGCCACCAAAAACCAGAAATGTTTTAGCCGAGGTACTGCCTCTTGCGAGGAACTAACAAATCCTCCAAGAGTATATCTGCTTGTCTTGAAAAAGTGCTTCGCATTTAGCCGCTCGGACTCGGCAAAAAACTGTAGGTCCCCTCCATTCCTGCCAACAACACGCACACAGGAATGGTTGAGAGTTGTAAGTCACTAGGCCCTAGTTCTCCGCGAGCTGTTGCACCATCCAATTTATTTATTTATTTACTCATGGAAAGAAAAACTCCCCACGATCTGGTAACACTGGGCCCAGAGAGAATTGACAAGATGATCGTTATCATAAAAAGAGAAACTGATTTAACCAACAATATCCAACACGACAGGTACTCCACCAAGTCCAAAAAAACAAATTCTATTTGGCCTCAATTTAGGTCAACGTCGTCGTCAAACAGTGTTCCGTCACCCACATTTAATTGTTCGGTTTCGAGCAGATAAGATTTTGTTTTCTTTTCTTTGTTTTTTTTTTTGTTATTTTGTTGTGAAAAGCAGAAACAATCTTATTTAAGCGTGACTCGTATCTATGTACATCTATATATAAATAAATATACCGCCTTATTAATTCTTGATTGTTTCATAACAAAGTTGTATGTATGTATGTATGTACCTATCTACGTTTTGACATTAAATTACAAAGTAAACGATTTTTGCAATTGACTGACTGAGACACAACAGTTTCAGTTCATATACTAATTCCCGTTCATATGGCGGATGTTATTTCTTGAATCTTGATGATGGTTATCTGCCAATACAACAACATAATCCTTCTTGTTCCGAACCACAACAAAATGCCGACCAACAGCTTAAGTGGTTAGTTAAAAACAATCGGAATCGGGGGAGAAACCACAAAATAACCTTTGTATAGTGAATAAATCCCAACTTAGGAGGTATATGTTAAACATGCTAAGAAAATGTCTAGGTTAACAGTTTCGGTTCAAGTTCAAAACACTGTGTTATGCTTGAGTGAACAGTGGCTGTGACAAATAATGTTTTATAATCACAGAATTTATCGCTATCCGTGTCCACCTCTTCATTTGTAAAGTGCACACCTCTCTTAATCCAATTAAACGCACGTACATAATGGGAAACTATTGCAGTGTAGATTTGCCATAACATCGATATCACCATTTGATATTTTATCTACTGGAATACACCTTAAGTAGTGTTTATTGGTGGGATAAGCCGCTCCTGGTTTATCGCTTAACTATACCGATTACCTTTATCGCTTCCCTACATTGAATAAAATTACTTAAGAATAACGTCAAATGATTAATTAAAGTTTTTGTAAGTTGTGCCTCAGTGTTTTTCTTTCTTCATTGTACAATTTATCGCCAAGGAATATAGAAACAGTGCTTTGCGACAGAATTTTTAGCTAAAAATTCAAATAACAGTAAAGTTGATATTTTTTTAATTCTTGCGTTTAGAGTAAATATTTGGTTTCGATGCTTCCACCTGCTAAAATAAATTGTAAACCAAGGACAAGTGAAAGCCCAGAGAGGGACTGTGGTTTGGAAAAGATATACGAATGGTTGGACGAAAATCCAAATATAAACTCTTGTCGAGATGCTGATCACTTGACGTTTTTTTTACGAAGTTGTAAATATGATCTCGAAAAGACAAAGAAGAAAATCAAGTGGTAAGTACCTATCAAGCAAACATAAATAATTATTATGATTTGAGCTTGGGCAAATTTTGGCAATATAGGTATGCTCAATAGGGTGGTCGTTATATGGGTTTTTTTGAGATTTTGTATTTGGATGCACCTAAATCGGCTCAAAATGAAATAAAAACACCACAATATTTTCAGCTTTTATTTTCATCACCTATAGTCGCTTTAGGGATAAATTAAATTGCCTACACTTGTCAACGAAATTAAAGGAACATATTTTTTTTCAACCTTTGTTAGTGTTTTTTGAAGAGCTGTATCTTTGTGAAGAGTGGTCGTTATTGAGTTGAAACAAAAAGCATTATCCAGCTCAGCTTTATGTTTTTCGTTTCGAGATTTGTTTGATATTTTTTTTGAAGTAGGTACCGTTAATGCGTTATAGCCCAGGAAAATTAGACTTTCACTTCGAAAAAATTGCGACAAAGCTGATTTTTGGTGGAGTGGCTTATTATGACGTCTTAAGCATTTCCTGAAAAGTACCCAAAATTTGGCCCGGGGCTAATTTTTTAGGGGGGGGGGGGGGTGAAAGGGGTTCAAGTTCAGTTTTTTGGGAATTGCTCCTAAACTATCGGTTTTATAGAAAAAATGTGAAGTTAAAAATTAAAGCTGATGTTATTCTAAACAAAAAATATTAACATACTTTTTTCGTAGATCCAATAGTTTCAGAGAAAAACGTTCAAGAACTTCATGGTGCAGTGAGTTTAGTCCAAAAAATTTATAAAATTTTTGCTTATCGCTGGGCAAATTTTGTTTTGTGATTTATGTTTAAGTACAACTCCTTATTGTAAAATCAAGTTTTTGGGGTGGTAGGGAAAAGGGAATGGCCGCCATTTTGAAAACAAGGTTGATATTGTTTTTGTTTAATAACTCGTTGAAATTGCGTTTTTCAAAAAAATGACCAAAGGACAGATTTTAGACGATTAAATTATCTAAAAAATGAGCCATTAAACAGCTCTGTGCGTTTATTAATCTCAAAGTTACAGCCGATCAAAGGTCACCTATGCCTCATATATGGTGGGGATGAAATGACATTTTTTAAGGTTTTTCGCTTATTTGTGAATATAAGATATATATTTTTTTGTCTAATTTTCCTGGGCTACTATTGCAAAACACGAAATACAAATAATATTTTTTTTTATTTTTTCTTGAAGGTCCTCATTTTAGAGTCAATCAATCAATGTAATGGTCAGATACTTTGTTTATTCAGCTTCAATTAAATTTTTTTGTTGTCATACAATTTTTTGTTGAATGGTTTATCTGACTTTAAATGAAAAAATATATAATTTAAGCTTTGATTATCAATCACAGCAAATAATGAAGTTGTAAAAAATTCAAAGACAGTTTTGGAAATTTGAAAAAGCCTCCTTTTTTTAAACTTTTAATTTTGAAAAAAATTGATTTTTTCTTCAAAATGTTTAGTTTGAAACAATTTTTTGCTATATGCTCATCAAAAAAACTAATTTGAAAATAAACCGAAAGAATAGACTTCTGACTTTCCAAAAGCTACAAAACACTACTGTAAGTGCTGCCGTTGTTTTTTGATCCTATTTATTATTTTATTAAATTGCGCCTCCCACCCAAGCCAGGGGAGATATTACCCCCTCCTTTTCTTGACTTCTTCCAGCCTACATGCTCTTAATTTTTTGGCAGATTTTACGCGAATGCCCTAGTATGAAAAAAAATAGGCAATTTAATTTAAGCCTACAGCGGCTAAAAAAGAGGAAAATAAAAATCTGAAGGAATTTGGGAATATTTTGTCTTCATTTAGAGCCGATTTAGGCACATCCGCGATGACCATTTTTTATCGACCACCCTAATGTACAGTCTCTTGTGTTCTGCTAAGTTTGATAAATTTAAATAAGTATCTATGTATTGTTAACTTAGTTAGATTATAGAAAGATATAAAGGTTTTAATTAGCCCGAAGCAATATGAAAAAAGCTAGTCTTAAGTGTAAAAAAATATAATAGAGAAAGTATTAAATTCAGTTCTTCTGTTTAGACCAATTTTTTTCAAAATTATGAAATGAAGTGCTAAATAAATACGTTGTGGTCAATGTTGATATTAATTTTGAATCGAACACAAAAAACATAATGGTTTTATGTCTTCTCGTTTTTGAGAAAAATGAAAATTACTAAAACAACTTTTTTATGATTTTTGTTTTTTTTTTTTATAAAAACTAAAAACAATAACATATATCGTTTAAATTGTAAGTTTTAGAAAAAAAACTAAATTTCTTGTAGAGTATGACATTAACTACAAACTAAGCTTAAATTACTTTTCAATAACATTCACTGTTTAGGAGCTAGGAGGTGTAGATGAAAATCCTATATTTTCGACATTTGGCCCTTTTTAAATCGCAATATTTTTTGACCAATCACTCGTATGAGACAAAATTTTACTTTTTATTAGGTCGTACATTTCAATCTCTAAAAACTCAACTTAAAATTTTTTTGAATGATTTAGACCCGTTTTCTGATTCGAAACTTAAGTATTTATGTTACTTAAAGGCTTATGTTCTACCTCTTCCCCTGCGTAAACTGTCACATAAGCGTTTATGTTCTACTTAAATATTTTAGTTTCATATCAGCAAATGGGCCATTTAAAAGTAAAAATCAAAAACCCGTTTTTATTGAATTTTGACCAAATTCTTAAAATAACTATATCTTTTGATTGATACTTTTTAGAAAAAAAAAAAATATATCTCGTAGAACACCACATTATGTACAAGCTCTGCATAAAGTACATTATGATCGTTTACCGATTAGAGTTATACGTGAAAATTCTATATTTTCAACATTTGGCCATTTTTAAATCTCAATATCTTTTAACCGACCACTCGTAAAGAAAAAGTGTAACAACCTTTTAAGCAGAATATTTTGACATCTACAAATTGAGCATACATTAATTTTGAACAACTTCGTCATTTACAAGTAATAATCAGAAAACCGTTATTTTTGGCTTTTGACTAAATTCTTAAAATAATTATTTTTTTTAACGGTACATTTTTGGATTTCTTTATTAATTCTCTTGTAAAGAGTAAAATGGTCTACAAACGTTACTTGAAACACTCTCTGAAATTATTTACCGTTAAGGAGTTTTACCCGAAAAACCGATATTTTCGTCAATTTACCACTTTTAAAACATCTCTATTTCCTAAACCGTCTGTCTTTCGAAAAAATGTGTATCATTTATTGTTTTGTAGAAAATTGCCTGAACTACAAAAATTACTCATACTATGCTTTTCGATTATGATTTTGTTCGATTATAATACAAATAGATTTGATATCTAGATTTATTCCGAAAACTTTTGGGAATGACAGTAGGTATGTACCTAAGATAACAGCAACCTCATAAAAATAATTTCAACATTGTAAATATTTTAAATGCAGCTTGAATTGAACGGTACCTACATATTAGAAAGAAAAGTAAAGAATGTGTATATTGATACAGTGGATTGAGAATAAGTTGTTTATTATCTCATTAAAACCCATGGTCCAGTTAAAGCTATGAGATTTAAGGCAAAAATGCTGCCTAGAGTAGAGTAGAGGTTGAACCCAAACCCTCTTAGTTAGCAGTCAAGTATTACATCCACTGATATCGCCAGCCGCAAAACCACACAATTAGTTTCGATTTTTCGATAAAAAATAAGATTTTGATCTTGTTTTGGTTTGATATACCAAAATAATTTACGTTTAATTTACTTCAGAATTGATTTAATCCATGTACGTACTTAATTATGGGGTGATAAATATAAGCACTTTGATATTGAAGTAGTCTCCTTTTCAACAGTATTTTGTATTCATGAAGCTTAGTTAAGTTTCAACCAAAAATTCGATTTGCTAAGAAAAAAATCGATTCAGGCAGAACCAAATCTTGGATTTGAACCAAGATTTACACGGAAGATTTGACATTTCTCTGGAGTTGAAAGTAGTTGGCCGTGCGTTTAACAAATATTCTAAAGTGTTCGTCGTTCGTTTAAGTGGATTAAATTTATAGTCTAAGAGCCAACGACATAAAATATCAAGTCATTTGCGTAGCATTGTAAGTCACATCAATAATAGCCTTTGAGGTGCTGGCTATATTTTTACCAAATATCTCTCGAACCCCATGGTCTTCATCTTAACGGTGATACAATAGAATGAAGTGCATGTTATAACCTTTCCACTTATGAACGAAACATTGATGTTGAGTAGGAAGACAACATTCGTGTTGAGAAATGGACCAGCTCCCATTAATTTTTGCTCATTCTCCAAAGTTTTATATTCTCCCGACATAGGAAATGTTTCGCTGGATATAAGGAACTTTGTTAGTTTGTACATAAATAGTTTTTCGTCAATTCCTTTTTTTTGGAAAAAGGTATTAACGTTTTTTGCGAATGAAAGTTGTAGAACATATTTCAACGTACAAAGTTTAAAAAAAATACAGATATAAGTGTAATAGGAGCCGAGAAAATCGATTTCGCTTTTTGTTCAAACTTTGTGGATATACACTCTCCATTCTCCAATAAGTAGGTACGTACTCTTTAAAAAATAAAAACAAATTTGACGCAGTATTTTTTGTAGATATTTCGAATTATTTAATTTAATTTCACTGGAATAATTTTATCTTGTATAATTTTGTTCATTTTTGTATAAAAAATAAAAAATAACTGATTTTCTTTAATAAATAAGAAATCAGGAAAATACACAAAGCATCTTAATTAATTTCGTATCCTTCGGTGTTAGCAATTAATGAGGAAGAGTGATAAGATGAACTTTTGTAGGCGTGTCAGTGGGCGGAAATTGAATGCGATCACTCCTCTTACTCCTTGTTATTATGTGTGAAAATTGCATAAAAATGGGTGAGGTTTTTCAGATATTCTCAAACTAAAGCTGACTCCATATAAGTCAAAAAAGTCCAAAACGCTCTTAAAATGGGCGTGGTAGGAACTTTGTACAGCTTATATTCCAAACAAAAATATTCTTATAAGGTTTTATTAAAGCATCTGTTTCAATAGCTCAAGAATTCATGCGAATTTATAACAAACCACTTCACTAGATACGAAATAAGAACAAAACGATTTATAGTGGAAAATAACAAAAACCACTTCTTTCCATTTTATTAAAATAATAAAGAACAAAAATGCCAATATGACCGTCTCTCACAATGTCTTCGCACAAACTAGAACTTCTTTCTCTAAGGCTTTTGTCAAAGCTCTTCTCTCTAGTTAAAGTTTTATATTCCAACTTAATACAATACAAGAAATATAAAAGTACAATAAATGTAGGAAAACATCGACTGCAGAGTTGCCAGACTCATGCAGTTCGATACAGCAAAATCCGAATTTGTATTAATTTTGACGAATATATTACTTTTTTTCAACAAATAGGGCGTGGCAGTGGGTGGAAATAAAATTTGTTGGCTTCTCGTTATTTATCATGTCTGATCATTTCATCAAAATCGGTTTAGTGGTTTAGTTTTTATGGAGATTTTTCCATTCTCTCATACAAATTACACTACTGTATGTCGGCAGTTTTGGAAAATGGCGTCTAAAGCACCCAGTTCAGAATACGGTGATGTTTACCTAAGTTTTTCTGACTCTCCTATATGTATTTTAGTCGATTCTGGTGGTTAGACAAATCAGTACGAACATTTCACTACAGAAACAGGAATAATTTGTCAGCATATTTGTGGTGATATTTATAGTACGAAGAAATGTAACAAGCAAAACACATTTTTCTAACATTTCTTGTACTTTTAAATCGCCACTAAAGATACAGAAAAACTAAATTTTGTACTGATGGAATAGTTTCAGAAGGCTTCTGGACGCTTCGGAATGCTTTTGGATACCCAATGGAAAACGACATAATATAACATAAACGGGTTTTAAAAAAATGTCATGTTTTAGAGAATTTTATAACCAACAAATTTAAATTTAATCTTATTTCTAAATTGCATATATATCCACAGACAGTTTTCCTGCATTAAGCACACCTTTTTGAGCCTGAGCATGGTTTTGATTTTTTTTTTTGAAAAATTATCAAACCTTTTTTTTTTAATATTACAAAAAAGCAATTTTTATTACTTTTTTCACACTTTCTTTTGAGTAAGGTATGTATGCCTATTATATTCACTATAAAAAAGTGATTTGAGGCAATATTTACATGCAAATCATTTATAAAAACTCGAGGGAAGATCATCTATTTTTTATTAAAAGAAAATTTTTACTACAGGAAATAAAAAAAAGATGTTTTCCAAAACGCGAGATAATTTTACCACAATAAATCAAAAACTTAATATTATTCCAGCTTCTACATAATGCGAGCCGAACGTACTGAGTGGTTCGCTAACAGAGATCCTTTTTTACCAGAAATCCAAGAACTTCTTAATATTGGAGTTTTTCTGCCTCTCGAAGATAAAGACGAACTTAAGCGACAAGTTGTTATTATTCGAACATCAGCACACAATCCCAAAATTCACTCTCAGAATAATGTTTTCAAAGTAAGTAAGAAGCAGCAATCTGAAGTATGTAGGTACCTTCATCCGCTTCACTGATACCCTCATTAATATACAGGTCTTATTTTATTTCTAGGTCAGCAAAATGATTTTGGATTTACTACTGAGATCCGAACCTGATATTTCCAGCACTGGAATTGTGGCCATTTTCGATATGGATGGTGTACAACTTGGACACGCTTTACAGTTGACTCCCAAATTAATAAAGCGATCTGTCGATAGCTGGCAGGTTTATCCATGCAAACCAAAGATGCTCGAGTTTGTAAACACACCAACCCATGTTAATTTTGTACTGAATACATTCAGGTAAAAGAGATTTCAAATGTTTTGGGAACATAACTTTTTATGACTATTCTAATCATAGACTCTTTATGACAAACAAAATGCGATCTCGAATTGTTGTGCGCAGAGGTTCTTCCGAAGCAAAGGTTAAATTGCCAAAAGATCTCGGTGGCACTGGTATGAGCTATAAGGAATTAGCTTTGAAGTGGAAAACTGCCGTTGAACAAAATTCCGATTACTTTACGGAGTACGAAAAATACAAGACTATTCTTATATGAAAGACCCACGGTCATTTTGCAAATATTTTTTTTGTGAATAGTTTGGTTTATAGTATAAAAATTAAAGCAAAGTTTTTAATAACAAATATTATTTGTTCAAATAAAAAGTTGTACAAAAACAATAACCTGACAAAAGTTAAAACAAACAAAATTAAAAATTTGTTTGTTTATTATTAGAAAAAGAATACATACATACAAAAATTGGCTTCTGATTCTACGTGTAGGTACATTATAGATATACCTATATAAACATAATACATACATCTAAAAATTATTGGGAAGGTAAGAAAATAAGGGATGAATTTTTTGATTGATTTTGAGTATGGTGGGATGAATTTTTTGATACTTAATATCTACCCATTTTTGTGATAAATGATACATTTACAGGTATACATGGATGTATGAATGTATATTTGACTGTTTCAAAAAAAAAACTCGTTTTCAATTTTCTTGCAAACAATCTGAAAAGTTTCTGCTAAGCAAAAAAGACGTCTGTGAAAATTCGAGCTCTTAAAATTCATGTTTAGGCATGCCTCATCGCAGATTTCGGTTGTCCATACGATTTGTATGGGAGAAAACACCTGTTTGTTGATTGTTGAATTGAACGTTCTACAAAAAAGGTCTTAACATGTTTTATCATAAATCCAACTGTTTTAAAGTAACAGTCAGTCAAGCCCATTCCATAAAATTACCATACATTTATTTAACCTTAAATTAGTATTTTTTAGTAATTGAAGATATTATGATAACTACACTCTTATCGAAAAATAACTTAAGACCTTTTTTGTAGAGGACCAATTTCCCTTTCCGATGCGATGGTGCCTAACAATATTACTTCACTTCAATTAATACAATTATATTATAATAATTAGTCGCTTTTAAATGAATTTTTTTAGGGGGAAACTACACAGAAATTCCCTAATTAAACTCAGCAGAACATTTTTTGAAACAGAAACTAAAATATACTTTTCCAAAGGTTTTTGGGGTGCTGTACCCGAATCAGAAGTCAAAAATATTCTATTTTGTCACGTTTATGACATATTGCCGTTTTAAAATTGAAAAAAAAAGAAGTTTTCGCTGCAAAAAAAACTTTTTTTTTTTAATTTTCCATACGGCAATATCTCACAAACGAAACGTGACGTAGTAGAATATTTCTGACTTCCGATTCTTAGGTCAGGAAAAATGGGTTCCGAGGTTGAAAAAATTAATTCATGAAATATTAAAATTGGAATCCACGCAGAATTGCAACCTCTATAACATATCCAAAGTCCCCCAAAATTCCCTCATTGGCTTTTTGTGTAGATGCATTTGAAGAGGTGCAGATGGGGAGAACTTGAAGGTCTATCAAACTAAATTATTTGTTTTGGTACAACCTAACTATACGATACATGCTTTAAGGGTAGTTTTTAAAGCTGAATCAAATGAAACCAAATTCAAAATGATACAACTACCCAAAAAAAGTTAAAGTTATTTTTATGTAATGACGACTTTTTTTCAGGTACAACAGGTAAAATATTACCAAAAACCCTTTGAAAATAAAGGTATGTTAATGAAACTTGAAGTGAATGTTCCATTTATCATACGAATTAAGAATCAAGACAGTCCCCAAAAATATCCATGGAGAAAGGGTGTTTTTTTAAGGGGGATGGGCAAGTGTAGAATGTTTCTCCCCATCTGCACCTCTTCAAATGCATCTACACAAAAAGCCAATACGGGGATTTTGGGGGACTTTGGATATGTTATAGAGGTTGCAATTCTGCGTCGATTCTAATTTTAATATTTCATGAATTATTTTTTTCAAGGTTCCCCATACGATTTGTGCTATTTTTCCTGGTCTATCTAGTTCAGCACCACAAAAACCTTTCCAAAAGTTTATTTTAGTTTCTGTAATTTCCTCCTAAAAAAAATAATTTAAAAGCGACTAATTATTAGTTGCGTTTTACTATCTCCAGGTCTGGGTCGAGGTTATCTTTTTACATGTATTACAGAAACAACATGGGATCCAGGTTTCTATCAAGGTAAATTTCAATAACCCAGATACAGGTTTTCACTCTGAACGGCAGAGGGCTATTTACCATTGTGAATGATGTCAGCAGTGTTAGGAATATAGAGGAAAAGAGACATAGACTAAGAGCCCACAGCAGATTTTGGGTGTGAACGATAGCAAAAAAAGAAGTATAGGCGTTGAAAGCTTCATTAAAGGCTATTAAAAAAATCAAAGTCTTGCAGTCCACAACCGGGGGCTTTGTGGGTAACAGTGCATCGAAAAAAAAAATATGAATGCAACTTCGAGGATAATCGTGTTAGGCGAAATTGGTTTCCACCCCGCCCTAGATAAGCTCCGCGGATCCCATATCACGGAATCTGAGATCATTTGAGTGTTAAATTCGCCCTGCCAGACCGTTTAAAAAAACCGTTTTTCACTTTGAATTTTGAATTTTTTAAACGGTCTGGTAGAGCCAACTATACACTCAAATGGTCTCAGATTCCGTGATATGTGATCCGAGGAGCTTATCAAGGGAGGAGTGAAAACCAATTTCGGCTAACACGATTATCCTCGAAGTTGCATTCATAATTTTTTTTTGATGCACTGTTACTCGCAAAGGCCCCAGTTGTGGACTGCAAGACTTTGATTTTTTTAATAGCTTTTAATGAAGCTTTCGACGCCTATACTTCTTTTTTTGCTATCGTTCACACCCAAAATCTGCTGTGGGCTCTCGGTCTAACAGGTTGTCAAGATGGAAAAGATATTTCTTAAGTTTGGAAAAAACAATAATTAATATTTATTATAGAAAATTAGGAAAAGTTACAATGCGCAGAAGGCGACTTATTCTCATCAGACTTCGTTTACGACTGCCGTCCCCTCTTCGTTATTTCGATGAGGTAGCTCTTGGTTTATGGCAGCGTTGCCGTTGACAGCTCGGCCTCTCCTGACTTTTCGTCCTCATCGGACGAATCTGGATTTTCGGATTCCAAATCTGTTTCACTTTGGTTCATGTCTATATCAGGGCTAAGCCTGCACCATGGCTTCAGATGATCGCTCGAGATGACGTTGCTGTAACGTTTTTTCTTCAACTGGTGATCTGGAAGATCTTCAACGATGTATCTATCGAGATTCAATACCTTGGTAATGATGTATGGACCCTTGTATTTTGGGTCGAGTTTATGTGATTCTCCTGTTGCTTGCGGAACATGATCTATAACAACGAGGTCACCTTCGGAATATTTGTATGGCTTCTGGTGTCGTTTATCGTACCGTTCTTTCCATTTACGCCTTTCTTCCATGATACTGGCAGCTGCGTTTTGCCTCTTCACCATAACATCTTCGCGTTCGTCAGGTGCATCATCATCTTGTATCGCTTGAATTAATCGGTTTTGGCTGACGTCTCTCAGATTGAAGTTAAATACCAGTTCGTTAGGGCTGTATTTCGTTGTCGAGTTTGGTTGTGAGTTCAAATTCCATTGAACATTCGGCAATGCTGAGTCCCAATCCTTATCGGTCTTGGTTGAGCACTTGAGTGTCGCTAGTAGGGTTTTGTTCACCCTTTCGGCTTGCCCATTCGCTCTTGGGGTACGTACGGCTGTCTTCACATGCTGTAAGCCATGTTGAGTGATAAAGTTACTGAACTCCCGCGAAGTGTACGCAGTACCCCTGTCCGATGTGATCTGTAGCGGTTGGCCAAAAATTGACATGATCTCTTTCAACATATTAATAACTGGTGCTGTTTTCGTGTTCCTCACAGCTTTGATGATGACGTACTTGCTGAAAGAACATACAACAACAATTATGTAAAGGTTTCCTCTTTTGCTTTTCGGAAATGGTCCCAAATGATCGATGTTGACACTTCGAAACGGAATCGGCATCACTTCCATAACATGGAGCTGACTTTCAGTTTTACCACCTTTGACCTTATTCAAGCAACATTCTGGACACGCTGCAATATAGGATTTCACATATCGCCTTATTCTCGGAAACCAAAAATGCTTCGTAATACGTTGGATCGTTTTATCAATCCCGAAATGTCCAGCTTCGTCATGACATGCTCTGCTTATTCGCCATCTAACCAGCTCTGGTATCACCAATCTTTGTGTCCCATCAAATTTGCGATGTAGACGTCCGAATTGCATCACATAATCGTTTCTTATCTGTTTTGTCATTGGATCAGCGTGAGATGTTTCAGTTTTGAGGATATTGATAATATTTGCGAGTTTCTTGTCCTGTAGTTGCATAGCTAGTATCCAGTCGTCATCTAATGTACTTATCTTCAAAATATTTTCGGCTACGGTCAACGGTTCTTTTGGTGGTAAAGTTGGGATTCGACTCATTCCGTCAACATGCTGCATTCTTACTCCCGGTCGGTGTACACACTCGAAATCAAACTCTTGTAGTCGTAACCACCATCTTGCTATACGTGGCGGTAAGGGAGATGTTGTTTTAGTTGTGACGATCGCATTGCAGTCTGTGATGACCCGAAACCTAGTTCCAAGTAGATAAATTCTGTATCGTTCTAGAGTTTCAACGATAGCTAAGATCTCTAGTTCATGACTGGCAAATTTACTTTCGGAAACACTGCATTGACGGCTAAAGTACGACACCGGTTTGAATCCGTCTGATTCTCGTTGCATCAGGATTCCAGAAAGTCCAATGGAACATGCGTCTGTGTGCACTTCGTGTTCCCTCTTCGTGTCAAAGAGTGCGAGAACTGGTTCCTTAGTGATAGCAGCCTTAAGACGTTCGAACGCTGCCTGTTGATCCGGTTCCCACTGGAAATTGTTGGTCTTTTTGAGAAGCTTCGTAAGTGGCTTAGAGATGTGAGAATATTCTTGAACAAATTTCCTAAAGAACCCCGTGACACCAAGGAATTGTCGTACCTCAGTCGCATTCGTTGGTCTTGGAAACTCCTCAATGCACTTAGTTTTGTTTTCGCCTGGCCGTATGCCTTCGGGGTCCACAATATGTCCAAGAAAACTAACCGTCGTTGCCATGAGAACACACTTTGACGGTCTAACCGTAAATCCAGCCAGTCTCAACGCTTGCAGCAACTCTTCTAGAACCTTCATGCCCTCGTCAAATGTATCGGTTGCTATGATCAGTTCATCCACGTAATTTACCACATGTTTGCGATACCTGAGGTTCTTAACTATTTCCCTCATAGCCTCTTGGAAAACCATCGGAGCATTTATTAAACCAAATGGCATAACGTTGTGCTCAAACAACCCATCTGGAGTTAGGAATGCTGTTAGTTCTTTGCTTTCTTCTTTCAAAGGGATCTGGTAGTATCCCGCCGTCATGTCTAAAGTTGAGAAGAATTTGTTACCTGCTAGCTGAGACAGCTGTTCCTCTACCACTGGCATTATGCACTGTTTTTTGATGGTGACTGCATTTAGTGCCCGATAGTCTATGCACATTCGACTCTCTCCATTCGATTTTGGAACTAACACCACTGAAGCTGCATGTGGTGAATTGCTTGGACGGATGATATTATGTTTCAGAAGATTGTCAGTAATCGCAGACAGCTTATCTCTCAACGCAAATGGAACCTGGTACCGTTTACCAACTATAGGGTTAGTAGTGTTGACCGAAATTTCCATAACCTTGGTGTTGCATCGACCCAGCTGAGATAAATCTTCACCAAAACAATTGTCAAATCTAGATATCAGATCCAGCACCTCTTCGCGTTGACGCATATTCAATTGTTCACCAATTTTGGGGGTTTCTGATGATTTCGATTGGATTTGCAAAACTCCAGCTTCGAGGATCATGCGATGTGTTTTTCGGCATAGGACATCACGACCCAAAAGTATCCCTTGAGGTAGAAACTCATCTGGCACGATGTGGAACTTAACGTGCAGCTCTTGATTATCCATCAGCATAAGTACCTCAATGACTTGCTTTGATTCCACGATTGATCCACCGAAACCCTTGAATTGTTTCGTGAGTTCTTGCCGTACCAGCCCTTTTGGAGATGTTGTCTCGTTGATAAGTGAGTGATCGCTACCCGTGTCGACGAATGCGGAGTATTTACGTTCTGATATAATGACGTCCTTCATGACTGGTGGAATGAACTCTGCCACTACTTCATTCTGCTCGACCTTGGCGATAGTTGACTTGTTTGCACGACAGCTCTTTGCCTCGTGGCCTACCTTATTGCAAACCGTGCATCGTGCCTTCCTTTGAGGCTTAGGACATTTCGAAGATATATGCCCCATCTCGTTACAGTTGTAGCATTTGATGTTCGATGATTTTGGAAAACTGGCCGCACGTCCGCCATCTGGTACCCGTTCTGTTACTTCAGAACCTCTTGACGCGGATACAGATACTGTTGACAAACTATCTAATGATCTCAAAAGATGGTTGCATGTGAGAAAATTCATAGCCAGTAGCGTTCTTGTAATGTTGGGATCATTTACACCATTAATAATATAAGAATTAAGGGAAAGATCATCCAAATTACCACGTCTTCCGATGGTAAGCATAGCATAATAATATTCAACTAATGACTCACCTGATTTACGTTTGCGTTTCATTAATTCTCGATGTATCTCTGCAACATTCACTGCGCTAGGAAAATCGTTGAGGAGAGCACTGGTAAAATCTGACCAGGTCTGGAATACCGGCAGTGCATCAATCCATTCCTTTGCTATTCCTTTTAGCTTGTGCTGAACCGCAAAGAGAATTAACTCATCACTCCAACAATATATACAACGCAGTTGTTCGCATTTGTTGATGAATTGGTGGGACGATAAAGTACGTTTGATTGGATCGAACTCAGGGAGGATTCCTATTACATCGTGGGTGTTGTTTGGGAGACGCATTTGAGTTATGGGTGACGTAGCAGCTATTGGAGAGACAATAATGGTTTCCGTGACTCCTGTTCCGTGCGATGTTGCAGTTGACGATGTTGTGTTCTGATTAATTTGCTGACCTTGTGTGCTTGTCTTCGGCTGCGATCGTGCAGCTGTCAGATCTACGTTTCTCATACTTACAGACATTTCACCTACCATTTCCGCCAGGTTTGTCATCGTACTCTTCAAGTCATCCATTTGCGTCTGCCAAGATTCTGCAGTAGCCATCTCGCCCGCCTCTAATTCTTCAGAATCCACTTCCTCCGATCCATAAAGATCGATCAATTTCGCAACTTTTTGCGCTTTATTACCAATTCGGGGTTGGTTTTTCATTTGCAGAAGGCAATTTAATTGTGCCACCTTCAAGCTTTCGAATTTAATCATGTTTATTTCTTAAAAGTTTTTTTCCGAATGACCAGCGTCGTTGTAACGTTCTAGCAACTTCCTTTCGTTTTTTTTTTAAATCTGTTCGTTTTGTTTTTCTTTCGTGTCGAGACTCGTTCGAATATTTTTCTGTCTCTTTCGTTTGTTTGGTTTCGAGGCTCGTGAGTCTATCTCTGCCTCTTTCGTTTTAAGAATTTCGTTCTCGTTAGAATTTTCTTAAGGTTTCGTTTCGTTGTTTTTTTTCTCTGTCGTTTGTTGTCAAGCTAGAATTATCTTTTTTTTTTCCAAAAATATTTCCATATTTATTATTAATGAAATTCGAATCCCACTTCTGATTCTGTCAAGATGGAAAAGATATTTCTTAAGTTTGGAAAAAACAATAATTAATATTTATTATAGAAAATTAGGAAAAGTTACAATGCGCAGAAGGCGACTTATTCTCATCAGACTTCGTTTACGACTGCCGTCCCCTCTTCGTTATTTCGATGAGGTAGCTCTTGGTTTATGGCAGCGTTGCCGTTGACAAGGTTTTAAATGAAAAATAAGTAAACAAAAGAAAAAAAGAGACTGATATACAGCACTGTTCTTCCACTAACCCGCATCGTTTTATTTTCACGAGGTGAAGGTTATGAGTGATAATAAAACGCGGCTATTGTAATTTAATTGTATTTATTGAAGTGAAGTAATATTGTTAGGCACCAGTGGAAAGGGAAATTTGTCTTCTACAAAAAAGGTCTTAAGTCATTTTTCGATAAGAGTGATAATAGTTACCATATCTTCAATTACTAAAAAAAAATACTAGTTTAACGGTAAATAAATGTATGGTAATTTTATGGAATGAGTTTGACTGACTGTAACTTTAAAACGGTTGGATTTATGATAAAATATGTTAAGACCTTTTTTGTATAACGTTCAGTTTTCTACAAGAAAAACGTATGCCGTTAGTTCAAATACTTGTCATTATTAAGTTAAAAAATTCCAAATACAAACAGGCGTTTTCCCCCATACAAATCGTATGGAAAACCAAAATCTGCGATGAGGGATGTCTACTGTCTAAACATGAATTTTAAGAGCTCAAATTTTCACAGACGTCTTTTTTTTGCTCAACTGAAACTTTTGAGCCTGTTTGCAACACAACTTTTTTTTTTGAAACAGTCTAATGTAGGTATACCTACATAAATGAAAGGATTTTTTCTAATTTGAGGTCTTCCAGTAAAAGTAGCCATTGAGACGGCTGTTGCAGAGACTGGCGGCTGAACGGTAATTTTCTGATATTGATACAAAGTTTCCTATCAAAGGGCATGGTAGTTTTTACAGGAACACAGGCGATTTTCAAGCCCTTTAACTTCAGTACCAATAAAGTCAGAAACTTCAAATTCGCAGTATTTGCTGAGCTGATAAAACACAGGCATCTCACCAAATTTCAACTCTTTAGCGTTAGTAATTCTCGAGGTAAAGGACTTCAAAAATCACAAAAACCGTTACTGGCTGACTCACTCACTTACTCAATCACTCACTCAGTCACTGACACATCATCAAAATTATGGGGCACTTTCAGACACCGTAGAAACTTGAAACGGTAGGCCCTGTGGTGCATACAAAGGAAAAAAATCAAAAACCTGCTGTTTTCTATTCAGGAAGCATGGTATCCACAAACTCAAACATGGAGCACTTCCGATTGTTGTAGAACGATGAAAATTTGTAGGTCGGTAGGGCTTGAAATACCTACTTACAAAGAATATAAACGACAATTTGGAGTTTTTCATTTAGGGGGCATGGCATCCACCCACTTTATCAAAAATTCTTATAAACTATATTAGACCGAGAGCCCACAGCAGATTTTGGTTGTGAGTGATAGCAAAAAAAGAAGTATAGTCGTCGAACACAGTACACATATTAAAAGTAATATCATTAGCGTTTTCATTTTTGTTCAGTTCTGCGCATATGTCAAAATCAGTGGAAAATGATGGATATCGTGATGTGTGACTGAAATGTTTTGTGTGTTATGTGAGTGTTCATTTGTTAATTGCTAAGCAAATAAGATTTTTTTTGTAGCTATTTAGTGTTTATAAATATTATTTCGTCGGCTTAGAGTGTAAAGCGGCTAACTCCAATTTTTTTTTGTGATTATAGGCCACTTCAAAAATTACTTAAAAATACAAAAAAAATTCAAATTTTTTCAATTACACTGAATTTAGCAAAAGCGAGTGCTGAAAAATAAGTAATGTAATTTTGGTTTAATTCAAATAATGCGAACACTTTTGTTTAAATATTTTTTCATAAAAAATGCTAAATAGGAGTTAGCTGCTTTTCACTCTAAGCCGACGATTTTATTATTTTGAGAGTAAACAATTGTTTTTTCAGTGTTATTTAAATTATTTTTTCGTGTTTGTTTTTGTTGTAATACGGTGGATGGCATCACGATTGCGGCCATATTTAATTCCTTCTGACAGTTCTCATTTTTAAAAACCTGCGCAAGATAATACCTTCTATTTGTGTACTGTGGGCGTCGAAAGCTTCATTAAAGGCTACTAAAAAAATCAAGGTCTTGCAGTCCACAACTGGGGCCTTTGCGAGAAACAGTGCATCGAAAAAAAAATATAAATGCAACTTCGAAGATAATCGTTTTAGCCAAATTGGTTTTCACCCCTCCCTAGATAAGCTCCTCGGATCAAATATCACGGAATCTGAGACCATTTGAGTGTATAGTTCGCTCTACCGGACCGTTTAACAAATTCAAAATTCTAAGTGAAAAACGGATTTTTTAAACAGTCTGGCAGGGGAATTAAACACCCAAATGATCTCAGATTCCGTAATATGGAATCGGCGGAGCTTATCTAGGAAGGGGTGAAAACCAATTTCGGCTAACACGATTATCCTCGAAGTTGCATTCATAATTTTTTTTCGATGCAATATTTCTCGCAAAGGCCCCAGTTGTGGACTGCAAGACTTTGATATTTTGAGTAGCCTTTAATGAAGCTTTCGACGCCTATACTTCTTTTTTTGCTATCAATCACTCCCAAAATCTGCTGTGGGCTCTTAGTCTATATGGAGCACTTCCAATTGTTGTAGAACGATGAAAATTGGTAGAGCGGTAGGGTTTGACGTGCATACAAAGATAAAAGTCAAAAATTTATAATTTTCAACTCAAGGGGCGTGGTATCCACCCACATTTTTTTTTAATTTTAATCAATTATACATGCAATTCCGATTGTTGTAGAATCATATGAACATTGGTAGAACGGTCTGACTTATAGAGCATACAAAGAAAAAAATAAAAAATTGAGATTTTCCATTAAGGGGGCGTGGCATCCATCCACTTTCTCAGAATTGATATTATTTATGTGGGACGCTTTTGGTTTTCGTAGGATAATGAAACTTTTTGTAGAGTGGTAGGGGTTGATTTGCACCTGATAAAATAAAAGCTTGGAAAAAAGAAGCGAAATCACAGCAAAAACAAATATTTTAAAAAAGAGCCAAGTTCTTCTAAATCCAATGTAGGTACAAGAAACCTGTACGTTAAAATTTAGCCAAAAAAGGAATGAGATCTAAAATATATGCCACATTCTGAGTTCATGAGTTTAATTAATATCAAATATCATAAGTAGAGTAATATCGAAAGAACTCCAATTTATCATAGAAATTTGATATTTTTAATGATTACTGATTAAAACTTGTTGGATTTACTAGCAAGTTCTCTCTTAATTATACATACTTTATATTTAAAATGTATGAAAACTTGACCAATACCCAAAATCAGTAATTGCTATATACTTCTCAAAAGAGTGCGATTCAGAAAACTCAACTTCCTTCCTTTATCTCTTATTTCCTTTGTAGGCCAGGAAAAATGGGTTCCGAGGTTGAAAAAATTAATTCATGAAATATTAAAATTGGAATCGACGCAAAATTGCAACCTCTATAACATATCCAAAGTCCCCCAAAATCCCCGCATTGGCTTTTTGTGTAGATGCATTTGAAGAGGTGCAGACGTGGAGAACTTGGAGGTCTATCAAACTAAAATATTTCTTTTTGTACAACCTAACCATATGATACATAATTTAAGGGAAGTTTTTAACGCTGAATCTAATGAAACCAAATTCAAAATGATATAACCACTCAAAAAAAAAGTTATAGTCCTTTTTACGTAATGATGACTTTTTTTCAGGTACAACAGGTAAAATACTATCGAAAACCCTTTGAAAATAAAGGTATGTTAATGAAACTTGGAACAAATGTTCCTTTTGTTATACGAATTAAGAATCAAGACAGTCTCCAAAAATATCCATGGTGAAAGGGTGTTTTTTTAAGGGGTATGGGCAAGTGTAGAATGTTTACCATAACACCCACGGAAAAACTCTTACAGCCATGAAACTCGCCAAAAGTATTGAATTTGTCATGGCAACCAAGAATAAAAATAGTCCATACAAATATCTTTTGTCTAATAGTGTTTTTGTGGCGGTTACATTTTTGACCTGTTGTACGGAAAATACGATTTCAAAAATTGATTTTTGCTTGAAAAGGACCATAACTTTGTTAAGGGTGCTTGTATCATTTTGGTTTTGCTTTTATTAGATTCAGCGTTAAAAAATACCCTTAAATCATATACCATACTTAGTGTATATACCTCAATTACACCAAATCGGAATTTTGGCTCAAATCTTTCAACTTCTTCCCAGATTTTCCCTCTCTTTAATAAAAAATCCCCCAGAACAAATATATTCATGTGGACTATATTTATTCTTGGTTGCCATGACAAATTTAATATTTTTGGCGAGTTTCATGAGTGTAAGAGTTTTTTCGTGGGTGTTATGGTTAACATACTTCACTTGCCCATCCCCCTTAAAAAAAACACCCTTTCACCATGGATATTTTTGGGGACTATCTTGATTCTTAGTTCGTATGACAAATGGAACATTTATTCCAAGTTTCATTAACATACCTTTATTTTAAAAGGGGTTTCGATAATATTTTACCTGTTGTACCTGAAAAAAAAGTTATCATTACGTAAAAAGGACTATAACTTTTTTTTGGGTGATTGTATCATTTTGAATTTGGTTTCATTAGATTCAGCGTTAAAAACTACCCTCAAATTATGTATCATATGGTTAGGTTGTACCAAAACAAATATTTTAGTTTGATAGACCTCCAAGTTCTCCACGTCTGCACCTCTTCAAATGCATCTACACAAAAAGCCAATAAGGGGATTTTGTGGGACTTTGGATATGTTATAGAGGTTGCAATTCTGCTTCGATTCCCATTTTAATATTTCATGAAATAATTTGTTCAAGGTTCCCCATACGATTTGTGCTATTTTTCCTGGTCTATTGATCAATATTTCTTTTTTTTCTGTTTGTTTTTGTTGTAACTGTGTAGTTATTTTACAGCAACTTCTCAAAATTTTGTGGACTCGTAGATCGTAGGTGCATTCCTTTAACACTTCAGAAATTTGTATAGGTACTCGTAGATAATAGGTGCATGATAGTATTTGCGTTTTAATTTAAAATTCTTCAGCTATTTTTCTAATCCAAGACTGAACCACCATAACTTTAAGACTTGTTATAACCTTTTCACACCAAACCCAAATCTCTATTTCAAGCAACAAGATTTCAAAATCTTCTTGAATCGTTCACGCCAACCAAAATCTAGATTTTTTCTTGACTTTTCAAAAGAATTTAAGTGCTCATAGGAACTCTAAAAAAAATCCAAGAGGCTCAACAAGCCCCAAGATACAGTTGCAAATTGTAATAAAACATAAAAGGATCCACAACCTATACACTGTACTCTTAAATATGACATTTCTTAACAGTTTACCCATAGAAGTGAGATGATAGAAAAAAGAGATTTTATATTTATGAGTAGCTACAGTGTATTCAGGCTGTGGTCCTTTTTATGTTTATTTAAAGAAAAAGTGAAATATGTGCAATTGTGTCTTCGGGCTTTGGCTGATTGCAATGGATCTTTTTTTTTTTGAGTTCCTATGAGCACTTAAATTCTTGTGAAATGTCAAACAAAAACTAGATTATGGATGGGGCTTTGGCTGATTGCAATGGATCTTTTTTTTTTTTGAGTTCCTATGAGCACTTAAATTCTTGTGAAATGTCAAACAAAAACTAGATTATGGGTGTTGTAAACGATTCAAGTAGATTTTGAAATCTTACTACTCGAAATCGAGATTTCGGTTCGGTGTGAAAAGGCCAACGCTGTGCTCCTGTCTGGAAAAAGGGGCCCCTAAGAAATATTTGATACGGGGCCCCGAATGTGCTCGCTACGCCATGCCATCGCCATCCACTGCTTAGCGCATAAAATACTTTATTTGACCTAGCTCCTCCCCTGAAAGTTTACTCCTAATTTTGAGCCGTTAACATAATAAGCTATTTATTTTGGAAGAAAATCTTCAGCTGTATATAGAAAATGAAAAAAATACCGAATACCAAAATCCCGAATGCCAAAATACCGAATGGAAAAAATCCCGAATAGATAAAATACCTTATGGCTAAGATCCCAAAAGCCAGAATCCCAAAAGCGTGTGCGATACCAAAAACAGTACTAAGCCATTCGAAAGTCTATCCTGCAGATTTTGTTTTCTTACTTTTTGGTACTCCTTGATTTTGATACTCAAAATGGGTTGAGGAAGGGGTTTTTCTATAAACATATAAAGGATATTCATACAACGGCGTTAGGCCATCGTAAACGCAGTAAAATCTTAATCTTCAAGATCTTTTACAATTTTGTATGAACACTTGGACAGATTTTCATTTAAGCAGTTAACAAATTTGGTCGTAAACGTACGACAACCTTACGCCTTTGAATGAATACCCTTATAGTTTCGGGATTTTTGTGCGTTTGAAATTGTTTGCATTCAAAGACTTGCATTGTATTATTTATTAAATTTCTTTTATTCGAGGTCGTTGTCATGATGCCAAAATTAACAGAAAATCAAGCTATACAAAACAGTTTGGTTTCATTGAAAGTACTGAAATAGCATTAACGAAATATTGGAATTCGGGATTAAAATTGTAATCTAAAATAAGCCATATAGTCCAATCAAATTAGTGTTTTATATCTACAAAAAATACTGCGTCGAATTTTTTTTTTGTTTCTTAAAGAGTAGGTACTTATTGGAGAGTGTAAATCCAAAAAGTTCGAACAAAAAGCGCCCATGCGTTGTCCGCCATTTTGAAAAAGGCTTTGGAAAGCGTGGACTCGATTTTCTCGGCTCCTATCATAAATAGAGCTGTATTTTTTTTATAGGTTTGTACGTTAAAATATCTTCTTTAACTTTTGTTGACAAAAAAATTTGAAACCTCTTTCCAAAAAAAAGTTATCAACGAAAAACTGTCAAGATTTTGATGTAAAAATGGTTTTTTAGCGTTTATCTCGCCTCATGTTCATCTAATCGAAAAAATACTTAAGTTGTTTTTTATAGATCACTTTATTTCCTACATTGGTTTATTTAAGTTTTATGTGCGACAAAAACTGTAGGAAATATAACCTGTCAAAATGGCCAATATCCTGCGAAAATTAAAAAAAAGAAATTTACTCACGTTTGAAAATTGTATGTTTATTATGAAATTTAAAGAAACAGTTCAAGCTCTTTTCCACACCACCACCGAGGTAGAGTTACGGGGCATTTTTTTTTATTTGGTGTCCCCAGGAGGTATAATCCACGATTCAATCGTTTTCGTTTCTATATCAGCCTATCGATAGCTCAATGTGGCATAGTTTTTTCATGTCGTTCTCCTTTTTTTCTTGGGCTAGGCGTGCGAACATCAATGATCATATTAACGTTGTTAGTACTGCTGGGATCGTCATTGGTAGTTTCTTCAATGTTTTCACATGCGTCTTCATCTTCCAGTAAATTTTGCAAGGAATGAACATTCTCGCATGCTTTTCCACTGCAGTAGAAACATATTAAGGAACAGTTTAGACCAGATTTTGACCACAACCTCGACCACACTGGCCCTTGCATTTGCAGGATATAGTTTGCAATAGGTATGCTTTGTGGAGCTGGATCCTGAGTGGTTGTAACTGGCTCTAATCCTCTCGGAGTTCTTTTCCAACCCCATTTTAATGGGTCATGGTGAACATCGATCCAAGTCTGTACTTGATGGTAGGTACGGAATGTGTGTTGCCGAGCAGCTGCTGCACTAGGAGGCAATGAAGATAGATTAAACCTAGTTTTTTTTACATTTTAACAAAGTTGCTATATTGTAAAGAATCCAGTGACTCATTTTCCTTCCCATTGAACAACGCAATAAAAACTTTTTCTCCGGTTTTACGATTGTAATGTACTTACACCTTTTTTTTCACCACCGAAACTTTTTCGTTACCAAATAGCTTTTCACATATAAAACAATCACCCATTTTTAAAACTTTTTTACTCCGAAGAATATGAGATATGATAAAAAACTGATATGTATTTAATAATGCGCTTAAAAAAAGATTTGAAATATAATAAAATCAAATATATTTTTGCGGGACCAAAGTTATTTCTTTCCAATATAAGAAATTTTTCGCAGGCTATTGGCCATTTTGTCAGGTTATATTTCCTACAGTTTTTGTCGCACATAAAATTTAAATATAAATGTAGGAAATAAAATTATCTATAAAAAACAACTTAAGTATTTTTTCGATTAGATGAACATGAGGCGAGATAAACGCTAAAAACCATTTTTTAATTCAAAATCTCGACAGTTTTTCGTCGATAACTTTTTTTTGGAAAGAGGTTTCAAATTTTTTGTCAACAAAAATTAAAGAAGATATTTTAACGTACAAACCTAAAGAAAAAATACAGCTCTATATATGATAGGAGCCGAGAAAATCGAGTTCACGCTTTCCAAAGCCTTTTTCAAAATGGCGGACAACGCATGGGCGCTTTTTGTTCGAACGTTTTGGATTTACACTCTCCAGTAGGTACTCTTTAAGAAACAAAACAAAAATTCGACGCAGTATTTTTTGTAGATATTTCGAATTAATTAATTTAATTTTACTGGACTAATATTCATCATTAATTCTATGATTTGAATTGTTACTGTACCTAATTATTTATAAACAATAAACAAAAACAAGTAAAATTATGGTCGCATTAGATAATCAGCTATTTTAAAAAATAAAAAAAAAACTAATGATTGCGAGTGCATAATATGTACATAAGTAATTACGAGTATTTGTGAATGTGCTTCAGTAAAAAGGTTTAAGCGTGTAGCTATCTGTGTTCAATCTAATATAAAAAAATCATGATTACAGATTATAAAGCATTAACATTGAAACGTTTATAATGAGTTTCTAATTGTTAATTCGACTTCAATTACGATTAAGATTAAAGAAAGAATGTTGGGCACGTACGCACATTTTTAATCACACCACATTAACAAGGTACTTAAAATTAAAAGACAAAATACACATTAATGTGATTAATAATTATTATTTTTATTTTTGATAATAAAAGCGTTCTAAAAACAAGTTAAAAGTGGGTAGTGGTAGGTAAATCATGACCATTACATTGCAAGTTTAAGGAATGACAAAGCTTAAGCTGATTTAAATTAATCTATTGAAATTATATTGAACGACTTAATCATTGAAATAGTTGTTTACTTCAGTCTTCGCATACAGAGGACCAAAACGACCCTTTTTAGCTCTACATTTTTGCTTATCATCCAACATTATGTGCCCGCCGGCGTATAAACAGTGAGTATGTATGGGGGGGCATGCTGCCCCTGCAACCCCCCTGCTTGGGCACATTATAGGATTCGAGAAGGTTTCTTTTGCATTTAAAGACTCTGGATTTAATGAAACTTTGAGTTTATCCTATACATCTAATGTCAACAGGAGTTCTCTAAATGCACTAATACGTGGCTTAAAGTTGCATATTTGAAATTTTCAGACATGAAAATATAATGCATTGTACAAAATTCACATTACCTATTATTTATGTAATTTCTTAATATGTATGTTGTGTCTTACAAACCTATATAAAGCAGTTGTATTGTTCAAAGTAATATCCGCTCAGATCATAAAAAAACGAACAAACATTAGAGTTTTGTATACCGTAGTAGTTTAAGTAATTTTCAATTTTCTCAAAAACTAGAAGACGTAGAATCATCCAGTTTTCAGTTTTTGATTAAGAATTAATTAGAGCAAGGAATTGTATAATATTACAGTAGGTATTGAAAAATTACATTATAAACTTGTTTTTAGTATTTTTTTTCTCAAAATTTTGAGTTTAAACCCCGTTGTTTTCAAAACTATGCATAGATTTCACTTGATTTAAAAACTAGCTAATAGAACAGAGTATTGGCATTAAAAAAAGTATACGACTTAATTGTAAGTATTACCGTTATTTTTTAATATTTTGTACGTTTTTAGTACTTTTTATAAAATCGCCCCTCTCGCCCAAACGGGGGAAGATAGACCCCTCTCTCATAGTAAAAAAATGCTTGTATTAAACTGTTCTACAAAAAACCGTTATCATTTCTTGGCGTCTAAGTTATCGTATTATCCTGATTATCCCACATATATCAGAATGCACAATAAATAAAGGTCTTTGAATGAAATTTTTAATTTTTGCCTTTTCAAATGGCAACCTACTTTGTTTACCATTTATGCACGCTTCTCATAGATTGTCGTTAGGTGATATTTTCTCGATTTGATTTATTAGTTTCAAAAATTTAGATTTTCCAATATGACCCAAACGCTGATGCCACAATTGATAACTTTCTTTTAGTGTACTAAACAACTAAAGGCCTGGTCAAACAGAACGCGATCCAGCGATCTTTGTGAGAAATTACAAACAAAATTTGATCGCCGCGATCTTTTTTACACAGGGAAGTATTGATCGTATCGCCGGATCGCGTTCTGTTTGACCAGGCCTTAAATGTTTTCTTTGGGCCTTACTAATAATCAAATTTAGTGTTAAGCTTAAAAGAAAATCTCCAGATTTAAGAAAATCCACATACCAATAACGAATTTAATCTCCAGTTTAGTCGTTAGCAATATGTCAAAATTTAATACATAGAAATCCATGATTAAAGTCGAACACTAAATAAAAAGTGTTGCCTTAGTACTGTTTTATGGTATTTAAATTTGTATTAATTCTTAAATCTGTTCCCAAGTTATCAGGTTGATTTCAATAGGTATAGGTATTGATAAATAATAAATAAATAAATTGGGTGGCACAACAGCTCGTGGAGAACCAGGGCCTAGTGACTTACAACTCTCAACCATTCCTGTGTGCGTGTTTTTGGCAGGAATGGAGGGGACCTACAGTTTTATGCCGATTCCGAACGGCTACATGAGAAGCACTTTTGAATGACAAACATACTCTTGGAGGATTTGTTAGTTCTTCGCAACAGGCAGTACCTCGGATAAAACATTTCTGTGCTTAGGTGAAATGGCTGGGGATCGAACCTACACTTTCGGCATGACAGTCCTACGCACCAACCATCATGCCACGAGGCATTGAATTGATGGGTTGGTTTATATCTTCAGATTTTAGTTTTACAGTGAAAAAGAAGAACTTGAGTTAGACGTATATACTTTATTTATTGTTTGTATGTTTATGTATTGCAACAGGAATAGATTATTTAATTTTTTCGAAAGTATTTGGTACGTCTGGATCTTACGTTAAATACGCGGTTGATTTGTTTATTCCGTTTTATTTATTTACATACCCAATTACGTATATCTAAAAAGTAATTTTTTGTGTTGAACGGCAGTCGATTTAAGATTTTTTCAGGTGTATAGAGCACACCTTTACACGTAAACATACCTAAAGTCATTCTTCGAATTACTTGTCAGAGAAATAAATGTTTGAAAAGCGTTTCTCATAAAATGGCGTGGTTTGGTAAAATATTTATGAATTCAGAAAAGCGTTCGTTTCATATTTTACTATAATTGAAAAGAATAAAACGCGAGAAAAAAACAGTGGAAACAACAGAACTCTGACCCCTAAGAAAATATTAAACAGATTGGCAGGAAGAGAAATATCACTTAAAATCCCGAAAGAAAATAATTTGTTGCAATTTCGTAGGTACTGATATGCGCATATGTCAAAAACCATTAAGTTAACTCAAAATATGCATGTTCTTGTATAATGTTAATCAACTATTTTCATAAAATAAAATTAAAACCGTCCAAACCCTTTGAACTTATTGAATACTTTAGTACTGAAAAAGGTGCTGTTAAAAAACAATACGGCAATACTTATCTTCACTCTTTGAACAAAAAAAAAAAAACAAATCGAAATTCATCTGTCATTTTGCCGAGCAAGAGGAAATTGTATTAAGATTTCAAATCGTTAAACTAGTGAAAAAAGCTTATTAAACTAAATAAAAAGTGTTATATAATTAGTGTAATGATCACTAGAAATACTTTATTAAACAAAATATAAAAGAAAACACGTGGTGCTACGAAAAATCCTGTAAAAATGCCTATATTAAAGAGTGTACAAATATTTCATTTCACAAGCTAGTTTTTTTCTGATATTTCTACATAAAGTAATGTGAAGTGATGTTTTAAAAGTTATTATATGATCGAAGAATACTTTTAAATTGAGATATTTCATGAAATTTTGCTTAAAAGAATCTAATTTGTTGCAAATTAAAATATACTTCATTCGAGTGATTTAGTTGAGATTCATCTGTCAAATGAGAAATTCTCGTCCAGCAGGGACGGATTAAATTTTGTTGGTGGTGGCAAGGCACTCAAATCCTTTTAGCGCTTCATGTGCAGAGTTATTTTTAACGTTTTGAATGAAATATTCTCAAAGGGATTTCTACTGTTGGCCTTGCCTTACCTATCATACCAGTTTTGTATTTTAATCAAGAAGTCAGTTTGAAAGTATTCTATGATAGTGTATTAACCTAAAAACACCACTTCACATAATTTGAATTGATATCAAAAATTTGTTCACTCCGCGTTATAGGTGTTTTAACATTGTTTAATGCCGCATGTTGTCTTTTATATTTTTTAAAAATAAGAATGGCAAATATTCATTGTATTTTTGTTTTACTTTTTATTTAGTTTAAAAAGCTTTTTTTTTACTATTCTTACTATATAAAATGTCTGAACACTTTTTATAGCTCGGCAAAATGATAGAAGCACCTCAATGATTTTTTTCTTTTTTTTGGAATGTTGCTTTCCTTGAGCGCCCCATAATTTAGCCATGTAACTGCACGCCGACCCTGTGTCATTGCATTTGTGTTTGTTTATTTCTTCTTCTTTGTTTTTACTTGAGTTATTGTAGTGTATGTTTTTTTAGAGCATGTTTGATGGAGTTTGATGGAAATTGTAGTAGATTAAAGGAAAGTCGGAGGATTTTGTTAGCAAAAGGGTAAAATTGATTATTGGTAGCATTTTGTTAAAGCTCCACACTTAACTTTGATCTTAAAGTTAACTAATAGTCGACATTAGTGTTTGATTATTAGTAAGGCCCTTTTGTCATTTATTTGAAAATGAATGCTTTCACACGTACCGGATCCGGTTAGCCGGCAGCCAGCAGAAGAAATGCTGCCGGCTTTGCCGCAATTGGCGGCCGCCGCCGCCGGGGCCGGCTAACCTGTTCTGAAATCAGCAGTGGGTATAGGAAATCAAATTGCGCTTTCACGCCGGTTTTTTTATTTTATGCGCTCGCTGGCGCTGTGGAGTGGATTATTTACAGCTTATACTTATATGTGTATACCTTCATATAGATATAGGGATATAATAAAAATTTTGTTTAACACCTACATACATTTTTGAAATTCCAACATTTGGTAGGATAAATAGGGGCAAATGTAGGGTAAAGTTAAATTTCTACTTTCTAAAAAGAGATTGGTAAGAAATTTTGTTTTAAAAGGTAAGTAAGTAATTATAAGAATGGTGAGGTAAGTGGAAAAAATCTCAATATAACCTTTATCAAGATATAAACGTTTAAGATTTGAAAATGAAAAAATTGAAGTTTTAAAATAAATTCATTGTAAATCAGGAGGTGTTCTAGAAAAATGAAATTTATAGTTTTGGAAATAAGAAAAAAAAAAGATTATTCATGTATCTTGTATCAGGAATATTAAATTTTGTCATAGATATTTTAAGCGCTGGGAGTTTTTGAAAATGAGTAATTTTTGTTGGTAGTTTTTTCATGGTTTTTAGTTCTTATCTTTTTAATGAGTGAACGACAAAATCTAAAATCTTAGGATCTGCTAGAAATTATAAATTTTGACTGTGATTGCAAATTTAAAATTCTAAAAATTCCGTTTACCGGAGATATTCAAGTTTGAAAAAAATTTAAAATGCGTTTTGAGGGTTTTTTGGAAAATTACTTTCTTAATGTGTAGGCGTAGGGTGTTGATTAATGTCTTATTCGACAGATATTTTTAATTTAAATGTTAAATACAGAAATTAATTTGCCAAAGTATCGTTAATTGAAGATAACGGTGATTTAAGTGTTGCTATACATATATCCTCATAATTCCTCAGTGAATGCATGGATTACTTAGGTTTCTCCCAAATTCAATAGTCATTTAAATTTCCGTTATTTTTGTATCTGATTTATTATCCTACAATTTACACGAACGTCACAATTTGTAATTGAATTTGATCAAAAAATTGATTGAAATTACCTTTTTTGACCATTAGGCTATTGATTATGTCCTAAAAAAACAGTGCAATAAGGAAGTAAGACGTTCATGGAATTTTATTGTAAAAATCATCAAAGGGGTCATTGAATATAAGAAAACTGCGGAGTGCTATTAAATTGGAGGGTGCATTTTTTGGAGGGGGGTGCAAAAGCACCCTTTTTGGTTTTTTGCATATACCTCGAAAACGAAGCAAAATTTCGAGATAATTCTCAAAACCTTTTTTGTAAAGAATAAAATTTACCATCAAAATGGATTTTTGAAAATTTATTAAAAAAATCATTGCAAAAAAATGTGAAAAATCGCATTTTTTGTTTTTTTTTTTTACGTATTTGCTTATACTTTTCTAACCAGCAGAGATAGGTATAGGCATTCTTCATATAAAAGAAAGATAATTAAATTTTCTTTAAAATAAATTTAAAAAAAACGGTTTGGGTAAAAATCGACCGAGAAATAGTCGTTCAAACTAGGCTGATGTTAAGTTTTTAAAGCTTTATAAATGGCATTTTTGGCTATTTTGATGGACTTGTTAGATTATAGGTACACTCAAACTGGGTGTATTAGGGAGTCATGACCGTTGAGTCAAAAATAAAAATCAAGTTTCAAATTTTTCACAGTTTTAGGGTTGCCATCTAATTTTTTTTTTTTCAAAACTTAGAATAATTGCCAAAATCACACACTCTCTTTTACAAAGTCGGGTTTTGAACACTGTTAGCTTATACCTTCTCGAACATGAAAAAAAATAGTTCCAGACAAGTTTTAGGTTGAAAGTCCTTTCCAGACGAGCTCAACATTTTCAAAGTAGGTATTATAAGAAATAACTTTTTTTTAATTTCAAATAACTGTCAAACCTTGTTCTTCAAAGCCAGGTTTTCAATATATGCTAGCTAATGTCTCCTTAAATAGAGACAAAACTGTGCCAGACGAGTTTGGCTGTCGAAAATGCATGCCAGGTGGCCCTTAATGTTATAATGTTGGTGATTTTGTTTCCTTTTGTTTTCAAATTTTTTAAATAATTATCAAAGCTTACAAATCTACTTTCACAAATTGGGGTATTTGGTAGTTTATGCCTTTCGTTATATGGACAAAATAGTGCCAGACGAGTTAGGTACTCCAAAATAAAAAAAAGTTATTTCTTTAATACCTACCTAGACAATGTTGAGCTGGTCTGGCAAGGACCTTCAACCGTAAAATTGGTATAACACAATTTTTTTTCATGTTCGAGAAGGTATACGCTAACATGTGCTCAAAACCCGGCTTTGTAAAAGCAAGTGTGTTGATTTTGACAATTATTTTAAATTTTGAAAAAGTTAGATGGCAACCCTAAAAATTTGAGACTTGACTTTTATTTTTGACTCAACTGGTCATGACTCCCTAATACACCCAGTTTGAGTGTATAATCTAACAAGTCCATCAAAATAGCCAAAAATGCCATTTATAAAGCTTTAAAAACTTAACAGTAAATAAAAACAAAAATCGAAAAATTTTAAAAAGTTAAATTTTGTAACCCTGTGTAATTTTTTCACACCAAATATCATGTTCTGTTCTGTATTCTGTTATCAGGCTCCCGATCCATGAAGGGTCTCTGTCTTAGATATTGCGGTCTTCCATCGGTTGCGGTCCCTCGCACGTTCCCTCCAGTCGTCGAGACCAAGCGCTCTTGCGTCTGTGACCGCCTGGTCCTTATAGCGGAGGTTCCGTCTTCCTGGTCGTCTCGAACCTGGGGGCTGGGATTCGAAGATTTTCTTGGCTGGAGCGTTGTTGTCCATTCGCTCGATGTGGCCGAGCCAGTGTAGTCGACGTGTTTTGGCTCTTTGGACTACATCCACATCTTGGTACAGCTCGTACAGTTCACGATTGAATCTTCTCCTCCAATCGCCCACTTTGCATATAAGACCAAATATTCACCGAAGAATTTTTCTCTCGAAAGTGCCCAGTATCAATTCCCTTTTTTACTTATCGTCCAGCACTCGGTGCCGTAGTGTAGAACTGGTAAAATTAGCATTTTGTATAGCGTGCACTTTGTCTTTCGGGAAAGGAGTTTTGAACCCATTTGTTTGGCCAAACCGAAGTATAGCAGCGGTGTAGTTCGTGGAATTGATGTTTGTTCCGAGGTAGGTGGTTGACTACCTCGAAATCAGAGAATATCAAATAAAGAAGCCAATCCTTCGTACGTTTCACCCCCCAAAACCCATTTGTTTACATTGTTGTATTTGTAATTTCATTTCGTGTCGAAGAAATAGGTGTGAATTGCAACAACAACAAGACCTGTGCTGAATGACTAGTTGATTCCATGTGTGCGTTTTGCACTGCTTTTCACTAATACTTTAGGTTGTTAAATGGGGTGATGATACGAGAAGATCGCATCACCTCACTCGGATCTCAATGGATCCATTGTGCTCCCCTGAGTGTAGGTCAAGGTAGGTATAAGGAGGGGGAAGGAAGTGGATTATTGGAAGTTTAGGTATGGGGGGCCGCCCTGAACCATCCTGAGTTCTGAGTGAATTTAAGGATGTTTCTTAGTGGCAAAAACGAGACGTCGTCGCCCAGTTCGTCGAAAAAGTATTCTCCGAGGGCTGCCTTTCTAGTTCTGGCTAGGCTGGTTCATTCACAGAGGAAGTGCATTGAGCCCTCCTCTGCCTCTTCATCCTGACACCCTCTACATAAGTCAGATGAGCCGATGCCCATTCTGCTTAAGTGGGTTCCCATTGTGTTGTGCCCTGTTAGGATTCCAACCAATAGGGATAGTTGAGGCCTGCTTAGCTTGAGTAAATACTCAGTTTTTTTCTTTGAAATATCCGGCCATAAGTTCCTCGAAATACGACAGGTATCAATTGTTGACCATCTGTCGTTGGCAACTTTGAGGAACTTCTGGCAAATTCTTCTTTTTTCTTGCTCTAGTGGCATAAGAACAGAGCAGTCGGTTTGGCTCGGATCAAGAGATGACCCGGTTTTGGCCAATTTATCTGCCATTTCGTTCCCGTATATGTCACGATGTCCTGGGACCCATCGAAGGGTGACTGTATTTGATTCGCTAAGTAATTTCAACTCATCGCGACAACGAGCAACCAGTTTTGACTTTGTCACAACTGAGGTAATGGCTTTGATTGCCGCCTAGCTATCAATAAAAATGTCAATATTTTTATTAACCAGCTCACACGTGTAAAGGCTCTTTGCAGCCTCACAAACTGCGAGCACTTCCGCTTGGAAGACACTGCAGAGATCTGGAAGCTTTATTGTTCTGTCTAAGGGTGGGTTTACTGAAAATACTAATACTTTGCAAATCTAATACATCAGCTGTTCGCTTCCAGCTTGTAGGCAAATCAAATTGACAGCTAAGGATTGACTTCTTTATTTCATATTCTCTGCTCGAAATTACTGCTACCAACAGTGACGTTTTGTCCTAGGCGATGGACAGATGAGGCTTTGTTTGTTGATAGCATATACTTTGTTTTGTCCTCATTCACTTCAAGACCAACGCGTTTCGCCTGTTCATCAATAGCTGTGAATGCTTCAAGTACAGCTCTCTTGGAGCGGCCGAAGATGTCGATGTCGTCCGCATAGCCAAGCAGTTGAGAAGACCTGTTGAAGATAGGTTAGGTTAGGTTAGGAGGGGTGTGCACAGCACAGGGCTGTTGCGTACACGGGGGCCTGTCGGTCCATTGTGATCCCCTTACAATAAGAAAGCAGAGATGCTCCTAAGCTAATGATTCAGATAGACTGGCTCATTTACGAACCAGCCTGTGCTATCTATGAATTTCCTCATATTTACCATTGAGACCTGCGCTAGATCGTCCAGTTCTCCAACAAACCTGTTTCCCAAGTAGCGGAGGTGGCTTGTTTGGAGGTTTGGACAATCGCAGAGCAGGTGTTTAATGGTTTCTATTTCTTCTACATCCTGACAGCTCCTACAACAGTCGGGTGCGAGTACACCCAATCTGGTGGCCATTGTGCCAATGGCGCAGTGACCCGTTAGTACACCTATCAAGATTCTAATGTTCATTTTACTCAGCGATAGAATATACTGAGTTTCCTTTTCATTAATTCTAGGCCATAAACTTCTAGAGATAGCGCAATCGTTCCTGGATTTATTGATTATTGATTTGCTCTTTCATTATTAGGTCCATTTTCGTTTTAATTACGCCGATCGGGATGTCTAGTCCCTTGTCTAATTGGCTACTACTGTTTCCATTTGACAATGACCCCTTCCTTGCCAGTTCATCTGCTATATCATTCCCTTCTATATTGCTATGTCCAGGAACCCAGCAGAGTTTGACTCGGTTAGTGTTGCAAATTTTGTTCAGTATGCCTCGACATTTTGCCACTGTTTTGGATCTTATGGTCTCACTGGCTATTGCTTTGATCGCAGCTTGGCTGTCCACGAAAAAAGTGATCTCCGACGAGATCAGTTTTTTCTTGTGTACCAATTCTGCCGCTTTATGAATAGCATAAATTTCAGCCTGAAAGACACTACACTCATCTGGGAGTTTATATGATTCCCAAATATTAAGGGCCTCACAGAACACCCCCGCACCTGTTCCTTCTTCCATTTTTGACCCGTCAGTATAGAAGGTGATACCCTGTTCACTAATTAGTGAGTTGGGTTCCCATCCATGTCTTTCGGGTATTGAAATAGAGAAGTGTTTGTTAAAATCCATTAAGGGTGGAATATAATCAGTCTTCACATCAAGTCCAGCCACTGTGTCATACCTTCGTAGGATAGACCCATGACCATAGGTGCTGTGCTTCCAAGAGCCCATTTCTTTGAGTCGAAATGCGCTTTTGGCTGCTGTGCATCTAGTGTACTCGTCCAGGGCTGGAAGATTTAGAATAATTTCCAATCCTGCCTGTGGTGTAGACCTCTGTGCCCCCGTTATTCCTATACAGGCTAGTCTCTGTACCTTATTCAGGTTTTTGAGATAGCTTACCTTATCAACAGCCTTCCACCACACTATAGAACCATAGGTAAGTATGGGGCGAACTATCGTCATGTACATCCACTGGATAACTTGCGGTCGCATACCCCAACGTGTACCAAAGGTCTTTTTGCATGTGTAGAAAGCGCATAGTGCTTTTTTCATTCTTTCCTCTGTGTTACGTTTCCATGTTAGCTTGGAATCAAGGATAACTCCAAGATATTTAGCTTCCTTGGAGAGTTTCAGAGGTATGTCATTTAGTCTGGGAGGAGTAAACTCCCCTAATTTCTTTTTATTCGTGAACAGAACTAGTTCGGTTTTTGTAGGGTTAACCCCGAGACCGTTTTGTGCTGCCCAAGAAGATAGTTCTTTAAGTGCGGATTCCATAATATCTTTGATGGTGGTAAGATACTTACCCGATATCAAAATTACTATGTCGTCTGCATAGGCCACAATTTTAATGCCCTTATTTCTAAATCTTGTAAGATTCCAACCTCTTCCAGAGCAGATTTAATGGACTCCGTTTTTACGTTGTTAAACGCTCCCTCAATGTCCAAAAATGCTGCCAGGGTATGCTCTTTGTGCTCGAGACTTTTCTCAATTTGTGAAACGACTTCATGCAACGCGGTCTCCACTGACTTACCTTTAAGGTAAGCGTGTTGGTAGTTGCACAAAATGTTTGGGTTGAGAAGGTCTCTAACATGCAGATCAATAATTCTCTCCAGTGTCTTGAGGAGGAACGAAGAGAGACTTATTGGTCTGTAATCTTTTGCAGTCGAGTGTGTCGGTTTCCCAGCTTTTGGAATAAAGACAACTTTAACCTTTCTCCAGCTGGTAGGGACGTATCTAAGTTTAACACAACTTTTGAAGATTACCCTAAGCCATGGGGTGATTATCTGTAGAGCATGTTGAAGAAATGCCGGAATTATCTCGTCTGGTCCAGCTGATTTAAAGGGTTTGAACGAGTTTATTGCCCACATAATCTTCTGCTCTGTGATAATCTGATCCAATTCTGGTGCTGGTTGTAGAGCTTCTAAGGGGTCTGGTTGTTTATAACCTGAGTCCTCAGGGCTCTTACAGTCAGGAAAATGCGTTTCCATAAAGAGTTCAAGTGTTTCTTGGCTCGAGTTCGACCACGATCCATCGGGATGTTTAATATATCCCGGAATCGCGGGATTATGGGCAAGGACCTTACGAAGTCTCGCTGCCTCACTTGCACTCTCAATGGATTCACAGTGTCTAGCCCATGAATCCTTTTTGGCTCTTCTTAACTCCTTGGTGTATGAGTTAAGTTCAGCTCTATAAGAATTCCAGTCTATATCTAATTTACTCAGCTTGGCTTTATTGAAAAGTTTTCTGACCCCTGTTCTTCGTTTCTTAAGTTCACTGTTCCACCATGGTGGGCTAGTGGGTTTAATGTTACGAGATATAGGGCAGTGTCTTTCGAAAGCCGTTCTCATTTCACTAGTAAGGTTTTGAACAACAGTATCTATGGTTGAGGTTGCCGATAGCGTTTCTTCCTCTGGTGGGTCGATACGATCGTTCAACCATTTTGAGTACTCTGTCCAATTTGTTCTAGTTGGGTTTCTAAAGGGCTTAATCTCATTTTTGTTCCTGTCTAGAGTAAAGAGTATCCTAAAGTGATCTGAGAAAGATTCTTCAGGCGAGACTCTCCAATTCCCTACAGAAATTTTATCATTATTGCTCATAAGAGTGAGATCTAGAATCTCTTCCCTGTTTTTGTTCCTAAATGTTGGGTGATTACCCTTATTACATAACATAAGGTTTGAACAGAGAATGTATTCAAAAATTGACTCACCTCTTTTATTGACATCCTTACCTCCCCATTGAGTGTGGTGGGCGTTGGCATCGCATCCCAACACCAAAGGTGTCCCTCTTGCTGTGGTGTGTCCCACAAGATCGCGGACTGTCTTTGATGGTGGGTTTTCCTCTTCGTACGGCATGTACGTTGATGCCAAGACGAAGTTACCTTCCTTGGACTCAACGCTGATTGCCACGTTGTCCTTGTTGCTGTACCTAGATAAAAAGAAAGCATTAATTGACTTTTTCGCTAGAATACAACTTCTTATTTCACCTTCTGACGTGGAGTGGAACAGGTTATAGTTTTTTGACCTCAATCCTTGTACCTGATTCTTACGAATCCATGGTTCTTGGATTAAGGCCACATCCACGGCCTCCTGAGACATGTAGAGCATTAGGTCGTGCGTCGCTGCTTTAGCGTGATGCAAATTAATTTGCACCACCAGCAGCTTTTGACTCCCCTTTGCTAACATGCCTCCTTACCTTTACTGTTCCGAGACCATATCTCAACACGTCTTCGTTCCCTTTAAGAAGAAGGTCAGATTTCTTGTCAATCATGAACAAGAGGTCCTTCCCTTCCCCTCTGAGACTCTTCTTGGAATGAAGAAGTTTCCATTCTAGAATGGGCAGCTCCTTGTTCTGTTTCGCCAGCAGTTTAATCACGGATGCATCCTCATGCATGGCAGGAGGAGGAATCCATATATTAACCTGCTGGCGAAGTGGCAGAGCTGTGACGGGAAGAACCCCAAGAGATGCCCCCTCCCACAGTTCGCCAATATTGGTGATTGTGTGAGTGAGGAACTCCAGGGATTTCTGGTCCCCACAGCAAACCACTTTTACTCCCTTTCGCCAACCAGCTCCATCAAAGGTGTAGTCCTCAGAACTATCATCCTCGGATGTTACCATCATGGCTTTGATGATTTCGTTTTCCACGAGTAACCAATTTTTTGCCGTGATTTTCCCATCCGGGTCGTCTCGACTTATTATGGCCACCTGCAGATCGATCGGGGTGGTGTCAAAACTGTTGGTTTTAAGCTTTTTATAACCTTCAGTCTTGGTTGCCTCCTCCGATCTTGCTCTCTTAGATGAACCTGGATTCACCCCAGAAGAGTTGCCTACCTGTGCTTTCTCGTTCCTTTTCAGGTTCGATGAAGCGTTGGCCTGCTGTTTCTTGCTGGAGGTCTCCAGTTTCGTCTTTGAGCCAGTACTAGCGGTAGAGTTATTGTCCGCCTGTTCACGGTTTATCTTTTTAGGGATAGACCTAGATGCGGCGGCAATTACTCTCCCGCTGTCTGGCTTTTTTGCGTTCAATAGTAGTTGGGAGGAAACAATGGGTGCAGTGGCGGTCGTTGCCGACTGACGTTCATAGTTCCTCACCAATTTCCTATGTTTTTTCAAAAGGGCCTTGTCTCTTGAACTGAGAGTATTTGGGTCCTTTTTCTCAGTAGCACTCACGAATCTTTTGGAGGATCTGTAGTTACTGCGTTGCCTCGAAGCTTTGAGGGGTGCAGTAGGCTTCAGCGTGGTCTCTTCTTGACTCGAGTCTTGCAACAGCTCGTCCTCGGTTTGACTTCCTATAGAGGGAGGTCTGTTCGAGGTCTCCATACCTTCAATAGCTAAGCTATCTAGAGCAGGAAGAAGAGATGCTGCAAGGTTGAGCACATTCGCTTGTCTAGTTAAGACGGGTTTGGTCGGGCTTTCTACTTTATTTGTCACTGGCGACTTAGCTTCTTGCGAAGCCAAGCCCTCGCCGACAGCCGTGACTTCTGTCGACACTTGAGCGTATATCCCCGCTCGGATTTCATCATTTGTATAGCTTTCCATGACCATTATTTATTTGCTTTGGATAAACATCCCTGTTTTTGTTTGGTTTTTCTTAGTTGTATGCCCCTGCAGCTGGATTGCTGGAGTGTCATATCGTAAGCCCCCTCGCCAACGTCAAGGCGAAAACCACGAGGGGGCTGTTGAAGAAGATAGTGCCTTCCAACATTGAAGGCACTGTTGAAGATAGTGCCTTCCATGTTTACACCACTCTTGCGCACTATCTGCTCCAGGACTAGGTTGAAGAAATCACATGATAGCGCATCTCCTTGTCTGAACCCTGTACACGTCTGGAATAACTCGGATGAGCTGTTACCCATTTGCACGTTGCACCGCGTATTTTGTAACGTCATGCGGCATAGCTGGATCAGTTTTTTCGGGATCCCGAGTTCTGACATCGCCAATAGAAGCTCTTGGCGACTTATGCTACCATATGCGGCTTTGAAGTCGATGAATAGGTGGTGGGTCTCGACTTGAAATTCGTTGGTCTTTTCTAGGATTTGCCTCAATGTGAAGATTTAGTCTATCGTTGATCTGCCTGGCCTGAAGCCACACTGGTACGTGCCGATCATAGTGTTGCAGAAAGGTTTTAGACGCTCACATAGTACGTTGGATAGGATCTTGTAGGGAACATTAAGCAGGGATATGCCTCTGTAGTTCTTGTAGGACATAGGATCGCCTTTTTTGTGGATTGGGCATATGGACTAGTCGTCGGGCATACTTTCCTCTTCCCACACTTGGTTGATGAGCTGGTGCATGCACCCTTCCAGGACATCTCCTCCATACTTGAAGAGTTCCGCAGGTAGGCCATCCGAGCCGGTGGATTTGTTGTTCTTAAGCTTGTGGATGGCTTTCTTAACCTCTTCAGTACTGGGCGCTGGGACTGGATCTTCATTGACTGGTCTTATGCTTCTTTGTTCCTCGCCTCCTCTACATAATGCTGCTGGAAATGCTGCTTAAACACGTATAAGATTCCCTGTGCTTCGGTGACTAGGTTCCCTTCGCTGTTTCGAAGAGCTTGCGTGCCAGTCCTATAACCAGATGCCAGTTGCTTGGCTGTTTTGTAGAACCGGCGGGTGTTGGTGGCTGTGCTAGACTCTTCGAGATACTTGAGCTGAGAGGCTGCGTATGCTCTTTTCTTTCTGCGCAGGGTTTTTTTTTCTTTCCTTTTCTTTTCACGGTACTCCTCTCTTGCTGCTCTTGTTTTCCGTTGCAGCATTTGCATTCGTGCATTTTCCGTCTCCTGCTTCAATGCCACGGGTTCTTTTTTCTGGGTGGTTGATAGCCTATGGTGGTCTCGGATGTCTCCTTAATGATGTCGCGATATTGGTTCACTGGTTGTTGACGCTTGTGGCTGGGTGTACGGATGAGAGTTTCCCGGTCAATTGCTCACTGTAGTCTCTGGCTTTCTCAGATTTCCTAAGGCATGCAATGTTGAATTTCTTCCTTTGGGCGGTCTTCGTTTTCTTTTCGTTGGACAGTCGGGCTCTGAACTTTGTCACAACAAGAAAGTGGTCCGAGTCCACGTTTGCGCCTCGGAAAGTTCGCACGTCCAAGATGTTCGATGCATACCTTGCGCCAATTAGCACGTGGTCGATTTGGTTGGCGGTTCGACCATCTGGAGATCGCCAGGTTGCTGTGTGTATCCTTCGCCTGGGGAACCTAGTGCTACTTATTACCGTATTACGAGCTGCAGCAAAGTCGATTAGTCGGAAGCCGTTATCTGTTGTCGTTTCGGAGGCTGTGCTTTCCAACTAATCCGCCAAAAATGTTTTCCTTTTCGACTTTAGCATTGAAGTCTCCGAGCACGACTTTGACATCGTACTCCGGACAAGCTCCGTAGGCTCCGTCCAGGAGGTCGTAAGACTCCTCCTTGTTAGACTCCTCAGCTTCATCGGTAGGGGCGTGTGCACATATTAGGCTGATGTTTTGGTAGGTAGCTTTGATGCGGATCACAGCTAGGCGATCGCTAATCGGCTTAAAATCGATGACTTTCGATCTGAGTCGATTTCCCACGACGAATCCGCATCCTAACATGTGCAGTCTATGATGACAGCTGTAATAAATGTCGCAATCTTTTCTTTTCGTTATACCTGATCCTATCCATTGTATCTCCTGGATCGCGGTAATGTCTGCTTTGTACCGCGAGAGGACAGATTCAATTTTTTGAGTAGCACCTGGTGTGTAGTGTCCTTACATTCCAGGTGCATACTCTTAGGTCATAGTCCATTTTTGTTCCGGGTCTGGTTGCCATTTGAGGGGGATCCTTATCCGAGGCTTCTCGCGTCTCTCTCATAATAATCGTCTTTTTTACTGTGGTCGGGTCGTTAGCCCAACGCACTAACCTCCAATCTGTAGGGCCATGGGTTTAATGTTGCAATTCTTTCCTTGATCAACATTCGCACTTACAAGTTTAGCAAGTCAAGGCATAAAGCCAAGACCAGTATCCGGCGGCTACCAACGTGGAGGTATTGTAAGCACTTGATGTGTAGGAAAAGATACAGCTCGAGGCCCCCAGTTCCTACAACATCCAACCACTATACCAAATATCATATTGAGGGTCCGCCAAATAACTTTTTTTTTGAAAATGCTACTACTACATGAAGTGTAGCTTCGGCTGTGTGGCACGTAGCGCCGTCCTGTTGAAACCAAATGTTGCCAATATCCTCCTCTTCAATTTTTGTGAACAAAAATTCGTTCAACATGGCCCGATAACGATCGCCATTGACTGTAACGGCCACTCGAAGAAAAATGGCCTAATTATGCCTCTGGACCAAAATCCGCACCAAACAGTGACTCGTTTTGCGTGTATCGGCTTTTCAATGGGGGGTTTTCTGTGCTCCAAATGCCGTAATTTTGCTTGTTTACATACCCGCCAAGATCAAAATGAGCTTCATCTGAAAAGATGATTTTTTTTGGCAAAATCGGCATCTTCTCTAAGTCGATCGCAGGCCCACTTAGCGAAGCAGCCATTTGAATGAAATTATTTTCCATTATTAACCGGAAGGATTGTACTTTCAAATAAAAAAAGAAATTTGAGAAAATATTCCGTAGTTTTTTTTTATAGCATTTTAAAAAAAAATATTTGGCGGACCCTTTAGGTGCAAAATTGCTTCGAACGGCTTTAAGTCCATAAAAGTTTGCATTTCCGCTTTTTTTTAAACTTAATTTCGATTAAGTTGACTTGTTACTACATGAATTTTTTGACTTTTTTTCGTTGTTAACCCCCCACAGTGGTCTTAAAGACGCGGCAGGTTTGACTTAAATGGACCCCAAAAGTAATGATGTAGATTTGTTGGAAATGGTCTTCGAAATTTTAAAACCCCAAAATCGTACATGATCCCTTTTTTGAGTTAAGGGCATAAACATATATGTTTATAGGCATGAAGGCATTTTGACATAGAATTGGAAAAAATTGTTAAAATCTTCTATCTCTTTATATCTTTATAAAAAGTATAATTCCTTTCTTCAATTTTTTGTTTAGTTCAAGCTGAATAAGTAACTAGTTTTTGAAAAATTTAATTTCAAAGTCAATATTTAGAATTCTAAAGTCAATATTTAGAAACGAAATTAAATTTTTTTCTTAAATTTTATTTTTTCAAATTTTTTTTCAAATTTTGAATGGAATTCTGTTTTTAAGATAAGCTAAAAGATTTCAGTCCAGCTGGTACCCCTATTTTTTAATAATTATTTTTCTACGATAAGTCAGTTTTTTATGAAATTGAACTTTTGACCTGAAAGGGAGAATATACACCCCCCTCTTATATGATTTTTTTCTATTTACTAAACTACTTGTTGCTATCAATATATAATTACCAAATTTTGAAAAAAAAAACTGTCTCCCGGAAATTCTTAGGTATAAAGAGACGGTTTTGGTATCAAATTGAAGCTAATGCAATCAACTTGAAATCGTAGAACAAAGTTTTAGTACAAAAATAGTTTTTTGGGGTTTAAATTGGCAATTACTGAAAACAACTTCAACATTTCGCTATTTTTTGGATTCCTTCTTATATTTGCTAATATTTTGACTTTGAAATCAAATTTCTCAAAACTATTCACTCAATTAACTTGACCTAAACATAAAATTCAAAAACAAAATTATAGCTTTATAAAAAGATATAGGACATTATAGAGTGATCTTCCGTTGGCTTTTAAGAATTTTTTTCCGAGCCACGTCAAAAGACCTTCAAACCTATACATACATATGCCAATAACTTAAAAAATGGATCAGGTACGATTTTGGGGTTTCAAAATTTCGAATTCTGAGACCATTTCCAACGAATCTGCTTCGTTACTTTTGGAATCCATTTAAGTCAAACCTGCCGCGTCTTTATGATCTCCATGCCCCATATTATTCACTCTGAACTCAATTGGATCGGATTTTTCAAATGCTTACATTTAAATCTACGCCAATATTATTTATTACAAACAACAAAAATTAAATCGAATAGATTTAAAATACCTATTGAATTAAATTGCGGATTTAACGAGTGAATGATATGGAATTGGATTCAATTCTCGGATACAAATTACATACTTCAAATCTGGATTTCAGTTTTCATCTGGATTGAACGAGTGAATAATATGGGCGTACGATTTATATCAAAAATAATTTTTAAGTCACACTATAGTCTTAGCTCTTTGTTTATTACTATATCTCATTCTAGTTGATGTAATAATCCTTTTGTTTTATATTTATCTATTTTGAAGCTTAGTGGAAATAAAATAAAAGACTCTAACGAGACTTAACATTTAAATACATAGGTTCTTTTTAATATATATTGCTTATTAACTTAAGAACGATGCAGATGGAGAATACAAATGGAAAAGTGTGTAATTATATAATTAGTCCATTTCAGGTTCTTATTTCTGTTCATTATCTTATTTGTCTATACTTATTGTTTATTATTCTTTGAGAAGTTGTGTGATGCCCAGTTCAGCGAAGTCTTCCACGAATTAGCCAAGGCCTCACTAAATTTCGAGCGGAAGTGTTCGCGTGCGTTTTCTTTAGTCAGTTCCAGGACCTATGAAAATCCAATATTATCGGTGGATAATGTTGTTTTTTAATTTTTTTTTATTTAAATGTGCTTACCAATGTTTCTTTTAGATAGTTAAGATCCTTTTCCGAGGACAACTCGGGTAAACCAGTCGATATCATCATTGAAAATAATGAAAGGATTAAACAACCGTGCTCTCGTAGGATGAGAAATGCCTGCAACAAAATAAAATAATACGTGCATTAATTTCATGTATAAAATGTTTTTGGAACATTTAATAAATTATTAATTAATTTCATTAAATTTTTAATTTATATATATATTTCGAGTTGTGGCTGTCAAAATATGTAATATCATCAATATAACGTCCAAAATGTGTTGTTAACATTTTTGGTTTACCAATTTGCGTTGTGAAAGAGCCATAACCCCAATTTCGCTCTTTAAGTATGATACAAAGATAATTTAAAATCGGAACATTTAGTATGATGGTTCTTAATCATTTTACTAAAGTAAAAATTATCGAATACCTATTTTATCTGTTTAGTGCCGAATTTACTCCATAGGACACTTTGACAATTTTTAAAAATGTTAAAAAACAAGGTTTCTTAGTTTTTTCGTGGACTGTTCTTGTTGCAGTCTGGTTAAGCTGCAGTAATTTAAGCAATATACTGTATTAGTCCAAGAGTATTTAAAATTAAGAAAACAACTAACTCTTAAAAAAGAAAATTAAATAGTATCGTTGTACTTTAACATTAGGCTATTTAAAATAATAACCCAAAGATTTATCAAAGCACCCTCAACCGATACACATGCATCTATTATTCAATACTTACATCTTCACACAGTTTTTGGAAGTACCGAAACTCTTCGGCTTCCCTATCAGTCCGTCCTTTGTTTATAACATACACAAAATCATGCGTCAAAACAAAAGGAACTCGTTCGCGCCTTACGCCGAACTTTTCTTTAAAATGCCCAAGGATATGACCGAAATCGATATGGAAAAGCTAGATACAAAAAAGATATAGTTGAAGATTTTTTAACAGTTCATATTTAATCTCAATTTACCTGTCCGTTTTTCTTCACCATTATATTATCCGAATGACGATCGGCAACTCCTAGTACATATGTAGCAACACAATATCCCGCACAACTGAGAGTAAATTCTTCAACTGCTTTATTCATTTCTTCTTCTGTACTATTATGCTCCTTGAGCCAACTAAACAGAGAACCTTTTTTAAAAGGCGAGGTTGCGGAGAACATACCTTTGACTTTTTGAATATTCGCAATGGTTTCAGCATTAAGAACGACTTCAATCATACCAAGACGTCGTTCCATACTGATACAGTTGTAGATATTCATTCTGAAGTCGAGACTTTATCCGAAAAAACGAAATTAGTTTCAAAATCTAGGAAGTTTTCAATATTATGTTACCCTTCGTTCTTCCACAGTTGATCCATGACACGTAGCATCTGAAGCGTCAACATATCTTGTCTAAGATCATCGCCATTCTTGAATATAATATAGATATCATCACAGAGCATATCTGCATTTTCGAATACGACCCACAATGGTCGCATTTTTGAGTCCATAACCTTGCACTTATCCGGTCTATGAATATCAAAATTAGCATTTTATTGAATAAAGCTATAAGTACTCACTTGACTCCTTTGCAGCGGAAGCTTGGATTTAGAGGACTTTGGATTCCTTTAAACACAGCACCGATTCGGTCGTTAGCTAGAAAGGTTTGCAATGAATGCCTTGATTTCTCCTTGCTACCCTTCTTTGCTGACTCGGAGCCCTGCTTTAGTTTTTCCAAGCATTGAACTTGTTTATGCAGAAGTGGCACATGTGACTTACAACCTTTTAGGTAAGACTCTAGTAGGAGACCAAAACGAACTTGCATCGAAGGTGTTTGCATTTCGGAGCGTAAATGCCAAAAGAAATAATGTCCAATACGTTGATTTCGTAAAGCTCTTTCCAAAACAAAACATACAAGATCAGAGTCCAAATAGGATTCATGCTTAATTGCTTGAACTAATTGTAAAAGATAGAGAAGTAATTCCTCATCTCTGCAAAAAATATAAATTTATCGAAAAAAATAAAACATTAATAAAAAAAGCACACAAAATTACTTACTTCAACTGCCGCAAACATCGAATTGAAAAATTTCGAACTGCAGGATCTGGGTAGGCATAATCCAGAAGCTCTAATGATCGCTCAACAGAAACGGCTGGCCAGTCTTTTAGGAGACTCCAAATTTCAGCGACTTCATTACGTTCGTTCCAGTTTACGCAATGAAGTAGTATTGATAACTCTTCTGGGCATTCATTACGGCAGTCCAATCTAAGAAAACAAAATTGGAAACAATTAACTTAGGAACCGAAATACAAGTCCATATAATACAAGATTCTTTAACAACCACGCATATACACAAAAAGAATATTTCAAAAAAAATAATTCTTAGCTTCTTTGCAAGGAGTTTACATTCCTAAATGAAGAAGTTTCCTTCACTTATTCCATGGTAAATAAAGTAATAAACAAATCAATTCTCAAAAAACATAATAAATGTATGAGCGCAAAATACAAACATGAGATTTGATTTCTTTCTTTTGCGCTTTACATCAATTATTGTCTGATTGAAGGAAATTGACTATCTACTTGGTGGCGAATTTGTATGTTCTTTGGCGATACACCTATATATGTATATGCATATGGAAATAGAAACCGCATTAATCCGCTTTCATTTTATTTTTAATCAAAGCATTTCCGTGAAAAGTCTTTAGAGCAAATATTTTTCAGCTCAAACTGTTTGTATCAAAATTAAAGACGGATTTTTAAAAAGCAGAAGCTTTCATAAAAAATATTTCTTTCTTAGCGAGAAAAACCTAACTCTTTTCCTTTATATTGGTATGGTCGCAAACAAATTCTTTAGTGACTCAAAATCTTACAAATCTTACAGTTTATAATAATTTCTAATATTCACTCGCTCTTACAAAGGGAGACCTTGCGTCAGATCCTGCAGTTCTGATTTTTTTGCTGAGTTGTTTGTGATGTTGGCCTTATAAATAATCCAAGTTTTTGAACTCGAGTGCTAAGCGCATCATGGTAAAAAATTTTAAAAAAACGCGAAATTTACGCGTTTTTCCAGTAATTGTCAATTTAATACCTGAAAGGCTTGTTTTTGAATATAGCAGTGCTCTACGATTTGAAATTAATTAAATTTACATCAATTTTATTCCAAAATCTTCTTTGTAGACCCAAGAGTTTCCATGATACAGCCTTTCAAAATGTATCAATAGTAAATTATCAAGAAGTAAAGTTATTTTGTAGAGAGAGAGGAAAAAGAGGTGGATAAAAATAAAATATTGAGCATGACACATAGTCAGCATTCCGAGTTATCTGCATTTACTCTGAAAGATTAGAGGGGGCGCTAATGGGTTGTCGGGCAGTGTAAAAAAAAAAGTTAACAACAAAATTATTTGTTTTTAATTTTTTTCAAAAAGTATTGAATAAAATAACTTTATTTAAAAAAAAAAAAAGCTCAAGTATTTTTCTCCAGATATTACAACTGTTTTTGAATATTAGCTTTTTTTTTAAGTCACCTTTTTAGATAATTTCCCCTTTCGTCTGAACGGGGAGATATGTTTCTCCCTTCCCGTACTATTTTTGTCTTCTTTTACCCCAACCTACACGCTCTAGAGTTTTGAAGCATCTTATGCCAAGCACACTGTACTTGCCACAATACTGTTAAGTATACTACTTGTTGTTATAAATTTATTATTGATACATTTTGAAATGCTGTCTATTGCAAACTTTGAGATCAACAGAGATGATTTTGGGCTCAAATTGATGCAAATTTAATTAATTTCAAAGCGTAGAGCAATGTTTTAGTCAAAAACTAATTCTTAAGGTGTTAAACCAAAAACTGCTGAAAAAAGCGTTTTTTAAATTTTTTACCATGTTGCGTTCGGCGCTCGAGGTCGAAAACTTGAATTATTTACTAGGCCAGCATCATAAACAACTCAGCAACAAATCAGAACTTCCGGATCTGATCCGGTTACTGGACTAAAGCTAATGGTGTTATTTATTTCAATTTTCAGAGAATTCAAAAATCACAAAAACCACTTTCTTCTTGAGAAAATCATCTTTGTTTGCTTTCACTGCATAATTCATAATTTTTGATAAGGGAAACTTGCTGAATTTTTTTCCAAATATCATATTGAAAATACCCAATGTCCCAATTATGCCCACAACATATTTTAAAACACCGACAAATGATATTGCTATAGAAAAAAGAATTTTCGTAACTTTCAATTTAAAATAAAAAATATAGTTATTACCTAAACTTTTTTTCTTAAAAATTTCGAGTTTGATAAACAGAGAAGTTTTAAAATCCAATGAAAGATTCATGTTTAAGGATTCATTCAATTGATATTGTGAACAAAAATTCATTCCCATTGAATGTTTTTTGTGACATTATCTGAATAAAGAAAAAGGAGGTTCAATTCCGCGTTTGTATGAAAAAAAAATTGATTGGGATTCCACTTTCGTATTTGTGTTTAAATTTTGTTTTGTATTCACCTATTTGACCAAATATCATTTCGGTCTTGATCGTGCATTTCATCCAGCTTGTCACTACGTGAGTAGCTTGCTAAAACTTTTTGGATGATCTTCTTATCTTGCGATTTAGAGCGATTCAGGTTTTCTGTCTCTGCTAACTTTTCAGCATGCAATAGAACAGTTTCTTCCTCTGGATAAATAATTCCGTTTTCGCAGTTGTAGCTAAAACGCAAGTAGACCAACATTATTCAATTTTCATTTCATTATTTTTTAATATGTAACTTACTTGTGGAATGTTAACTTTACAACAGCACAGTCTTCATTCCTAGGATTTGGTTCTACCGTACCCAATGGATGAAAAATTTCATCCGATTGTATGTCATCTGCATTTGTCCATGTATGAAGGGTAAGTTGACCAGTTTTAAGTTGGTGCTTATAGTCGAACAGAGTTGTATTTACCCAAGCTAACGGACTCGTGTGATACTCTCGGTTATCTTTAGCGCTTTCTTTGTTATCTTTACTCTCTTTGCCGTCTTTGCTCTCCTTGCTGGTGCTTATCTTTTTAGATCGAGATCCACCTAACTTCACAGTCTTTGCGTATATAGAAATGCATAGTCGAGCACTTCGAGGCACATTTTGCAGGAAGATATCAAATGCTATTGCTTCGTTGAAGACAATTTTACCATCGTTATCTACGGGAAGCTCTGTAGATTTTTGCAACGCACATAGTCTTCTTTCACCGTGGAAGAGACCCAGATGAACACCTATTTCCGGCGTGGGATTTAGATCACAGTTAACGTTGTCGATGCCGTGCAATTCTAGGCGAAATGGCTCTTGTATGTCCCAAGATGAGGCGAACTTTTGACGTTTTCGTATTGTGCTCGTTTTATAGTTGAGGTTTTCTGTGGTTTTCGGTTTATATTCTATGCTGAGTTGTTGGTGATTAATGTATGTTGGTAGCGTGTGTATGGGTTTAAGGACAATTAATGGAACACCATCACGTGATAGACTTTCCTACAAATATAAAAGTAAAAAATATTAGTATATATATATGCGGTGATTTGCATAGGATGACAAAACAGACTTTATAGATAAGGCCAAGATAAGAAAAAAAATGATTTAAAATAAAAACAAAAATTATTAAAATATACCTACTATGCTGGATGGAAAAACCTGCATTGCCAGTAAAACCTACCACAATACTGATTTAAGATATATTTTCAAAAACTCACCTGAATGTAGATAAACTGAATCAACGGAAATTCGCCAAACAAATACTCATCTCTTCCACCAACTCTTAGTATATACGATGAAGTTGACTGACCGTTCAATCTGACCATCGATCTGGACATCTTCGCTAGTGCCATTTCGATGAGCTTGGTTGGTGTGTCGGTATCGTTCGCTCGCAAACTAAATATACTTTCATCGTTCTCCAATTTCACAGAGACAACAAAACTATCATTGCGCATACGCCCCTTGATAGTTGGCATTCGAGGTGTCCTGGCCAGTCTTAATGGATGCTCGTACAGTAATTTCTCATTCCATGACACAGTGGCTCTTTCGTTTTCGATTTCTTCACTCAGCAAAGACATCTTATAACGAAAGTCACTCACTTCAGGACTCTTCATCGCTCTAAAGTCATCCACTGACTTGCCAATCATATAGCTTATCAAATTACAGAGTTCTTGGTCGCTCGAATACTCTGTTGATTCTGCGAGTTCTAACAGACAAAGATACGGTTGTATATCGCACAAGCGACCAGAATCCTTAAAGTTCTCCACGGTATTGAACTTTGTTATGCCTCTTAGAGCGTACATAGAGTGTTCCTTGAGCATTTCATATAGTGGATAAGACTTCGCAGCAGCCAAAAGTTCCTAAGACATATTTTATGTACAGAACACTTTCACAATGTTGTTTTACCATCGCTGACTCACCATTTTTATTTCCCGGATTGTTGCCGTCGCGCAAACTTCCTGGATGAGTAGAATTCCATTGGGAAGGAGGCACGTCACCTGCACCAGGTCGGGAGGATCATTCAGCCAGCAATCCATGGAAAAATTCGGACTCGGCGAAGGCACCATTGTAGTGGGCAGTTCACTATTAACAAAAGGCTGGATCGGTGGAAACGAAATTTGGGAAAATACCACAGTTGTATATGGGATTCTCGGATTTAAGGAGAAAACTTATTCCTGTAGTCTATAAGGAAAGAGAACCTCTTAGAAGATTTATTACTTTCTATTTTTTTCCTTCTTAGGTGAATTGAAATGTAGTTTGTCCAGCGTGAGTCATTTGGGTTGTGTGTCGATTGAACATACTGTTTATTTTATTTTTGAACTTCTTATTTTATTCAAATGCTTTACAGAGCAAAGGTTTTCTACTAAAACGACATATTTTCACTTAAATAAAAATAAACTTTCTGTTTTGTTCTTGGCCACCTCTATATTTTTTTCGTAAAAGTTTTTTTCTATTTTGCTGTATTCTTCGTTTCTCTTCTTTGGGGGGCTTGTTCTTTGTTTTCTATTTGTCATTCTTGTCTCTTGATTTTGACGACGGCTCTGATGGCGGACAGAGCGGCGTGGCTTGTGGCTACTAAAAAAACTGTTTGATTTTAATTGGAACATTAAGGGGGGTACACATTTTCGATCGAGGTAACATTCGTATGTGCCTGTCTACCATGGTATAAAAATACAAGGTATGTTGTAAATATATGAGATGAAGGGTCACCATATTTTGTTTTGTGTGACGTCAAAGTCATAGGGAGTGTTCAACAACACTTAGCCTTAAAAAATAAATTATTTATTATGGGTATTCATGCAACAGCGTAAAGTCATCGTAAACGTTGTAAAAGTTAAAATTCCGTAGTTCTGTCACAATTTGTATAGAAAATGTGACAGATTTACGAAGTTTAGGCCGTGTGCCAATTGCGTTAAAATTCTGGTTAAATTTGATCCCAGTTAAATGTTATCCCTTTTTATAGGGGTGAGTAAAATTTAAGGTTTTTGCTGTGTCAATTGGATTAAATGGGATTTTTTTTTATATTCACTTCCCATTAGTTTTGTTGTTGCATTTTTCTCAGTAATGATAGTTCGCAAACATATCAGTTTGCAAAATGAATGAATCATCTGAAAAAGTATTTTCAATAAATTTTATTGATTCTTTTACATTAAGCGTAGTACGCAGATCGAGCTAAAATTTCGCTCAAAGGATTTATCTCAAGTTATTCAAACTTCTTCTTGAGTGCATACTTAAATTTATTATAAGGTCTTTGTCTATATTTCTTAATCCTTTCATTTAATTTTAGTTTTTTTTTCCATTTTTCATCTTTCCCGATAGGATTCATGACTTCTTGATAGCAAAATAAAATATTACTCTACATTCATCTCCCTCAGCAGTTTTTTTATAAGGGTTTACAACAACACAAACAAATCCGGATCGCTTAAGATACGCAGCCGAACGCGCCCATAGACATGTCAAAAATTAACCACCGACTAAAATTTTAACGAGCTCCTGAGCAGGTTAAATTTTGAAGTCTATATTCACCTCAGTAATGTCAAAATTTAGCCATGGGATCAAATTTAACCAGGATTTTAACGCAATTGGCACACGGCCTTAAGACTTTACAACGTTTACGACGACTTTACGCTATTGCATGAATAACCTTTACAGAGCTATTAATAAAAAACACTTATTCTACCTTTATACTATGTTCCCACCAAAGCGAAATCTGGGTTTTCAGCTGAAAACTTTCGAGATTTCAAATTAGTGTTCACACTGCCAAAACCAAGATTTCGTCTCATATAAACACAAACTACTACCTTTGTGTTGCTATGTGTTTGTATTTCTCTCCACCCAAATGTCAAATACAATATCATACTCTCTCTTTTTGCCTGCTTGGCGTTGGAGTGAAAGATCACAATAGGGGTATTCACGATCCGATGTAACTGGTCTTGTATCATAACTTTTGTTTTTGTTTGTCTACACCTTAACGTCACATACACGCAATAATAAATAATAAAATTGATTTTTATTTTATAAACATTTTTTTTGCTTTTTTATATTCAATCGTACAATTGTTTCAACACCGTCGCGGTGTCATCATCAGCGAATTTAAGACTAATGTAAACATTAAAAGAGAAATGATTATGCACTTTTTGAAGAATAAAAGAGTTGAGATTAAAAGGAATAAGAGAACTCTACATGGATTAGTAAGTATGTAAGTTAAGAAGAGACAAAGCTTTAACTAGAACACAAATACATATATATCATAAATAAATTTAAAGTGTGTGAAAGAGTGGTGAAGAAGCTGGACCTGCATCTCTGTTGACGTTGTTTTTGTTTTGGTGGATGTGTATTGATTCCAATACATTAAGACGACGTCTATTTGATTCCGATTCCAATAGCTTAAAATTTGAGGCATCGATTGTGTGTTTTTCTGAGAGTAGGTATGTGATCAGCTATCCCGCTTGCGTATGCTTCTTTGTTTTTTATATGACGTAGGTGTTCGTTTGCTCTCGTTTTTAGGCGGCGAATAGTTTGACCCACATATATTTTGCCACAATCAGCTGTGCCGCACTCTGCAATATATATACCACTTTTTTCGTCATCTGGTATAGAATCTTTTGTTGAGCGAAGCATGTTCTTGATTTTAGTTGAACTCCTTGGAATTAAATCAATATTGAAAGGTTTATAAATCGATTTTAGTTTGGCAAAAATATTTGGATGAAATTCAATTGATAATCGTTGATTCTTTGATGTCAGTGGCGATAGTGATGTTGTTTTTGTTTTTTCTCTGGCTTTTTTATGTTTGTTTATTATTTTCATAATGTCATTTTCACTATAGCCATTGATATCTGCGATATGTAAGATGCGGCGAAGTTCCACGTCAAAAACAGAGGGTTTCATTGGAACATTACATAGTCTATAAGCCGTGGAATTGAATGCGGCGCGTTTGTGTGAGTCGTGGTGGTTTGAGTCACTCGTTATGTAGCGATCGGTGCTTGTTGATTTTCTATAGATATCAAATTCAAACTTTTTGTTATTCTTTTTGACTACTAAGTCTAAAAACGGCAGCTTATTTTCACTTTCAACTTCAAAGGTGAATTGTATCTTATCGCTTGCACTATTATTGTTTCGACTGTTTTTTCAATTTCACTCGTTTTGACAATTGCAAACACATCATCGATGTATCTATGATCTATGCCAAAATCTTGGTAATTTGTTTTCTTGGAGCAATTGCTCTTCCAATCTGTTCACATATAAATTTCACATGAATCCGGAAAGGGAATTGCCCATTGCCATACCTTCAATTTGCTGGTAATAATTCCCGCGAAATTGGAAAAATGTCTGCTCAATACATACGCTGGTCAGGTCGTATAATGCATTGCTTTCAGTTGGGTTAAGATTTTGTCTATCGAGGAACAAACGCAGCGATAATAGAGCTTCGCACACTGGAACATTAGTGTAGTAAGATGTGATATCAAATGAAACTATACTTTCATCATCATCTATTGTAATACCGTCCAACTTTTTTGTTAATTCGATTGAGTTTTTAATAGAAAACTTATCAAAATTCTTGAGGTCGTTAAATCTTCTTATAAGCCATTTAGACAGTAAATGGCAAGGTGAATTTATATTCGATACAATTGGGCGGAATTTGTCAAAATCAGGCTTATGAAGTTTAAGCAAACCGTAGATGCGTGGCACATTGTTATGCGATGATTTAACTCTCCAATTTCTGCCAAACAAATCAATGTATTTGTCGATCGTCTCGTGTGTACGTTTCGTCATTTTATTAAATGGATTTTTAACACGTGTGTATGGGCCTTCGTCGATTATTTTTTGTATACCGTCATCGTATTTCTTTTTATCCAACACAACAACAGCGTTTCCTTTGTCCGCTTTTGTAACGAAAATCTCTTTTTTATTGAGCGATTTTATAGCATCGTACAATTTGATTGGTTTATTTGCTATTCCTGATGATATTAAATCAGAGACCTCTTTTCGTAGCACTGGTCTGTCGTCTGCGTTAATAAAATTCATGCTTGATTCGATGTCGACGATTATTTCTTTCCTTGGGATTTTTTCACGTGCGATAGCAAAATTCAAACCTTTGTTAAGTAGACTGATTTCGTTGCTATTCAGCGAGTATGACGATTTGTTCACCACAAAATTGTCGATAAATTTCACTTCAGGTTTTATAAAAGGTTTTGAGGTTTGTAATTTCTTAAGTTTTTCTCGTTTCTTTCCAAGGTACAAACTAATTAGGGTGTTGCATGATTCGTGAATTTTAACCATGAACTCATCATATTCTAAAGGATGTAATTTCTTTGATATTGTTTGGTATAGGTTGTAAGCTTCCAAATCAGCTTTCGCTAGTGTTGCGTACTGATGACGTAACTCATCGATGAGCCACAATCGTTGTGCTGTATGTAAGGCCTTTTGACTGCTTCTGCTCCGACCATTACCTTTGATGTTGATGAAATTTGGTATTAACTTTTGACGTTTACATTTGGATAAGAAGAAAATGTCTGATTTTAGATGACAAATTTTCTTCTTAAGCATAGATACATCGATGATGTGTTTGCAATTGTCAAAACGAGTGAAATTGAAAAAACAGTCGAAACAATAAATAGTGCAAGCGATAAGATACAATTCACCTTTGAAGTTGAAAGTGAAAATAAGCTGCCGTTTTTAGACTTAGTAGTCAAAAAGAATAACAAAAAGTTTGAATTTGATATCTATAGAAAATCAACAAGTACCGATCGCTACATAACGAGTGACTCAAACCACCACGACTCACACAAACGCGCCGCATTCAATTCCATGGCTTATAGACTATGTAATGCTCCAATGAAACCCTCTGTTTTTGACGTGGAACTTCGTCGCATCTTACATATCGCAGATATCAATGGCTATAGTGAAAATGACATTATGAAAATAATAAACAAACATAAAAAAGCCAGAGAAAAAACAAAAACAACATCACTATCGCCACTGACATCAAAGAATCAACGATTATCAATTGAATTTCATCCAAATATTTTTGCCAAACTAAAATCGATTTATAAACCTTTCAATATTGATTTAATTCCAAGGAGTTCAACTAAAATCAAGAAAATGCTTCGCTCAACAAAAGATTCTATACCAGATGACGAAAAAAGTGGTATATATATTGCAGAGTGCGGCACAGCTGATTGTGGCAAAATATATGTGGGTAAAACTATTCGCCGCCTAAAAACGAGAGCAAACGAACACCTACGTCATATAAAAACAAAGAAGCATACGCAAGCGGGATAGCTGATCACATACTCTCAGAAAAACACACAATCGATGCCTCAAATTTTAAGCTATTGGAATCGGAATCAAATAGACGTCGTCTTAATGTATTGGAATCAATACACATCCACCAAAACAAAAACAACGTCAACAGAGATGCAGGTCCAGCTTCTTCACCACTCTTTCACACACTTTAAATTTATTTATGATATATATGTATTTGTGTTCTAGTTAAAGCTTTGTCTCTTCTTAACTTACATACTTACTAATCCATGTAGAGTTCTCTTATTCCTTTTAATCTCAACTCTTTTATTCTTCAAAAAGTGCATAATCATTTCTCTTTTAATGTTTACATTAGTCTTAAATTCGCTGATGATGACACCGCGACGGTGTTGAAACAATTGTACGATTGAATATAAAAAAGCAAAATAAATGTTTATAAAATAAAAATCAATTTTACTATTTATTATTGCGTGTATGTGACGTTAAGGTGTAGACAAACAAAAACAAAAGTTATAACAAAGTCACATAGGCATTCGCCCTTTTAAAAATCAGTTTTTAAAATTTAGTAAATATGGTCTTGTATCATTGCAAAAGTGTAAAAGTGTAACACTTTCTTGCACTACAACAACAAAATATACTGAATGTCAAATTCTTACACTTTTACACTTTTGCTATACTCCAACCCTATTGTAAAAGAAAAATATACCATAGTAAAGTGTGCGCTTGTGTATTTGATAACCCGCCAAATGTCATTCTTTTTGTCAGCTGATATTTGTTTGTGAAATTTTGTGAGTTTGCTACAGTGTAACTATAGATAAAAGAAGTGCGTTCACGATTGATTGAACAAAAATAAAATTTTACAATTTTACTAGGCTTGCTGCACCAGATCGTGAATACCCCTAATATGTATCAAAAAGCTTTTCACCATTTAGCCAGTTTATATTTCTTGAGCGCTCAGTAATTTTTCTCCTTTCTTTGACAGAGCCGGAGGATAAAATATAAACAGGATTCCTCAAATAGAAGTCAAAACATCTCTCTTTTTCTTTTCTTCTTATGTAATTAACTGCGAAAAAATATAATTGAGCAAGCGAATCCAAAAAATTTCAGTCTCAGTTTTTAAGGGGAAATGTGAGGAATTTTTGTGAGGAATCGTGTTTATATTTCAGAGTCCTCTGAGCCCTCTGAGATCTCAGAAATATAAACTGGCCAATTGTGTGGTGAAAGCTGAAAATGGGTCTGTTCATAAAGATATGTTCGCATCGATACAAGATTTCATTGAGATTTCAACGAAATCTCGCATTTCGAAATCTCAAAACTGTATGGGGAAATGTGAAGATTTGGACTGAAATCTCTGAAATCCGAGATTTCACTCTGGTGGGAACGTAGTATTACTCCACAATTTTACAAAACCATGGAATAAGAGTTAAGCCACAGGTTAAAATTTCTCATTAAAAAAAATTATGTTCTTGGAATAGTATAGCCTTTTCACACCGAACCCAAAACGCGGTTTTCGCGAAAATATCGGTTTTGGAGAAAAACCTAATCGAAAACACAAGTTTTCTCATACATTTTTTGTAGCTTCAGGTTTTCGTAAAACACAAGTTTTATATAAAACCAGTCGAAAACATGTTGGAATTCAGAGATGAACAAAACAAACATACCTTTTAATAAGTTCAGCACCTATTGAAGTGTCAAAAAAGAAACTGATGGGATGCTTTCAAAAGAAATTGAAAACAGCTGACGAAATTCTGTCATATCGAATATAAAATTCGAATCTCACAATAAATTATTTTATTAAAAATTGATAGATAATTGTTTGTGGCAAGTCAAATTGTTCATATGGATCCTCTTTATAAAATAAATCAACGATTTATTTCTAAAAAATGGAAGAAAATAAAAAAAAATTGTGCGTGGTTTGTGTAAAAAAAACTGGAATGTCAAACGAAAACATGTAATGTTCAGTGTGAATGGTTTTCTCGTTTTGGAAAAGTTTTCGCCGAAAACCGGTTTTGGGGTTTGGTGTGAAAAGCCTATAAAGTGACGTTTACCGTATGAGGCCTGTTAAGTATCCTGAAATTTGTACCAAGTTTCGGAAGCTTGGGTTTTTTTCCTTATGGGTTTTGACATTTTAAAACTTCAAGTTACCAAACATACCTAGGAAATTTCTTGTTTATGTCTATCTAGGGAAAATTTAATTGAAAAAAGGAAAAGAAGCGAGAGTTGGAGCACTGAAGACAAAGTAAGTTCATGCAAATTAACCAAACCATTTATAAATAACATTTTGCTTTACATTCTTCAGGACCTAATGAAATTATCGTGCATAAAAATAAAATGTTATTGAAAATGTAAATCTTTTGATACCAACGCCAATAAAAAAGAGTCTGCTGCTTATTCCTTCGCTAAACCATCTGCTTCGGTGGTTTAGAGTAGTAAACGTCACATAGCTGAAATTTTGTTGTATTAGTAACATTTTGCACTTAATCCATGGAATAATGCTAACCTTTCGCTATTCCGCGTTTATTAATTTGGCTGTTATTGTTTTACTTGAAACTTAACAAAACATAATTTCTAAACATAAATAATAGTGGTATTCATGCAACAGCGTAAAGTCATCGTAAACATGATAAAGATTTAAACTTCGTAACTCTGTCCCCAACTAACAATTTTGCCCCTATAATCATCCAAAGAAGCTTCCCATAATCATCTCTAGCAATCATATAAGCATTATATAATAGTCCATAAAATTGAAAGGGCGCACTTTTTAAGCTCCTATTGGACCTTTAAGCCTAGTACGCAGATCGGGAAAAGACTAAATTTATCTCTATACTATTCTAATCTCTACAAAAACTTTTTTACCTGCCACGCAAAAGTTTGAAGTTGGAGAGATAAAAAGAAATCTGTCATAATAAATGTATTCGTGTACAAATATAAAATTTGTTTGGAATCCCCCATTTATTTACTTTTATCGACTTTTCCAAACTCCTATAAAATTTTTTAGTGTAAATGTAATTTAAGAATTAAGATGAAAACATATGTACATAGTATATAGTAACACACGTGATCGTCGACCACAGTCCATCTTTACTGGTCTCGCTCCTGCACTCACTCTGCTAGTGCATCGTCCGCTGCAATATGTCTATCGTGCCACACCCCACACACCCTGCAGACTAGAACACCGATGCTGATGATGCATCTCTCAACCTAATGAAACTGCAGCAGACATTATAATCCTTTTGTCGTCCGGTAATCGCGTAATCGCTCTTAAATTTCGCGACACAACTAGTATTTGTAATACACCAGTGGCTCTTTACTATGCGTATGAATAAATCGGAACTGACCACAGAGTATTCTTGAGCGTCTTCCAAATGCCGCCGAACAAATGGACCAACGAGAAAACAACTTCCTTCACACGGCAATCATCAAGGATGATCTGGAGTGTTCTGTTTCTGCAATCAGTCCAGGTTGATTGAATCAAACACCTCCACTTCATCTGGCGTCCACAAATGAAATGACTATATCAGAAATTTGATATTGGCTGGTGCCAGGATCAACGATCGTGATATATAACAATAAACAGCACTGCACATTGCTGCCAAACGAGGAAATCTACCAGCTGTCACCCCCATTTTGAAATTGGGCTGATTTTGATTCAGCCGATGGCGACGGAAACAATTCATTTCACATTGCGGTTTGAGGGGGACATTTGACGCAGTCCAAGAACTTCCCACTGAGTCCAGCATAAATGCTGAGACTTTAAACTTGATGGGGCCAAATCATTGGAAAAGATAATACAGCGGCCGCACTATTGACCAAAAAAATAAATGAAAATAAATAACGACTTCTCTACCCTATAAAAGATACCTAACCCGGAGACCACACGAGCGAGTACTCGCTAGCGAGTTACTAACACACAGAAACATTTGCAACTCGCTAGTCAACTGGCTTGCCTTTTTCGAAGCCAGTTGAGAAGCGAGTGAAAGTGATTATCCGAACTGTCACCCATTTTCTTTTCTTTTGTCGAGTCGAGACTCGAGAGGTAAGTAAATAATTTTTAATAATAACAACTTGCTCAACATCACAGTCTTTCCAGCGATCACCCAATCATGCAGCATCTCCAGTAAATCAATGCGCGGTGGACCCCGTATACCCAAAGCCAAACCATTTCCATATGAAGAAAAAAACTACGGAGTATTCCAGGCCAACAAGCCATCGTATGGACAAAAACTCCAAATTGATCTGTGTTGAAGGCCCAGTAGCAGCTGGCAAGTCAAAATTAGCCAAAGAAATTGCAGCTGAGCTGGACAGCTTGTACGTTCCACCCGCAAATATGGACAGTGTATTTATTAATGATTACGGCTTTGATATGCGAAAGTTAGATGACCAACTTCCTGAGATGTGCCGCAGTTTCGATGAGAAGGATTTCTTGCGAAACCCAAACCATCCGTTAGCAGCACATAACCGAATATGCTTCGCTTTTCTCAATACATTGACGCACTCGCTCATATTCTATCTACCGGACAAGGTGTTGTATTGGACCGCAGTGTCTACTCGGACTTCGTATTCCTTGAGGCCATGCACAAGAATGGCTACACCTCGAAAGGAGCACACAGCGTTTATCACGAAATTAAGCAAAACACCATCAATGAGTTGATGAAACCACATTTGGTTATTTACCTAGATTGCCCCGTCGATGTGATTAAAGTAAAAAATCATTTAAAGCTCGAGCATCTTCAAGATGTATTTGTTTTTCTTTCAGAAACGCATCAAGGCTCGCACCCTGGACTACGAGTCTCAGTCCAAATTTTTCACGGATGCATATCTTGCTGACATGGAGAATTACTATAAACTGTATTTCCTTAAAGACATCAGTACTCATGCCGACATTCTTGTTTACGATTGGACCGCTGAAGGTGAGACCGAAGTGGTGGTGGATTTAAGGCCCCTGGAATGAAATATTCGAAAGGATACAATGAAGACATGGGGGACAGACATCTTACTATCTATCAATTGACGGAATATATTCAAATCTGCGTATGCTATGACACTGCTGCCAGCATGTTATGCAGGTTTATTATTGTAATGGTGGATATTCCGTGGGCTTTAAATAAAACTGCGTTCTTTGTTTCAAAGCGTGCTGGATATTTATTCAGAATCTACAACCCATCAGAAGGAGTGTAGTGGTGCAGTGCAAAGACTAAAACCACTGCACAAAAGTCCAAGTATACGTTAGGTTGGCGCTTGTTTTTGAAATGTTTGAATTTCTTTTCCGTTGTGTGTTGGTTGGAATAGGACGTATTAGGATAGTTTTGATATATATTTTTTGTTAGATTTTTGTGTTTAGTTTTTCTAAATCGCTTTGAAATGAGGACAAAATAATTTCTCTATGAGCGATTAATTTAAGTGTGCTTTTTTTATATGCACAGAGTGTGAATCGTAATCGAGAACAGACATGAAAAAAGTGCTATGGGAGAAGGGTCTTCTTTTCCATTGCTTAGACGAGGTGAGCAATTTTCCTGAGAATAAATCGAGATTCCTAAACGTCTTTGCATTTGAGTATGAAAAAGGGATCTACTAAGGCATAGTCGTGGAGGTGTGCATAATCATGGACTTGCACACTGTGGGTCCATTTTAGTTAAGTACCACTTTCCACTTCCGATCACTGTGCATATATAACAAAAAAATATTTAAAATTTTAATTTTCGGAGGGAAGTGAGTGGTGTCGAATTTCAACACAGGACAAGGGTGAGGCTAGAATCAATAATTGTTTTAAACAAAATTTGAAATTGAGCGCTTGGATCTTACTAAACTAGTTTCAATTTTTACTACATTTGGAAAATAATATAATAGCTGTGTTTTTTTGCATGTCCAGATAAAATTATGTGAAAAAAACGACAACAAAGCAAAACAATTTACATGTTAAATACAACAACAACTATGTCCATATAGAGTTAGCTAAGTCCAGATAATTAACTGGAGTTAACTTTTGTCCCGATAAAACGGTATTGCCAGACTACCATTGTCGTTGTGTTATCGATAATTTGTATAGAAATGTCAAATGTTTATTGGTAAGATAGTTCAGAACAAAATGGCAGACCAAGGCAAATGTTGAAATGTCCCGATGTCGTTTTTTTCGCCAAACTCCATATGGACATACAAAAAAACGCAGCTAATATAATGATATAAATAATATATACAGGGTGTCCTGTAAATAATGGATAACCTTGCAACTGGTTATAGCAGGCCTTATGACCTTTCCAGAAAAAATTATAAACAAAAATATTTTCCCAGTGTTTACTATGTTATGATGTTTTTCCAAAAGTTGTAAACAAGTACTACTTTGCTCAAATACGTGAACGCTACGATCATGGATGAACAATTTTTGCAATTTTTTTATTTTTGTAATATTCTAGAATGACTGTTGTAATAGATAGATGGTAAAATTTAATAGTAGTTATTGCTTTTTTTTTATTATAATTTGTTTTAAAATGCTTCCGGTCAGTGTCCTATAACAGTGTGAAATATTTCAGTCACTCAATTCTTTCAATACTGGCCTTAAATTTTTTACGCAAATATGCAAATTTTTGTGTTTTTCCATATTGTTGTTTCAATAAAAACAAGATTGCAGACACCATTTGCATCCATAACTCCCCAAACCATAATGCTTTCACGTTCATGTTTCACCGTAGTCTTTAAATTGGTTTCCTATACTTTTGTGTTCGGTTTTTGGTACCAAATTTTCGACCGTTAAATCCAAAAATGTTGAAATTTTTTCGTCAACTAAGATAACATGAACTGTTCTAAAAAGCAAAACAGAAATGATTAATAATGCAAATCAATTTACTTCTAGCCGCAAGTCTTCTACAATTTATATGATTTCAGTTGCTGTACGTGCAATTTTTGTATAGTGTATATATTATAAATATATAATATATTTAATAATATTATAATATATATGAAATAAATTATATTTTATACATTTTTGAATTCTCCTTATTTCTACAGATGCACTTGATGTTTGTTGTACTTTCGTAACTTCCAATGGTGGTGTTGATTTGGTTTTGGTCTTGGGCCATAAGTTTCAATGAGATACCCCAGCTCATCCAAACATTTAGTCCTCTGGCGGGCATTTTTGGATTTCAAGCCATCCATTACATAGACAAGGCTTTATTGGTAAATGGATAAACAAGAACAGTTTGTCGAAGGAGTGTTCGAACCCCATGTCGCACCGTATCCTTGGGGTCACCATTCTGAAATTGTTAAACACTGTATTTTCATATTATCTAAAAAAAGAAATTAAAAACAATTACGTTCAAAAATAAATGTGGAATAAAAGCACTGCCTTCATTTTCGGCCAAAAAATACCTACTCCATCTCAATCAACGATTGGAATACCAAATTAAGATACTCTAATCCTTTGAGCAAAACCAAAGGATTGGTATCATAGAAACGGAGCGATAACCATTTCAATATGGGTATTCATGCAAAAGCTCAAAGTCGTCGTAAATGTAGTAAAGTTTAAAACATCGTAATTCTGTCACAATTTGTATGGAAAATTTGACAGATTTACGAAGTTTAAAACTTTACCACGTTTACGACGAGTTTACGCTATTGCATGAATACCCTTAATATCAAATCCAAATTACAAACTGGGGCTCTGCTGTTGTTGGGCAAATCTTCGTTCAGGAATTCAATTACTTTTAATTGATATCTAAGAAAATTAAACTTTATAATCATGAGTTAAAAAAGTATATTTTACCCTGAGGCCACACGAGCGAGTAATCGCAAGCGAGTTACTAATACATCGAAACTTTTCCTACTCGCTAGTCAACTGGCTTGCCTTTTTCGAAGCCAGTTGTGAAGCGAGTAGAGTGGCGAGTGATTTGACAGTTAATGTATGTACCCAACTCGCTAGCGAGTACTCGCCTCGTGTGGCCTCCGGGTTAACTAAAATCACCATGAAACATATTTGCCATGTCTTTCATTAACGTTGGCTGTATTCATCCGTTTGCGCATTAAATCATTTAATTCCTCTGGAGGCTGTGTGAATGCCCATTTGAGTACATACTCGCAATTTCTGTTCATCGATTAGACGTTGATTCCTTGTGTTGTTAGGCGTGTCAGGAAAATGAGATCTGAGAGCCCTCAGCCATCTCAGTCTCGTGAACAGGATTCCTCAGAAATTTTGCTGTCAAATAATTGAGGAAAGAAAATATTGGATTCGCTTGCTCAGTTTCTGACACTGAGCCATCTGAGATCTTATTTTCCTGAACACGCCTGTTGATTGCCAGTAGGGGTGAGGTGTCAACATCTTCTTCTTTCTTCTTTGAAGCTGCAACCTTATCTCCACCCTTTGCCTGCGTTTGGTAACCTTCTCAAACAAAGAAAAAACAAAGTAGGTATTTTTGCAAAAATGTTCATAATACTATCAGTAATTTAAGCTGGTCAAATGGCTTTACAATCTCTTAACTTAATACATTTGATGTACTAACCTGTGCTGGAAGAGGACTTTCATCGATTTGAACGCTCTAAGCGTGCTTCACACTCTCGTGGTTTTGTTGCTTTCTTAGGCGCTTCTTTTCGTAGTGGACTTCCTTTCGTTTCAGCTCTGCCCAGTGTTCAGGATCATCGGTATGCTGTAGTGGAAGATAATTAAAAATTCTCTCTGGGAATAATAACTCTATTTTTACATAGAGACGCATAACACGTTCAAAGGTTTCTTGAAGTTTTTTCCGTTTATCCCGCAGAACCTCTTCGTTCAATGGAGACGGTTGCATTACGTAGTATTCTATAGCGAGAGAGGCATTGGCAATATTTCAATGGGAATCGTCGTTTGATGAATGAAAACAACTTACCCATTTCATGAATTTTTTTCCATTTTCTCCAGGATCTGTCCAGGACGACGCACGATGGGAAATCATTCACAATCATAAAAAAAAAAATGAAAGGTTTATGAACTAGATACAGTAGCCCCGGAAAACACTTACTGGACTCAATTTAGAGGTCTTATAGAAGAAGGTGGAAAAATAAAAAAAAAATATTTCACAATTGATTTATATTTATTTATTTATATTTTTATTTTATTTTATTAATTTTTTGATATTTTATTTGAAAGTTTTTACCTGAAATACAATCTTAGAATTTATTAGATATTATTTAAGTTATAAAAATTACAAAGTTTCTGTGAGATTCAAACCATGGTCCTCTCGCACTGAAAGTCCACCACGCTAACCGCTCGGCCATGGAAGAAAATAATTTCGATGAAAAAAAACGTATTCACTTTCTCCACACTGCCGGTTTGTATCTATACTCTTTAGTATACCAGAAGTGGTTTGTGTTTTTACTAGTACAGCAGAAATGGTTTGTGGCTGAACTTAGCAAGTAATAGAAACTAACATAGAGATTGTATAATAATTTTACAGGATGACTATAGAACAAAAGCTCCGTCGTCATTTCATAAAAGCAATATAGAGAGATTATAGAAACATTGGTATATCGCTTCTATCAACCTGATAAAATTTGCACCAGAAAATATTCAAGGAAGCAGTAATACTCCAATAAGGTATTTACTTCATGTCAGAGGGTAATAGGCGCGCTATAGAAACAAATAACACTATAATGTCTGAAATGCGAAGCAATTTTGTTAGTTGGGATGTGATTAAGGTAAAAAAAGCATTTAAAGCTCGAGCATCTTCAAGATGTATTTGTTTTTCTTCCAGAAACGCATCAAGGCTCGCACTCTGGACTACGAGTCTCAGTCCAAAGTTTTCACGGATGCATATCTTGCTGACATGGAGATTTACTATAAACAGTATTTCCTTAAAGACATCAGTACTCATGCCGACATTCTTGTTTACGATTGGACCGCTGAAGGTGAGACCGAAGTGGTGGTGGATTTAAGGCCCCTGGAATGAAATATTCGAAAGGATACAATGAAGACATGGGGGACAAAGACATCTTACTATCTATCAATTGACGGAATATATTCAAATCTGCGTATGCTATGACACTGCTGCCAGCATGTTATGCAGGTTTATTATTGTAATGGTGGATATTCCGTGGGCTTTAAATAAAACTGCGTTCTTTGTTTCAAAGCGTGCTGGATATTTATTCAGAATCTACAACCCATCAGAAGGAGTGTAGTGGTGCAGTGCAAAGACTAAAACCACTGCACAAAAGTCCAAGTATACGTTAGGTTGGCGCTTGTTTTTGAAATGTTTGAATTTCTTTTCCGTTGTGTGTTGGTTGGAATAGGGCGTATTAGGATAGGTTAGGTTAGGTTAGGTAAATGGGCTGACAGTTGGTTTTGTTACCGTCACACTTAGATCAATGTAGATCCATTGTGGTACCCTAGGGGTTGTGAACCCTATGAAAAGAAACCTATGATACATCCCATGTTAATTCAAGCCCGTTAAGGGTATTGAAGAGTTTCAGCAGGCTATAGCCTGAAAAGTCGGTGAGTATTTCTTGGTCGTTGGAGGAGTGTCCGTTGGTACATAACCACCAGGCTGAGAAATGTCTGTCGTTATATAATCACCTGGCTGAGAAGAAAAACGCTTTTCAAAGGCGTGATCCTTCCTTTGCCCCCACTTGAGGAATCATCTCTCTATCAGGCCCGTAGGAGCAGTGGCTCCATGCAACGTCTGGTAGATGGGTATGATAGGTCAGTGGTTGGTTTATGTGTCAGTTCGATGGATATCTGTCGTTTTATAATCACCTGGCTGAGAAGAAAAACGCCTTTAAAAGGCGTAATCCTTCCTTTGCCCCCACTTGAGAACTCATCCCTCTATCAGGCCCGTAGGAGCAGTGGCTCCATTCAACGTCTGGTAGATGGGCTTGATAGGTCAGTGGTTGGTTTATGTAAACGTACGATGAAGAAATGTCTGTCGTCACATTATCACCTGGCTGAGAAGAAAGCACCTTTAATGGCGTGATCCTTCCTTTGCCCCCACTTGAGGAATCATCCCTCTATCAGGCCCGTAGGAGCAGTGGCTCCATGCAACGTCTGGTAGATGGGTATGATAGGTCAGTGGTTGGTTTACGCATCCGTTTGTTGAAGAAATGTCTGTCGTTTTATAATCACCTGGCTTAGAAAAAAAACGCCTTTAAAAGGCGTGATCCTTCCTTTGCCCCCACTTGAGAACTCATCCCTCTATCAGGCCCGTAGGAGCAGTGGCTCCATTCAACGTCTGGTAGAGAGGTATGATAGGTCAGTGGTTGGTATATGTATCCGTTCGTTAACTGTCATTATATAATCACCTGGCTGAGAAGATAACGCTTTTCAAAAGCGTGATGCTTCTTTTGCCCCCACTTGAGAACTCATCCCTCTATCAGGCCCGTAGGAGCAGTGGCTCCATTCAACGTCTGGTAGATGGGCATGATAGGTCAGTGGTTGGTTTATAAACGTTCGATGAAGAAATGTCTGTCGTCACATAATCACCTGGCTGAGAAGAAAACACCCTTTCATGGTGTGATCCTTCCTTTGCCCTCACTTGAGGAATCATCCTTCTATCAGGCCCGTAGGAGCAGTGGCTCCATTCAACGTCTGGTAGAGAGGTATGATAGGTCAGTGGTTGGTATATGTATCCGTTCGTTAACTGTCATTATATAATCACCTGGCTGAGAAGATAACGCTTTTCAAAAGCGTGATGCTTCTTTTGCCCCCACTTGAGAACTCATCCCTCTATCAGGCCCGTAGGAGCAGTGGCTCCATTCAACGTCTGGTAGATGGGCATGATAGGTCAGTGGTTGGTTTATAAACGTTCGATGAAGAAATGTCTGTCGTCACATAATCACCTGGCTGAGAAGAAAACACCCTTTCATGGTGTGATCCTTCCCTTGCCCTCACTTGAGGAATCATCCTTCTATCAGGCCCGTAGGAGCAGTGGCTCCATTCAACGTCTGGTAGAGAGGTATGATAGGTCAGTGGTTGGTATATGTATCCGTTCGTTAACTGTCATTATATAATCACCTGGCTGAGAAGATAACGCTTTTCAAAAGCGTGATGCTTCTTTTGCCCCCACTTGAGAACTCATCCCTCTATCAGGCCCGTAGGAGCAGTGGCTCCATTCAACGTCTGGTAGATGGGCATGATAGGTCAGTGGTTGGTTTATAAACGTTCGATGAAGAAATGTCTGTCGTCACATAATCACCTGGCTGAGAAGAAAACACCCTTTCATGGTGTGATCCTTCCTTTGCCCTCACTTGAGGAATCATCCTTCTATCAGGCCCGTAGGAGCAGTGGCTCCATTCAACGTCTGGTAGAGAGGTATGATAGGTCAGTGGTTGGTATATGTATCCGTTCGTTAACTGTCATTATATAATCACCTGGCTGAGAAGATAACGCTTTTCAAAAGCGTGATGCTTCTTTTGCCCCCACTTGAGAAATCATCCCTATATCAGGCCCGTAGGAGCAGTGGCTCCATGCAACGTCTGATAGATGGGTATGATAGGTCGGTGGTTGGTTTACGTTATCGTTCGTTGAAGAAATGTTTTGTACACCTATTGACTGTGGTTGGATAAGTTACCAATCTCATGGTCGTGTGGTTGATAGAGCGTACGGATTTTCATTTTCAAGCCATTTGGTAGCATTAATAAATTTCAATATGTTTTTGCTTGGAATGTCCGAGAGTTCTTCCAAGTCATTGAAGAAGTATCTCCCTAGGTGTTTGTTTCTGAGATGATAAAGCGCAGGGCAGTGACACAGGTAGTGAGGAGTATCCTCATGAATCTCTATGTCACCACATCCCCTGCATAAATCGTCTAAACTGAGTTTCATCTTTTTCTTGTGGTATCCTAGGTGGTTGTGACCGGTGATGATACTCACGAAAAGAGATAAAGACTTTTTATTCAGTTGGATGATGGTGTCGGTCTTATGTTTGTTGAAACTAGGCCATAATTTTCTGGTTATAACACAGGTATCGAGCGATCTCCAACGCTTATTTGTCGCAGCTAGAGTTCTACTCTCGATTAACTGTTTAAGATTACAGGGTGGAACCTGAACTGTAGTTACCCAAGCAACACATTCTCCTCTTACAGATATCTTTCAGAATTCTTAAATAAAGAGCATTCAACACTGCAAGATAACTTAAAGATGTCTCTAAGACCCAAAAAAGCCCAAAGGGGCGGAGCCAATTGTATGAAGTGAAGAGTTCTAATTAATGTTTTTGTAAGTGCTTATAAAGAGGACTTCTTTTGTTGATGTATTGACGACGTATTCAAGATATTTTAAAGAGGTTTTCAATAGATCTTAAATATCCTCTTAAAAAGGACTTTAAAATCTCTTTAAAAGTAAACGCGGACTTGAGATGCGAGAAAAAAACAACGTTTACTTTTTCTCTTTTACGCATGCATCATGGCAATAAATAATATTTTCTCTTTCACGCATGTAACCATAGAGTTGCATTTTAATGAAATGGAATGAAACTTAAGATGAGTGGTGAAAACATAAGGAATTGTTTTAATTTGATTTATAAGAAGCTCGGCCAAGTTAGTTATTTTAATATGACAGTCTTAACATATTTTGTGAAGCATATCTAGAATGTGTTTCGACATGCGTGATCATATTTACTTTAAAGTCATAGATGCTACCCCCCTAAAAATTCACGCGCTTAAAAAAATAATGATATTTACATTTTTTTTTCATTTTCTTTCTAGACAAAAAACTCGATACTGAAGTAAAAAAATGTTAATTGCATTTTGTTGGGTTATTATGTTATTTTAAGAGGTCTACACGAAATTATAAGCGAATCTGCGATTATTTAAGCCCAAAATGTCATTTATTAGGTATATTTTATACAAAAGAGTTTTAGAAATTGAAATCAATAAATATGGCGTGTAAGCGACAGGGTGCCTCTTTTTAAATAGTTACGCAATTATTTATTTTGTTTGTTTCTAAAGCTGCATTTTATTATTTACATAAGTCACAAACAAAAAGAGATAGAAAGCTGTCTGAGTGCTGGGACTCATGGTTAATATGTGAAAACATCAACGTTTGTTCTTACCCTGATGTCGCGGCCAGCGCTTTAGCTCCAGTGGAAACCCGAAAATTTGAAGTTCAGAATTTAAGTACGGCGGATCGTGGAACAGAGTACACCAATTGATTAAGGATGTGAATATTACTTACTAGTGTCACGTCTGACGTTCTGGGTCCACTAGAACATTTTTTGACAGGTGTCAAAATGTCAAACCAGAATTCCGAGAATACGCGCTACGTAACGTGCTATACTCCGTATCGTTGCACAGAGGATAAACGTGGACTACGTTTTGATTACACATCAAAATTAAAGCTATTTTCACCCTTCTGAGTCTCGCAAAATTTTCAAAGTTTTATTCACTTATTATAAACGCTTTTTCTTTTATACAGATCTGATCAAAAAGTTTTATAAAATGCGGCTTATAACAATAATGTAGCCATTTGGCCTCAAAATATGACCTAACATGCGTAGCAGATAGACAAACAAACCAAAAAATATACAAATATCAATTAAACATTCAAATAATTTTTTTTAATTTTTTTATTTTAATGACACCCTGTAAAAAATATACATAAATAAATTAATATTTTTTCCAAATCTCAAAACGTTTTTAAAAGTTCTTAAAAAACTCTTAAAAACGTCTTGGATATAGTCACTCTTCCCCAGAGTCAAATCACGCTTAATTACTTCTTAATAAGACACCATTAAGTGGTCATTAATTACTTTTTAGGTCTTAAAAAAACGAAATGTCAAACCAGTTCAATGGCAACAACTGTGTGTGTTCAACAAGTGCATAGCAAGACAAGAGGAACTTTATAAACTGATCAGATTATGGTGCAGGAAATATGATTGAACTTAGTTTGCTTCCAAGAATAAATTAATGGCAGTTTTTTTTTTTGTTTCATTTATCCCAACAGTTTCTTGAATTCAACATTTTTAAAAGATATAAGTAACTTTTTATAGAGAGATTTCGTTTCGCTATACAGAAACATAACTTCAAGTTGACAGATAAGAAATCAGTGTAACAATGTCTTAAAAGATATCTGGAAGATCTCTTCAAGATGTCTTTGAGAGAGCACGCTAGTAAACTCTTAAAATACTCTTATTTTTAAGGAGTTAAAGAGGTTTTGAAGAAGTTTCATAAAGAGATATGAAAAAATAACTTCAAAAAGAGTTCTATAAGATGTCTTTGAGAGAGCAAGCTAGTAAACTCTTAAAATACTCTTATTTTTAAGGAGTTAAAGAGGTTTTGATTAAGTTTCATAAAGAGATATGATAAAATAACTTGAAAATAGGTCTATAAGATGTCTTTAAGATGTATTTTTAAGTATTGGCTTTAAATTATCTTTTTAAGAATTCATAAAGTGCTTGTTAAGTGCAATGGTATCAAGAAGACTGAACTAAGATGCCATTAAGAGCTGATAAATTTATTTCAAGAACTCTTAAAGAGTTTTTGTGTTGCTTGGGTATTGCCTGATCAGGATCAAGAGTCGATCCGATTCTTGCCAACTCGTTTCGTTACCTGGGACACCACTGTGACCAGGAACCCAGCAGAGCCTTATATTGTGCTGTGTACCAAGAACCCTTAGCTCTTCGCGACAGCAAGTAACAAGCTTCGATTTGATTTCAATGGCAGAAATCGCTTTTATTGCCGCTTGGCTATCAATGAAAAAGGTGATATCAGCTTGTGGTATTGCCATCATTGAGACTTGTCTAGCAGCTTTTGTCACTGCCAGGACCTCAGCTTGGAAGACACTGCTGTAATCAGGAAGTCTGAATGAGCTGGATAATCCGAGGGTTTCTGAGTAGAACCCTGCACCAACACCTGTATCCATCTTGGAACCGTCGGTGTATATAGCTATCATCGAATCGCCGGTTGACGGCTCGTTTATTTGCCATTCCTCTCTACTAGGAAAGGCTGTCGTGAACGGCTTGTTGAAGTCTAAATGGGGTGTTATGTAGTCAGTGCACACCATATTACCCGAGTATTTCTGTAGAATCTGCGCGTGACCTGTAGCACTCTGTTTCCAGCTGCTAGTTTGGCTAAGCCGAAGTGCGCTCTTGGCTGCTGATTCATGTATATATAGATCTAGGGGTTTTAAGTTGAGTATAGCTTCCAGACCCGCTGTCGGGGTGGACCTCATTGCCCCAGTGATACCAATACATGCCAATCTTTGTATCTTTGTCATGATTTTTAGGTTGGTAACTTTGTCCAGTGAACTCCACCAGACTACGTTACCGTAAGTCAGTACAGGTCTAACTATGGCTGTGTACATCCATTTGATAATTTTTGGGCTTGGACCCCACGTTTTGCCAAATATCCTGTTGCAGGAATAGAAAGCAAACATGGCTTTCTTCGTTCTTTCTTTAATGTTGAGACTCCAGTTCAGTTTCTTATCCAAGATCACACCCAGGTATTTGGCATGATCGGAGATTTTGAGCTGGGTCCCCTCAATAAAGGGAATTTGAAAAGTCGGTATTTTCCTTTTGTTCGTAAAAAGGACTAATTCTGTTTTTTGCGGGTTAACCGCTAGACCGCAGTTTTTAGTCCACGTATTTACTACTAATAAGGCATTCTTAATTTGTTCACTAATTGTGGAGGGAAATTTACCTGTCGCTAGTAATGCAAGGTCATCCGCATATGCGACTACTTTTACTCCACTATATTTCAGTCTCATTAGAACTACGTTCATCACGAGTATCCAGAGAAGCGGAGAAAGGACCCCCCCTTGTGGAGTCCCTCTGGAGGTAGATACTTTGATCTGTTCTCCTCCTAGCTCCGAGTTTATCTGTCTGTTTCTTAACATGCACATTATCCATCTGATGATGGCGGAATGTACTTTAAGGTTAACGAGAGCTCCTTCCACTGCCTCGTTTCGGACATTGTTAAAAGCTCCTTCAATGTCTAGAAAGGCGGCAAGGGTGTATTCTTTATCTTTGAGCGTTTTTTCGATTGTGCTGACGACGCTATGCAGCGCTGTCTCAACACTTTTGCCTTTTGAATAAGCATGCTGGGCTGGAGACAAGACCTCCGGGCTCAGTGTGCTGCGAATGTGTAAGTCTATTAGTCTTTCAAATGTTTTTAAGAGAAAAGACGTGAGACTAATGGGTCTGAAGTCTTTAGCTTCTGTGTGGCTGGGCTTTCCAGCTTTCGGAATAAAAACTACCTTGACTTCCCGCCACACCTTGGGAACATATCCCCATTTCAGGCTACTTAGGAATATGTTTTTTAAGTGTGGGATTACAAGGTCTTCACATTTTTGTAGCATCATGGGGAAGACGCCATCTAAACCAGGTGATTTATACGGTGAAAAGGAGTTAATAGCCCACTTTATCTTTTCTTCCGTAATCAACTCGGCTGGTGTTGTATTTTCTATGCAGAGCTCTATTCGCGGGTTGTTATTCACGTTAGAGGTGCAGCTGGGAAAGTGAGCGTTTACCAGAAGTTCCAGTGTTTCGCTACACGATTCTGTCCAATGTCCATTGGGTTCCCTAAGAGATCCCAGAGTAATAGGTCCCTTAGCCAGTATTTTCCTGAGTCTTGCTGATTCATTGGTATTCTCAACTTGACTGCAGAAGTTCCTCCATGAGCTGCGTTTGGCTCTTTGTGTTTCTATCTTGAAATTCTTTTGACTAGTCTTATACATTTCCCAGTCCCTATCTGTTCTAGTCCGCTTGGCAACATTAAAAAGTCTCCTTGTATCTTTTCTGATATTACCAAGTTGAGTTGTCCACCAGGGTGGTTTCTTTTTACCCGCTCCCCCTGATCTAAGTGGACATCCCTTTTCAAAAGCTTTACCGAGAATCCCAGTTAAGCTATCAGTAGCTTTGTCTATTAACTCTGGTATTTGCAACGCATGAGTACTAAGGTTTTGTATTTCTGTTCCTACTACCCTATTAAAAATATCCCAGTTGGTATTTCTGAGATTTCTAAATGGTTTACGGGGACCTATGGTGTCGGGTATTGAGAATTCTATGAGCTTGTGGTCAGAGAACGATTCATCCTTCAATACCTTCCACTGTTCTACGGAGATAGTATCCGAGTTGTTCATAAGAGTGACATCGAGTACCTCTTTACGGTTTTTGGTAACAAAAGTGGGTTCCCTGCCCCTATTCGCTACCAAAATATTATTTTCTATAATAAATTCAAAAAGTGACTCACCTCTGTCGTTGATATCAGTGCTTCCCCACTGCGAATGGTGTGCGTTGGCATCGCAGCCAACAACAGTATCCCATCTCTCCAGTGCAGCACGTTGGATGAGTTCCTTGGTTATCTCAGCCGGTGGTCCTTCTGTCCCGTCCCCCGGCATATAGCATGATGCTATTACCAGTGGTGGGAGCCCGGCACGTTCAAGTTTAACCGTCGTTTGGTCTAAACAGCTGTATGTGGATAGAAGAAAGAGGTTAATCTGTTTTCTAGCTACAATACAAGTTCTAAATCTACTGTTAATGCCTACATTTGTGGGACTATACAGCGTGAGTTCTTTGGAGTGTAAGCCTCTAATTCTGCCACCTGCAATCCAGGGTTCCTGAACTAGGGCAACGTCTATGTGTCTACTCTCCATGAGGTAGACTAAGTTGGCACTGGCGGCTTTACTGTGGTGGAGATTAATTTGAATTAACTTCATTTTGATTTTAAAACCCTCCCCTCCTTAATTACCTCTTTCTTGGTAGCTATCAGCCGCAGCCTGCATCGGTTTGTACCGACGCGTACCTTGAAACCAATTTTCCTAAGAAGTGGTAATGATTTGTGATTTAGGATCACAACCACTTCTGTGCCATCTTTTGTCTTCTCGCCCATCTCAGCCACCTCCCAGTCTTGACTGAGCTGGTCGGTGTTGAGTGACCTGAGGTATCTCTCGATTCGATCCTTCGGAATGAGCGGTCCTTTGATGATAAGCTTTGCTCTAGGCCGTGAAAAATCGCCGATTTCCTTCCTCCTCATGAGGCGAAGGTCAGCGTTTGGCCATGGAGCTTCAGCTTTACCAACAAACTCTTGGAGCCATGTAAGAGTATGGTCATCTTCACATGTCAACATTTTGAATCCTTGGAAGGTGCTGAGATTACCGAAGAGTGGCGGTGGCCGGCTCTTAACGATAGCCTCGTTAACCTCCTCAAGGATTCGAAGTTCCATTAGTTGCAACTGGTCATCCGTCAGTTTCCGTGTAGGATTACCATAGTCTACTATGGCAACTTGCTGGCCGTATTAGGATAGTTTTGATATATATTTTTTGTTAGATTTTTGTGTTTAGTTTTTCTAAATCGCTTTGAAATGAGGACAAAATAATTTCTCTATGAGCGATTAATTTAAGTGTGCTTTTTTTATATGCACAGAGTGTGAATCGTAATCGAGAAGAGACATGAAAAAAGTGCTATGGGAGAAGGGTCTTCTTTGCCATTGCTTAGACGAGGTGAGCAATTTTCCTGAGAATAAATCGAGATTCCTAAACGTCTTTGCATTTGAGTATGAAAAAGGGATCTACTAAGGCATAGTCGTGGAGGTGTGCATAATCATGGACTTGCACAGTGTGGGTCCATTTTAGTTAAGTACCACTTTCCACTTCCGATCACTCCCAACTGACAATTTTGCCCATATAATCATCCAAAGAAGCTTCCCATAATTATCTCTTGCAATCATATAAGCATTATATAATAGTCCATAGAATTGAAAGAGCGCACTTTTTAAGCTCCTATTGGACCTATGCCTTGGACCTATTTATTCATATTTTTATTTTATTTTATATATTTGCTGACATTTAATTTGAAAGTTTTTATCTGAAATACAATCTTAGAATTTATTCGATATTATTTAAGTTATAAAAATTACAAGGTTCCTGTGAGATTCGAACCATGGTCCTCTCGCACTGAAAGTCCACCACGCTAACCGCTCGGCCATGGAAGAATATATTTACGATGAAAAAAAACGTACTCACTTTCTCCACACTGCTGGTTTGTCTCTATACTCTTTAGTATACCAGAAGTGGTTTTTGTTTTTACTAGTAAAGCAGAAATGGTTTGTGGCTGAACTTAGCAAGTAACAGAAACTTACATAAGGATTGTATAATAATTTTACAGGATGACTATAGAACAAAAGCTCCGTCGTCATATCATAAAAGCATTATAGAGAGATTAAAGAAACATTGGTATATCGCTTCTATCAACCTTATATAATTTGCACCAGAAAATATTCAAGGAAGCAGTAATGCTCCAGTAAGGTATTTACTTCACGTCAGAGGGTAATATTCGCGCTATAGAAACAAATAACACTATAACGTCTGAAATGCGAAGCAATTTTGTTAGTTGGGTGTGTACACAAAGAAAACTCAAACTTGCAAAATTTGGCTAAAGGCCTGTGCCTACGTTCTGTAACTCTCGCATCGAAAAAACTGTGCCGAGATTCAGCTATTTCAGCGAGTGAGATCAGATGACTCGCCTTACTCGCCGACTCATCTCACATCACTCGCAAAAGTGATTCACCTATTTAAGTGAAATGAGTAATTCGAATTTAGTTTCGAGCATGAGACAAAGAATAAATATAAAAGAGCAAAATTCTACCTCCTTGTCACACTCGTTACGCAAAACGAAATGAAACAACAAATACAACAATGTAAACATTGGAATCTTTAATAATGGAGTTTGGAGTATCTTTGGTTTCAATTATTTTTTTTGTCATAATTAAAGTTTAATGTGAGTTTCACCCTTGAGAAATAAAAAGTTTAAAAGTGTCGAAAGTGAATAGAATATAAATTTATTTAATATAAATATGTGCATTTGATAATAAAATAAAATTAAAGAATCAATAAAAGGGTAGTTGTTTTTATCTACGTTGTTGTTTTTTATTTCGTTTCCTATCCATGAATAGGAATTCTTGAGAAAAGCACACATACCTATCCAAAACTGGAAATTAACCAACACATACACCAAGTCACTGCGGAAATATCTGGCGAGTAATCTGACATTTCATTTGAAATCAATTTTCGACGAAAAGTGACTCATCTCACTCACTCCCTGCGGCTTCGAATTAGCTGAATCTCGGCACTGGTCAAGCAACGATGAAAACTGAAACAAAATACATGAATTTTGTTCCATTTTTCAACGTTTCTCGACAGATTTTATCGATGCGAGAGTAGAACGTAGGTACTGGTCAAACAGAACGCGATTCGGCGATACGATCAATACTTCACGGGGTAAAAAAAGATCGCGGCAATCAAATTTTGTTTGTAAAGGTAGAACTAGAATAGTCGGAAGTCAACTTATTAAGTGGTCGTACGAAACCGAGCGAAAACAAGAAATTTATATGACGCGCACATAATTGCGAAGTAGAGCTTTTCGTTTAGTTTTCGTTAACTTTTGCCGTCAGACGTAAAGGTAGAACTAGAATAGGCGGAAGCTGTCGGAAGCTTATGTCAAAACCAACCGAAAAGTATCTTCCCAAAATGTCAATTTCATAAGTGGCCCATAATACACTTAAGTGGTTGGAAGTGAACAAAAATAAATAATTGTTTATTCAATGTTTATTTTCTCATTATATGCACTTATTCACAGCGCAGAGTGATAACTTTTATTTATTTATTTTGCAAAACCACTAAAATTCTATGTGATATAAATTAATTAAAAGAAAATAGTTTTGACTTCTCTCATTCATTCATCAAACAGAAAAAAAAAGTTGAAAACTTTGCACCAAGCGCCAAGTTCTTATTAGTTTGCTTCCACCATTTTGATTTTGCATTCGCCCACTTACGAAAGAGCGGTCGTTGAGCGCTCTCACTTCCGACGGCAAAAGTTAACGAAAACTAAACGAAAAGTTCCACTTCGCAATTATGTGCGCGTCATATAAATTTCTTGTTTTCGCTCGGTCTCGTACGACCACTTAAGTTGGCTTCCGACTATTCTAGTTCTACCTTAAGAGCGCTCACCGACCGCTCTTTCGTAAGTGGGCGAATGCAAAATCAAGATGGTTGAGACAAACTAAAAAGAATTTGGCGCTTGGTGCATCTTTGTTCAACTTTTTTTCTGTTTTATGTATGAGTGAGGTAAAATATTTAATTTTCTTTTAAGTAATTTATATCACATCGAATTTAAGTGGTTTCGCAAAGTAAATAATTAAAAGTTTGTCACTCCGTGATGTGAATAAGTATGAGAAAATTAACTTTGAACAAAAAATTATTCACATTTTGTTTTCCATATTCAACCACTTAAGTGTATTATGGGTGACTTATGAAATTGACGTTTCGGAAAGCTACTTTTCGGTCGGTTGTGACATTAGCTTCCGACAGCTTCCACCTATTCTAGTTCTACCATTGTATATCCAATCTATAGTATTCTCATGAAACACGATTTTGTAGGTAGACATTTGGTCGATAGGTTCGCTGTGATCGCCTTACCGAGATCCCTTAACAAAAATTAGTATTACATTTGGACGCATAGATGGCCACGAGCTTTTTTTCTTCATGAGAATACTATAGAATTTATATACAATGGTTCTACCTTAATTTCTCACAAAGATCACCGGATCACGTTCTGTTTGACCAGTACCTAAGTTTTGCAACTCTCGCATCGATAAAATCAATCGAGAAACGTTGAAAAATGGAACAAAACTCATGCATTTTGTTTCAGTTTTCATCGTTTCTCGACCAGTTTTTTCGATGCGAGAGTTACAGAACGTAGGCACAGGCCTTAATTATTTTTTCTCCGATTAAAAAAGCAAACGGAGCTTCTTAGCACAACAGTAGTTCACAATAGATACTAGCACCCAAAAATATGCAAATAAAAGAGATTTTTTTACCGTTATGATAGTTGTCAATTTAACAGAACAGAGGCGACAATTAATTTTATTTGGACGTATTTTTTGAACACAAAACTTTGTTGGATCTCGAAGGCATTATTTTAAGAAAGTACCTTAATCTAAGGCTATAATAATTTGAAGACTTGAAGCGTACAAAAAATAATTAAAATATTGCCTTAGTTTGAATTCAATTTTAAATAAAATTTGAAAGCACTTTAGTGTTTTTTGTATTCCATTTTTTGTTTCCTTTTTATGTATCCTGACGACATGTATAGAAATAACTTTGAGAATAATGTGAGTACCTACATATTTAACCAATTTTTGCAATGAAAATAATAAAAAAAACAAAAGCTATTTGTTTTTAAAGGGATACATTTATCAAGGTCTCATAATTTTTGTCTCAGTTGAAAGTTATTTGTATATTAAATGTACCGTTGGACACATTTTTTTTCAATTAAATATCACGCCATGCTTTCAGGAAAACTTTGGCACATTTTATGGGATGAATAATAATTGTCATCACGATCAGTACTTGGAAGACACAAGTACTATTAAAGAAGAAGATGAAATTTCCAGATCACTTAAAATGTTTGCAATGTTAACAGCCTATAAAACTGGTAAGTATCACTGAAAATATTTTGTTGATGTTATTAAGGGTCCTAAATACTATTTATAATAATAAATTGTGAAGTCGTGACACGACATTAACAATTGCAACACAAATACCTAGTTGGTTCGTTGTTACTTTTGTCCGTTGTCTTTTCCACTTCTGCTTCAAGTTTCGCTACGAGCTAGAATAATATATGTATTTAAAGGTCCAATTTTGGGGTCTTATAGATTTCCGAGACCAAAATAGCTTTAATAAACTCTAGTCCTTCAAATTGGCGTTTCGTGCGGCGATCTCACTTGGACCAATGACAGAGACCTCAATAATATGGGTAGAATTTCGAATTAATCAAGTTAAAACTGATGAACAAGCCGTATACATTGTATTAACTATTCATAATAATAATACTAATCCAAGTGTTCCTTCAAACCATTCCTTATATTTGTAAATCTGCGGACCATCCGCGATGCATGCCTACAAAATGTTGTGGATCTAAAACAATATATTTATCCCATATTAATACCCATTATTTTATATGCATATAATACTATACCTAATCTGTCCAATTTATATTTGCAGTACAGGGAAGATAGGATGTTTGCCTTTCACTCTGGCCATAATGGATTTCAAGAAGCTTTCTTTATTTTAAAGCTCTTATAGGGTTGACGTAGTGAGCATTATAAGTTGCTGCAAATCTCACAAAAATAAGAATAGGGTTACCAAATGCTTATTAATATCTATAGTAAAAATAAAGTTGGCCTTAAAGGTTAGATAACGTGCGGTTTTTTTTAAAGGTATTCCCAGTATGCCTTCTCATTTTTAAAGTTATTTCTCCTACTATATTTTTTCGTTTTGATACAGAAGAAACATCCTATTTTTCAGCAATATTCATACAATTTTTGTCTGCTTTTTCTTTCTTAACACCTCTTTCCATAGAAGAACTTAGACATTTTTTGATTTTTTTTTCTTTAAATATTCACTAAACGCCATTCTGCAGTTCGAAGTGAATCAAACAAAATCACTGGGTCTTAAAATATAAGTGAAAACTTAATTTTTGGTAAGTATTTGTTACTATCATTGTGTTTCTTACGCTTTTAGAGTTAAAGCAATAAATTTGAGAAGGATTCATCACATTAATGTTGGCATTGAAGTAAAACCCTTTCTTTGTGAAACTGAAAAAAATCGCAACACCATCCATTTGTTATTTTTCCAATAAATTATTTAAAACAATTCGCCAAAACTATAAATGAACTGGATACAACACAAGATTTGTACTTAATGAACAGCTGCTGTTCACATAAATGTCAAATTGGGTTGTAATAGTACAGTTCGCCCAACGGATAGCAGAATGTAAAGGTAGTTCGGAAGGAAATCACTTGGGTGAATCGAATCTTCGATTCATGTGAATAGCAGAATAGGGTAAATGTTTATTACACACGTTAACCCTCCTAGAGGTAATTAGCATTAACATCAACTCACACTCTTAGATTATTACCCCAATTCGGTCTAGCTCCTCACAGAACTGATTACGGCAGAAACGAACCAGTTACTAATGTTGAGGGAAGTGAATTCTAGTTCAAATATTTTTGATTATAATCAGCAAGATCACACAGAAAAAACTTCTTTATGGTTTTTCCTATAGCTAATCATAATAATGTAGTACCTATAGTAATAATGTAGTACCATTAAACACAAAGAGAAACTAAAAGTAAAAACTCAACTTACTAACAAATGCCTTTGCACGCTATTTCATTTAAATTCACAATTTTTTTTTCTTTTTTTTTACTATAGATCAGCTTTAGCTTGATCCTATTTTTCATTTTTTCCTATTTTCACTTTTTTACTTGCGATATAGGTACTATAGGGCAAGTTTTGGATTCGTGCAAAAAAAAAATTTCGAGATAACAATCAAACACGACATTACGATGATAGAGAACACGAAAAAAGTGGGTGGCACAATTCTGTCTGTCTGTCTGTCTGTCTGTCTGTCTGCCTGTCTGTCTGTCCGTACCTCAACCTACAGCCTAAACCACTGAAGCGATTTTCTTCAAATTTAGAACTTAAGGTTTTTCTGTAACTCTCCAGAGGGGAAATTGAAATTTTTTTTTTAGCTCAAAAAATAACGGTACTTGCTATACAACCGTTAAGGAAAAGCTTATTTATCTCAAAAACGGCTCCAACGATTTTGATAAAAAAAAATCAGTGTATTATTGTAGACATGATATACCTTTTAGTTAGAAAAATAATCACCAAAAACATTTATTAACGGTACCTGCCATATAACGGTTTTTTTGATTTTTGGTTTTCTCATTAACCGCTCATCCGATTTCAATAAAAATTTTTGCACAAAAGCTTTGTTAGAATATAAATAATACTGCATACCAAAATTTTTGAAAAAAATAATTTTGGATTTTTAAAAAAAGATTCAAATTTTTTTTTTGAAAATTCAATATTTCAAAAACGGGTTGATGAATTGTTTTGAAATTTCAGTTTTAAATGTATATTAATATATACTCAAAATTGGCATACCAATTTTTTTTTTGAAAAATGTTACAAACATTTTATATATAAAAAATTAATTTTTAAGAAAACGGCTCCAACGATTTAAAATTTTTTTTTTGCATATATTGATATTTTTTTAAGTAATCAAATGGCATACTTTTTTTGCGCTCTAAGTTATTTATCGGGCTGTTTAAACAATTAAAAGAACGATTTAAATGCTTTTTTATACTTTTTCTATAATTACTTGAATATTTTTTAAAGTTCTTAAGTTCCACACAACTTGAACATAAGAGCAAGTACGTGCGATCCAGTCGTGCATTTTATTTCTTATTTCTAACTGATTGAATTAAGCAGACCCAACATTTTTTCTCTCATTGATGGTCGTGTCGCGTTTGGAAGGAAGTTGTTGTGTTATTCTGGCGCCAGCATAACATTATTAAGCATTTTTACTTGCGATATACCTAGGTACTATAGGGCAAGTTTTGGATTCGTGCAAAAAAAAAAAATTGAGATAACAATCAAACAGGACATTATGATGATAGAGAACACCAAAAAAAGTGGGTGGCACAGTTCTGTCTGTCTGTCTTTCTGTCTGTACCTCAACCTACAGCCCAAATCACTGAAGCGATCCTCTTCAAATTTTGAACTTAAGGTTTTTTTTTGTAAATCTCCAGAGGGGAAATTAATTTTTTTTAGCTCCAAAAATAAGGGTACTTGCCATACAACCGTAGAGAAAAAGCTAATTCATCTCAAAAATGGCTCTGACGATTTTGATAAAAATATAATCAGTTTGTTATTGTATATATGGTGTACTTTTATTTTCTCTTTAACGGCTAAACTTATTACAATAATTTTTTTATACAAAAGCTCCTTTAAAATGTCAATAATATTGCATATCAAAATTTTGAAAAATAAATTTAATATAAATTTTTTTTTTTTGAAAATTCAATCTTTTGAAAACAAGTTAATGAATTTTTTTTTAAATAATTTTGTAAATGTAAATTAATAAATACTAAAAACTGGCATCCCAAAATTTTGTTTTAAAAATATAACTAAAATTTTATAAATAAAAAATTATTATTATTATTATTATTATTACTAGTAAGGGCCAATGTCAATAAGGGTCAAAGAAGAAGAAGTAAATGAACTGGTATATCGTGTAAAAAGTGAAGCATTTCTCAAAATAGTGTGAGTTGCACAAACACAAATACTTTTCCACGGTGACGGCGTGCAGCTACACGGCTGAAGGCTGGGGCGCCCAAAGGTAACAAGATTTTATTTAATTTTTTTAATTAGTTTAATAAACTTTTTCACTTGTTTAATGATTTGAAATCACTTCCCTTCAGTTCGGCAAAATGACAGATGAATATCAATTTTTTTTTTTTTAATTCTTGCTGCTTCACTCACGTACACTGTATATGTGAATATACACCACTTCCTTATCACTAATTCTAAAAAGTGACAGTTCGGCCAACCCTGAAGATCAGTCTCCTTTCAGCTGGGGAGCAGATAGGCCATAGTGGGATGTATGTACGTGGTTTCAATGAAGATTACATAAACAATTTCAATGTAACTCAGTAATTCTGTTTACTATTTCAGTGGCAATTTCTTAAGTTAAGTGCCGTGAAAGTAGCAACAGGCACCAGTGTTTTCGAAAAAGCTCCCATAAGGCCTGTACTGCAAATATAAATTGGACAAAGTATAGCTTACCCTCGCCTGCCTCGCTGGTTGTTAAAAAAAGTATTTTTGATATTTAGTATATATCAAATATTTAATCACAGATACAAAAATTACAAAGATATCGCACGTTAAACAAAGAATAATTACTACTTTTTATCATGGGACGTAGAGCTTCTTCCCACTGCGATCAATTTCGTATGAGCTGGGCCCTGTTTCATAATAAAGTACAGACAAATACTATTAGTCTGTGATAAAATTGCGTTTCATTATCAAGCAGTAGGAAAGGACTTTTGCACTTTTCAGTTGGTTAATATCACTAATAGTTTTGGGAAGGTCACCCTCAATATGAAAAAGGAGCTATTGATGGTTTTATCTTGTAGTTTTTTAAACTTGTACTTTCAACTAATAGCATTAGCTCTATTATGAAATAGGGCACTGATGTTAAAAAAGTTAGATTTTCACTCATAGACATAAATAAAAAAAGTCAACTTAAGTTATCAGTAGTTCGATCAACCAACTCGATTTTTGAGAAAGAAGAAAAAGAGCTTGTAAACAAAGATAATTAAAAAAACGGTCGTTTTTATTTGTACTGGACGCTATATCTGCCTATTTTGTAACTCTATTATCTGTGATCAAATGAAACATCAAACATCAAATCTCCATAATGCCCTTCAAATGTTTTCATTTAGATAGAGAGAGAGATAGATAGATCGATAAACAAATTATTTATTTTTTCCAAAAAAGTTTTCCATTATTTCTAACTTATGAACAAGAACATGGCAATTTTGCCGTCTACCTTATATGACATTTCATACTAAAAATAATATAAAGATTAGTAAAGAATGATGCGGGCCTTACACCAGGCAAAATGTATTTAAATAGCGATGACGGTTTGATTGTTCTGGAGCATGCAACATACACTCCCGTTCAATTGAATAGGTTCAAAATTTTCGAGTGCGATTTACCGTTATAACTCCGAACTATGCGGAATAAATGCATTTTTGAAAATGGTATTAGAGAAAGCATCCAATTGAGGAGAGAATAAGAAAACACACAATATCAAACTTACCATCATATCATTTCTTTAAATTCATATTGAAATCGTAGCACTTTTTTCGTTTATTTGAATAGGTGCACCGCCTTTATAATCACTTTTGCTTTGAACTAGTTGAAGGTCAGACCTTTTAAAGCTATTTTTGGGCCTTATATCATGGTTTCTTTGATATGACACAAACAATTTGAGAACAAACGTAGAATGGGTGGAGGAAAAGCTCTTTTCGCGGCTGAGTACGCGCACATTTATTGTTTTCATGATAAATGGCTAACGGGACATCAAATTTCGGAAAAAAACTTACAGAATCTATTCTTTGATCTATAATTATCTGACAAATAAACAAAAAGATGGTGTCGATATGAAAGGATGCAAATAACCTGCTATCTCCGCAAGTGATAGGCGAAAAAGTCTGAGGGTTGCGTTTAATTCGTCGGTTTAAATGGCTTAAACAGGGGAAGAAGCTAGGTTCAGTGTCAGTATTTTAGCAGTCGAGAGTATTATTAAAAGTTCTACATACTGAAAAAGAAGAAAAAATTAAAATAAACCACCGCTTAGTTGAAAGAATTTACAATTTGAGAATTCAAGGAAAAGAAATTCAACCCCACATTTTTGAACTATTAGTATGACTATGGTTTAGTTACACAAAAACACTCAGTCATGGAAATACAATTTGAGTCCATCAATTCCTTTGAATTTAATCCCTTTTTCATTAGAAAAAAAGACTTTACGCCACTTATTCTTTCAAGTCTTATGAAGCTTACAAAACTGCATTCGGTTTGTTTTTTTTTTGTTTTTGCTAACTTCGTTTAGGTGTGGTTTCATTTAATTTTCTTCTTTTTCGGTATGCAGAACTTTTAATAATACTCTCGACTGCTGAAATACTGACACTGAACCTAGCTTCTTCCCTTGTTTTAGCCATTTAAACCGACGAATTTGATGCAACCCTCAGAATTTTTCGCCTTTCACTTGCGGAGATAGCAGGTTATTTGCATCCGGGTAATTCCATGAAAAAGTGGACATGAAGATAGAAAAATGGAAAATTTATCTCGCCCCCTGTCTATTGCTTGCTAGTTTTAAAATTAGAATAGCAAAATATCCTTCAAGTAACAAACATACGGCTGAAATAAAATGAAATTATAAAAGGCGTAGCCCTAAATTTTTAAGTTAAAAACGTGAAATAACGTGAGTTACCGACTTTTTGTAACGTGAGTTACCATGTATTTTATTAAATTTGTATAAAATATTTTCAATAATTTAAAACTTATGTACAGATATAAGCAGGCTGATAAGTTCTTATATCTTATTCAACAAGCCAGTAAAGCCTTATTGGTTTGTTTAATTTTTAGAAAATAGACATTGTACTGCTACAAAACCCGTGTCCGAATATGGTAACGTGACTTACCAACATGTTTTAGTATTTTTTAATAAGAAAGAATTTATTTTTCCCAAAACATTTATTTTTCCCTAGCAGTCGAAATCATTACCATGTAAAGCGTTTAAATTTTGTTTTATTTATATTCATATAAATATTGAAATTTTAATAAAAGAGAGCGTAAAACTCTCCCAAATGTAACGTGAGTTACCATGGAATTGCCCATCCTTTCATATCGACACCATCTTTTTGTTTATTTGTCAGATAATTATAGATCAAAGAATAGATTCTGTAAGTTTTTTCCGAAATTTGATGTCCCGTTAGCCATTTATCATGAAAACAATAAATGTGCGCGTACTCAGCCGCGAAAAGAGCTTTTCCTCCACCCATTCTACGTTTGTTCTCAAATTGTTTGTGTCATATCAAAGAAACCATGATATAAGGCCCAAAAATAGCTTTAAAAGGTCTGACCTTCAACTAGTTCAAAGCAAAAGTGATTATAAAGGCGGTGCACCTATTCAAATAAACGAAAAAAGTGCTACGATTTCAATATGAATTTTAAGAAATGATAATAAAACGTGTAATGATGGTAAGTTTGATATTGTGAGTTTTCTTATTCTCTCCTCAATTGGATGCTTTCTCTAATGCCATTTTCAAAAATGCATTTATTCCACATAGTTCGGAGTTATAACGGTAAATCGCACTTGAAAATTTTGAACCTATTCAATTGAACGGGAGTGTATAACTTCCATGTGAAAATACTGGGTACTCTAAGTTTAGGCCACACACTTCTAAAGACTGTCCTTGAGCCTTATTAATTGCAAAAGCAATACTAATCGAAAATTGAAACCGTTAAAATTTAATGGCAAATCAGATGGAATAAACTATATTACAGGAATATTAGAACGTCCTTATATTTTCCTTTTAAACTTGTTGCTTCTATAATATTATTCATTAAGCCCTTAACAGAAAACTTAGTCCCATTGAAATTCTTTGGTTGACTTATATTTCGAAGCATAATGATTGTCATACCGACTTTTAATTGCAAATTATGGGGTGGCAGCCCTGGTAAATTTAGAAATTCGTTCGAATAATTCACTACGTCATCTTTGTCTATAAAGTATCGATTGACCCATATGATACTTATTCACCAGTTATTCCAATTTGAATAGCCCAATAAATATCATTGACATCTTTATTTTTTTTTTTGCCAATATTTCTCGATCGATCAACCAGGCATGATCTTTGTATCGCTGTCCAATATTTAGAAAAACTTTTTTCAATTAGTTCTTCCTTATCTTAGGTAATTTAACATACATTTTCTCGCAATGTTATTAATCCATCATCGATGGGTATTTTGCCATCTCCAATATCCAACAACGGCTTTGAAAACTCAGCGGCCAATGAATAATTTTGCAATTGGACATGCATATTTGTTGTTAATCTGATTGTCTTGATATATCTCCACAAATTAGATGATTTCAAACATGCTGCAGTTGATTTTGGAATTACTGGCAATGCTTGCCGAAAGTCACGTCATGATTACCTCGAAGATCTTTCAATGTTCGATTCAAAGCTTCCATTGGCTTTCTATGAGCCATCGTGCACTCATTCTATACAATAATCTTACATTTGGCGTTTTTCTATATTAGCTCAGAGCAGATCAGATCGGATTCAAAACACAAAAATAATTGAATCAGAGGGCTCAGATAATAAAATTTTCAATTTCTGAATCTGATCTGATCTGCTCTGAGTTAAAAAGGAAAAACGCCAATTGTTGTAATTATTCTGCCATTCCAGAGTTCTTTGGAATGTTACATGTGGGACGTGAGTGTTTCATTAATTTGCATGTTCAATGGTAACTTGTGTGCAGTTGGAACACATTCAACTAAGATAGCCGTAGTTTCTAATGAATCGAGAGCCAATGCTATTTTGTTTTGCGTCCGAATACATGCTAAAATCAGCTAAATACAAAATGTCTTTCTGGTACCTCCAAGTGCATCCTAAAAAATAAATTTACCTTTACCATCGTTAACAGCTGGCCTTATGTATCATAGGCATACTTTTTTTGAGTAATCAATTTTGGTGGATTTAATTGAACATTATGTGCTCAATTCATTGAATTTATATTGTTGTTCACGCTCCATTTCCTGATTAAATGTGTCATGCATCAGTGGCCTAGATAGCTTTTCGCTATGGGGGGGGGGATAGATCTAGTTCGCTCATTTTTACTTGCGATATAGGTTATACTATAGGGCAAGTTTTGGATTCGTGCAAAAAAAAAATTTCGAGATAACAATCAAACATGACATTACGATGATAGAGAACACGAAAAAAGTGGGTGGCACAATTCTGTCTATTTGTCCTGTCTGTCTGTCCGTACCTCAACCTGCAGCCTAAACCACTGAAGCGATTTTCTTCAAATTTTGAACTTAAGGTTTTTTTGTAACTCTCCAGAGGGGAAATTGAATTTTTATTTTTGCTCAAAAAATAACGGTACTTGCCATACAACCGTTAAGGAAAGCTTATTTATCTCAAAAACGGCTCCAACGATTTTGATCAGTGTATTATTGTAGATATGATGTACCTTCTAGTAAGAAAAATAATCACCAAAAACATTTATTAACGGTACCTGCCATATAACGTTTTTTTTTTATTTTTGGTTTTCTCATTAACAGCTCATCCGATTTCAATGAAATTTTTTGCACAAAAGCTTTGTTAGAATATAAATAATACTGCATACCAAAATTTTTGAAAAATAAATTTTGGATTTTTAAAAAAAGATTCAAAATTTTTTTTGAAAATTCAATATTTTAAAAAATTTTATATATAAAAATTAATTTTTAAGAAAACGGCTCCAACGATTTTTTTTTACATATATTTATATTTTTTCAAGTAATCAAATTGCATACTTTTTTGTTGAGCTCTTAGTTATTGATCAGACTGTTTATACAATTGAATCGTTTATTATGAAAAGGGGCTAAGTCCACTTTATTAAATTTCTCAGGAGAAACAAAAAACTGTCTAATAATGTTTGTATACAATTCTCACTATTTTAGTTTTAGTGTGTTGAAAGTATCCTATGAGAGACGCAGTTTATGTTCACTTCAATTATATTTATTAATATTATCATAGAAATATTACTAATTTTTTGTAGTGGACTTATCCCCTTTTCAAAATTCATGAGTATTTCTTACAAGAATACGTCTCGTAAGTTGATATTTTTTAGGTTATTACTGACTTTTACCTATTTTTGTATATAATTATGTAATATAACTGGTTTGCAACTTTTTTTAAGTCTTATTCATCGTCAGTACTTTATTTGGGACAGTCCTGAATTATGTTATAAAAATCAATCAATTACTTAAAAACTAAATTTTATTTAACGCTTTTTTTAAATCAAATTAATCAAACATCCATTAAAAATATTCACAAACAACGATTTTTGTAAAACAGGCCACCTCTAAGGGTTGAGTGTACCTAATCTTTAATTAGTTTATTTTGAAAAGGGTATAAGTCCAGGGACTTACCACCTTTTTAAAAATAAATATTTTTATAACTCTTAAAGGAATAAGTGGACATGAGTAAAACTTAGCGGAAGTGTGGAGAACACAAAGGCTTACACCAAACCACAAATAACTCAATTTGTCAAAAAAGTGGACTTACCCCCTTTTCAAAATAACCGATTCAATTAAAAGAACGATTTAAATGCTTTTTGTACTTTTTTATTAATTACTTGAATATTTTTTAAAGTTCTTAAGTCCCACACAACTTGAACATAAGAGCAAGTACGTGCGATCCAGTCGTACATTTTGTTTTTAAAGTTTTAATAATTAAAAAAAAAACAAATAACAAGACTTCATTGAATTCATTATGTATGCCATACAAAAATTATATTTTTTAAAGATAATATATATACTATACGCATTAATTTGAATATAAAAAAAAAAAACACATAACTTCGTCTGCTGTTAGGTATTTCGCGATGAATAGCTAGAGCAGCAAAACCATTCAAATGATCCTGCAAATAAGTAAACTTCCAAACCTTATCACACTGTTATTAAAATAGACATATTTTTAATAATCTCACTTCGTTGGTCATGCTTTTTTGTATTGTTTTTATTCTTTTTAAGCTGGAGAAAGTTCTTTCGGGAGCTGACGTTGAAACCGGCAGTGTAGCTAATATCTTTAATAAAATATATATATTAGGAAAGCTTTCTTCGGGGCAGCTATCGAGCGCTGGTCCGGCAGCCAAATATGTTTGGTAAAACTCAACAGTTTCATTAAATTTTTTTGCTGCTTTGTCTATTTCAGACGAAGAATCCTTGAAAAGAACCGAAAACCCTTCTTGTATGTTTTCATGGTTTGTAAATTTTTCTCAAGGATTCATTACATAGAAATCGAGAAAAGGATTGAAAACACGAAAATATTCTAAGCTTTTGGGCTATGTGATGGAAAGCTGGATGGAAGCTCTTTTTCTTGCACGTTTACCTATTATCAATTGGTGAGACACGTAAAAAGAAATTTCAGAGTGTGTTTCTCAATGGGGGGGGATATATCCCCCTGATCACCCCCCCCCCCCCCTATCTACGCCACTGTCATGCATTGCTCGATCTGAAGCTATCATGCGTAGTTATACCAATGCTTTATTTGCAGTCGCTTAATAAATATCTTCGATGATTATCAATTCTTCATTGTACATTTCTAAAGTTATTTCCAATTCTTGATTTGTCGTAGTAGGCTATTGAAAATACCTTTTAATCAAAGATTTTTAAATTTTTTTCTAAACACCGCATAACAAAGCAAAGATAGGGTCAAGGCATACTCTAACAAAAAAAGTAGGTGAAATATTTAATATGACATGTTCTAAGAGTAGCTTTTATTTAAAATTGACAAAGATAGGTACAGCCATTCAAACTATCATTGATTTTTTGCCGCTTTCACTCGAAACCCTGTTTTTCGGTACTAAATGGAATTTTAACAATACTCGCACCTAGTACCAAGTCTTATATTAATCGGTCCAGTCGTTGAGTTTATAGGTCTGGAAGTATTTAAAAATAGCCGAAAACTAAATTGCGGCCTTACCTACTTCTTAAATATTCTCAATTATCGCAATGTCATATTTCATCAAAATCTTGAATTCGATTAGTTTTACGAACGTGAAATTTGTCATGTCGAACCGAAAAAGATGCTTTCGGTCCAAAACTGAAGAATTTTAAAAAATGGATAAAGTTTGAATGAGTGTATGTACATCCGTCAATTTTGAGTAAAAATTTCTTTTTTTCACAGCCTATTCTTGTGTGCTTTCTTTTTACATTAGAACAGACTCACAGTGTTTATTGCAGTTAAAATGATAACCTATCGATTTATTTTTTAAAGAAAAAACTTTTTATTTATTTTTTGCATTTACATTAAAGTAGTGCCAAAAACATAGTAAGGCTATCCAAATGTAACGGACTGTATATGGGACATTTGTTGTCAAAATGTGTGACCACCTGCAATTAAGATAATCGGCCCTATCGAGGCAACCGTCGGAGCGGAATTTTCTCCGATTTCCTACGAATCGGAGACATTTTGCTTCAAGCTCAAGGTAGTTCTCCGATCAGCTGATCGGAAATTCTCTCCGACGAAATCCAACGCATGCCATTTGTATGCGATGTAGTACTTCTAATGGTTTTATTTTTGACGGATACAAACACAATTTTTTCCGAAATCCTCCGACAAGTTCTTGTTGCGGAAAGTGTTTTCTTTTTAAAGAAATATATAATTAAAATGTTAGTAATAAAGAAATAAACTTTATTTACGTTGACTTGTGGACTTTTAGTTTTAGGGCGAACGAAAAAACAACTCCCCAGCAATATGATCGGATGGTAATCTGCTCAGCGGATATCCCGATATTGCTCAAAATTATACAAAAAGGAAACCAGAAGTTGTGGCTGTGTTTTGGGAAGATCTGGCCAATCAGCTAAATTTATTGGGACCAAAACAAAGGGATGTTGGTGGATGGAAAAAAGTACGTTCGTGATCTTTTGTTTTTTTGTGATTAATATTCACACCTCATATATTTTCTTTATTTCGTGCCCTTAGCTCGTTGGATTCGTCGTCCAAAAATAATGCTACACTATTTATTTCTTGTTATTATTGCTTGTTTTAAGTTAAAAAAATAAATAATTTGTGTTTCAATAGTTTTTTTTTCAATTTATTCTTTTTTTGACACTTCAAATGGAAACAAAACACATATGTTTGGAAATAGGGAGGGGACTTTATTCGATAGTTTGATTTAAAAATCGGTGCATCTAATTACATTTCTTAAAATCGCTAGCGCATTATAGTTGAAAAAAATTACTTTTTATTAACTATAAATTACACTCTCCCACCGGTTTTTCATGGTTTAAAACGCTTATGGTATTTATTTAATAAAAAATTATCGAATTTTCGATATATCTGTTAATTTGCACATCTCTGCCTGGAATTTATATCCATCGCAATGCGTCGTCGCATTTCTGTAAAATTTCTTCCGATGAAATGAAAGCTACTTCGAACCGAAATTGAATTTCCGACGAAGGATGCGTTGCGGAGAAAATTCCGATCCGACGCACAGTGGTCTCAAAAGCGAATCAGCGGGTCAAAAGTCCAAAAAATATGCATTTTATATCAGGGCAGGTAGTACATAGGTTGATTGTACACATAATGTCAGAGACAATGAATAGAGTCAAATTATCTGACAGAAGACTTTAGTTTTCAAGCAATAATACCGTTAATTGCAGACACATCATTCAGTCATTGTTCGTTCAATAGATAATGATGGTAGGACTTTGTTTACCTCTTATTTGTTTGAAAAGTTATGAACTTTTTTGTTATTATTCCCAAATGTACTATATTTAAGAAGGTTAGTAATTTTGTTTATTTATGATTTATGGTATTTTAACTAAGCGAACCATGGTAAATACCATTTAGTAAGAACAAAATTTATAAAGCATTTAGTCTGTAGGCTGCAACTTTTTCTGTACAAACCTGTACAAAAGATTGAACTTAAACTAAGTTCCAGGATTAATATAGATAACATATTTTTATATTTCATCTGCCCGTTTTTGCCCGTTTCGAAAAAGTAAAACATAACATATTACAGGTTATTTGACGACAGTGGTCCAAATTCTTCGGCTAAAAGTGAAAAATTATCAGTGAAAAATATCCCAGAGGTCAACATAATATTAGCTAATATAGTTTTACCTATGTTCAAACCATAATTCAGTCCAAAAACTGGCATTGAAACATCATTTCATCATTATTTCTGTGTCTTTCTTGTCCTTTAAAAATATTTAATTGTCCACATAACCATGAAATAACTATTCTCTCTATTTGGCACCTGGCTAGGCTATTTAGTTGTTTAAATAAGATACGGACACACACACCACTCGTTTACAAAGATTTTGATTTTTGACCCGCTAGATTTGCTTTTGAGCCCACTGTGCGACGGTTACCTCGATAGGGCCGAATATCGTCGGCTTAGAGTGAAAAGCGGCTAACTCCACATATTTTATCATTATAGAACACTTCAAAGATTGATAAAAAATACAAAAATCTTTCAAATCTTTTAATTGCACTGAATTTAGCATAATGAGTGTAGAAAAATACATTTTATTCAAATAATGCGAACATTTTTTAAAAATAATTTTTTTTGTAAAAAATGCAAAGAAGGTAAGCTGCTTTTCACTCTAAGCCGAAGATTTTTAGTTTAGATTTTTTTAGCAAATAATGTTTTCTTTTAATGTAATGAATTATTTTAAGTAAATTTAAAAATTAATAACTAAAAATTATTGTTTAAGGTTTTGAGTTTTGCGAATAAGGAAGAGTTTTTGTATATTTTGTATATAATAAGTATCCAATAATGTCCGACAACATAATAATTACATAAAAAACAAGGTCAAGGTCGCCGGAAGACCATAATGAACAAAATCATTAAAATCGGATTCCCCTTTTGTTTTTTTCCCATTTCACTCTATGAAAATAGCTTAATTTTGACAAATGCGGAACAGTAAACCCATCCTATAAAAATAACCTTTATAACACAAGTAGAAATCGAAATCGGAAAATTTTATTGAAAATTGTGTTAGAATTTATTCACATAGCAAATTGTTGATTTAAATAAATCAGAATTTCGTGGAAACTTTGCGGTCCTTTTGTAATCTTAAATGTTTTAATGATATTAATTTGAATATATTTTATATTTTGTTCAGAGCCAACGACATCAGACTATCAAGTCGACGCAATTATGCAGGAGTTTGCTTGTAATGGCTTTAGTTGCGATGAGCTGAGATATCAACGTTGTAATAACGAACTAACCAACTACTCTGAAGGTGTCAGAAATAATCTGTGGAAACCGAAACCTTCTCATATCGCAGAATACAATAGGAAGCACTCAAAAAAACGATACAATAATAACATGAAAAGCGGAAGATATGTAAGTACTTACAAAATAGTGAATCCGATTCTTTCAAATTCAATAATATACCCATCAAAAAATTTTAATAGAAGGCTTATTTTGTTGAAAGGCTGAGTTAAAATTTTTACACGCAAAACTATTTCAAACACAGGTGATTATATTGTAAGTACTTTGTTTATAGCGGTGTATCCGTGACATAAGTAAGTTTATTTTTAATCAACGCTATTAGTCCTGGAGCCAGCGACCGTTTTCAAAGACAAATAGCAGAAAAGCCTATATTTATACATTTTGGTTCATTTGGTAACACTGATTAGTAAATAGGAGCTCTGCTCACGCACTAGCGGGGGTGTGTCTGTGGCATCTGCTCTAACATGTAAAAAAAACTGATTTCAGAAAAGGTGAGCTTTTGTGGACACGTTTATGAGGTCGTAGGTAAACGAAAAAACGCAGTCAGCTGTACTTTGAGTGGGTAGTGATTGATATCGCGAATATATACACAAAAATACCAGTCCGCTGAACTTTCAGCGGGACGAAAACCTGCAACTTTAGGGTTGAAACGCAGCGCTCCACCATGACCCCGAGTACGTTGCATTTTATTTTTGTGTAGAAAACGGGTAAGTGATAGCTAATATAAACTGTTACACAAAAAACACATCTCATTTGAGAACCGGTGGGTATTTTCCCTTATCGTAACTATAAGCAAGTTTTTGTGTCATTTGGTTATTCAATAGCATTACAAATTTTAGGTCTATGTCATACCCGTAACAGGTTGGCATTTCAAAACTTATTCTATTCTTTCTGTTTTAAACACCAGCTCCTAGATATAGGATTCACGACAGTGGCATGCACGTTATTAGAAACGATTCCAAAGCCACTTTTCTTCCTTTCGTATCTTCTGTGTTTCTGCAAGAAAACCTCTCCATTTTTTGTCCTGGCTTAGTGTTTTACCAATTAAACGATGAAACAAAATAAATTGACTTAGAGTTCCGTTATTTTTAATTAAACCCATATATTGTCTAAATCAGTGTTTTTCAAACTGTGGGTCGCGACCCCCTAGGGGGTCGCCAAGAATAATCAGGGGGTCGCGGTCGCAAGCCATTAGGTACAAGGTACTAAAAAAGGTTTTCTTTTATTAAATGTTCAAAACTTGGTTGTATCTTTGAGGTGTTAACAGTTAAAGCATTTTCCTATTGAAGGAAAATAACGTGAGTTCACATAGGTATGAAGTGGTGAACGGCACTAACAATGTTAAAGCCTCTTTTTCCAGCTCTAGATATTTTCCTCTTCTCTTCTCTTTGTCCAGAAATTATCAATGGTTTTTACATTGAATTCAGAGCATACATCATTCCATCTGAAAAATTGGCCAGATGGAATGATATATTCAAAAAAGGATTTAGTATCTATCTCTGTCCATTTCCACTATAATAGAGTTCTGGAGAGTTACTTAATAGTTTTTTCTCCTAATTATGCAAACTCTCACGAGAGAAATGTGAGCGCTTAATTTCATGGCATGGATTCATCTGATAAAATTTCGTCGAGAATTTTCTGAACCCAGGGAAAAAAATCATACTTTTTTTCGCAAATACTCTGAACGCAAACGAAGTTTTGCGAGGAATCCTCTGATTTTGTCTTTTGCAGTCAAAATGTTTTCTTGTTTCCCTTGGAGTTGTATCAAGATGCTTAAATGGGCAAAAAGATCAGCGAGAAATGATAATTTTAAAAGCTGAGTGGGGACAGAAAAATGATTTGACTATTCCGATTTTGAATCGTGTACAATCAATTGTTGAGCTTTTAATTCCAGAACTCGTGTCAACTAGACCGGGAGCCCACAGCACATTTCGGGTGTGAGTGATAGCAAAAAATGAAGTTTGAATGCAATTTCGAGGGTAATCATGTTAGCCGAAGTTGATTTTCACCCTTCCCTAGATAAGCTCCACGGATCACGGAATCTGAGACCATTTGAGTGTTTAGTTCGCCCTTCCAAACCGTTTAAAAAATAGTGAAAAACGTTTTTTTAACAGTCTGGCAAAGTGAACTATACTCAAATGATCTCAGATTCCGTCATATAGGGTCCGAGGAGCTTATCTAGGGAGGGATGAAATTCAATTTCGCCTAACACGATTACCCTTGAAGTTGCATTCATATTTTTTTTTTCGATTCACTGTTTTATAACTAAGGCCCCGGTTGTAGACAACAAGACTTCGATGTTTTGAATAGCCTTTAATGAAGCTTTCGATGCCTATACTTTTCTTTTTTTGTTATCAATCACACCCAAAATCTGCTGTGGGCTATAAATCTAAAAATACCTTACCTTTTGACAACCATCTGAGCTCTGTTTGACAAAGATTTTGATGGGCTCGATTCATGTCACTTTTCAAATAACTGACAAAGTAACGTTATGAATGTGGGGGTCGCCAGAATGTTTTAACTAACAAAGGGGTCGCGTACTCAAAAAGTTTGAAAAACACTGGTCTAAATGGACAGGAGTTGATCGTGAACATAATTAGAAACGGGTCATAAATTGTTGCTGTTGTTTTGCATCATCATCAACGATTCATTTATTATTATGGCGTCTTGATTGACGCTCGTACATGAAAGATGCCGCACCCCCAAATCCGATGTCCGGTTTACTGCAACCGAAGCTGCAGAAGGATTTTCCATAAAAAGATTACCTCTTGGGGATTCATTTCCATTTGTTGTCATAGTTCATGTATTTGCATATATCCTTCCACCATGGTGTTTTCCGAGATATGATTAATAACATACATAAGCTCAGATTTGACAGGCACACCCGCCTTTTGTATGGTCAAACACATAACTGCTCGAGGCCGCCCACTATGGGAAAACAGACGCCTTTTGTAGCCGCCCAATATGGGTTACAGACGCTACCTGCTGCTGCCGTTGGCCTTTTATGAAAAAAAGCTCCTCCGCCACCAGACTATCATGCCGTTGACCGCTGCCTGCAGTTCATCCGTCTTAAGGGGGCTTTTAACCATCCCGAGGACAAGTTTGTGCCCTGACCAGCATCGCTGGGTTGTCTGCTTATCCCGGCATCCATTCGGTCCCCCTGCACGTTAGCGTTACCCGCCCTCTACCACGCGGAGGTGTGCATAGGGATTTTCCTATCATTGAGCCTAGGGCCATATGGCGTCCTAGCACTCTCAAGTACTTTTAGAGGGCATACTGAGAAAAATTAATCCTGCGATGTAAAAGTTCGGCGCCTCTTTGTCAATCGTCATGCCGATGGAATATCATATGGCGAAATATCTGAGATATAAAAATGCTCTAAAACGATTGTATTTAATGCTGTTCAATGTTTTAAGAACAATTTAACTTTAAAAGCAAGGTCAACTTCTCACCGAGAATATTGGCTATTTGTTCGGCAACGCAAAAAAAATTAGCGATAGGAATTAGAACGGCAGTTTTTGACCATCTCCTGATTATGTCCAAAAACGATTGCGTGTGGTTAGCATCTTTGGACGCATACTAAAGAAGATGCCTTTTACTGACTGAACAAGAATAGGAAAAAACGCTTGAAATTCGAACAAAAATACATGCATTTTTTCTATATTGCTCAGTCAGTAAAGGGCTTCTTCCTTACTAAAAATTAAATTGTTCTTAAACCATTGAACACATTGAACAGCATTAAATACAATCGTTTTGGAGCATTTTTATAAAAACACTTTTATAAAAAACAGCCCATTTTCAATATTTTGAATGCATAGATCTAAAAACTATTACCTACAACCTTTTATACCGCTTGAGTTTTGAAAACAAACTTAATTTATGACATGTTTCTAATTATGTGCACGATCAACTTTTGCCCATTTAAACAATAGGTTTGTTCGCTGTTCCCTGCCCCAGGGCGCACTGGGGAATGTCATTCAAATGTCAAAAAACTGGGGGCTGCCCGGGTTTTGATTTCACATCGAACACCTCAGTGTTACTTTTGTATGATACAAATCTTGAGGTGCTTGGATACTATTTTGTGCAGCTTCAAAATCTTTATGCAAGCACTAGATATACATATATTTTCTTTAGCATTGTATTTATTAATATATAAATTAATAAAAAGTAACAAAATAGTATACAAAATATTTCACATTTATTATTTATATCGTCATAAAAATTCGCAAATTTAATCCTATCCCTTTGACATTCAACTTTTACAAACAGCTGATTTCAATTTCGCAGCTCTGATTTCTTTCCCTGAGAAAAAACCTGTGGTGCGTAAGAGCGAGTTCAGTGCTCGCCCCGAACACACATCGAACACAGTGCAAATAAACTGGGGTGAAAAAAGTGTCACATAAAACACATTAGAGCGAGTTCAGGGCGACCCAGTGCACCCCAGTGCTCACATCGAACAAACCTAATATATGGGTTTAATTAAAAATAACGGAACTCTACGTAAATTTATTTTGTTTCATCGTTTAGTTAGTACAACACCAAGCCAGGACAAAAAAATGGAGAGAATCTTATTGAAGTCAGAAATGTATTCACTTTTCACTGAGGAAAACTTCTTTTTACTTGCGATATAGGTACTATAGGGCAAGTTTTGGATTCGTGCAAAAAAAAAATTTTTAGATGACAATCAAACATGACATTACGATGATAGAGAACACGAAAAAAGTGGGTGGCACAATTCTGTCTGTCTGTCTGTCCGTACCTCAACCTACAGCCTAAACCACTGACGCGATTTTCTTCAAATTTTGAACTTAAGGTTTTTTTGTAACTCTCCAGAGGGGAAATTGAAATTTTTTTTTTAGCTCAAAAACTAACGGTACATGCCATACAACCGTTAGGGAAAAGCTTATTTATCTCAAAAACGGCTCCAACGATTTTGATAAAAAAAAATCAGTGTATTATTGTAGATACGATGTACCTTTTAGTTAGAAAAAAAATCACCAAAAACATTTATTAACGGTACCTGTCATATAACGGTTTTTTTGATTTTTGGTTTTCTCATTAACCGCTCATCTGATTTCAATCAATTTTTTTGTACAAAAGCTTTATTAGAATATAAATAATACTGCATACCAAAATTTTTGAAAAAATAAATTTTGGATTTTTAAAAAAAGATTCAAAATTTTTTTTTGAAAAATCAATATTTCAAAAACGGGTTGATGAATTATTTTGAAATTTCAGTTTTAAATGTATATTAATATAAACTCAAAATTGGCATACCAAAATTTTTTTTGAAAAATGTTAGAAAAATTTTATATATAAAAAATTAATTTTTAAGAAAACGGCTCCAACGATTTTAAATTTTTTTTTTTTGCATATATTCATATTTTTCAAGTAATCAAATGGCATACTTTTTTTTTAGCTCTAAGTTATTTATCAGGCTGTTTATACAATTAAAAGAACGATTTAAATGCTTTTTATACTTTTTCTATAATTACTTGAATATTTTTTAAAGTTCTTAAGCCCCACACAACTTGAACATAAGAGCAAGTACGTGCGATCCAGTCGTGCATTTTATTTCTAGAGGAAGTGTTTCTCACTTCATTTGAGAAATGGTTATACATGTATGACAACAATTTTCCGTTAAAATATTATTTATTATATTGTTTTCATGCATACAAATCATACTCGGCCACACCCGTTATCAAATTAAAATTTTGTATTGTTTTTCATAGTTTTGCTTCTCATTTCTTAACTGCAACTGAAGATGAACTATCGGGGTTGATATTTCCAAAAGAATGATGCATAGTTTTCATGCAATAATTTACACTACATGAACATAAGATGTTCTTCAGTTTTGTCCACCTAGTCTATAATGAATTCTGAGTTATTTTGTTGATAGTTAAATAAGGCTATAGTTAATGATAAAATTATTAATGAATTCTGAGTTATTTTGTTGATTATTAAATAAGGTATATGTTATGATAAAATTAATAATTGTGAACTAAAGTCTAACATATCGCCGCCTGGGTACTTAAATGCCCCATAGAACACTTTTCGGGGAACTGAGTTAATGATGCAGTTATACTAATTTGAATTTTCTGTATCGTTTGCTGCTATCCCCGTTGTTCTATCTCTATTATTAAGCGAGTTACAAAAACCATATTTGCTCCATAAACCACATATTCTTGGGTCCTCTTAAAGCCTGATCAAATAGAACGCGATCCGGCGATACGATCAATACTTCACTGGGTAAAAAAGATCGCGGCGATCAAATTTTGTTTGTAATTTCTCACAAATATCACCGGATCGCGTTCTGTTTGACCAAGCCTTTAGTGCTTATTTGTCACATGTCAACATTTACAGAAGATTTATGGAAATAAAGCTTTAGTGCTTAGTTGCCCCATATCAAAAGGAGATATTTTTTACTTAAGAGGAAAAAACAAAAGCGCTAGAAAAAATTTTAAACAAGAAAAAACTTCGAAACGTATAGTAGAAGAAATTTTAGCCCTGTTTTTTAGTGCATTTTTATCTTCGATTAGACAAAAGTAGCATGTTAAATACAACAACAATACGAGTTATACCAAATTGTTGTTGTATTTAACATGCTACTTTGTTTTAAGCGAATATAAAAATGCACTAAAAAACAAAAAGCAAAAGCCAATAAAATTTTTTTTGGTTTGTTTTAACGACCAAAATAAATTTTAAGTTTTTTTCACAATTTAGTATTAAAATACTCTATCATTTATTTAAGGTGTTTAAAGACTAAAGAATAATCCAATGTGATAGTAAGTAAGGTGTAAGGCCTAGCCACCGAATTAATATTCATTTTTGTTTTATGTCGTTTTCAATAAAAATAAAATTATAAAAATAAATAATGCCAGTTCTTTTGAATTTTATTGTTTTTCTTGCTAATGATGAATTCCCAAGTTTCAGTACACAAAAGTTCTATACCCATACGAAATCTCAAGTTTGTTTTCCATAGGTTTTTCATTCGTATGGGAGATATTCTATATCCATTTCTGACTTTTTTCATATTTTTATTTAAAAAAAAAATAATCGTTATAGTTTTTGACTTTATGTATTAACGAAAAGTAAACAAAAGATAATCACAAAATGAAAACATTGCAGTTTCAGCTGTTTTTGACAGATCAATTATGACGTCATAATGTTACACGATGTTACAATTTGAGAATTTAGGAACGATCAGTGTTAACAATTGTTAACATTTTAGAGAAAAGGAACGGACCACAGGGATACGAAAACATCAGAATCAAACTACATGTGCCTGTTTGTTTTATTGGCGTTCCGGATCGGAGAGTTCTTCCGAATTGCCAATCGAAAAGGCCATAAAATATCCTTGGGATATTTGTGACAGATGACACTTGCTTATGTCAGTTTCAACTTTTGGTTTGCATTAGAGTAGGTATACACATGAATTTCTTATGAGCATATATTTGAGAAACACTAATGGCCTTTTCGATTTGCAATCCAGAAGCGTTCGGAATGCGTGTAAACTCTTCTGAAAGTGTTCTATTGGCATTCAGAATGACAGTTCTTCTCCTGAAAAGAACAGAAAACGATTCTGAATTTCATTTCAGAATCGAAACCAGAACTACTCACACATTCAAACACATAGTTGTCAATAAAGTGTTGTCAAATATTGCAAAAAGAAAATTTTAAGCTAAAAATAAGTAAATTTCACACATTTACTGTTTCTAAGAACAATTATTTTCCGTTTAGCATATTATTTTCCCATTTTCTTTATTGAAAATTATCATACTCGTTTATATTTGTGTCCGCAGAGTTTCCAAATCTAAAGAACTATTTCGGCATCGGCATGTGAAGTTGCACAAATACAGGGATACGAAAACTTCAGAATCAAACTGCATGTGCCTGTTTGTTTTATTGGCGTTCCGGATCGGAGAGTTCTTCCGAATTGCCAATCGAAAAGGCCATAATTCATATATTCAAATTCATACGTCAAATCAAACTGCAGTGCAACTTATTTTTCTGACTACATTCGAATTAATTGTGCACTCGAAAGCAAAGTATTTAATATAATTTAATAAACAAATTCAGGAAAACTGAAAGAAAATTTTATATTTGTATTGTTTTTATTTCACTTTTTGTGTGGCAGCAAAAAGTTTCTATTTAATGATTCACCAATATAGGTGAATACTCGCTGCTCGAAGATGTTGGCCAATTTTCCCACAAATAATTTTCACAAAACATACTTTGATTTTTTTTAATTCAATTTATTTATTTAATAATTGTTATTAAAACACTTTATCTTAACTAGGTATGAATGTAGTATATTTTTATTTTTATTGTTTTTACTTTGGAAGCCAAAAGCGCAAATTCAACAGAACTGCATTGATTGATTGAATAAACAAAAATGAAGAAAAATCCCAAGTTTTCTCGCTAAAGTCTACTTTTTCGGGGAGTTGAGAAAATTCAAAGTTGACCAACTTTGGAATATCACAAGTTGAGCCAATCAGCTTCGAGGGAGTAAAAGCGATTTCTCAAGTTGAGAATAAAAATCCCCAAGTTGTATTCAACTTCGACTGAATAAATTGGGCCTTAATGTTTTACCTATTTGGAACTATAGCTTTATAAAGGTGTTGCCACTTACAGAAAATAGATAAATGGCCAGCTTTTGGGATTAAATGCCACGTCTCAATTTTTTATATATAATTACATACATATACGTGTATATAAAACTTAATGTTATATTATATTTGGTGTGCAAAAGGTGAATTTGATTTCGGAAAAGGTTGCAAAAAAGTGTATTTAATTTGCAAAAGGGTGAATTTTGTTTTCAAAAGATGAATTCAATTTGTTAAAGAATTAATATTGTTTGGAAAAGGTGATATTAATGTGAAAAGACTATTAAAATACAGTCATCCTCATGCTAGAAGAATGAATGTTCAAAACAATTTTTATAAGTTAATTATATGTTTTGATAAATGTTTCGGTGCTCACGTCATCGAGTACTGCTAATATTGCTGACATAAGGGAAACATTATTTTATTTTAAGTTAACAACTAGGCCATTAGTTGAATTAAGATATCAATCTTTTCGAGCATAAAATTCAAATACGGCCATTCCAAATAAATCGAAACCAAGCAACTCAACTCAAGAGTTTATAAAGGGTGTTTTTTTGGACGTGGGGTTTTCGGAGTTGGTCTTTTTGACAGCTGTCACTTGATTTAGGCTCAGTACGAAACAGGATTTTCTTTTATGGTGCAGAAAGTCCAGATTCGAATCCTTTGGATTACTGCTTGTGGTCGAAACAAGAGAGCATGGTCTGTAAGACTATCCACAGGATATCGAATGACATTTTTTTTTTTGTATAAACAAAATAACGGTTACATAATATTTTTCAGTTAAGTGCCTTACCTTGCTTAGTAATTATGTTTTTTTTTTTATTTATAACAGAACATTTGGCAGGACTAGGTACAATTGTACATGTAATTATTATATGTACATTGTGTGTAGGGTGGATAGGCCGCCGATCCATTTAGATATTCAGCCAATTTGAAATCCAACCGGGCTAATTGGCGCGAATTTTTTTATTTCATAATACTTTTTCTTTGTGTAAATTTGTTTTCCTTGGTGAAGAGTATAAAAACAAAAAAATTACCCAAAGAATTAAAAATTGGAGCAGACGAAAGTGCCTCGTTGTCATGCTAAGTATAACCTCACACACGAAACAGGATTTTCTTTTAATAATGGGCGAAAATGCCACGATATCTTAATTCCGCATTTTAACGGAGCTGTATACGTTAATTCGCAGATTAATTAGTTTATTAAGGGAGACCCACAAAATTTCCAAGCACGAGTTCCCCAAATGTTAAAATCTCCAAGTTTTAAAAAATCTCCAAATTCAAAACCCATTATTAAAAAAGCGAGAGTACAAACAAATTAAAAATATTATTGCAAGGCGATCACAGATTGGTAAAATGGAGTATTTGCGATTTGTAGCCTACAATATTCAACTGTGTTAACTAATTGACTACATTAATTTTGTTTAATTTCGAAAATTTATAGAAATTTGAATAATTTACATACATAACACAAATTTTTATGATTAAGGTACTGTTTATAATGTTATATTCATTAGAATAAATACAAAAAAACAACAAAGAAAACAACTTTCATTTTTATTATTCCATATTTCGAGTATATCTAAGAAATTATATATTAAATTACATTAACTGGTTTTCGCACTTTAACGGTAACATGTATACGAAATGTTTCAAATGTTTGGAACAAAAATATGATTCTATTCTTAATTTCGAAGAACTGATTTTCTTGTATTCCTATATCTTTATTTATTGTTATTTTAGTTCAAATTTTGTTTAATAATTTGTATCTTATTTCTAGTCCCCAGTACGACATTGTGTTTTCTGTGAAAACAACAATCAACCACATGCTGTTGTCAAGAGTCATAATGTCCGAGACATACACGACAAGGTACTGTGTCCAAAACTTCGAACTTATGTTTGTCCGATCTGCAAAGCGACTGGTGATAACGCACACACGGTTAAATATTGTCCACAAAAGCCAATTATCACAATGGAAGACGCCATCAAAGCAGAATCATTTCGTTTAGCTAAAAGTAGCTATTTCAAGCACCAAATGAAGGCCTAAAAATGACAAACTACAAAACTAGCGCTAACTGCGCATTCGTATTTAAAGTGTTCAATTGAGTACGCTCACATTAGCGTATTATTTAAAAGTGAATTTTATTTGACTTTATTTTCTTGTTTTTGTAAAATTTTTATTTTGTTTTTTTTTTTAACTTTTACAATGTAACGGAAAAAAGCGTTGAACGCATATTTTCGTAATCAGTTGATTTTTATGTTTTCATTATTTTTTTTCGATTCCTTTGAATTGCTTTCTTTTTAATATAATTTTATATTCAATTTCGAAAGGTAATTAAGCTCTACTAAAAGACTATAATAACATAATACCCACAATAGTTCTCATCAAGTTTTACAACCATGACTAGTTAATAAAATAGATTTTTATACACGTATTAAAGCATACTTTCAAAAAAATGGTTTAAAAAAAACAATCGATCGTTCAAACCTAATTCCTTTCGGAATCTGCGATGTAATTTTATTATAATGAAATTAAATCAAAGTTATAATACTTTAAGAGAAATTTTTTTTAACACAACCGATTATGTTTACGTTGAATCAAATTAATAAATGTTTTTTTTTTACAAAAATTTGCTATGTACATAGCTGATTTTATAAATGTTTTCTTTTTTTAATTTTAACTAAGGAGGAAATACAAAAATCTAAAAATCTAATCTAGTTGCCAGGAATTTGAGGGGTACTACAATTTTCTCTCGATTCGGAACAGCTTACATGTGAGGCACTTTTCATGACAAAAGATCTTGGGAAATCTTAACTTTCTCGCCAAAAAGACAGTAGTAACCCTGAGAAAAAAATGTTCTTAGGTGGCATATGCTTGTATTTAATCCCCAAACCTCCGGCATGATATTCAAACACACTATTGCGCTAAATGGAACTAAAAAAACTGATAATCTTCGGAATTGGAAACTTAACACGTCATTCTCCTACAAATAATCCTACTGGCTTACCCCGAAACCACAAGTAATGGTAAGTTGCACAACACAACTTTTTTTGTTTGCCTAACTTTTTTACGATTACGTTTACGTAACCCAAACAAATCAACAAATTAAAACCAAATTTCTAAACGCATGATTTGCAAAGTAAATTATAACAATTGAAGAGCTTAGGAACAAAAGGTGCCACTTTCACTTTTGATTCGCATTTCTGAAAAAAAAAAAATGAAAAAGTGAAAATTCCATCTTTTGTTCCTAAGATCCTCATTTGCGAATATTTGCTTATTCAAGCATATTTTGCGCAAGATATGCGTGTAGGCAATCGTCACTAATAAAGACAAAATCCCCTAGATTCTTTTAAAAAAAATATCCCCAAGAGAAAGTTCCAAAAAGGTGTGCATGTAGTGAAATCGCGCGACGCACAGTGCATTGCACAATGGACAAAACTGCCAAAATTAACTTGTTGTTTTTTCCATTTTTATTATAAAGACTTGTGTGAGGTATTAGTCACAGGTTATGTTAACAAGTGTGGACATAATCCTACTGGGATTAGAAGGCACATGAAATCAGTTTCATTAGAGTATAGTTTGCCAGCTGCGGAAAAAGTACATTTCAATAGTGAATACTTATTTATTTATTAAGTTCGAGTATGAAGTCAGAAATATTCCATCGGATTATGTTTTCGAGATATTTCCGTTAGAAAATCTAAAAACTGTTTTTCGCTGTTTTCCAGATTATGTCATAACGTGAGGTAATTTGCTGCAACAAAATTTAAAACGGTTTTTAAAGAACTAATTTTCGTTCTTCCCGATATTTAAACAGAATTTAAAAGTAAAAAATCATTAAAAAAAAATGTTCAAAAAAATCTCTCAAAAACGTTATCCGGTGGAAAGTCAGAAGACTTCGGATTTGAATTCAGCACACCAAAAACCTATAGAAAGTATGTTTTGGTTTCTGTAACAAAAAATTTGTTGACCAGTGCATAGTGGACTATTTTGAACTAGGTAAGGGCACTGATGAGGTTCAAATATGAGTGTCCTTTCTTAAAATAAATAGATGATGTGATACGGGCAAATTCCATTGAGTGGAAAAATCGACTGTACTTTGATTCATCATTTTACAAACGACCAAAGCCCGAAATTCGAGTGTGGCGAAAACCTGACGTGGTAACAGTTTTCTTGGGTAACAATACCTTGGGTGGCCGGCTTTGCAGGTTTAAAATCTGCCCAACAAAATTCTGGAGTGTTGTTTCCTTTTCAGGGCCCATATTACGAATTACGATTATCGTTCAAAGTCCATCGTTTCGTTACATTGCATTTTTAAAATGATAATCGTTTTATTTTACGACTGCTTTAGGCGGTCGTTTTTTTAGTTTTGACTCATGAATTTATTCAACTTGCACACATTTATTATGTTTGTTGTTTGGGTTTAGATTTTTTTATTTTATCTGGCAATACTTTCAAGCACCCATTCTCGTAAATCATAATCGGTCAATGTCGTGACTATCGTTTCCTTAAGTATCGTTTTTTGCCTTTGGTTCCGTAATTCGTTATACGGGCCCAGTTTACCATCGTATTTCATCCGAAACCTTAAAGTTAATCCAGCCAGTGAGTTCCACTCGAACAACATTCCTCTCGAACTCGGAAAAATTGACATTTCAATTTTCACCTGTTGTGTATTTTACCCGATAAATGTTTAATGTTCAAAGGTTTCCCTTATTATTACTCATTTTGGAGAAATGTATCGTATTTTTGAGGTTTAGTTCACTTATTATTTGGCGGCGAACGAAAGAAAAATAACCGGTACTGGTGCCCTTCGCGCAAGCTCTTTTGTTTTTTTGTGAGCACGATACAGTTGAAGTAGATGCTTCGAACTATATTTACATCAATTAACAATGATGTACACCATCAAAAATTGTATATAGGCTGGAGTTATAGCTATTTCAAAAGTGCCAATTTTATCTTCAGACTCCTTTTAGTGGTGATTTATCTGGTATGCTCATTTTGATAAGAAAAACACTGGGAGCAAACCATGTACCAAGAGCATCAGAGTATGTACTAAATACACATCGTGCTACTGAAGAAATGCATATCATACAAAAATGAAAAAATACAATTCTATACAAAAGAACTCAGGTAAGATTTACGTAAATCGTACCGTTGATGACATTTCCCCACGTCTCTATTGAAATACTTTTTCCATGCAAATTTGTATTTGAATTTTTCACTACATTTTGTTCCCTTCTAACAATTGTTATTGATGATCTAGGAACCATACGTTTAAAAAAGACCTTACTCAAAAAAATACGCACAAAATTTCAATATACAATATTTCGATTTTTAAAATGATGTGTTTTTACATGGAACATATTTGATAGTTTTTCGGACTTATTTTTGAATATAATATTTGTAAAAATATCATTTCAAAACCAAAAGCAACGAACAATAATATCAATTCTTATTTTGAGTTTCAACCGTATAGTAAGTACTTATGGCGACCGAAATACTCGTAATTAATAGCTAAAATACTAACTTATTTTTTGGCGGCAAACGGATGAAAAACAAGATTTACTAGCGCCTTTCATGCAAGTTTTTTTTATTTAGTCCAAGAGAAGTTCTGACCAAACTCATAATAACTTTTATAATTCTGGACGAATTAAAATTCTGATGAAATATTTTCCAGACGAAACTCACATTAAGGCACCAATTATGACTTGCGATTCGCCGAGTCGAACGTTCGAATGTGACTATGTGGAATTACCGTTTGCGACTCGTCTGAATTAAGTTCGCCTTAAATGGCTAAAACTTGGAAAATTTGAATGTCACTCAATACATTTAGCAAACTTTCGCCTCTATCGTCAATGTCAAACTGTAATACTTGGTAACTTTGAACAAGATTGCAGTTTTAATTTTTGAAAAGTCGAACGTTCGAGTTGAGTCGAACTTTCGACTCGGCGAATCGCAACTCATAATAGGGGCCTAAAGCTGAATAACTGCTGAATAAAGCGTAAAAAGTGTAAATTTCTATTTGTATTTGTACTGATTGTGATTGTACGATTCAAGATAAATAACATACCATATTATTTGATATGTTCAGACTTATTCCACTAAGGACGTAAAGACGCAAATTATTTTATGAATTTATCAGGTTTCTACCAAACACCACAGAAATGTATGTCTTAAGAATTAACGCTTTGCACTCAAAAGGCAAGACTTATGTCTTTTTCGTTTAGTGTGAGAATTATAGTTCGTGTACTGAAAAGAAAATTTGTCCGGAAGTTATTTCAGAATATTACTATTTATGACATTCAAATGCTTTAAGACGATAACTTATTTTAAACCTTAGTTTTAAAACTTATTCTTTATTGACGACTGGAGGCAGTACTCTACCGGGCAAAAAATGCAACAGAATAACTACATAAGATGTCAAAATTTGTTTTAAATCGTATGTGATTTGTGAAGTGTTTTTCCGAAATTATTTATTAAAAGAAGAAAAACTATTCTAATAATTATAAAAACTATATTTTTACTTAAATAATAAAGTAAAACTTCTTCATAATGTAGTTATCCAGTTGTTTTGTTCGCCACCAGGTATCGCATTTTGACTTTTCTAGTCGTCAATAGATTCAAAATAGCTTTTTATGGCCTTTAGTCCTACAAATTGGCGTTTCGTTCGGCTTACTCACTTCTAATTGGCTGATTTATTTCAGTAGTATATAGAATTTGTATTATAAAACCTTCTTATATAGAAATTATGCCTGACCCCGGGCAAAAAAACTGCCAGCTTAATGATTAGGAATTCTAATCTTGTTGGATATAGTTTACAGTAAATTTTCGTTGAAAAATTCATGTAAGTTGAACTGAACTTAAAACAAATTGCGTATGACAAAGTCCTCACTATGTCACTGATGAGTTCAAGTGAGTAAGCCGAACAAAACGCCAATTTGTAGGACTAAAGGCCATACAAAGCTATTTTGAATCAATAATTCAACAAGTCCAATCCTTAATGCTAAGTCTTCTACTTGGCTGATTTATTTCAGTAGTATATAGAATTTGTATTATAAAACCTTCTTATTCTTTATAGCAATTAACAGAAAACATTGCTTCAGCTTTTTATTTCAGTTTCACTCTAGAATACAGATTTTTATGTACACAAGCCTAATTTTAAAAACAATTTGTTATTTCTTTTATATTGTTAGAATAAAATCATTACTTATTTGTAAAATTAAAAATATAAATTCCTAGACAAATTGTTCTTGACTATTGGCCGAGAGCTCTAGTAATCGCCAAGCTGCTTTCGGATTAATTTCATTTGGATCTCGACATAAAACCCAAACGTAGTTGACACGCATCACTTTTTCCGGATCACCTTCTACAACCTTTTTATGCACTCGATCCCGCACGCACATTATTTGTTGTGACTGGAAGGTAATAATAAGGACGGGCCCCTGTTCCATGACTTTGCCCATAACCAAATCAATGTTTTCGATGTCAAGGATTTTTGAATCCAAGTATAAGCCAGCAGTCATTGCTTGATTAATGGGAGTGGCTATAATATTATATGTGCTTTCAAAACACCAGTCCTTGAGAATTTCTAAATTGCCATGCACCATCGCCTCTAAGATGTTGGGTATGATGTCGGTTTCACAGTCGCGCAAAAATTGCTTTTGGTCAAAGTTTGGATCAATTTTGCAGAGTTCGGTGAGTGTTTCCGAGAGTTCTGTTTTGGAAAACAGGTTGCCCATAACATCGGAGACTTTGTCGGTCAAAAGGCGCGACGCACGAATCATAGGATTTTCCGATTCATCGTACTTCATTTTCCAATCAAGGACTTTATTGACGTAGGTATTATTATTTTTAAAATCCTCCCACGATTGATAGAACTTGGAGTCCTTGTGTAATTCAACCCCTGTCGCATCAATATTCGCTTCAACAATGCGGTCATCTGAACTGGTTACAACTTCAACACGTTTTCTTAACTTCTCTGGACTTCGATAGACCCGCCCTTGTATGCTCTGTGTTTCCATCTCTTCTTTAATCATTTTCGTCGTATCGGATATCGTTTGGAATGCGCCCGACTTACCCAGTTTACCTCCTTTCTCCGATATAGTATCCGTGACTCCTTTGGCGGATTTCGAAAGTTCTTCTCCCAGTTGACTGGCTTTTTTGGCGATTTCCGTTTTTCCAGCCTCGCCAATAACATCACTTACCTTCTCCTTTATACTTCCAAGGTGTTCCTTGAGGATACTGGAACTTTTTTGTGCTTCCGACTCGACAGCGTTGAATTTCTGTCGCGCCGATTGTAGTGCATCAGATTGCTCGAGTTTCTGGGCTTCTTCACGGAACTTTTTGATGTTCTCCTTCATTTCTTTATTTTTATCCATCTCATTCTTGATGTTATCAATGAACTGCGAGAAAAAGCCGGGCCTACGGGACGAATACCAATTCTGAAGAAAACAATTTGTTTTTTACCCGATCATGTAAATGAATGATAACATACCTGATGCTGCAGCTGTTGTAGACAACATCGTGTTGATAAGCGGGTTAATGTTCCTCGAGAGAGTGCAAATACCTTTTTATAGAAATATATTAGAAAAAAAATCATTAAATTAAATGTGCCCTTCATAACCCGGAATGCTAAAAACCAGATGGAATGTTTGATAAGAAGTAATGAGATGATGTTAAATCAAACATGCATTTTTTACCATTTTGCTTTGATTTGTTTACTATTAACACGATTCTTTAGTAAAATAAAGAAATGAAGTAAATTCCGACGAATTTATGTAATTTAATTTTTAGGAGGAAAAAAGATATAACACCACTATCATGCTGCCGAAGTGTCAGACTATTTTGTTTGACAGTTGTAATGGGTCGGTTCGAATACTGGTTATCGTGAAATTTGTTAGGTGTGTTCTTCAACGTGAAATTTCTTACAAATTTTCTGCCAATACCAAAGCAGAAAAAACCAAGCTTGGGAAAGTTGTATGTATGTATGTATTTTTATTGAGACTTTATGGCGCCAGTTATAGCTATCATTAGCTGCGTTTTTTTGTATGTCCATATGGAGTTTGGCGAAAAAAACGACATCGGGACATTTCAACATTTGCCTTTGGTCTGCCATTTTGTTCTGAACTATCTTACCAACAAACATTTGATTTTTCTATACAAATTATCGATAACACAACGACAATGGTAGTCTGGCAATACCGTTTTATCGGGACAAAAGTTAACTCCAGTTAATTATCTGGACTTAGCTAACTCTATATGGACATAGTTGTTGTTGTATTTAAAATGTAAATTGTTTTGCTTTGTTGTCGTTTTTTTCACACAATTTTATCTGGACATGCAAAAAAACACAGCTATTGAAACTCATCATTGAAACACAAATCAGTGGAACTGTGGAATTTTTTTTGACAAGTTGGTTATAGCAATCATTGAAACTTGGCTGTCATTGAAAATATCCGTACTTGAAAAGATATGTGATGCGTTCCTTTTCTCTAAAAAGTTACATTTTACATTTCATCGTTCTTTTTCTCAAAAATCGTAACATATTATATAGAGAATCTGCTTTTTTTTGCATGTCCATATGGAGTTTGGCGAAAAAACGACATTGGGACATTTCAATACTTGTTTACCTTTTGTATTGGTCTGACATTTTGCTTTAAATTATCTTACCAACAAACATTTGACATTTCAATACAAATTATCGACAATCGTAGTTTCGCATTACAGTTTTTATCGGGGCAAAAGTTAACTCCAGTTAATTATCTGGACTTATCTAACTCTATATGGACATAGTTGTTGTTGTATATAACATGTAAATTGTTTTGCTTTGTAGTCGTTTTTTTCACACAACTTTATTTTAACATGCAAAAAAACACAGCTAATATAATGTATATAAAGTAAGCAGGACAATTTTGGAAATTCAGGTTAAAAAGTATCCTATAATTAGTGGCTAAATAATTGTGAATTAGTTACGCAAAAAAAAATTTATTGCATTTTTGGTTTGCGAAAAAATAGGTGTCCTGCTAACTTCATATGAACTTAGCAGGACAACTTTCTCAAAAATAAAGATAATCGAGCTGAAAAAAGTTGGTTGTTGAGAACTAATTAATTGCGAATTAGTTACGAAAAAAAAATTTGCATTTTAGGCTTGCGAAAAAATGGGTGTCCTGCTAACTTCATAGAACTTGGCAGGACACAAATTTTTTCGCAATTCTAAAACGCAATACAAATTTTTTTGCGTAACTAATTCGCAATTAATTAGTTCTCAACAACCTATTTTTTTAAGCTCGATCATCTTCATTTTTGAGAAAGTTGTCCTGCTAAGTTCATATGAAGTTAGCAGGACACCCATTTTTTCTTAAAGCAAAAATGCAATTAATTTTTTTTGTGCGTAACTAATTCGCAATTAAGTAGCAACTAATGATAGGATAGTTTTTACCCTGAATTTCCAAAAGTGTCCTGCTAACTTTATATATGTAAATACTAATATGTCAGCAGTTAAATGACCCGATTTTTCCAATGACGATCTCTTTGTTGTTGTTGTAATACATTCCTCGCGTTCCAATGTTTATTCGCTATGCTATCTAGCTATCCCAAAAATTTTGAGATAACTTGAGTTGTTGTTGCGTCAGCTGTTATCAGCTGTTTTTTAACAAGGGATTACAACAACACAAAGCTATCCGGATAACTGTGAATAACCAGCGGAACGTGCCCATTGACTTTCCCCTCTATTCTATTTGAATTCCCTCCTATTCCATCCACCAACAAAAAATAAAAATCGCACTGGAAAACCGGGTCAGGAAAATATGCCGACAATGCTAAATAACAACAAAAAACTCTCGTCAGCGAACGATTCGCATCGGTCTGGGAGAGCCTTCACTTTCTTTTTGACACATCAAGATCATTTTTGCAGGGAAAAAAGAGAACCCACACTACACTTCAAAAAGATCTGTCAGTTCAAAAGGATTTTTTTTTGCATTTTGTTTACCACTTTGATAATTTCCATTCTTAGAACTGAATGTATGTAAATTCAAATATACTCATTATATATTGTATTTTATTAATATTTATATGATAACAGCGTGATAGCTCCAAAGAGAATGCCATGTGGAGCATTATAATATCTAAAACCATTGACAACATACCCACAGAACAAGGATTTAAAAACAAAAGAAAATTGTATTAGGAGTAACTATTGTTATTGCGTTCACCCTATCCGATGTGCAAATTAAATTAATACAAATTAATCACCTTTATACATATTACTGGTGTACAAATAAATAAGCTTTGTGCAAATTACAACAAACTGCATAACAATGTAGCTATAGCAGCCAGTTGTTTTTAGTGAACTATGATGTATAACCAAATGCGCTGACATGTACATAGCTAGTTAAGATAATAAGATAATTCAAACATAAGTTTTTTTGTTTCTTTAAAATTGTGCGTTTATGGATTTTGATTAGGAGACAACCCCTTGAAAAAATTGAAGGCAAACTCGGGATTTTTTTGTTCATCAACACATAAATTCGACGCTCGACGAATATTACCTTCGCATTTATCTGGTTTATATCCAGTAGCTTGCTAGTTTTAGTTTTTATCTTTTTATGTGTAATGATCGTCATTGAAATTTAAAATTCATTTCCACCATTGAGCTGCAAACAAACCGAATAATTTCATTTATGTTTCCGTCTATTGGAAACATAAAGGCAATCGCAAATTTAACTGCCCGATGAGCAGACACAACCAGGCGCGGATCCAGGATTTCGTTCAGGGGGGGGCAATTTTCGTGAGTTTCCAAAATATTGATGGGGTCTTCAAAAAAATTTGAGTACACTTAATTCCGCACTGCACGCCTGGACACTCAAGCAATGTGAGTTGATGAGTTTGAAATTTTAAGAAAGCAATTAACTCTTTCATAACTGCCACAGTGTCTCGAACAGCGGGTACTTTGAACTTTGTGTAATGAAGTTTTGCAGTTTATAGCTAAAACATGGTGTCCTTACAACGTTTTTGAGTTCCCTCTGGATCTGATTATTTTCGGAAAACATAATGGCACAGTGGTATGTTCCTATTCAGACACATGACGTTCGAGTTCGAGTAAAATTTCCAGCCTCTTCTTTAGCTGGGGCAACCTAATTTAACCTTACCAGTAAAGGGCCATTTTCGATAACGTCATCAGCATCAAAAATGCATTTTGCAGAATGTTCTCTAATGCGAACTTCAAGTCTTCTGTTCAAAAAGGCAAATACAAGTTTTACTGCATAAGCATTGTTTTCGATAATGCAGTTTGCTAAAGTCACATGTTGACAACAAAAATATTGAGAAGCTGGGGAACGTGTTCATAAACGTTAAATACGTTTGCAAGAAAATTGAAGGACGTTGATATAAAAGATTTTGTGCAAACAAAACCATTGCATTAATTTGACAATATAGCTGTATTTTAGCTAAACTAAAATTGTAGATCAAAACCGAGATGAACCGTATCGTTTGCTCAAATGCCTTCGTCCATCGATACAAAACCAAACTTTCCGACATTGAAATAAAACACAATGATTCTAGTGGAAAATACAACGAAAAATCCTTTCTTTGTTAAACTTTTCCGTCCGACCTTCACGGTTCAGCCTTCGATTGTGACTAAAGATAGAACTAGAATATTCGGAAGCCAACTTAAGTGGTCGTACGAAAAAAAAGGAAATTCATATGACACGCACATAATTGCGAAATGGAGCTTTTCGTTTAGTTTTCGCTTACTTTTGCCGTCGGACGCGAGAGCGCTCACTGACCGCTCTTTCGTAAGTGGACAAAAATCAAAATGATGGAAGCAAACTAAAAGGAATTTGGCGCTTGGTGTATAGTTTTCAACACTTTTTTTTCTGTTTGATGTATGAGTGTAGTAAAATCTTAAATTTTCTTTTAATTAATTTACCACGTCGAATTTTCGTGGTTTCACGAGTAAATAATTAAAAGCCTATCGTGCTGTGAATAAGTATAAGAAAATTAAAATTAAGAAATGATTATTTACATTTTTTGTTCACTTTCAACCACTTAAGTGTATTATAGGTAACTTGTGAAATTGACGTTTCGGAAAGCTACTTTTCGGTCGGTTTTGACATAAACTTCCGCCTATTTTAGTTCCACCTTAACTTTCGTTATACATTTCATATACAATATACTAAGCCTTCGTTAAGTTTTAATATAAATTTTTCATATACATAAGCTCAAAACATCGAATGCAGAGTATCCAGATTCATGCAGTTCAATACATTAGCAATATTCGCATCGAAAGATGACGATCATTTGAAATTTGAATTGACGTTGACTTGACGTTTTCAAAAATGCCTAAAAACAACTATCTTTAGGTGTAAAAGTTCCATCCAACTTCTCTTCGGCAGTGACTGCTGTAATCGTTTCCTGGTTTCTCTCCAATCTTCTTCGTTGGATTCGTACTCCTCGCCAGTTTTATAATATGGAACACGGAAAGTTCCTACAACGCATCCACGAAAGTGGCAAAATCCTCACGAATAATTACATACATCAAAAACGTATCTTATGGCTAGATCAGATGTGCAGCACGTCAGATATTTGGGAGTCGCTCTCGAGAGTTTTCTAGTGAAAGTACTCCCTCAATGGAAACGCACATTTAAATATTTTTCATAAAAAGAATCACCCATTTAGTATGAAATTTTTTGGTATCTCTCAGTAGCTCTTATACAGAAATGTATAGTTTTATTATATTAACTTTGATTAGATATCTTTATCCTGTAGATCGAAGCACTAGACATTTTTGAAACTAATTAAATCAACGTATTTTAAAGATTTCATTTTGTTTTAATTAAAATCAACTTTAAGGTTGAAAATTTAGAAAAGTGCCCCTACCGCCTTTCCCGTAACATTTAACTATAAAAAACCACTAATATATTTGTAGAGGAGGGTTGGAGGTGGAGCAATAACTTTTTGAAACATTATTGTGAAATTCTTCCTTCACAGCATTTTGAAAAGTGAAAATCAAATCGATTTGGGATTCAATCTGCTCTCTCGTATGAAATAAATTGATTATTCTCATAAAATATTAACAGTAATGTAGCCTGACATTTATCTTTTAATAAAAGACCTTAACGTTGAAGATGGGGCACCTAAAACCGAAGTTTGAAGCTTTCCACTCAGTCGATTTGAAGGCTATTTGTGCATAGCGGAACTTTTGTTAGCTGAACCTGGTCAGCCAGCGGACAACGCACAACTACTCATTGCTCAACGCTGCCAAGAATTTTTTTTATAAAAGTATAACGAAATCAACTTTCTTTGAGTACATTTTATTAAATTCATATTTTATGCGTCTTTCGTTCTTGCCCAGGGGGGGGCAATTGCACCCATTGCCCCCCCCCCTGTATCCGCGCCTGGACACAACACACAATAGCACATTGCGAAGTGCAAACACCATCAACTCTAGAATCTCCACAAACTTCTCGGTTAACCGGTGTATGAAGAAAATATTTGTGGCCCTTTCTCCTTGACCAGCCTAAAACAACACAACAATCAACGACCACATAACACAACACCAGAAATCTACAAAAGAAAATCTACAGAATGCACATTCAAAAATGGTGATTTTGGCAAAATACGCTAAGTTAGTGTTCTATGGATAAATTATTTATTTACAAACATAAACAACAAAATAAAAATACATAATTATGTGATATATAGCAAAATAATAAAAGGGTAAACAAACAATTCACTGCTCCACAATTTAATTTATCTTGACACAACCCACAATTCTTATTTTTGAGGTTAGAGTTGATCATTGAAAGAAATAATGACAGCTGTGAACAGAAAGAGAACCGAACACAATTCATTGGAACGATTGTGTTCCACTTTGGTGAAACGAAAATCAGCTGTTCATTGAAAACGATTTTGATCATTGAAATAATTAAAGTAATTTTATACGAAAGTGGTAATGCAAATGAAATATTTTTTTTGCAAAAAAAATTATTTAAGTAATTTGCTTCAATTTGGTATCTAAATATTATCAACTTTTTTTGTTTAAGTGCCTTAAAATCGAAGGACAAAATTTTCAATGATGGTTTTCAATGAAAGCTATAACTGGCGCCTATAAATGGGCTACCATCGTACAACGTAGAAAGAGATAGATTTAAGAATTTATGTATATGTAATACATAAATTCTTAAATCTATCTCTTTCTACGTTGTACGATGGTATAATCGGAGGCTGGAATGTATGGCCGTCCTGTTCTGTTTTGTTTTTAGATATTTAAATGCCACCATGGCTTGTCTTTTTCTTTTATTGAGATATAGTTCCTGCTCTCGGAGCTATTAAATGATTGCGTGTTGGCTTATGGATGCAACAAAAAATATATACATATTTACAGTTTCCTACAAATGGCTTAATACTAATAAAATAACACCAGAAAATATATAAAATACATGTACAATTATATACATTGTTATCGAGTTAGAGCGAATACGCTCTTAATCGGTTGATTGTGTAGAAGACACATGAAAGAAATGTTCTTTTTAGAGCGAAGGCGCTCTATATGATTTTAAATAGAAGCAGAGTGCTTAATGCACGTGGGATTTTAACATACAAACAACATTTTCTAACGATTACGTATGAACTTTAAAAACACAGTTTATGGTGGAAAATAGAAGATTTAGTTGAGAGTAGTTAGATGGTTATTTTGATGATAAATAAATTAATACAGGTATGACTGTTGATTGAAGAGGCTGGAGCGGTTGCTAGGTACTGCCATCATACAATTAGTTCCATGGCTGGGCCACATTAATTTCACTTTCTGCTTGTTTTGCGTATCAACATTTTGTATAAGAATTAAACTGGATCGGTTGCTAAGCAGACTGGGGCTGCTTGGTGCTTGGTACTTGGTACTTGGTACCTGGTACTTCGTTTTCTCGTTTTGTTGCTGGAGTCGGATCGGCTATAGAGGGTGTTATGCAGGAGCTGGGGCTGCTAGGTTGCTGTTTGCTGGGCCGTTTTCTCGGTTAACGGCTAACGATGAACCGTTTTATCGGTTAACGGCTAACGGGTTAGTAATTTACGATTGCTGTTTTATAAAAAACTGTGAGAGGTTGTGCCGGGCACAACCTTCCTCTTTCGAGGCCAAATCCGAACTCCCCTTGGGAAAGTTGGTGAAAATTCGACGTTACCAAGTAGGCAAGTTGTCAGAAACCAAAGTAGAAAAAACAAAAGGTGTATTACAAGTGTATTTGACATGAAATTTCCTGGAAGGAATCATCGATTTTTTCGGTATTTAAACGGGTTGGGGTCAAAATTCTGCCTATGTGAAAATTCTGTTTTCAAAATTCTGCTTTCAAAATTCTGCTTTTCAAAATTCTGCTTTCAAAATTCTGTTTTTCAAAATTCTGCTTTTCAAAATTCTGCTTTTCAAAATTCTGTTTTTCATAATTCTGTTTTACAAAATACTGCAAATAATAAAAAAGCGCGCGCTTTTTAAATTTTCCAAACGATTTTTTTATTATTTGCAGAATTTTGTAAAACAGAATTACGAAAAAACAGAACTTAATTTGTGTACAACATTTTGTTCATGGAAATAATTTGTTGGCGTATATTTGTTGATTTGATGGCAATATTGTTCAAAGTATGCGGCTGAGGGCAAAGAATATATTTTTTTTACATTCTGAGATCTCTTTTTTTTTTTGAATATTTCAATAAAAATTCAAGGACAATATTTCTTAATCGTTGGTCAACCGGTTAACTTGTAATATTGCGGACTGTGTTTTGTGTAAATATATAAAAATGAATATTTCGATGGTAAAATCCAATAAAGGAAAAGACAAGTTGTGCGTTGACGGTTATTTTTTTTATTTGGAAAAAGTATCGGAATGTAAAAACTATAATTGGGCATGTTCTTATCGAATAAAAGATAAGTGCAATGGAAGATTGGTGACTTAATTGAATGGAGATGTCCATGCCATCGTAAAAAAGTCAGGTCAACACAACCACGAACCACGTGCAATAGAAAAATGTGTGCAAGTTTCGGGCAATTTAGTGAACAAATTTGCAAAAAAAACTGCTCTTTCCACTAGCCAAATAATTCAGTAATCCGTTGTCGATACGCTCTTCCCTCGAAAAATGAAAAATTGATAATAAATGATTATATTTAAGGAAAAACAGAATTAGCAGAATTTTCTTCTTCGTAAAGCAAATTGGCAGAATTTTGAAACACAGAATTTTGAAAAACAGAATTTCGTCGGACAGAATAAAAAAAAAAACAGAATTTTGAAAAGCAGAATTTTTTGAAAAAAAACAGAATTTTGAAAAGAAGAATTTTGACCTGTTCCCGAATATCCAAAATGAAAGCGTGAATACGAACAAACAATGACAAATTCAATCATAACTCTTTTTCTGTCAAATCCATAAAGAAAAAAAGTGTTCCTATCTTATGCATTTCTCTGTTCTCTTAAAAAACACAAGAAAATTGAGAGAATCATGCTGTTTTCAAGTGAAATGATAAGGTGGTTCAAGCATCGATAATATAGTTTTCATTCACAGAACCAGAATTGCTTATTTGTGGCAAATGTATCGAAAAAGTGAAAGTAATACTTGGCAGCGAATGTGAAAACGATTTATTTTATACATTTTTTCACAGAACCAGAATTGGCATCCTGTGCTCACTTATCAAGCCTGCCATGTTGCAAACTTTCATTAGCGGTTGTATAATGCATTTTATCTTCGCTCGCTTATAAAAGTAGCATGTTAAATGCAACAACAATTTGGCATAATTCCGTACTGTTGCTAGCCTTGTCTTGTAGTACATTTTTACCTTTGCTTACAAAAAAAGAAGCATGTAAAATAAAACAACAATTACAACAGTTACTTCTTTTTATGTGGAGATAAAAATGCACTAAGAACACACGCACTGACGCCATGCAACATCACTAGCAAAAAACAACAAAAGCCAAAAGCTTCGTTGCCATTAAGAATGTTTCGCATTGGTTTTGAAGAGCCTTAACTTATTTCTACCACAAAACAATATTTATCGTAAGAAATCTTGTTTAATTTTTCGTGCGCAGCGATACAAAATACGACAGATAATCAATAGAAAACAACAACAAAAAACTGTTGTCAGCGAACGTTTTGCGTCGGTTTGGGAGAGCCTTTTATCAATTCATTCACCAGTTTTTTTGGCTTTCTTCTTGAACGGAAATAAGACCCTTCCTACAACACACCAGATGAAATAATTTTATTCATCTTTAAACATTTTTTAGATCGCTAGCAAATTTATAAACTTTTGAGTTCTTAAGGACTGGGCATGAACTTCCAGTTTTAATTTTACTAATACATTTTGTGAAAGAAAATGTGAGTAAACTTAAGTTTTAATCCTATTTTTAATTGCGATATAGGTACTATAGGGCAAGTTTTGGATTCGTGCAAAAAAAATTTTCGAGATAACAATCAAACATGACATTACGATGATAGAGAACACGAAAAAAGTGGGTGGCACAATTCTGTCTGTCTGTCTGTCTGTCTGTCCGTACCTCAACCTACAGCCTAAACCACTGAAGCGATTTTCTTCAAATTTCGAACTTAAGGTTTTTTTGTAACTCTCCAGAGGGGAAATTGAAATTTTTTTTTTAGCTCAAAAAATAACGGTACTTGCCATACAACCGTTAAAGAAAAGCTTATTTATCTCAAAAACGGCTCCAACAATTTTGATAAAAAAAATCAGTGTATTATTGTAGATATGATATACCTTTTAGTAAGAAAAAAAATCACCAAAAACATTTATTAACGGTACCTGTCATATAACGTTTTTTTTGATTTTTGGTTTTCTCACTAACCGCTCATCCGATTTCAATAAAATTTTTTGCACAAAAGCTTTGTTAGAATATTAATAATACTGCATACCAAAATTTTTGAAAAAATAAATTTTGGATTTTTAAAAAAAGATTCAAATTTTTTTTTGGAAAATTCAATATTTCAAAAACGGGTTGATGAATTGTTTTGAAATTTCAGTTTTAAATGTATATTAATATATTCTCAAAATTGGCATACCAAATTTTTTTTTGAAAAATGTTACAAAAATTTTATATATAAAAAATTAATTTTTAAGAAAACGGCTCCAACGATTTAAAATTTTTTTTTTGCATATATTGATATTTTTTTAAGTAATCAAATGGCATACTTTTTTTCCGCTCTAAGTTATTTATCAGGCTGTTTAAACAATTAAAAGAACGATTTAAATGCTTTTTATACTTTTTCTATAATTTCTTGAATATTTTTTAAAGTTCTTAAGTCCCACACAACTTTGAACATAAGAGCAAGTACGTGCGATCCAGTCGTGCATTTTATTTCAAATATGCTACGAAATAGTACTGCCGAACCCTGTTACTGGCTGCTCTACTGGCTTCCCAACTGGCTACGAAAAAGGCAAGCCAGTTGACGAGCCAGTTGCTCAGGTTTGTATGTGTTAGTACAAAAGTGTGAGTGTATTGCGACTGGCTAGCCAGTACTGGCTCGTGTGGCCTCAGGGTAAGTGTATTTTACGTCTTTGAGAAAGAGCAGGACATGAGCAAAGAAGGTGAGGGATAGTTTCTTCCTCCTCTTCGTCCATGCAGCTTCTGCAGAAATCATTTGAGAAAACGCCGAGTCTATTGGCGTGTTTGCCTATGAGGCAGTGTCCAGTAATGACACCAATTGTGGAGCTAATATGCTAATTACTTAGAGATAACAAACATTTCGAACGCTTCGGATCGAGTGTTGGCCAGATCTGTTTCGTCGCCAGACAAGTAGTGATACCTGTCCATCTGCTGTTTTGTCATCATTATGGAATCATGCTTAAGCATAAGTTTACAAGTAGCAATTGGTATTCCAATATTCACCTTGTTAGGTAATATTGGTGTAATATAGTTCCCAGCCTGGCGAGTTCATCGGCTTTGCAGTTTCCTGGAATATCTCTGTGTCCCGGCACCCAGAAAAGGCGAATGTTGAACTGTTCCGCCATCTCCATTAGAGACAATCGACAATTTCGGGCAGTTACTGAGTTTGTAGAAACGGCGCCTAGTGATTTAAGGGCAGCTTGGCTATCTGAGAAGATACGGATATTTAATATAGATATTACGTTTTCTTTGAGCCAAGATAAGACTTCTTTTATCGCCAGGATTTCAGCTTGGAACACGCTACAATGATCAGGGAGACGGAAGGAGAGACTAAATGTTTAGTCGTTCTGAGTACACGCCACCACCCACCCCCTCTTCAGTTTTTGAGCCATCCGTGTAGAAATGAATTGCTTCATCTCTCAAAAATTCCTCATCATCCCAAGTGGATCTTGTTGGAATTGTGACTTGGAAATTTTGGCCAAAAACCGGCTGAGGGATGGTGTAGTCGGAGTGTTTAGGGATTGAATCGAATTTGTTCAGAATAATGGTATGGCCAATAGAGTTATTGGACCATTGAGAGATGGCTCTGAGACGAATAGCTGTGCTCGCTGCCACTTGTTTAGTGTATATATCGATGGGTAAAATGTTAAGCAGTATGTCTAAGGCAGCGGAAGGTGTCGAACGGAGAGCTCCGCTGATACACATGCAAGCTGATCTCTGCACTTTGCTTAGCTTATCTCGATAAGTTACCTTATCTAAAGCAATCCACCATACTGCCACCCCATAGGTGAGTATCGGTCTGATGACCGCTGTGTATAGCCAGTGGGTGATATGTGGGGACAAGCCCCATTTGGTTCCAATAGCTTTTTTACAGGAGAAAAGCGCCACTGCGGTTTTTCGGACTCTTTCTTGTATATTTGGTTTCTAGCTCAACTTTTTGTCTAAAATCAGACCTAGATATTTAGCTTCATCTGAAAAGTTGAGTAGGATACCATTTATTGATGGAGGGTCTATATTAGGAATTTTATATTTCCTTGTAAAGAGGACAAGTTCAGTTTTGTGGGGATTTACACCTAGTCCACATTTGTCTGTCCATTTAAGTAATTTGTTGAGAGCGGTTTGCATTAGCTCTATAATTATTTGAAGATGCTTTCCCGGTATTGCAATGGCAATGTCATCATAGCATATGCAATTACTTTGAAACCATCTGCTTCTAGATTAACTAATAGTTCATTGATTACGATGTTCCATAAGAGTGGGGATAGGACTGAACCTTGCGGTGTGCCTCTGTTGACAGATCTTCTTACAGAGAAGTCACCTAATGTTGAGTTGATTATTCTACTTCTCAACATGAGGCTGATTAACTCCCTAAGTGAGCTATCAACGTTCAAGTTCTCAAGCGCGGTTAAAATTGCAGTATTGCTGACGTTGTTGAAAGCACCTTCAATATCTAAGAAAGCAACCAGGGTATATTCTCTATGATGAAGGGAATATTCAATAGTAAGTACCAAATTATGCAGGGCCGTTTCTACCTATTTCCCTTTGCGGTAAGCGTGTTGTGCCGGAGAAAAAAGATTAGGTTCTATGGCACTACGCAGATGGATATCAATCAGTCGTTCTAAAGTTTTGAGAAGGAATGATGATAGGCTGATAGGTTTGAAATCCTTCGGATTTACATGAGAGCTTTTACCCGCTTTGGGTATGAATACAACTTTAACTTCTCTCCATAAAGATGGTACGTATGCTAAGTTCATACATGCTTTCAGAATTATCTCAAGGATAGGGATGAGGATGTCTGAAGCCATTTGCAGTTCAGCTGGTATTATACCGTCAGGTCCAGCTGATTTATATGGATCGAAGTTGTCGATTGCCCATTTGAGTTTCTCTCCAGTTATCAGACCTAGTTTATTTATTGTTATATTGTTAGACTCTATTGAGTCAGAACTGCGTATATTTTGGGAGCTACCTGGGAAGTGAGTATCTAATAGCAAGTCGAGTGATTCCTCACAAGAGTTAGTCCAAGAGCCGTTGATAGTTTTCAGGGTACTTGGCATGATGGGGTTTGACGAGAGGATTTATCTTAATCTTGAAGCCTCTGAGGAATCTTCTATTTTGTTACAGAAGGTTCTCCAGGAGGTTCTTTTATTTTTCCTCAATTGTTTTTTATATGTCTTAAGGGATTCTTTATATAAGTCCCAGTCGGAAATTTCTTTGGAATATTTAGCTCGGTTGAAAAGTTTTCACATTCTTTTCTGAGCGGTTCCATCACTTGGGTTCCACCAGTGAGGCTTCTTCTTTCCTCTTATTTGAATAAGAGGACAGGATATGTCCATTGATTTATTGAGAGCTAAGGTAAAGATCATTGACTTTATTGTCAAGATCGTTTCTGCTTACGGGGATACTTAGAAGGTCAGGTTTAATAAATCTGCTAAGAGTATCTCTATATTTTACCCAGTTAGTTTTCCGATGATTCCGGAAAGCTATCTTTTTTGTAGTTTCATCGTTTAGATTGAATTGTATATACCTGTGATCAGAAAAAGAGTGCTCTTCTGATACTTTCCAATTCGTGATCTTTTGATGAATCGAGTCGGAGACAAGAGTAATGTCTAATACTTCCTGCCGGTTTCTGGTTCTGAATGTTGGTTCATTACCGATGTTGCTTACAATGAGGTTAGTACTTAGAATAAAATCAAAAAGTGACTCACCTCGATCGTTTATGTCAGAGCTACCCCAAACTGTATGGTGGGCGTTAGCATCACATCCAATAATGAGGCAGACTTTTTGCCGTTCAGCATCAGCGATTAACCTCTTTAGCGTGTCGCCAGGGAGAGGGCCAAGGTGGTCGTGGCTGAGGTACGCAGACGCAATCCAGTACGTACCTCTATCAGTCTGGAGTCTGACTGCGGTTACGTCTCTATCGCTGTAATCAGGGAGTAAATATACGTAAGTGTTACTTCTTACCAATATGCAGGATCTAGGATCACCTTTATCCGATACATATGCAGCAAGTCGTGTCCAGAAGTCCTGAGTCCCTGAATTGTGGATTCGTAAACCCAGGGTTCCTGGATCAGGATGACATCTTCCCCATTGCTATGGATGCGGAGAAGAAGGGAGGCCGAAGCCAGTTTTGAGTGCTGGAGGTTAATCTGAAGTAATTGCAGCATCATCGCTACGATTCTTCAGATCAGCCCCCACCACGGTTTTGTCTAAATCCTCTTCGGATTCTGACTCAGAAGGTGACCGTAGGAGATCATCCTCACTGAGCAGATCAGTCTCCATGTCAGAGAAGCTGTCAACATTGGGAGCCTCAGGAGGCGGGTTAGGAGAGCATATCCTCGCATTGGAAGTACCCGGTGCATCTACTTCCATTGCTGGTTGGTCGATACAGCGAGTATTTTCCTCCGCTGAAGATATGATCTGTAGCGGTAGAGGTGGAGGTGTTTCCTCATCTTTTTTATAAACTTTCAGGATAGCGGTATAGTCCATCCAAACCTAATGACACCTTGAGTCGACACTAGAGGAGCCAGAGATTCCTTATTGAGTACTATGATAGCAGATCTATAAGGACCAACTGGATCCTCTACCTTCGCGACCTTCCAGTCTTGAGTAGTGTTGTGTCGATCTTGCCTTTTAGAAATAATGGATACAGACCAGATTAATGTTAATTCATTTTTAATTCAAAAATAATTAAAATAGGATTTTAAATGTTACATCAATAATTTAATATAATTGCAGATAAAGAACAATGTAATAGCAAGAATGAAATTTAAGCGGGAGCACGTGAAGCATGAAAATCTAATAATGAAAAATGTCAAAAATGAAAGATAAGACAATAGTGTTTAAATGAATGAGACAAATATACATTATAATTATTAACTATTAAGCGTTGTTCATTTACATGATAATTTAAGGATATGACAAGTAGGAAGAGATGGATTACCGTACCTGATCATCTTCAGAATGGTATCCTTGCAGGTTAGATTTGCTGGGATTCTGATGCGAGCTCTAGGTCTACAGGGAATGTCCTCCTTTGCCACGACTTCGAGCTTAGCGCCAGGCCATAGCCCCTCTCTAATCTACTGACAGCAAGTTTATATAGATCGTATGATCTCTGGTCATCAAAGGCGACGAGCTTGGCCCGACCCTGGTGCCACCCTGCATCCTCAAACACAACAGGCTCACCCGGGTTCTCCATTACAAGAGTCCAGTAGGACTCCTGTAGTGTATTTGAGACCGTCGTCCATTTATCAGAAGAGATCATACCATCCACATTGCTTCTGTCGATAACAGCTGCAATAGTCTTAGGCCTTAACTACATTCATTTCACTTTTGTACAAAAGTGCAAAAGTGAAAAATACAAATATATGCTAGCGACACCTTCCTGCGAAAAAGAGTATGAAATTTGAGTTGAGCTGAATGCATTCAAACACGGAATAGGCTAGTTCAGTAACTATTATCGATGTGAGGGACATCTATGGGTCAGTTTCTTAACTGTTTATTTAGATGTAGTTGTGTTTCACTTTTCTGCAAAAGTAAAAGTTAGGAACGCTCTAACTTTTACTTTTGTAAAACTTGAGATAAAAGATAGGATTACTCAATCCTATTGAAAAAAGACAAAAACTTTTTTCACTTTTGTACAAAAGTGAATTGAATGTAGTTAGGCCTTTATCCTTTAGCATGTCACTAAAGGATAAGTCTTTTTTGGTGTACGAGATGCTATGCGCCTTTGGTTTTTTGGGGTCCGGAGTGGCTCCTCTGCAGACCGTTGTCGCTTTGACGTGAAGCCTTTGCTGGTCATTGGTTTAGCAAGGGTGCTTTTGGCCCAAGTGAGTTTAGTGGACTGCTTTGAGTCTAGATCGGTCAATGGGATGTTTCCAATGACTTTCACTATTCTCTCTGCGGCCCGTCTCTCGCCGCTTGAGGCATTTTTGTTTCTCTCGCTGGTGGAAGATGAGCTGTATGTCACAGGTCTGCCATCAGGGAGGGAGCCCTCCACCGTGTTCGGACGGGGTCTGCTCTGACCAGTGGTGATATCGCATGTCGCAGATATTTTACTTGCCAGAACAGCCCCCTCCGAACCCGTGAGAGGTCTTTTTGAAGGAGTGGTAATACAGCCAAGCGTCATGGCAATATTCCCACGGTTTTGTATATGGAGTGTTTTATCTACCGTACTCGTTGGGAGTTGACCACCGCCAGCAGAAGAGAGGCTGACAGTTGCAGTCTCACCACTACTAACGTTGGGCAAACCCACCGAGTACGGATTATGTGTAGTAGTAGCAAGAGGTACACCTCCTCCTTTGCTAGTAATAGCGTCTAGATTGTGAGTCGTTCCATCATTCCCAGGAGTGCCTGGGATGATGGTCGGCTCAACAGTCCTACCGCTCTTTATTTCTTTGCTTATGGATTTTTCATTAATCGCTGGCTTTTCCTCACCTGAGGCCAAGCCCTCGCCGGCAGTCGCGACTGCCGACTTTTGAACGTATATCCCCGTTCATTTTTCTTCTTTCTTCGTACTTTTATCCATATTTCTTTTTTCAAGTTTTCCAACATTGAGGTTTGTTTGGGTTATGTTGGTTGTGTGGTTCTACAGCTGGATTGCTGGAGAACCCCACGTAAGCACCCTCACCACGACAAGGTCAACTCATAGGAGGCGCCCTAGACGGTTATCATAATAAGTTCAGAAACTAAAAGATGATTTTTATGGCGCCCTAGTAAGTTGCAATTAAAAATCACTCGATCCCTGTTGGAGTGCATTTGTTTTTGTAGCAAACACTAATATGAAAAATGTCGCAGATTTTTCCAACAATAATAGGCGTTTTCCTTTGGAGGTGGCGAAGTACTTGCAAGTACTTTGCTAGCTTTTTTCAATGGAACACATCAAACTGCTTTCCCATGTAAAATGTATCTACTCGCACATGAGAGCATGTGCAGTTGGTAGTACTAAATTAGGGTTTTCATCTACTCATAATAGCCATTCCACACTATCCCACTGAGTATTAACACTACTTGTCAAAAAAGTGGGAAGAAATCATGTATAATAGTGTGGAAACAAAATATGAAATTTCATCACACACAAATTGACAGCGCATCCGACACGATTTGACATGTGTGTTTATACCTGAAAATATTTAGGTTTGGTTCTAAAACCATCACACATTCTATCCCACTTGGGCGTTTGAGGTTACGGTGAAACTGATTTGTTTTGATGCAAGTGTGGAAGCAAAATATGAAAATCATTTTCATCACACAAATTTGGCAGTCGTATGAAATTCTTTCCCACTTTATTCTGACTGTGTTAATACTCTGTGGGATAGTGTAGAGGCACTTTAAGTACTTTGCCACTTCCAAAGGAAAACGGCATGGCGCTTCCTTATATTTTTTATTGTGTACATAGAAGAAGAAGTAAAGGAACTGGTGTATATCACATATACAGTGTACGTGAATGAAGCAGAAAACTGTATGCCTGAAATGTCAAATCGGTGACTGAATGGAAGAAAAAAAGTAAACAAAAAGTGATACAAGACTAAAAACATTAATAAATCATTAATTGTTAGAAAAAAAAACAAATAGTTTGGAGTGATTTACTTAGAAATGTATGTATACTTACTAATAACAATACAAAAATATGAAGTGCAGTGTTAAATTGTGTATATAAAGCAAGAATAAGGCGGACAAGAATCATTTCCTTTCACAAGTGAGTTTTATCATATTTTTCTCAAAGAAAGCGATGTGAATTGATCATAATTTAATTAATCATCAATCAAGTAACACATTTTAAATGATTAAACTTTAAATAAACTAAGAAAATTAATAAATTAATTGAAAACTTGCACATGGTTTTTCGGTTTTAATTTGGGATACTAGTAATGTCAAAATGCGATTCTGTGAAACAGGGACGTATTTTTTTTGTTATTGGTGGTTGTAAGGCGCAACTATTTGCTAAGCGCTCTTTATATCAGGAAATTATTTTTGTTATTAAATCGATTTTGTACCTTTGGAGTTCTTATATTTATGTTAACATGTGCATCTTCAGAATATTGCTCAATTTTCTCTGTAGTGAAGTTATTAGTGCATTTTTTTAATGTTAATTAATTTGTCTATTCAAAAATTAAAATAATTTAATACAAAATTTAAAAGGTTTCCGAAAGTCGAGTGGTAAAAGGATGACCATTCTGAAAGTGGATGAAGTAAAGCCACATTTGGGGTGCCAATTTTTTATCGATGCGAATGATTTGCTATGATTCACGTTGGTTTTGGAAAGCATTCTTTCATGACAATGCGTAAATTAAACTAAGTAAATCTATAATGTTCCACTGAAACAACACAATTTTAAAGAAAGTAGATATTAAAACATTTTATCGGTGCCTTAGAGGGTTATCATAAAAAAGTAAGTATTTTTTTAAACATACCACTGAAAAGAAAAATAAATTCAGAAAATAATAAATGATTGTTATGGCGCCCTAGTAAGTTGCCATTAAAAATCGATCCGTCCCTTTTGGAATGTATTTGTGTTTGTGAGAGCAAACACTATTATGAAAAATGCTTCACTTTTTTATACAAATGGCGCTTCCTTATATTTTTTATTCTAAGATTGTGTACCACAGACAAGAGGGCCATTGTGAATCAAACATATTTTTGGAAGTGGGCTTTTCTTTTTTCTGTTTCTTTTATCTGACATTCTTTGCTATATCCATATGTATATGGCAGGTGTTAGTTGTGTACAACAAATTTCACAGGTCTCGATAGATAAAACTTTATTTTTATTTGGCTTAAACAACATAATTATAAAATGTAGCAATATAGCAAACAGATATAAAAACTTATTAATACACAAACTATAAACTATTGTTAACTTAACATGAGCGATTCTGACGAAGGTGTGTTAAAATGTGATTAATTTTCATAACTAGCTTATCTTTACTAGGAAAGTGCATAATTTGTTCACTCTTAATTGAAATGATTTTTTGTCTATAATAGTGTGCGTTGGTTTTAAAAAACCAACAATCGGTATCTTGTTAAGAAATAATTGGAGCACATTGGCCCTTGTAAAAATTTCAATTTTGGAAAAATTGACATTCATTGGCCCTTTAAGAACCAAGGTACATAAAGTGGTGATAGTTTTCAAAACTGGCAGTATGTACAATACGTTTCGTTTCGAGTATATTTTGAAAACAGATAGTTATGTAGATACCTACTTTTTTCTATTTTAAATACTCAAAGCGGGTTTGTGTCGTTGTAATCCCTTGAAAAAAGAACAGCTGTTGGAAAAAGAGATCCCATGCTATCCTAAAAATTTTAGGATACAAAGATATCCTTTGAGAAATGTCAACCACAGCTGACTGGCGCACGGATACAAAGCTATCCTGGATAAGCAATCCGGCAAGAGTACCTACGATAAATCGGGCGACTAGGAAAAATTACGGCTTTTTGTAGAACAGCCAAAGCTGGCCATACACGACCGAGCCAAATGGCTCCGTCCCGATCCAAAATCGGTCAAGTGTTTGGTGGATCGGCCACCGAACCATTTGGATTTTCAGCCAATCTGAAATCCAACCCAGCCAAATGGATCGGATGGCTCGGTCGTGTATGGCCAGCTTTGGCTGTTCTACAAAAAAAAGTAATTTTTAGGTACTTGTCGCCCGATTATTAATTTTATAATTATTATTACAATACAAGCAGTTTTTAGTATAGGAGGGCGGGAAAGGCAAATTTCTAAAAAAAAAATATTAGGAAGTACCTAACTGAAATACTTACAATGAAGTAGGTATTGAACATTTTTTAGAGCTAAAAGTCTAAGACAAGACAGATGGATGTTGATTGCTGTTGATGAGATGCTGGAGTTGAGCAGTAGTTATTTGTGTTGAGAATATGGTTAATGTCTCTTTGAGTGTTTAAGTTTGGTATATAGGCGGGTATGCCAAATTAATTATTAAGGCAAGAACCAATTTTTTTCGGATTATTTATCTTAAATTTTGAGAAAGTAGTCCTGCTAAGTTCATATGAACCAATTTTATTTTGCGTGACTACTTCGTTATTATTAAGCAACTAATGATTTGATAATTTTTAATCTAAATTTCAAAAATTGTTATGCTAACTTCATACATATCCAAAATTGGTACTCGAACCAGCCTTTTTATTTATTCTATAGTAATTTCGTTCGAATTATCGTTAAAGTAAATGATGGTGACCGCAAAGATAGATCAAAATATAGGTACAACCCAGACAATCTATTTATGTAGTTCCAATGTTTATAATGTTGATATGATACTTTATACTGGCGCCAACAACAAATTACTTTAGTATTGTTACCCTCAAACAAATAGCCTAACACCAAGAGTTAAATGGCATGTTACCTTCGCTTCCAGTTACTCCAACTTAAATTTAAAATATATTACTCCATGCGATTGTTTGGTTTCTCCTTTCTTTGAAAAGCCATCTCACATTGCCCCTGCGCAATAAAAGATTTTTGTGCCTACAAATTTCTATGAATGAATTGGTTGGGTAAATTATTCCTGTTGGCTTCGATGACAGCCGCCGCAGACTATCGATTTTTCAGTCAGCTATTGTATTCGAGCTGTGTAGTACTGAACCGGGCGTCCAAGTGTGAAAAGAAGTCTTTGGAAGATTTATGGATTTCAAATCAATTTAAGTTTAAAAATTCGATTTTATTAGATCTTGTATCATCCACCGCAAAATCACCATCAAACCCGTATTAAAACGTAGATCAGAATTTGTTAATTATGGATTGGAATTTCGGTGACAGACCGAAAGCTGGCACTGAAACCGCATTGGATGCGTGCGATTATTTCGTTGATGAGGTCATAGAAGTTACAAGTTCTTTGGGTAAAATACAAAGAAAAAAATTGCTCGCTAATATAAATATAAATAATTTGGATAACAATGTACAGTGGTGGACACAAATTTAGCACACTAGTAGCAACAAACGCTTATTTTCAATTTATTCTTTATTTTCTACAAGCATCGGTTAGTTTTCATATCGTCAATGACAACCTTTACTTCGCTCAAAAAATCCATTGCTTTAAGTATTAAGCTTTTTCCTGGCTTTAGAAAAAGCAACTGTTTTAGGTTGTTCAAGCTGTTTCTAAGCTGGACACGAATTTAGCACATTTCTAATTTCCCCAGTTTATATTAATAACTTGTGATTTTTTTTAAATATTGATATTAAGTTTGAAGTAGTTAAATATTAGCAAGTTATCATTATGTAAATAAAGTAATAAAAACTTTAATTGTAAAGTCCAAGAGCCAAATGCTGTGGGACAACAAACAAATCTCATTACCCTGGTAAAATCAAATATTCGGACGGTATCCAAAATTTCTGAGTTATTAGAATGCTCTAAGAAAATGGTGTACAAGGGTTTTTGTAATTTTGGAATGATTCAAACCATTGGACAAGTTCATCGAGACTAAAAACAACTCACAGAAAAGACCAAGTAATTTATCACCTTTCGACTAAACTTTAATTTTAGCACTCCAGTGCCACCCAATGCAGACTAATGTCAAAATATTACATCATCACAATTCTTCAAGACTTGAAATATGATGCTTGAATGTAAATTATTTGCGTGGATGCATTGCTTACCAAAAACCACCCATGTCAAAAAATCTCGAGGAGCAGATTTGTACTTGCAAAATACTCCCTGATAAAAATAGCAATTATTTGTGGACAAGAGTGCTTTGAAGCTTTGAAATTAAGTTTGAACGATTCAGATTTAATGGTAAATAATATGTTTGCAACAAACAAAATATGAACCATGACCCAAAATACGTAATTTAAATAATGGTAATGTTGTAGTGGAATTGTAATAGTCTGAACTCATTCTTCTAGGCAATGTAGTGGTTTCATACCAAAAACTTAAACAAAAATGGAAAAGCACCTCCACACAGGTATTGCTGTGGATAGTATAATGTCATTTTCAGATGACATTTTGCCAGTTGTGTGGCATTTCATGCACTTTTAACAACTCAAAGTACATTTGAAATTAGTGCAGAGTTGGTGAGATGTCATTTAAGTACTACTTTTGAGATAGCCTGTGAAATTTTTTGGTCGAAAACCTATTTTACGATTTTGAAAACCACAATTGAAAACAAAAAACCCATAAATGTATCTGAATTATGGTAGAAAATTGATAGTGCTAGTGTGCATTGTGAAAGTAACAGCAGGTGGCTTTGGTAGAAAGTTCATCACAAGGAATCACTTCTGCTCTAAAACTAAAAGGTTCAACACAAATATAATTGAACTATTTGTAATATTCAAAACGATAATCAACATTAATCCACCGTTTAAGCTCAAAACCGATAAATGTGCTAAATTTGTGTCCAAGCAATAAGTCAATGTTCCAGTCTGTTTTGTTATCTGCTCTTCCAGGGGTAACATTAGATAAGATTTCACTCGGTTGAAATATACTTCTATGTGTACATAATCAAATAAAATAAATTTACAAAAATTCATTAAGCAGCAACTGAAAAATAAGAGGTTTTCATTTTCTTCTTAAAGTGTGCTAAATTTGTGTCCACTACTGTATTTTCCTTACTGTTTTATCAACAGATGCTCGAGAACAAGTGCGGCTGATTAAGCATAAAGAACTACGACATGCAGTTGTTGCCGGAGATGAGAGGACAGTGCGAGTATTATTAGAAGCCTTAGGAAATGAACGCCAGATAATCGTAAACATGGCCCCCGCTGGAGCAAACACATTGTTGTTTCTGTACGTATACAATTGTTGTGTTAAAAGTGTCAAAAACAATTAGAAAATTAAGTCCATTCTGATGACGTAAGAAGTTCATTGCATTAAGTGTTAGAGTTATGATTATAAAGGGCTTTTTGGAATTTTGCAATTCAATAACCTTCAACGAAATGTAGCAAATATTAAGGAACTTACTTTAAAAATTAATTCATAAAACTAAATTGGGTAGAGGCTAGCCTTATAGTTCATATCTACACGGACGGATCGAAAACTGATGAAGGGGTGGGTGGCGGTGTGTACTCAGAAAGACTTAAATTAAGTCTCTCATTCCGTCTTCCTAATCATTGTAGCGTGTTCCAGGCGGAACTTATGGCGATTAAAGAAGCCTTATCTTGGCTGAAGGAAAACGTGATATCAACTACAGATATCCGCATCTTCTCGGATAGTCAAGCAGCTATTAAATCCCTGGAATCGGTCTCTACTAACTCTATAACAGCCCTAAATTGCCGTTCGTCTCTGTTGGAGATGGCACAACAGTTTAATATTCACCTGTGTTGGGTGCCGGGGCATAGGGACATCCCAGGTAATTGTAAGGCCGATGAACTCGCTAAAAATGGTACAGCTTTACCTCTTCTACCTAGTAAGGCAGAAATAGGTATACCCATCGCTACATGTAAACTTTTGCTGAAGCAAGATGCCTTAGAGAGAACAAATCTTAGGTGGAATGATATCACCACTTGTTTGGCAACAAAACAAATCTGGCCAGTAATGGATTTAAAACGATCTAAGCGTTTGATATCTCTAAGCAGATTGCACATCAGCTCCATGATTGGTGTTATAACCGGACACTGCCTCATAGGCAAGCACGCAACGCGTCTTGGCGTATTCGCTAACGATTTTTGCAGAAGCTGTATGGATGAGGAAGAGATAGAATCGATCCCTCACCTTCTATGCACGTGCCCTGCTCTATCTCATAGACGAAGACTTCACCTTGGTGAGTTCTACTTCAATGATCCTAGTGATCTGATAAACTTAGACATTGGCAGTCTATTACGCTTCATAAGAAGCTCCAAATGGTTCACCGAGTAAGGAAAAGGGTTTCCTAGATTCATGTGGTATCACAATGGACCAACTCATGGTCTAAGTGTGTCAGTCTCCATGACTGGCAGCCACTTCAACCTAACCTAACCTAGCCTTATAGTACAAAATTCAATGAGACAAAAAAGTCATAGCATAACATATGTATATGTCTTTTATTCACAGTACTGATTATAATCGAATAGTTGTATTTTTTTACTCACCGTTAGTTTGAAAAACTCGTTTAAGCGAATATCTTTGCAAAAAGCGGCTTTAGGACAAATATAAACAAAAATACAAAAATAAGCTTAATAGATAGAAATCACTATATTTTACGTTTTTGCTTGAAATTGAATGTAAGATTTTGAAGAACTGCACGACTTTTTTTTAATTTCACACCTAAAAGTATTGTTTGTTATTTTTATTTATTTTTTCTCATCAACTTTTAAGGGAGTTGGATGTAGTAATGTTCGATGGAGTGATGTTCGGTACATACATGTGTTGGATGTTGGTACCATACCCTAACGTAAAAAGAATCTAGCTCGAGGTTTTGATTAAACTTTTTTCGTGTGCTTACATTAGTAAAATTAGAAACAGTTTAACATGAAGTAGTTATTAATAGAAACTTCCATTAAATGATTTTTTTTTGATTTGGTCTTTTTCATTTTTATACAGAAACTTCAAACTAGTTTAAATAAATTTGCATATCCATATCCAAAAATATAAAAAATAAAAACATTTAAATGATTATTGATTGAAATTCTGATTATTGAATACCTACTGCCAAAATTGACAGAAAAAAAATGTTCAGCCAATTGTCTGCCATTTTTGTAACAAAAATTGGAAGAATGCTTGCAATCCTGTGAACACTTGTAAACACAAAATTTTTCTATTTGACTGATAGTTGGAAGATTGACAGACTAACCCGGAGGCCACGCGAGCAAGTACTCGCTAGCGAGTTGGGTAAATATTTACATTAATTGTCAAATCACTCGCCGTCGCCGCTCTACTCGCTTCACAACTGGCTTCGAAAAAGGCAAGCCAGTTGGCTTGCGAGTAGGAAAAGTTTCGATCTATTAGTAACTCGCTTGCCATTACTCGCTCGTGTGGCCTCAGGGTAGTTGGATATTTGAAGATGTTCTTGCGAAGAACATCTTCCAATTTTTAATTGGCATATCAGTTTTGCTTATCGTCGAGGATAGACTTATTGATTGGCAGACCTGTCAGAATTCTTCCAATAGTGTAAATCCCTTAAATGTTTTCTTATCTCCAAAATGTAGAGCTTGTCAGTCGGGTTTCGAAAACATCACAAAACGATTATTAGAAGCTGGATCTGATGGACGATCACATGCAGTTACAAAGTATTCTCCACTTTATGCCTCTGTTCACCATGGTCATTATAATGTAGCTAATCTTATGTTGGACACGTTTGTGGACTTAATTCAGGTATACACTCAGATAAAGCTTCCATTAGTAGATTTTTAAATAACACTCCACATTATGAACAGCAACCAACAATGGAGCGGTGGCTGCCACTTCATGCAGCCTGTATTAATGGCCACATCAATTTAGTTGAACTTCTTATTAACTTCAAATATCCGGACTATTTATATAGTACTTACAGAGATGAAGAAGGGATTTGGGAATGGCGATTACCATTCGATCCAAATCAACAGGATGTTACCGGACAAACTAGCCTTTATATTGCCAGTATCTTGGGAAATAAATCTCTTGTCAATATGATGCTTAACTGGAAGGTAAAATGTAAAAAAACACTTAACGACAGCCCACAGAGCACGCCCATAACACCAACTCGAAAAAGGATCTCGTTTGGCATTCAAGCTATTATGTCAAAGCTTAATATTTCTGCAGAAGGTGATAACCTAGTCAAGGTCATTTAAAATATATTACTTTCTTAAAGTTGGTATACATTTAAGTTATTTTTCCTTTGTAGGAGGATACCGAATGTGAAAAATGCCCTATAAATTTAAACCTTCTTTGTGGTGCTACTCGCGAAACTGCCCTGTTAGCTGCTGTGCGTGGAGGGTTTTTAGATGTAGTTACATCACTTTTACAGCATGGTGCTAATCCAAACATAGTTGCCAAGCCAGTTGAAGATCAAAATGATCCAAAGTTAAATAATAATTTATGCCTAAAAAACTTTGTTTAATTTTCATAACTTTCAGATGTAGTGAAGAAATCTATGGACTCAGTAATGTTCCGATTGCAGAGGCATGCAAACAGGGATCGCTCCCTATGGTGGAGTTATTACTAAAGTAAATACAATCTTTAATCAAAGTGCTTATTTTAATCCTATAAATTGCCAGATATGGTGCTCGTGACGATCTTGGATCAGCCCTCAATGTGGCCGTAAACAGTGGCGACGAGGCTATTTTAAATCGTCTTCTTGCAAAACGTGTCCATCCTGATTCAGATTATAAGATCAATAAAAAAGGTTTACCGACACCAGTTGAAGTTAATGTCTTTACACCATCAGCAAAAAATGTAACTTACAGCACGATGTTTCCAAATGTTCCAACCATTATCGATTGGCACAATAATAACAACGTTCAGTTATCCTTGATTAGGTAAATATTAACGAAACTTACATTTTGTTTTACTTTAATTTAAAAACTATTTTTTTTTACAGAGTCAGTTGGATGGTAAACGGAGTACTACAACTCAATCCTAAACTACTACCACATCCCAAAATCAATGAAGTTGCTTTGACTGCAATCACTAGAATTGATTTCTCGCACAATAATCTAACAAGTTTGCCATTTGAAATATTCTCGCTGGTTAGTTTGAAGTAAGTAAAAGTACTATTTTAAAAATAACTTCTTACGGCATTATACTTAATACAAATTGTTTTCGTTCAATCCCGTAAATTGTGTATTAATAAATACTAGTCAACTATCGATTCTAGGTGAAATAAACGGGATGAAATAAAAAAAAATTTGGTATGGACTAAAGGCCGCTGAGAGCAATTTTGGATCAATAATTCAAAAAATTCAATTAAAAGTGATAACAACTTTATTATAAAACCTTCTTAAAAAATTACACAGGTTTAAAAGTATCGGCTAACTTTTGGTCACGAAAAACAAGATTGGTTCTTAGCTTAATTTTGGTTGCTGAACTCAAATATGTTATTCGTTTTCCGCCATCAGCTTAGGCTTATGAAATATTCCCATTAGATAGTGAAAACAAATTCGCGCTATTTTTGAAGTTAGGTATGTAGTTTTTTTCAACAAAATTTGAATTTATTCCTGGAAGTACTAATCTTTTTCTTCAAAATTCAATTTAAATCTTCCCCATCCATATATTTTATACTACCCAAAAAATCCATACTTTAATTTAAGTTTTAATCGTTCTATTAGCTTTGAAGCTATATAAAAAGCGCGTAAAAAAATAATTTTTTTCTTCAAAATTTAGTTTAAATCTTTCCAATTACTCTCGGAGAAATCCCTTGTTAAAATGTATGTTTTTAGCATTTATATTACCATATTTAGCGTTTATTTTTGAATTTTGAAGAACAAGATTAGTTCATACTTTTAGGAATCATTGCTAATTTTGTTGAATTAATCTTCCATTGTTACATAACCTCAACAATTGCGGAATACAGTTTTTTTCATTATCTAACGGCATATTACATCGAAACCCCGAGCTGTTGGTGGAAAACGGGTGACGGATTTGGATTCAGCACCAAAAAGTACATATTACTTCCTCGTGTCCAAAACCGTGTAAACCTGTCATTATCAAACGTTTCTAAATATGATTACAATAAGTGGCAGACGAGATATTACTTGTTTAAAACGAAAATCACTTACCATAACTTTTGATTTATGCTGTTATATAAAAGTGGCAGAGTAATTAACGTGCGATACTCCGCGATTCGTATTGAATCGGAAAAATTACACGTTTGATTTGTTTCATTAATGGGGTTTTATTTTCGGAAACAAAAATTAATTTTTTTCCATTAACATCTTTCAAACACACAGATGTTGACTATTAAACACTTAGAATGGATACAAAAAAAACAATTTTTTTGATCATAAATTTATAACGCAGATCTGGATTTTTCTCCAGATTTTTCCCCCTTTTTATTAACACCTTTAATACACCAGAAAAATTGACACCCATCAGTTTGACAATCGCTAAAGCTTCACAAATTATACACCGAAACAATGAGAAGGATAAATCAATTTGAAATTGTATACCATTCGCGACGAAAAACCAAATTTCCGATCGAAATCTGAATTTATCAAAAGAAACCCCCATTACTAACTACATTTGCTAAAGTGTAATTCAAATATAGAATTCCAAATCAAGTACCAGGCTTAAAAGAATTTTTCATTAAGAAAAGAGATTTGCTCTTTTCAAAGTTTATTTCTATCTATTGTCCATTGACATTAAACTATCGATAACGAATAAAAATGCACCCATTTAACAATTATTAACTTTCATATATATAGGTACTTCAATGTAGCACAAAACAAACTTTCTTCACTGCCTCAGCCTTCTGATGGGGAAAGGACTTATTCATGTCCAGTGCTCGAAGAGATATTCCTCCAAGATAACCGACTTGCGACCATTCCAGCTGAAATGTTTCATCTGCCTTCACTGACTATTTTAGATATTTCCAATAACAAACTACAAGAACTCCCTTTTGACATGTGGAAGGCACCTAAGCTTCGTGAACTCAATATTGCATTCAATCTTTTAAAGGATTTACCCATACCCCCTATGCAGGTAAATAAATGTTTTTAATAATTTTTACATTAAATAATTAATTAAGTAAGTAAGTAAGAAATTCATTTATTAACATTTTCTTCTCTATATGTACAAAGAATTTTTGAATTTAAAAGCTCTGGCTACAATAATTAATTATATTTAACAGCCGTCGGCATCGCAATTAAGTCTGGATAAAATAGATTGTGAACCCTTCTCACATCTAGAATTATCAGATACTCATAAAAACAATCCCCGCACTCTGACTTTCCAACAACTGATTCATAGAAATGTATGGTCAGGTTCATTGGAAATAACTGACAATGATCTTAAATGGAACGAATCTAAAAAAGAAGACGGAGTTTCTCAATTAAATAACCTGAATATTGCCAATAACTTATTTACAAGTATTCCAGCGGCTTTGCCATGTCTAGCAGTGAATCTGACTCGATTGAATATGTCATACAACAGTTTAAGGTAAGACTTCAGATATTAACCATTAGTAACACACAGCCTTTAAGAACAAAAAACTATATTTTAGATCAATGGGACATGTTACCAGTTATCCGTCGACATTAAAACAGTTGGATCTAAGTCACAATGAAATATCGTGTTGGCCAAGTCTTCCAAGAATTACAGATAGTGATCCACATTTATTATGTTATAGTTATGTTGAAAAAACACAAAATGAATCAGGTTCCTTTGAAATAGAACAAAGTCCATTTTCGAAGCCAGGTGCTAGCAATAAACCTTCTTCATTCCGCAGTACTGTGCTGAAAAGTGTTTGTCGTCATCGAAGACATCTTAGGCAAGATAAACAAATTTCGGACGGTTTCCCTATTTTTCTTTTTACGTTTAATTTATTTTTTTAGACTGGAATCACTTCGGACTTTGATATTGGCTGATAATCTTTTGACTCGAATTCAATTGTCAACTGATGATGTAACAACATTATTTAATGAATCTGACGACTCAGATTGGAGCGTAGTTGGAGTGACAAAATCAAAACTTATATTTCCTAACCTATCCATGTTAGATATAAGCAATAATTGTCTTAAGGTAATTAAAGTAATATACATATTTTCATAATTTTAAAATTTAGAATCAAACAAGCTGCTTTCCGATCATATACTTTTCAATAACACTGGCCAAGGTTTTTTTTACAGAAACCAAAACATGTATTCCATCACATCACATTTTTGAGATATTACCGTTACTCTCTGTTTTCGATGTTATGTTATAACGGGAGGTGATTTGTTTGAAAAAAATTTGTAACTAATTCTGAAAAAAACTGATTTTCCCCTTTTAAATTCTGTTTACATTTTTATATCTTTTCTTTGCCCAAAAAATCTTAAGTTGAAGTTTTTGGCATAACTTTAAGTACAAGAGCCGACAGCAAATTTTGGATGTGGGTGTACATATAGCCAAAATTTGAATATGAGGGCTTATAGGTAGGTTCATGTATCGTGATATCAAATACCAAAGTCCGGGATTGAGCTTAAAAAGAGCTAGGTATTATTTTTTACTGTTAGGGTTATAACTACTTTAATTTATTTAAAAAAAAGTCTGATATATCACAATATTTTCTTCTATCTGCACTGGGCAAATCATGTTATGTTATTTCAAATCACGAGACCGAAAATTATAAAATATACAAAATAATTTGCCACAGAGATTAAAACATCAACACCGACATATGGATACAAAATAATGAAACAGAAAATGAAATTACCAGAGAAAAAGCAAACAAATGTTCACTGTCAAATTTATGTTAGATATCTCTGTCAAGATGAGCAATCTGAGAGAAATTATGTCCTGTGGAGGTGAGGTGTTAAGCTCAATAGGTAGGTTCAATAGCAAAACCTTAAAATAGAAGTGAATTTATGCTGTTCAAAATTTATCGGAATTTTCGGTCGATTGGCATTTGTTTTAACTATGTTAAATTCTTGCATATACTTATAGGCACTTGTTAAGTTGCTTTCCACATCACCTACATCTCATCTTGGTTAACAGTGAGAAACAACAAAAACGATACTTGTTCTAGTAAAAAAGCAGGATATGGATTATTCAAAATTAGAATTATTTTTTTGTTTCCGTAAAATGGGTTTTTGTTTTATATTTTAAACGAAGTTTAAAAAATATTTAAAACTTTTTTTTTAATTAAATCTTGGATACCAATCATTAAAAATAATTTGTCGACGTCATTGTACGCACTTTTTTTTGGCTTTGAAGTAAATAAATTCAATAAATAACAAATCAGTTACAGCCATATTATTCACTCTGTTAATCCGGTTTTATCATTACACCTTGGTTAACAGCCATATTATTCACTCAATTAATCCGGTTTTAAATTTACACCTTGGTTCAAAGTGAATTAAGTCGCAAAAGTTCAACCCAAGCGCATAATATTCACTCTTAAAACCCGGTAATAAACGCTATTTATTAAACTTTGTCGCGTTTAACCCGATTCAATTTTAACTGCCCTCCAGGGAGCTGTTAAAGTAGTTTAACCCGAGTGTAAACTAGATTTTCAGTACTTTCACTCATTTAAGCGAAGCAAAGTCATATTTGAAGTTTTTACGCACATATATACATTATTAAAGATAAAATAAAAAGCAACAAAATAAAATGGATTTTATAAATGAAATGGTGATGTCTTCGTCGTCAAAAGATGAATTTCTGGACTAGATGGAGAATCAACGCCGTTCTCGTCGAGTGTACCGCGGGCTTGCGTCGATGATTATGATGATTTAGATTTCCGGAAATATTTTCGGTTTGGGAAAAACGTTTTCCTCTTTTTTGTGTTATTGCTTCCATAACCATCACCTTTTATTTTGCGATTCGACATTTTCTTGTATCAATTTATTATATTATATATATATATATTACATACATAAATTGAGATAAATTAATAGGCAATAATTTCACTGTTTTGATTTGTTTTTTTTTCAAACACCAACTCAATTTTTTAAATTAATTTGAAACACAACAACAAGAAACGAAGAAACAGGAAACACGTCCTGGAAAATGTCAAATTATTGACATTCCGTATGTTTAAAATCGGTGTATAGTCAAGTTTAAACAATTTTACATCCGGTTGTAATGTATTTTAAATCCACCAAGTTTAATGCGCGTTTTGAGTGAATATTATGAACAAAAGTTTAAATTGAAAGGTTTAAAAAATGCGAGTTAATAGAACAGGTTTAAAATTCACTTAAACCTTACTTACACCTTGAGTGAATAATATAGCTGTAAGAGTGAGTTAAGTCTCAAAAGTTCAACCCAAGCGCATAATATTCACTCTTTAAACTCGTTAATCAACCCTATTTATTAAACTTTGTCGCGTGTAACTCGATTCAATTTTAACTGTCCTCCAGGGAGCTCTTAAAGTAGTTTAACCCGGGTGTAAACTAGATTTTCAGTACATTCACTCATTTTGGCCAAGCAAAGTCATATTTGAAGTTTTTACGCAAATACATTATTAAATATAAATAAAATAAAAGCAACAAAATAAGGTTTTATAAATGAAATGGTGATGTCTTCGTCGTCAGAAGATGCTTTTTTGGACCAGATGGAGAATCAACGGCGTTCTCGTCGAGTGTATCGCATGTTCAAGCGGGCTTGCGCGATGATTAAATATTTAATATTTTTGGTTTGGGAAAAGCGTTTTCCTCTTTTTTATCATTTTCCCGTTCGGTGTTACTGCTTCCATAACCACCTTTTATTTTGCGATTCCATATTTTTTTTGTATCAATTTATTAATTGAGATAAATTAATAGACAATAATTTCACTGTTTTGATCTGTTTTTCAAACGCAAAATCAGGATTTTCAAATTTTGAACGATAAAATTTGAAATACAAGTACAAACAGGAAAGACATGCTGGAAAATGTCAAATTATTGACATTCCGTGTGTTTAAGATCGGTGTATAGTCAAGTTTAAACAATTTTACATCCGGTTGTAATGTATTTTAAATCCACCGAGTTTAATGCGCGTTTTGAGTGAATATTATGAAGAAAAGTTTAAAATAGAAAAGTTTAAAAAATGCGAGTTAATAGGACAGGTTTAAAATTCACATAAAACTTACTTACACCTGGAGTGAATAATATAGCGGTTACAGGCATCATATTCACTCAATTAATCCGGTTTTAAAGTTAAAAGTTGGTTAAAAATGAGTTAAGTGTCAAAAGTTTCACCGAAGCACATAATATTCACTCGTTAAACCCGGTAATAAACCCTATTTATTAAACCTTCTCGCGTTTAATCCGATTCAATTTTAACCGCCCTCCAGGGAGTAGTTCAACCCGTTCTAAACTAAATTTTCGGTACATTCACTCATTTAAGCCAAGCAAAATCATATTTGAAGTTTTTACAAATAATATCAGTTTCGAGTTTAAAAAAATTTTCATCAAAAACCTAGCAAATGATTGCATATTTGGCCAGTTTATAATATTTCAACGCCTTTCGCCCAGACTTAACATAACGCTACATTAAAAAAAAAACATTTATTTGCAGGAAATTCCTACATCTCTGCATGAATTAAGTAGTCTTAGCGTTCTTAATATTAGTGGCAATGTTGATATTACCGACCTACCACCTCACCTTGGACTTCTATCGAGACTCTGGAACTTAAATACTAGGGGATGCCTTCTTCAAGATCCTTTAAAGTCAATGATAGAGAGTAAAAAATACAAGACAATGGATATAATTGGGTATTTGAAATCAATATATGAAGACGCGCAACCTTACGCACGCATGAAACTTATGGTAGTTGGAGTTCAGGGTATTGGAAAAACAACTTTACTCGATATTTTAACGCAAGGTGGTTCCCAAAAAAGTAGAGCATCTGAAAATCACTGGGCCAGGCGCATGGGTCACACAAAGAATCTTTCGAAGACTAACCGTGGAGTGAACATTTCAACAGTTGGTGTTGATATTGGTACATGGATTTGTGAGAAGCGTAAAAAGGGACCAGGTTCACGTGGACCAGTAGTTTTTCGAACCTGGGATTTTGGTGGACAGAAAGAGTAAGTTTTCTCTTAAGATTTTTATAGACGCGTCTTACTTAACTGCTTAAATTTAATTATAGGTACTATGCAACCCACCAGTATTTCTTATCAAAGAGGAGTTTGTACTTGGTTTTGTGGAAAATAACTGACGGCCATAAAGGCTTGGCGGAAATTCTGCAATGGCTGGGAAATATTCAGGTATTTAGAAATTCTTGCATAACCTCTGAAAGCTGCATAAACTTTTGTTTTCAAGGCAAGAGCACCCAACTCACCAGTCATCATAGTCGGAACCTATTTTGACGTAGTAGGTGAAAGTTTTTCACCTCAAAAAGCAGAGGAACTTCAACAAATTATTCGAGAAAAATTCATCGCAATACCAGATGCTGAGAAAATTGGGCTCCCTCGTGTAATTGATTCTATTGAAATCAGTTGTAAGACTCTTCATAATATTCGGCTACTGTCCAACATTATTTATGACACAGCATTTATGTTGCGTTCTCCTGGCTCCAAAGAACCTCTTCTCTTGCAAAAAATTCCAGCCAGCTATATTGCTTTGGAGGATATTGTAAGTTTGATATCTTGTAATCTAAAAGCTGTCGGAATGGATCCTGTATTGGATGCAGAGCGTTATAAGAAAATTGTAACTGAAGAGATGAGAATCCATAACTATAAAAGTTTTAGGTATGAAGAGAGGATTATTGTGATTCAGACATTTAATTTTGATTGGAGTGTTTACTGTTATTACTTTCTTTTAATTAAGAGATGTCGCGGAATTAAATCAGGCCACTATGTTCCTTCACGACAACGGTGTTGTTTTACATTATGACGATGCGACATTACGCGATTTTTATTTTCTTGATCCACAATGGTTATGTGATATGTTGGCTCATGTTGTGACTGTGCGGGAGATAAATCCTTTCGCAAGAACTGGGGTAATGAAATTAGAGGATTTGCAATTGCTGTTTCGTAATACGAATTCATCTGCTAATAATAATAGAAGGTAATATATTACTTTTTTTTATCAACTACATATAAGTTTAATTTTTATAAATCTATGTTTAGTGAGTAAGTCCGTTTAGTTAGTTTTTTTCTGAAATAGAAGTCAAACGAAATTTGTATGCTTTTTACCTTTAAAATCACCCTAAAAGTGACAATGAGCGTTTCAGTAAAACGAATATTCTACTCAATATTGTTCTTTATAACAAACTAGCCGATTTGCTCGTGTCATCAATCGCTTCGCTGAATTCATTTTATAGTATAGCCAATAATTTTATCTTTATTTTAAAATTTAAATCATTAGAATCGGACTATAAGAAAGTTATTACAATTATAAGCCATGCATTATAAATAAATTTATATCAATATTTTATCTAAAATATAAAAAGTTGGCGTGGTAGTGGGTGGATTTGAACAAAAAAATTTTTTTTCTTGCTCATGCGAATCAACTCAATTTTCTCTTACTCATTTAAACAATATCTGATACCAACAGTAATCTTTAGATACTTTTTTGAAAAATCAAAATATAAAAGTGGGTGTGGCAGTGAGCGGATTTGAACAAAAAATATTTTCAAAGTTTTTCATCATCAACTCTGAAAATTTCATCCAGATCAATAGAAGCATTTGCCGAGATATAGAGACCTGATAAAAGTGGACGTGGTTGTGGGTGGGTTCCAAAAAACACTTTCATATATTTCTTGCACATACAAACAATATCTGATACTAACAGTAATCCTTAGAGCCGTTTTTGAGAAACCAAAATAAAAAAGTAGGCCTGGCAGTGAGTGGATTTGAACAAAAAATATTTCTAAAGTTTTTTCGCGCTTATGCGAATCAACTCTGAAAATTTCATTCATGATAAAAGTGGGCGTGGTTGTGGGTGGGTTCCAAAGAATCACCTACACATTTTTCTAACCCATTAAAAAACAATTTCTGTTACCTCAAATAATCCTTAGAGCTGTTTTTGAGAAATCAAAGATATAAAAAGTGGGAGTGGCGGTAGACAGATTTGAACAAAAATATCTTGGCAACAGCCGAAAACAAACCAGCTTATGGTTATGTATGTATATATGAAAAGAAAAAAAATGTTGAGGTTCATTTAAAAATGCACTTTTAGTCTGTAGACCCATGGCTGAAAACAAAATGTCTGGGACCTATATTTTCATAATAAAAGGAATTTTTCTGATATTTTGGTGTTGTTTTTCTTGCATTTGTTGGATACTTAAGAGCCGTCTGGCAGGGCCAAGGCTGAAATCAAAATAGACCGAGAGCCCACAGCAGATTTTGGGTGTGAACGATAGCAAAAAAAGAAGTATAGGCGTCGAAAGCTTCATTAAAGGCTATTAAAAAAATCAAAGTCTTGCAGTCCACAACTGGGGCCCTTGCGAGTAACAGTGCATCGAAAAAAAAATATGAATGCAACTTCGAGGATAATGGTGTTACGCGAAATTGGTTTTCACTCCTCCCTAGATAAGCTCCTCGGATCACATATCACGGAATCTGAGACCATTTGAGTGTATAGTTGGTTCTACCAGACCGTTTAAAAAATTCAAAATTCAAAGTGAAAAACGGCAGGGCGAATTTAACACTCAAATGATCTCAGATTCCGTGATATGGGATCCGCCGAGCTTATCTAGGGCGGGGTGAAAACCAATTTGGGCTAACACGATTATCCTCGAAGTTGCATTCATATTTTTTTTTCGATGCACTGTTACTCGCAAAGGCCCCAGTTGTGGACTGCAAGACTTTGATTTCTTTAATAGCCTTTAATGAAGCTTTCGACGCCTATACTTCTTTTTTTGCTATCGTTCACACCCAAAATCTGCTGTGGGCTATTAGTCTAAAACGTCTTGAGTCTATATATGTATTTGTAATCAGAAAAATTATTCAGATTTTTCAATGTATTATTCATTTGGTTATACCTTTAACTCCAAAAGTTGATTTTCGCCCACTTTGGGGGTAGCTTTTCCCTAGTAAGGGGAAGTAAAACGTCTGAGACCTTTGGAATTAGTGCACAATTCTCTCTTGTTAATATATAAATTGAAGTGGTTATACCACCGACACAAAGAGTGGAAAAATTACCGTTTTCAAACGCCCACCCCGAATCCCGGCTTAGAAAAAACCTGTCATACGGTTGGATATTTATAAAGTATTGCGTATATATACACATAGGTTAGGTTAATGGGTTGACAGTTGGTTTTGTTACCGTCACACTTAGATCAATGTAGATCCATTGTGGTACCCTAGGGATTGTGAACCCCATGAAAAGAAACCTATGATACATCCCATGCTAATTCAAGCCACATATACACATATACACATACATGTAAATTAATTTTGGTGGATTTTAAAAATCTAAATTTTACGTATTATATGTAAATCATCATAATCTATCACCAGTATGAATTTGAGATTTTTAAATGCATCAATTAAAAAGATAAACAAAAATAACTGCCAAAAGAATCAGTGAGTCAGTGACCGGTTCTTTCTTTTATAAGAGTTAAATAATAAAAACTCAAAAATCATGAGTGATTTAACCGTTGTGATTGTTTGTTTTTTGATAAGGTAACTATAATTTTTTAAAAGCAATAGTTTTGATGGTTTATGCTTTATGAAGCTAGTTTTAAAATCAATTAATAGAAAGTTTTTTCAAAAAATATTTTTTTAATGAAAAATCAGCTAACAAGAATGCTTTAGGTAATGAAATTGCATTTTTTTATTTTTTATTTAGGCAAGCTTAATTAAAATGCAAACATTTCAATTCTGTCATTTTAGTTACATTGTTAACTTGCTGAATAAATTCGAAGTTGCTCTAACCTGGGATTCAAGAACACTCCTCATACCATCGCTTTTACCACTTAACGAAGATGTGCATCCAAACGTAGGAACAACAGTTAAGGTACAGCATTTATTTTTGATTACAAAATCGACCTTTTTTTGAATAATGGTGACATTTTTACAGATCTCACAACGAGCCCGCGGACGTAACATCAATCTTGGTTGCTCAGTCTCTAATGACATCAATCTAAACAATTTATTTTATGAATCATTCCCTAGAGATAATGAATGTGGTATTCGTAGGATTCTCCTCATGACTTATTTTCCATCAGGATTCTGGTCAAGACTATTAACACGACTTCTTGCTGATGAGCAGATCATGGACGCGATTAAAAATTCCTACATTGCTGTTAACGAGGTTTTTGTTTGCCACCCTATATTTAATTTGTTATACAAAAAATTCTACTTTATTCTAGAACTCTGTTGAATTCGATTTGAAAACCTGCTTAGAGCAAGAAACTCAATGGAATCTATGGCAAACGGGCGTGTCGCTATATTTTGGAAATATTTTGCTTTTGAAAATCTGGGAAGTTCCTTTCGCCCATAACTCAATTCTTCGAAATACTAACAATCGTTTTAAACTAAAACTAGATGGGATATGGAATGATGTTAATCTGGCTACATCAAGTATATTGGAAATATATTTTCCATTATTGAGTGTTAACATTAGCCAAGAACTCGATGATAATGCGAAGCAAATGGTTGCTTCTGTTGAACCCAATTTACCAGTAATCTCCAAGCTTTTGGCACTCTCTGTAGACCACATTGATCTTCTATTAGAAGACTGGTACCCATCTCTAGGTACGCGTTTCGTTCACACATCTGAGGGAAGATTTTTAATAACTCGTTTGGTGCTTTGTCCAAAATGTTTGCGAAAAATTAGTGATAATTGCATATTATTGGATGTCAATCAAGAAAATGTTGTTCGATCACGGAACGGTGGAGGAATGCGTAGAAGAAGCCCCGCTGCTGGTGTTCTTGATCCAGATTACTTTAGCTCACGAAGAGAGAGAAGATCTGAAGTAAACAGATAAGATAGTTTTCCAAATGATTTTTTTTTTATTTACAATACGAATTCAAATTTAAGGACTCCCTGTGTTTATCTGATGCCGATTCTGGTGTTGGACCAGATTCAGCTGGATCTTCAAGGAACACATCTGTTGACGGGCATCCTCTATATAATATACCAGATATTTCCAATGTTTGCTATACTTGGATGATTGAAGAGTGCATACTCTCGGTGTATAATCAAACAAAGATAACCTGCCCAGTGCATTTGGAAGTAAACATGATCAAGATAGCTCCAGATGTTGTATTTGCCGATATACCTGAAAAGTATACTATAAACCCAGAAAGTATAGTGAAAGGTTCACTGCTTGGACGTGGTGCTTTTGGATTTGTTTTCAAGGCAACATGCAAAATTAAAGGTGCCCGATCATTTAGGTCTGTCGCCATGAAAATGTTGCAACCAGTTCCACCAGGTCCCAGAGCTAAAGATGTAAGCCGAAATAATTAAAAAAAATATATTATGATATTATTCATGTTTTAAGAGTGCCCTTATGGCGTACAAAGTAGCACTTGGGAAATGGGATCGTGATCCTTTGCAGCACTCTTGCAAGGCCTACTGCACAGCAAGGCAGGAGTTAGCTGTTCTTCTTACACTTAAGCATCCAAATATTGTTCCTCTTGTGGGAATTTGCATAAAACCCTTAGCCCTAGTTCTTGATCTCGCTCCAATGGTAAATAAGTTAACTTCAAAAAAATTATATCTCAAATAATCAAGTGAATATGATTTAAAGGGAGGTTTAGATTCAATTCTGCGACAGTATCGTCGAAGTGGGGCACACATTGGACCACATACATTCCAAATTCTAGTCCTGCAGGCTGCACGAGCAATTGAGTATCTTCATCGCAGAAGGATTATATATCGTGATTTAAAATCGGAAAATGTTCTAGTCTGGGATTTCCCTCTTCCTCACAGGTGAGAATTAAGTTTGAGTCCCTTGATTTCATAATCAACAGAAACAATATTTAATAATTTACAGTGAGGATAGTCCAAAAAATTGTATTCATATAAAAATTGCGGATTATGGTATCAGCAGAATGACAGCTCCAAGCGGTTCTAAAGGTTTTGGAGGCACTGAAGGCTTCATGGCCCCTGAGATAATTCGTTACAACGGGGAAGAAGAATATACCGAAAAGGTAAGCATTTCAATTAAATTTGAATTGATGAATTTTCATATTGCCGTTCATTTTTAGGTTGACTGCTTTTCATTTGGAATGTTTATCTATGAAAATATAAGCTTACGACAGCCATTTGAGGGTCAAGAATCGATTAAAGAATGCATCTTAGAGGGCAGCCGTCCACAATTAACACAAAGGGAAACACAGTTTCCAACGTACTGTCTAGACTTGATGGTTCTTTGTTGGGATGAGCTTCCAAAGGTAAGATCGCTTAGATTTATACTACAATATTCTGAGTTTTTTATGTTTCCAGAAAAGACCATCCGGTAGCCAAATTGTTTCAATTCTTACTGCTCCAGAGTGCATACACCTATTGGATGTTACAGCTCTTTCGCATAGTGAGAAAGTTGTTTGTGGTGCGTTCAATACTCTGCTCTCAAGTGAAGGTAATTATTATTTATGACGAAATTTCAATTTTAAACTTCGTACTTCGACTTATTTTTTTCTAAAACACATTCAGAGCTATCTCCCTCGGATTTTATTTTTTCCCAGGAGTTGAATACTCTCATCGCCAATCTCCCCTGAATATAATTTCCCCCGCAATTAACTTCGAACTAGTTTCGAAATATTTTGAGAGAATTATTTAATTTAAATTATTGAACTGTCAAAGCTTCTGATTAAATTAATGAAAAACAATTATGTACCTCCATTTTTGAAGCATTCAGATCGGTATTTCTTAAAATCCATACCATAATCTTCAGATTAACTACCGAAAAAAGAGATCGGAGAAACCTAAGCAGAATTCGAAGACACTTAAAGGATGTAGTACCTCGTGGCATAATGGTTGCAGAAGGTGTGGGTTACATTCGCAGCCATGCTACCTAATAACAGAAATGTTTTATTCGAGGTACTACCTCTTGCGAGGAACTGACAAATCCTCGAAAATATATATTTGTCATGAATAAGTGCTTCTCATTTACCCGTTCAGAATCGGGAGGTCGCCTCCATTCCTGCCAACAATACGCACACAGGAATGGTTGAGAGTTGTAAGTCACTAGGCCCTGGTTCTCCACGAGCTGTTGCGCCACCCAATTTAATTTATTTATTTAATTTATTTTTAAATTAATTCAGTGCCACCACCCAAAAAAGCATTTGGCATACCTACCTTCAATCGTCAAACTAAATGCATGCTTGCGATTTTTTTTTGCAGAAGGTGGTTCAATCCAGCTTCAAGGAAGTCTTAGCAGAAGTTTAATTATTTTTTGAGATAGAGATATGTATGCCCCAGATGTATCATTTTGAACACGGAAGAAAAAAAATGTTAAAATAAACAGACGAAACTGGAATAAAAAAGACAAAAGTAAAACTTACGTGTTATATTTTCAAATCCAGCTAAACTTAAGTGAATTTTTTCCAGGGAAAAATCACTAAACATATCTATATCTAAACCATAGAACTATCATGGTGGCGATTCAAATAGTAGAACAACAGCTCTAGTGGCGGCGCTGCTTTCGACAGCGTCGTAGACTTGCATGCAAGGCATGGCAGTGGCATGCAATGCAAGTCTCCAACGCCAAGCATACAAAATAAAATCATTGTATAATAATTCTATAGTATTCTGATGAAGAAAAAAAGCTCGTGGCCATCTAGTGTCCAAATGTAATCCTAATTTTTGTTAAGTGATCTCGGTAAGGCAATCACAGCGAACCTATCGACCAAATGTCAACCTACAAAATCGTGTTTCATGAGAATACTATAGAGTGGATATACAATGATAAAATAAATAATAAATTGGGTGGCACAACAGCTCATGGAGAACCAGGGCCTAGTGGCTTACAACTCACAACCAACGCCAAGCATAAAAGAATGGAAGATAAGTAGTCAAAGCGAGAGGAAAGTAGTATTTCGATTCTGGTTAGAAATAAATGCTTCCGAAATGCATTTAAGTAATTAAATAAATAAAATAAGTGTTTTTAAGTTATTCAAAATAATATCTTTTATTTATAAGGGAGCTAATAAATTCAGCTGTTTGTGTGTGAAATGTCTCTTCTTTGAATACAAGGTTATTTGTTGTTTTATTTAGGACTATATTAAATATATATATACAAATTTTGTATGCATCCAGTTGTTCTTGTTGAATGTGAGAAGAAAAGTATATGTAGGTACACCCATAGGTGTATTTCTTTTAATATTGAGGGTAGGTTTTGTTTTTGTAACTAACTTTTAATTTGATTTCAAGATTTTGAAGATAGTCATATAACTTTTTGACTTGATATTTTCTTACAAGATTTGAACTGTATGCATAATTGCATATAAATCTTTTGGTTGGTATTTAAATTGAATTGAACTTTGAAAGATTGCGATGGTACCTAGGTATGATGTATATCTTTTGCTAGGTATTTCATATTTGGCTTGGAATGTTTTTTGCAAGATCTGTTTTGCGAGGGTGGGTAGTTAGAGGTTTATCTTTTACTACCCACATTCATATTTGAATGAAAGTTTTTTTTGCTAAATTATTATTTTTGTTTGTATTATTATTTATTTCGAGGATAAGTCGCTATGACTAGGTAGATATTTTAATTAAAGTTTTTATGCTAAATCGGCGAGTGGGCTTAGATAAAGGTAGGCTCTCTTTTAATAGGTAGGTAGGTATTTTAATAATAAATAGTTGAGTGCGCTTCAGGTCAAATGAAAGAAATTATACCTATATTTGTCACAATTTGTTTCATTTGACCTAGGTTACGTAGGTTACGGAAATAGAAACAATTATTAATCAAGAAAGTGGAACCTAGCTATTTTTGTTAAAGTTATTAATGCAAAATTAGGAGTACGTTTAGGTATGGGTAGGCATATCTTTTGGTAGGTATTTTACATGAAGTTTTTTATGTTAAATTCGAGGGTAGGAGAGCAGGTATAAGCAAAAAGGGACCAGTGGTGTAACTAGGATTTTGTTCTGGGGGGCAAGCTATTTATTTAGCGAACAAATTGTGGGGTGATTTTGATTTTTTTCTGCTATATGTTTTTGGTGATGCTGAATCCGAATCTGAGGTAAGCCACTGAAAATAAATGCGCAAGACAATGATTTTTTTCTGAGTTTTTTATTTGTGGCTCTAAAACTATCAATTAAACTGTTTACAGTCAAAATGTACATTTGATGCCACTATTTTTTTCTTATAAATTTTGACCTTCTGAGCTCGAAAATCACATTAAAAAAAATTAATATGGATAGGTTTCGAGATATGAATTTTTGAATATATTGTGTTCTATATTTCCGAAGGTCCGTTACAATTAAGGCCATATATTCACTAATGAATGCACAATCAGGCTTAAAATAGATTCAATTGAATTATTAAATTGTTGACCAATATCTCTTCTCTTTTTATATGATAAGCTGAGTAGTTTGAATGATATGGGTCATAAATTCCGAAAAAATCTCATTTTTGAACGAAAATAAGAACACCAAATCTATTATTTCAGCTAGAAAAAATATTGAAACAACTTTTTTTTTATTATTACATTCATAAGATACTTAAGCAAAGAAAATGAGACATTCTTGAAAACAATCTACGGATTAGTTCTAAAGTTATGTCCATTTACATTATTTTTTGACTTAAACCTTATTCATAGCCAAAAAATTCACAACTTATGATTCGGCAATGTGATAAATGCTTTTCTTGCCTAATTTATCAGGTAAAATGGACATATATTTAAATAAAATATGTTTTGGGTGATAACGTGCCTGTCGAAAATTCCTACTTTAGCCAGAGTTCAAAACGGCCTACAAAATTTTTCATCTAAGTGTCTAACTTTCTTTTTTCTAAAATCACTTTGAGGTACGGGTATTAAACTTACTTTTTTGAGGGGTGTCACTATTTAGTTAAATTTGCGTCCTCATAATGTTAGGTCTTTATATCAGAAGGAATAAACGCTAGAAATACGAATTTTGTGTTGTACTCATAAAAGCTGAATTTTCGTCATCTAGTGGTTTTTTACATTTATCATTTTTTTTAACAACGTTCAACATACAACTCGCAGAAGGTACCTGTGCTATAGATATACGGAGAAACAATTTAATCATGCAACTGATGCATTTAATCATACAATATTGCATTTTGAGATGAGTGTATAAAAGTAGCTTATATTATAGTTGTTTCCTCATAAGGAAAACACATACCGAAAAATATAGAAGATGATTCAAAATCCAAAATCATTCTAAAACACATATGTACCTACATATCCCTGGAGATGCTTAATTTTTTTGAAAAAAATATTACATAATATAAACACAAAAAAGTAATGTATAAGGTAAAAGCCCAACAAAATATTAAAAATATTGAATTGTTGCACTTTTTCGAAAACGGTCTTACCTCATAGCCAAAAAAACGTATCTATAGATTTTGTCTGTTTTGTCTCATTTTATTGCAATAGACCAGACTTTGGGTAGAAAGATAAAAACTCTCCATATTTTTGTGATATAATTTTTCTAAGATCTCGGCTAGCTGTAATTAAAGGAACTCGACCTTCTGGGATAAATGAGAATTATTTTTGTTGGAAATTTAAAATTCTTTGATTTAAGATTCCTCGCAAACAGATTCTTCAAGTCTAAATTAAGATAAAATAAGATAAAATATTAAAAATATTGAATTGTTGCACTTTTTCGAAAACGGTCTTACCTCATAGCCAAAAAACGTATCTATAGATTTTGTCTGTTTTGTCTCATTTTTATTGCAATAGACCAGACTTTGGGTAGAAAGATAAAACTCTCCATATTTTTGTGATATAATTTTTCTAAGATCTCGGCTAGCTGTAATTAAAGGAACTCGACCTTCTGGGATAAATGAGAATTATTTTTGTTGGAAATTTAAAATTCTTTGATTTAAGATTCCTCGCAAACAGATTCTTCAAGTCTAAATTAAGATATGGACCAAATACTAATTTTACTTTCGAAAAAAGCGAAAAAAAAACTTAAAAAAATCGTATCGCGAAAATCTATCCATAGAAAATTTGTTTAATGTGATTTTCGCACCTAATGTACATACATTTTTTTTATTTTGTAAACTAGTGTTATTATTCGAAAATTGCATCTAAAAACAATTAAAAGCATACACAATTTCCAACAAAATTCCGTTTCACCTTTTTGGATTTGCTAGTTGAAAATAGACGTGAATTTGAAAATGAACCAAAATATGTATGTATATACTTTTTTGATGTTATTTGATACTCTGAATTCGAATCTGGCCTCCAAATTGCTCTATCAATTTTTTTGAGATATTCGTATCTAAAATTTGAAAAAAATGCATTTTTTGGTTTTGCGGGAGTATGAAAAATACGCCAATATCGCTGTGCGACAAGAAAAATTTTAATATACTTTTCCCTAGACCTATGTATATCATTTTGTAGGTCTTGTAGAACTTCGTAAATGGTATACAATAAAATTTCCCATATACCCCCAAAATCTCGTTTTATGGCCTAAAACCCCCTATTTGGTGGTTTCATGTGAGGAATCATTCATAACTTTTTTGTTTACTATTCGATTTTCGAATTTGACCTCTCGTTGATCTAACATTGTAGGTTTGAATGTAATAACACCAACTTATAAGGGAGCCAACATTAAGTTTTCTATAAGCTGGAGTTTTAACTTTTTCATGGGTGTAAAACTCAACACCGATAATCTGACTCTGACGTTAGAGGTGCTCATTCTTATATTTTCATTTTTAATTAAAAAACTTTTGCCGTCTTTAAGACTTGAACATAGACGGAGAGTCTTCAGAATCACAACTTAATGCTTAATATTCACTTAAACTTAGGATTGGTCAAAGTCCTCTAAATTGTATGCTAGGTTCTAATGTGGACCACGGACGACTCCACCCCGTTATAAAAATCTTAAAAATATTTTTTTGGAAAATTTTGTAAAAAAACTATTTTTATTTTTAAGAAGCTTCTGTATAAAAAATGTTATTGCAATCATATGTACCATTCTGAAGAAAATCAGTTAAACTGCAATATGCTGAATTGTGAACAAAGTCAAACTGAGTCACTGTTTGCCCAGGTTAATAATTAAATGACTAATTTTGAAAATGAACATCCAATATCCTATGTATATATATAGGTACCTAGCTCTCAAAGTCCATCCTCTAAATAGGTAACTAGGTATCAGAGTTGTAAAAGAATGCAATCTTTGCGAATGCAGTCTTTAAACAATCTCTCATTGAATTCAACAAAAAGATTGCATTCTTTACATTCTTTTCCAAGAATGCGACTTCAAAAAATGCAGTCGCCATTCTTTTTTCCTTAAAAAGATTGCAATTTTTTTTTTCCAATCTTTTGTCACCATCAACTGATTGCAATCTTTTGGGACTGCATGCATTCTTTGCATTCTTTTGAAGTCTTTTGCATCCTTTGAATTTTTGCATTCTTTTGGAGTCTTTTGAAGTCTTTTGCATTCATTGAATTCTTTTGAAGTCTTTTGCATTCTTTAAATTTTTGAATCTTTTGAAGTCTTTTGCATTCTTTGAATTTTCTGAATTCTTTTGAAGTCTTTTGAAGTCTTTTGAAGTCTTTTGCATTCTTTGAATTTTTTGAATTCTTTTGAAGTCTCTTGCAGTCTCTTGCATTCTTTGAATTTTTTAGCATTCTCTTATAATGTTTAACATAATATTATAGCGAATTGCTCATTTTCTATGGAAGGTTTGGTCTTGAACGCACACAAATGCTTTTGGTATTAAATTGGCGTTTTTCTTTTTAACTCTGAGCAGATCACGGAACTGTCAAACAAAAATTCTTTGTTTCTTTTTTAGCTCAGACATATCAGAGCATAAAAAGTGTGTTTCTTTTTTTCCATCAGAGCTAGCTCAGAGCTTGCTCAATTAGCTCAGGATTAAAAGACCGAGCGAATCGAGCGAAACGCTGAGCGAAGCCAACTTCACTTATTTTTTTAGTGATACATAATTTAAAATGGATTACCTGGAAAGTCCTCCGACAGTCGCCCGTCAATTGTAAATAATTGCAAGAAATTTTACGAAATTTACCAAAAACACATGAAATGACAGTTCAGTGCTCAAGTGTGTTTCATAATTAAATCTGAGGAATCTGATCATAATCTGCTCGGAGCTCTGCTCTGATCGCTCAGCCTCTGCTCAGAGCTTTCCTCAGAGCCAAAAAAGAAAAACGCCAAATGAAAGGTGACATTGATTTGGTTATCTTTCTAAAATACTTAGGCAATTGTTCATGCTTCATGGGAGGTGCGAGATATTTGGGGTTGGCTGCTTATATCTCGGAATTTTAAAATGGTAACAAAATGATTTTGGTATTAAATGAAAGGTGCTTCTACTTCCTTTTAAATTTTATCAAAATTGTACGTTAAATAAATTTTGAATTAATCAGATTTAACATCTTGAGAGGCAGTTTTTTTGGGCAGGCTTTCGCATACTGATATCATGAAAAATTTAGTTATGAAATTATGTATCCTTTTTGGCACCTTAAAAACGCTTAATTTTCTTAGAAAATTAACTGTCATTTGTCAAATAAATTCTTAATTAAAAGCAAAACTAGCTTCAAAACGCAGGAACTTAACTGGCTCAATACAATACGAATATTTATATAATTTATAATTTATTAATTGAAGAATATTAACTTATAATACATCAGTGAAAGAGTTGTTTATCAAGTTTTAAGTCAGTATTGAAATGTACATGTTATTATTGGAATATGAATATAGCAGTAAAAAAAAGTTCGTAGTATGTTCACGTTAGTGTGCGTTTTGAAGCTAGTTTTGCTTTAATTAAGAATTTATTGACAAATGACAGTTAATTTTCTAAGAAAATTAAGCGTTTCTAAGGTGCCAAAAAGGATACATATTTCATAACTAAATTTTTCATGATATCAGTATGCGAAAGCCTGCCCAAAAAACTGCCTCTCAAGATGTTAAATCTGAATAATTCAAAATTTATTTAACGTACAATTTTGATAAAATTTAAAAGGAGTAGAAGCACCTTTCATTTAATACCAAAATCATTTTGTTAACATTTTAAAATTCCGATATATAAGCAGCAACCCCAAATATCTCGCACCTCCCATGAAGCATGAACAATTGCCTAAGTATTTTACAAAGATAACCAAATCAATGTCACCTTTCATTTAATACCAAACGCGTTTGTGTGCGTTCAAGACCAAACCTCCCATATAAAATGAGCAATTCGCTTTAATATTATGTTAAAAATTATAAGAGAATGCTAAAAAATTCAAAGAATGCAAAAGCCTTCAAGAGACTTCAAAGAATTAAAAAAAATCAAAGAATGCAAAAGACTTCAAAAGAATGCAAAAATTCAAAGGATGCAAAAGAATTCAAAAGAATGCAAAAAGAATGCAGA